>CM053787.1:581690917-582314667 GCA_028749045.1 Cupressus sempervirens | reverse complement strand
ATAAGCTGGATGTGTCAGTGTGTAGCAATGGTACTTGGGTTTATATCTTCTTTAGATTCTCAAGTTTTGACACTAATGAGTCCCTAGCAGAGTCGCCATTTTGTTGGTGTTTTATTTTGATGTTACCAGTACTAAAACTACTAGGCGACAAAAGGCTTAGTACCTAGATATCGTTACATACACAACCTAAAGAATAGCCAATTCTCATTATCACTTGCATATGCAAAGTATTAGGACCCAACTTCAATAAAACCTTAGACGGTTTTCTACTCTTTTGGCTCTGTAAAACCAGGGTGGGTGCACCCGGGGATGGTTCAAAGATGGAATAATTGTATGAGAATTATTCTTAGTTTCATTTTGATTCTCATCTCTAAATCCTTAAACATATAGGTAAATAACAGATAAACACATCCCTTGAAACAGACATGGCCAAGAAATCTTCTATAGCTCTGCAGATGTTTCCAACAACAATGGCTAAATGAAGCTAAAACAATCTAGGCAGGCAAGTGCTGGCCAACTTTGAAAATCTTACAGGAAAGATAAATGAAAATTGATTTTATGATGTATTTTGAAAAATCTAGTTATAATATACTTCTCTTTTGGCTGAAATACTCTCGATCAGTGCCTAATCCATTGGGAATTCAGAGTCAAGTAAATTCTTAGATCTAATTTGTTGCCTTGCAACGAATTTTCATCAGCAATTCTTACCAGAATTTATCATTCAAAAATCCTTATTAACACCCAAGCAACCTCATCACATTCATCAAAGCCTTTACTTAATCCATTGAATTAACAGCAATAACAAATGGATGTACAGTCTTACTAAATTGCAATCAATTGCATAAGCTTTTACTCACACAACATCAAGGTAACTCAGTATTAAAAAGGAGACAAAATTCAGAGAAGAACAGATATGGGGACAATTCATAACTTGTATTCATTTCCTTTGAAAATGATATATCCTTTACAAAAGACCCAGAAAAACCTTCAGAGAAGAAGCACAGTTCTTTTTACATTCATCCATATCTCAGAGATTTTGACAGAAAAAGCATACTATAAATTTCTTTCCAAAAATGTTTGGACCAAAAAAGAACTAAGCACAACACTTAGTGAAAACCAAATTTGGACCCATCTTTAGCCTTGGGATCTCACTTAAATAATGTGAGATGCAACAAGCTTCAGGCTACAGTAGGTGACAGGTGTCCTTCTTTTGAAAAACAAAAAACAAGAATAACAGAAAGGTTGATTACAACAGCACTTCTTGGCGGGTCCCTTTCTATTATGCTTCTTGGTTGTTATGATCTGTTCTCGCAATCATTCCTCATCTTCAGAGTACATATCCATAAGGTCTGCAAGTGATGTATCATCTTCTGTTACATGCAAAATCACTTTAACCTGGGGATTTTCTATGTCATTATTGCTGACTACAAGAGTAACTATTACTCTTACATCTTCCTCGTCATCTTCTCCTGACATCTGTTCACTAAACTGGTCTTTCCATCTGTTGAAAGTATCATCATCTGGCCAATCAAAACTTAGGGTTTCTCTTTGTATCTTTATTAAAGAATTGGCATTTTCTTCTAATTCATCGAATTCTTTTCTTATATCAGCATAATACAATTGTATCTTTACCAGCTCTTCATTTGTCTTCGCCCAAAACCAACAGCCAGTCTCACTGATGATGTTTGTTATTCTGTTATCAAATAATTCATCCATTTCCTTTTTCCATTTGTCTTTTTCCTTTACTGTATCAACAGTTTCTAAGGCACAAGGAAATAGGGTGAATTTTTTAGCAAGATATTTTGAAAAATAGAGTGTCAATTTCCTCTGTAAAGAATCTCTTTTATTTTCAAAGTTATCTAATTGATTTAATAAATCAAAAATTCTTTCAACCTGATGGTAAGGCATTTGAACTGCAGAGATACAAACAATTGTAACATCATTATTCCTCTGTCTCCACTTCTGTGCAAGAGAGTCTAGTCCATTCTTTCCTTTATTTAACTCATCTATGAGGGTTACAATCCTGGTCAGCTGATCATAAAAATCTGACCATTGTATTTTATCCCTCAAGTATGTCACACCCTGCTTCCATTTCTCTTCCTGCAGATTTCTAAATTCTATCTGCCACTCATGTAATTTGGTTTTTTCTGCTTCAAATTCCTCTGCAGTATAGAATTGGGGTCTTTCAGGGGTGTCAGGTATCTCAATAATAGGGGTTAATCCCACAGATGACTGTGGGGGATATGCAATTCTCAATGTACTGGATTCTCCCACTTTTCTCTTTCCAAGTACCTTTTCCAGTTGAGATATCCTGTTTTCTAACTCAATTCTCCTCTTCACCTCTTGATTATAGGCTTCCACCACTACTTCATATTTATTATGCATATCCATCATTTCCCTCTCTTCTCTTTCCGCAGTAGCCAGGGCAAATTTAGAATAATCCACATTCATGTGGGCTGCCTGTACATTTGAAGTGTCAGCAACTCTTCTTACAATGATACTCCCTGTCAATCCTGAGTCATCAGGCTGTGATGAAGTAACTCTGGATCCTCTTCTCAGGGACCACATAACAAGGGCAGCTTGATCATTGCTGAATGTTGTACCCAAGAATTCCTCTTTATTTGGATCCTGGAGTCCTAAATTATTTGAAACAGAATTAAAAACTAATGCGTCAACAATGTCCCAATTGGGCAATAATAAAACATTAGCATTTTTTACCATCTGTCTCCCCTCATCAGGGGTTATATTTTGGAACTCTTGAACCATTTGTTCCTTTATTAGATTTTGAATGGAGGTCTCATCCATTTCTGGATGTTCTGTTCTCATATTATTGCACCTTTGCTCAAAAATGTGCATGTTTACTCTCCACGCAAACTGATGGAAAGCCCTAGATCTTACAAAATTGTTATCAGACAAAAAATGCTGACTGGCTTGTTCCAAAACAGGGTCCAATTCCCTTCCTCTGAAATCTACTGTAGTTAATTCAAAACTTGGTACAGGGGTTTCCTGAGGGTTGCCTTCATCAATCTCTGCTTGTGTAACTAAAATTTCTCCTTGTGACCCCATTTGTTCAAATTACTCACTGGTGAGTTGTTCTTCCTCAACTCTTATTGGGGTTTGAGAAGGTGAGCCACTTTCATCAGGGGATTCTTCCTCCTTTATTATTCTTCTTCTTTTGGGGGAAGGTTCAGGGGGTCTTTCTTCTAGGACAGTGCTGGAAGATCCAACAATCTATTTTTCTTTATGCACAACGGGCACCTGCTGTCGGACAATAGTATATCCTGTTTTCTTCCGTACCACCAGTGGACCTACTCCAATGTTGGGAGTGAAACCCAATTTTCTCATAATTTCTCTGGCTTTATCTGGAAAAGAATTAATAAAATGCTGTTTCTTCTCATTCATTACCTCCATTATCTCAGAGAAATTACTCATGAGCTTATGTACTTTATCTGCATTGTTTGCAGCATTACTAAGAGGACTGAAATTTTTATCAAAACAATTAATGAATTCCAAAACTTTTGAATAGACTCTCCATTTTTCTTTCTTTATTTCTTGGTCATGGAGAGAATATTCATTTCTTATTACATCTTCTGGAAAATAGAATTCATGCTGAACTGGACGCAGCTTGATTCTCAATCTAAGGGCAGAGTTAAAGAAACCTTCTGTATCACAAAAACGAGAGTGAGACACTGCCATTTTGTATTGATCCAAAAATTTATGGAGAAAGGCCCACCCTTCTTTAGTTATCACAAATTGGTGGGCTATAGTACAAGTAGGAAAAATTGATCCTGTCCCCCTTTTGTGCAAAAAGGCCTCCTCCACTCCTCCCAACTGCCACAAAAATTCAGCTATCCCTACCTTCAAGGGTACCTGATAGGGTAACACATGGGGTGTTCCTTTGAAACCATAGACCCTGATGACCGTTGAGACTGAATATGGGATAATATCTCCCCAATTATGTGAAACTTTTAGATTGTGGGTTTTGTCCATAGGCCTGATAAGGTGCATTAATGCCTTAGGGATTCTGGGATTATCACTCAATAAGAGGCACCTTAGTTTGGAGGCAAAGTGCCTATCAAATCTGACGAAGCTAGCATTTTCTGCTTCCCAGGTCATGTCTGCACTCCATAATTGGACTGGTAGTGCTTCCCCTTCTTGTTCTCTATTTAAAACCATTTCTTTACCAAAATAAGTGGCCCCTTTAAAAAGAAACATATGCATCAGTAAGGAATACTGACCCCAAACCTTTTCCACCTTGCCCTGTGCAATCCCCACCAATCCATGATGGATCTCATTTGCCAAGTAAGATGCAAAATCAAAAATTATTTCCACACCAAAAGAAGAGATTTGGGTGATCATATACATGAAGCTCACCGGAATAAAATCTTCTTCGCCCTCTCCGAAGACTCTGCACAGGGTCCTATATATCTCGACTGCCCTGGCATTAAAACATGATTTCTTGAAGGGCTCTTTAGAAGATGATGTTATGGTTGGGAGGCCTCCAATCCGGCCTATGTGGTCTTTCAGTGCACCCTGTCTAACTACATCCCTCTTGGATATATATTCCTTTTCTAAATCTGTCAGATTAATGGGCACATGATACATGGTGAGGGGTCCCAGACTGAATACCTTCCTAATCTCCTCAGGACTGATGGTAACTAAAGCCTCACCATCTATTCTCCTCACTACCTTAGTGGCTTGGTCATAGTTTTTTGCTATGGCTTCAAGCAGGTCAAAATCCATGAACACGCTGGGAACAACAAGCTTCCCAAGATCAAAATTCCAAATGTTTGCATGAGGGGCATATAACTTTCTCTCTGCAAACCATTTCTTGAATAAACTCAAACCAGTCTGAGCAGTTTGAGCATCCCGGACCCAATTACCCTTATCATACAATCCATCAGCTACCCTAAGCCTAGGATTGAGTGAGGTCAACCTCTTAACTTGCACCGTTTCTACAGTGGACTCAGGAAGTAACTCAAGCAAATCATCATGCACATTTCTATCCAGGTAGTTTACTGCTCCTGTAAATCCCTTCTTAGGAGGCATCTTGGGCTATCCTCTTTAAAACTTAAAAGCTCATACAGATGATGGCAGTTTTACTTACTTGAATTCTGTCTCAAATCTCCTTTGAATTCCTGCAAAATTTTAACGAACAGATAACTTGACAATTTCTTATCAACCTTGGCACGCTTTTCTTTCAGTAATAGCTTCTGCACAAGAATGGCTTCAAATCTTTTCTCGCGTGAAATGAAACTGATGCAATCTCTCTGTATTATACTCTGTTTTTTCTCACGGACGAAGCTTTTTTGTCTAATTAATATAGAGAGTGGCACTACATTTTTTATTTAAAACTGCGTCGTTGATCTTCAAAGATCCTACGATCATGCGGTACACAGAGAACAACTAGGAGTTATACTTGCCATGTCAGTTATATTACCCAATGAGAGCTTGCCACGTACATAATTCTTTCTTTTGATGGCGCTTACCTTTAAACCCACTGACGACGGAGAACACGTGTCAGCATGTCGCTACTTCGTTATGCATAAAGAACTAGCACCTCGCCATAACGAGGTGGCGACAACCGTTGATCGGACCAAGAAATGATCGAACGATACGCTACAGGACTTCTTAAGAAAGAAGGCGGTGGGCCCATAATCGCTATGTCGCTATAATTATCTTCCTTGCAACTCTTCATAACGAGATAGCGAGCTCCGTTGATTCACTTCAAGCTGACGTTCCAGATTTCTTGTACATTTAGTCAGGTAGGCATTAATGAGAATCGGATCTCTGCATAGCTAGCACATGTCAAATTTTATCAGTCACCTGTCATTACATGTCATCATAGATCTTTCTGATCTTTTACCATTTTACGGGGCCTCGCTAACTCACTAACGGTGAAGCACCTCAATTTTTTGATAGCGAGGTAGCGAGCTTCGGCACTTTAAAGGATTCCGTGCCGAAAAAAGCAAGGGGGTACCCGGTAATTACTTCTGTTAATTAAAACTGATTCTGACAACAGTATTTATTACAGGTCATGCCACCTGGTGTAATTATGACACAAGCAAGATGCAATGTCATCATTTTCAGATTTTCACGTGGCCTCGCTACTTCGCTAACGGTGAAGTGCCTGAATTTTCTGATAGCGAGGTGGCGGAACTTCCGGAAAAATATCAACATTCCGGCTCTGATGTCAGATATTCTAGTGGGTCCTTTTCCCCCTTTTTATGGCGAATTGCTAAGTGTACCTGCACAATAAAGAAATTAAATAGCAAATCTCTGATTGCCGCACGTTCACTTCATGGTCCCACCGCTTAAAAACTCGACACTCGCTATCTCGCTATACTTAATGAGCATGCAACTTTCAATAGAGAGATAACGCCAGCGGTGGATCTAATCGGATCTGACGGTAGGGACAAACAGTAAGAAAGGTAACCCGGGAGAAAGGAAAAGGAATACGGAAGCATATTCGCTTCTTTTGAATTTTGAAAATTTTCGCGCCTGACCATTTATAAATAGGGATGAATGTAAGGCTTATATGGCGAATATTTCTTACAGATGGTTTATCCAAAACCTTATACTTCATTTAGACATAGAACATCTGACCTTTCTATGGTTTAACTGAAAAATTTTTACTGCAGAAAAAGTCAGACCAACAAATAGAATGTCCAAAGGTTTGATTCCATCCACCAGATCATGACAAAACAAATCATGGATACTCTGCACACCCTAAATGAGAACATTATCAATCTAGGGGATTCTCTAATGAGAGTCAGCCTTGGTGGGGACACGGTGTAGAAGAAAAGGTTGGACTTTGGCCAATAAGAGGCTACTCAGAAAGACTCCAAGGACCAAGTGAACCAAGTGGACCAACTAGAAACCTAGAACAAGAACCAGGAAGGAACGGACAATCAGAAGCATAATGAAGCTACAGAAACTTTGCAGGATCTGGATAAGGACAACCATTAATCTATTTCTCTTTTGGTTTTTCTTATAGTTTTTTTTGGGTGCTAGATTTTTCCTCATGGCCTTGGGCCTTTTGTTGGTTTTGGCTTTTCATAGCTATTTCATGTTAGTTGGACTTTTTTAATTTCTAGCTTTTGCTGTATAACTTTTGGGTTTTAGGATCCCTATAAAACTTTTTTTACTTAATCAAAAACATAATAGTTTCTAATTTTTTTTCCCTCTCATACATCTTAGTGCAAGTGACAACATGTCTTCTTCATTGTACATCCCTCTTGAGTATTCTCTCATTTCTTTCTTATTCTTCTCTTCCTTAAAGTATCAATATAGTAAATATGATAGTACTTCAAAGGGTGGTGGAAAATATATTCCACTCCCTTGAGAATTCTTACATGTGTTATGTCTATTTTAGAAATAAATATTATTCTATAGACATTTATAGGTGTTGATCAACTATCCTATTGTATCTTCCTTTGTGGGGATAGATAAAATATCCTAATTTATCTACCTTTGTAGGGACCCAAACACTATCCAACTAAATCATCTATCTATTTCCCTAGAATATGGTTGTATAGTACAACACAAATTTATAACCATAAAAATACAATCCAATTTGTCTTATCATATTGCTACTAGAATACCACAATTTGTAAATCATACTAGTGCAATCTTAGATCACTATCTCTATCAACAATGGACCTATTCCATTGAAAGCTTTATTCTACCAAGTGCATCTTTTTTGAAACTTTTCTAGGGTAGATAGCATGATGTTTTCATTTATGGAAGCATATAATCAGTATGAAGTGAGAAAAGCATGAATATGAAGTTTTGGTAAGTAGACTTACAAAATTCTCCAAGTATTATGAAGATTATCTATTAGCATGGGCATAGTTTTCATTGGCCAGCTTTATAGAGACATCATTGAGATGTACATAATTACATAGTGATGGTATGGTATGTTAGGATATCATACTTCAATGTGTGAGGTAGTACAATTAGGAAAGACATAGTTATGATAATTTTCCACTTGCAGTTATGAGATGAGTAAATAAGGAAAAGTTAAGGAATGGTGTATTTTATGTTAATAAATTATTTTATTTACTAGAATAATTACTTAACTAATTAGAGATGATAGGGTAAATGTTAACCATAAGTGGAAAAAGTATAAAACTTTATTTTGTGAAATGCATGGAAGTATGAAGGTCGACAATGTAGAATGTTATGAAATAATATGATATAAAGGACACTTTTGGAAATGTGAAGTTGTGTAATGATATGTGTGGTTATTGTGATATCTATTATATTGTTTTTTCATGAAAATTTTGTGATCAAAGAAGTAAGAGATAGTATATGTAAAGTTTGCACAACCAGCTATAAAGACCATATCAAATATTGAAGATATAGGCTTTAAGAAAGAGGTTTTTGTATACATACTTTTTGTATACTAAATATCATTATATATTACATGTTAGGGTAGTGGGCTCAACTTGCATACATTTTTTAATTGTAATAACAACTCCTAAAAGGGTTGAGGCTTCTAACAAGGACTAAGACAATATATAGATATAATAGACTCCTAACAGGGTCAAAATCTTTCAAAAGATACTTTTGATTAGTTGATCATTTTGTGGATACCATCCCCATAATGGTTTTCCCTTGGCCAAGGCTTCCCTAGTTAACAAAATATGGTGTTTTTTGTTGCATTGCTTTATGGCTTTTTTTTTTGTTCATCTTAATCAATTTTTTTTATGCAAGTTATAAGGTTGTTAATGATATCCATAGTTGTAGAAAAGTTTATGAAATAATTATTCACACCCCCCCTACCCCACCAAGTATTTCCTATTCTAACGGTTGGTATGAGAACATGGTTACTTAGAGAAGGCCTAGTAGCTTGAGTAAGATCTCTATAGATATGGTTGAGTTACAAAATAATTTAGAAGAAGCTCTTGAGAAAATTGATGTAATTATATAGAAGAAAGAGACAATCTGAAGGACAAGTGTAAAGATGTAAAAGATTATATTGAAAAGTTGAATTACAAGATATATGATATCAAATCCAAGAAAGGTTCTAAAGATCACATTAAGGACTATGATGAAGTTTTAAGGCTTAAGAAAGAGAATGAGATCCTGAAGCATGAGCTAAAGATTATAAATCTGAAATTGAGCTTGAAGGATGATTACAAGAGGATTGAATCATATTTGATATCTGAGAATGTAGAACTAAGATCAAAGGTTGCAATGGTGACATCAATTGATATGATACATGATTGATACAATGCACCGAAGGCACAGAATTTAACTTCCTTTTTTTGACACCCAATATCTCCCTAAGAAAACACTTGGGTTCCTCATCCTAGTTATACCATTACTCCTAATTTTTTAGGAGCTTCTTGATGCACTCCATGCTCTCTATAGAGAATAAGTGCAACCTAGCTCCGTCGAAACTAAAATCTTTAAAGTTACAATATGAAAAACTTGAGAAGTATAATTCAATTGTAAAAGGATAACTCACATGGTTTAAGAAACACCTTGAAATGTTATATTTAAGTAGTGAAATGCTTGAGGAGAAGATTCTTGCACAAAGACATCCTTATGATAAGACTAGTCTTGGATACTTTGGAAGAGAAGCATCTAAGAGATCAGAAGTGGCTAAGAACCTAGATCTTGTGATCTAATAGCTTGAGCTATAGCATGAAGATCAAAACAAGGTTGAGTCAAGTCAATTTGAAGATGTACCTAAACAAGTTGAACCACCTAAAGAAGTAAGAAGATAATTTACTAGAAAACATTATGCATGCAATGAAGTTAGTCATAGAAAGAAATATTGTACAAGTTAGTATACTAACCCAGCCTATTTTTGGATTTTTATAACTATTATGGTTTTGGACATAAAGCTAGTGAGAATGTAGGAAGCCTTAATTTAACAATAAAATTGAAAGAATGTTTAGAGGTGTTAGGAATAAGGTATCTCAACCTTGGATAATTCCTATTCTTTTTTTTTTTTTGTAAAATGTATTTCTTTCAAATAATGTTGATGTGTCGGCATCTTGAATTGTGTATAAGGAGATCATGGCTAAAATGGCTATGACAGATTCCTATGACACGTAAGAGCTATGTCAGGAAGATTCAATGACAGGTGAAAGACATGTGGCAACTAATAAATTTGAGTACTGTACACTCTACCCCAATCATGGGGTAAAATTTTTTTGGGGTTCCTATTTTCTCATAGAATGGTAAAAACCCTAATATGGTTACCTTTGGGAGTAGCCCTAAAGTGAAGCGCATGTTAGAAGCATTTTTAGGGTTGTGAAGAGATGTGATGTGAGAAAGTATATTGTTGGTACTGTGATTTGCTATTGGGGTCTTCTATTGTCACTATTGAACTTGCATTTAGAGTGTATTATAACCTTGTGTTGAAGATAATACATTGTGTAGGTTCTGGAGGGGTGGGGTTGTTTTACTGAAAGGTTTTTCCCCACTGGAAAATCTTTGTGTTATGTGTTTCTTTCTCTATCTATTTTCTTTATGCTTGGTTGGCTGAAATATTGTTGTTTACATGATATTGAATCTATAAGTGTAAAAAAATTTAATAGGATTTGCTCTTAAGAGATTAGTGTAGGAAGCTATTTCCGCACCTGAGTTTCCTTACAAGAGGTACTAACCCTGTAGATAATAGCCTATTAAAAGAACCAATTGATGTATCAACCAAATTTTCTACTTCCCCAAGCTCTCCTAGTGTCTCCTTATCTCTAACACTTGACCAAATAGGATTTCTATTCACCCTATACTCCTTAGGACACTATACAATAGAGCATAACCATTCAATTGGCACACATCAAGAAGGTGGAACAACTTGCTTGCTAATCCTAATCAACACAAATAACCCCAAATGCTCATTTGACTTCCAAATGGATTAATGGTCAGCTTTGGACTCCCTTCAAGCTTCCAAACCAAAAAAAACATTGAAACCCTAATCGAGTTCCAATCTTAAAGTGAAAATGCATTCAAATGCTTGTAAATAGGCTACTAGAATTAGCCCTCCAAATGTACTAAAAAAAAAATATCTTGGAAAACTCCTTAACAAAGGATCAAACAAACCACCATTCCAGATACCCTTTTCAGAGATCTTAAGGATTTTAAAGGTCTAGATTTTTCAAATTGTCTATATTGTATAGCAACAATTTTAGCCCAAATTTAAGGGTTTTAAGGGTTTGTATATTGTCTGATGGAAAAACTTGATTTTCACACCTTAGGGCATCCACCAAAACTACAAATTTGGATTTGGGTTACATCACTCTTTCCTTCAACACATTCCATGCCTAGTTTGAAGTATCCATACATTCAACCACACCTATCTTCTCTACAACTACTTGTGATGCCTATCCAAGTTGTTAGGACTTGCCTAGGGTGTCACTATAATAGAAACTCTTTAGCATTCTAGGGCCCCATCTCCACTATATGGAATGTACATGGAGTCATGTTCCAAATCCCAAGAGACTATATTGTACCTATGGTGGGAAATGGCTCTATGACTCCTTTTGTGTAAATAGTCTATCGTAGGATAGCAGTCTGGTGAAAACAAAAATATATAATTCAAGAACACAAAACCTTACAAAGCAACAAACTACCTATGTAAAAAATCTCAAAAAAATCTAAGCTAACACTTCCAACACAAAGAATCCTAGGTCTAATACATCTACAATGCTAAGAACACTCAAAAATACAAAACTTTTGCTCATATCTTGTTGTGCAGGTTGTACAATGTAAAAACTCACTTCTCCAAGCCCTTGAGAAGGTTGAGAATGGCCTTATATAGGGTTGCCAACCACACTCCTAAATATTTTAGATAGTTAAAATAGATTCTTGACAAAGTTTCTCAAAATGTAAGAAAAGTTGTCAAAATGTTGTTAATGACAACATTGAAAACTTTGAGCAATTTTTGCAATTTTGAGCATCTGATACTCAAACTTGCTATCAATGATGTCAAACCATAGGTAACAATTTTAGCAATTTTGAGCATTTGACCCTCAAACTTGCTCTCAATGATGTCAACCCATGCCAAAGGATTTAAATGGTTACAAACCCCCTAATAAGGTCCTTCAAACACTCATTTGACATTTTTAGCCTCCAAAACCATAAAGTGCTCTATATAGCCATATTGAGCAACTAAGAGAAATCTAGCCTAAATAACCTCACTTAAGGACTATACTAACTCTATTACTCACATAGTGGTGTGGCTAGCACCACTACAAGATAAAACAAAATAGGGGAACACTATGTCTTCCTTATCCCATCTAAGTGTCATTGCACCATACTCCCCTAGAGAGAAAAGTCATGTCACTCCTATGGAAAATATGTCTTTGCTAATGCCTAGTTTCTTGAAGCCTTCCTTAGCAATCCATATGGATTCTGAGTCTAATCTAGTCTTCCACTTGAGAAGGTGCTCCATGTTTACTTTATTTCTAGTAGTTTTCTTGACTCTAGAGTCTAGCACCTTGTCAACTTCTAACTTGGTAGTGGAAGGAACTACTATAGGGTCCAAGTTATTCTCAACTCCTTGACTACTAGTAACATTAGTAGGCAATCATCCTTTAAATTGCAACAAATTTTGCACATTAGATACTGGAGATATGTCCAAATTTTATGGAAAGTAAATTTTGTATGCATTTTTCCCATATTTTTCCATGATCTTGCAAGGTCCTACTCTCTTCATCTATAATTTGGTAGGGACATCCAATAGATAACTAAACATCCTTTCCCCTTTCATTTGGGCTTCTATGTATTTTCTTGTATAGTCATTTTGACTTGGTCTTGTATCTCTTTCATAGTGTGGTCAAAATATTTAGCATGTCAACTCCTATGTTCCATTCCTCCAAGTTTCCTTAGCTCACACACACCTCTAGGATGCATGCCATAAAAAATTTCAAAGGGACTTCTACCTATGGTTCTATTTTTTCCATCATTTTAGGCATACTTTTCTTGTGGAATAATGACATCCCAAGTTTTCCCATATTCCTTAGTTAGACATCTTAAGGGATTACCTATCACCCTATTGACCACCTCAGTCTGACCATTAGTTTGTAGATGGTATATTGATCCAAATGACAAGTTTGTGCCAAGTTTTCCCACAAAGTATTCCAAAAGTGACTCATAAATTTCACATCCCTATCTGAAACTATTCTTAATGGAAGACCAATAATCCTTACCACTTCTTTGAAGAACAAATGGGAAATGTGGCTTGCATCATTGGTTGTTTTACATGGGATGAAATGCCCCATTTTGTTGAACCTATCAACAACCACATAGATACTATCATTACCCTATTTGTTTTTGGGCAATCCTACTATTAAATCCCTTCAAACACATTCTCATGGCCTATTAGGGACTAGTAAGGGCTGATAAATACCTACATTACTTATCCCTCCTTTAACTTTCATACACACCATGCATTTCTCCACATACTTAGCTACATCTTTGATTATATTAGGACAATAATATAACCTTTGGACAAATTCTAATTTTTTGTTGACTCCAAAGAGCACACTTAGACTACCATTGTGTTTCTCCTATATAAGGTTCTCTCTTATGGATCCCCTTGGTACACACAATTGGTTACCTTTAAAGAGAAATCTATTTTGTAAGGTAAACTCTACAAATCTACTATGAAAGTGGTTCTCAAATTATTATCATACCTTTAATGCTTCTCCAAATTCATCTTCCTTGTAGAGACTCTTAAAACTCTCTATTCTAATGCTATGAAATAGTACCTCTTTTACTATCAACACTCTCCTACTTAATGCATTAGCCACTTTGTTCATTAGTTCTTTCTTGTGCTTGATTGTGAAGGTGATTGCCTACAAGTACTTCATTCACTTCCAGTTCCTATTGCTCAACTTTTTTTGAGTGTTGGTGTAGCTTAGGGCCTAATTATAGTGAATATAAAAAATTCTTTGGGAAATAGATAGTGCCTCCAATTTCTAAGGGATTGATCTAAGGCATAGAGTTCAAGGTCATAGGAAGAATATTTATTTTTGGCCTCATTAAGTTTTTCACTAAAGAAGGCTACTGGCCTATTCTTGGCTCAACACTCCCCCTACTACTAGGCCACTTGCATCACATTATAGGGTGAAGAGTTTTTCAAAACTAGGTAATTGCAAAACTAGTTGAGTAGTCACTTGTTTCTTGAGCATCTCAAAGGAATTTTTAGCTTCTAAGGTCCATCTCGACTTGGACTTGACCCCACCCTTTATGGTCTTTAACAAAGGTTCACATATGCCACTAAAGTTTCTAATAAAATTTCTATAGAATAGAGAAAGACCATGAAAACTCCATACCCCAATTGAAGTAGTAGGTGGTGGTCAATAGAGAATTGTAGCAACCTTCTCTTAACCCATCTTCAATGTTCCTTTGGACACCACAAAGCCTAAGTATACAAGTTCTTGCTTGAAGAAGTCACATTTCTCAGGATTGATGGCAAGCTTCTCTTCATATAACCTCTTCAATACTTCTTCTACATGTTTGATGTGCTCCTCCTTAGTCTTGTTGAAGATGAGTATATTATCTAGGTAATATTCTTGTGAAGTCTTTAAGTACTTCATTCATGAGCCTCATGAATGTGCCAGGAGCACTAGAGAGACCAAATGGCATCACTAGCTACTCATATAGTCCATATGTAGTCTTTGATTCATCTCCCTCTTTAATCCTAATTTGGTGGTATCCACTCTCCAAATCCAACTTAATGAAGTACTTAGCTACTCTTAGACAATCAATGAGACCCTCAATCATAGGTATGGGAAACCTATACCTAATTGTGATTCTATTTATGGCTCTTGACTCTATACACAATCTACATTTTCCATAGGGACTACACATGGGCTTATGCTCTTTTGTATCAAATCTTGCTCCATTAGTTGTTGTACATACCTTGTGACTTCCAAGTTCTGATCTAGAGTGAGCTTTTATGATGCTTTTTTAGGCAAGGATGCACCTAGAACAAAGTAAATTGGTGACTTATAACACTTCTTGGAGGTAGTGTAGCAAGAGCCCCATCACTCACTATGTCTTTGTATTTCTTAAGAAACTCCTGCACTTTTTTTTTTAATGGTTCTTTGACTGCATTTTCTTCTCCTTTAGACTTTAGCACTACTGCATAACTCTGACTTACCTCATCCTTGAGGTACTTAAAAAATTCCTTTCCACTACAAAATAATACACTAGGTATCTTGGTCTATGGTTCTTCTCCCTCCAATAAATATTGGATTTTGAATGTTTTGCCTCCCTTCTTAAATGAAATGGAATTTTCTTTTCCATCATGTATTGCTTCCCATCAAATTGCCAAGGTTTTCTCAATAGTAGATGGTAAGCATCCATGGGTAGGATTTCACACAATAATCTATCCTTGTACCCTACAATGGAGAATTCCACCCAATTTTTCTCATTCACTAGTATGCTCTAACCCTTATTGAGCCAATCACTTTATAAGGATTCACATGAGGTCACTTAGGAAACTTGAGCTTATTGACTACCTCCTTTGATATGATATTATCAATAGATCCATAATATACTACTACTTTGAACAATTTCCCTAGGATCTTACATTTGATCCTTAATGGAGCTCTTTTATGCTTAGACTCATCAAGATCAGGTTTTTTAATCAACACCCTTCTAAAAATTAGATTCTCTCCATTTTCTAATTCAATATGATCCACTTTAGAATCCTTGCTATATTTTTTCTCTTGAACATATGCTATCTTCTTGTTAGGGTTAGAAGAAGAAGGCTTATCAAGGCATCTATATGCTAGATGGCCTAATTGCCCACAATTATAACATTTGATAGTGGCAAAATAGAAAATACTCTTGCCTAATCCTCTTTCCCTATTTGAGCCTCCTTGGTTACTCCTACCTTTGACAAAACCTCCTCTAGAAGTTCCTTCATTTACCTACTCAATCAGTTTATTTTCATCTTGATTCTTATGCTCATTACCCCTACCTTGGTAACCTCCTCTCTGTCCTCTCTAATTACTACCCTTGCCTCTATCTTTGAAGTTGGAATCCCCTTTCTTTTCCTCGACCTTTAGATCTAGTTGATGACATCTTTGAATTGTGGTAAGTGCCCATAAACTAAGCTCTTATTAGATATTCCACTTCAAATCTCCTAAGTATCTAGTCACCTTTATTGGTGCATCTTCTTATTTCTTAGATTTGAGACACAATATCTAGAACTCCTCTATGTAAGAGGCCACATCTAGATCTTTTTGGTTTAGTCCTTGTATCCTTTTGTGGAGTTGAATCTCATAATCCTTTGGTAGGAAATTCTCCTTGAACTTAGTAACCATGGCATTTCAATTGGCTATAGGCTTCTTGTGTAGTGCCTCTCCCATTTGACTTCTATAACTCATCCCAATGGATGAAACTTTATTGACATCTCCTTGATAAGGGATCATGATTGTGACCATGAGTGGTCTAAACCATTGAGGTGATCTGATTTATGTTCTGTATCATTTTCTTTGATTATGCTTATGACTAATTTATGAGATTGTGATGCGATTTATGGTTCATTGAGGTTTGTTCTAGTGGTTACTAGGATTGATGTGGTATCATGATGTTGTTCCATGATTACCCTAAGATGTGTGTAGAGATTGTGCTATGTACTATTACTTGCTACACTAGACTAGGTTCTTGTAGTAATGGTAAGTCATGTTTATGACTATGTTCACTTATGTGTTTTAAGTGCCTTTTTAATTTTGTATAAACTATCATTATTAAATGATTAAATAATTAGAAATGAATTATTTATGTTGTATTCATTGGTTATGTGTTGTGGATATTTACCTTGTTATATTTTTATCTGAGAGATATTTTGTTACTCATGTTATGTTTTACATTTGAGATGACCTTTGGGTTAAATGTTATACTTTTATTTCAGTATCATAGATGTTAGACTACTATGCTATTCAGTTGATCATATTGTACGATGATGCCATTTTGAGATGATAGTGTTTTTTATGATGATATCTGGTTATCCAATATTTGGACGTATCTTTGATTATGTTATGTGATGAATTTAATGTTGTGGTTATTTAATTCTTTCCTACATTATTATGCATTATGTAAACATGAGTGATGTAAATAGATTATTTTGGTATAATTTAATAAATGGTTAAATTAGGTGATTTAATGAATTTATTTCTTTGGTTATGTTATTATATGCAAATTTCACTTGATTGTGTGTTTTCTTGTATAGGATTTATATCCCTAGCAGTGGCATATGGAGTTAGTGATTTAGCTATTCATATTTTACCAATGTCATCCTTGTATGGTTGGCATATCTTTATTTTAAGTGTTTAATTAAACCTTTCAATGATTATTAAATCCAAACTCATTTTCATTATGTGATTTGACCACTTAGTGTATCTATACATTTAGACGTTTACATCGTCACGAGAGTTGTTAAGAAAATTTCTGTGTTTTTGGATTTTTGGGCTTTTATTTTTTTATTGAATTTAATTTCTAGTAGCTTTTCCATGGATGAGTTCCTATTTCTAGGAATAGCTTGTGTTCATTTGGGTTGATTTGGGGTCTACCTAGGTTGGTTGGTTATTTACCCTAATCAATTATTCACTTGAAAAGTGAATAAGTATTGAAAAAGGAATTTAATTCCTCACTTCTCACTTTTGAATTAGAAAGTTTGAGAGTAAAACCCAAAATCTTCTTCATGAAAATTTATTGTTTTGTTCATTGTGAGAGCTATTGGTATGGGATCATTGTGAGATTAGGCTTGTTGGATCCAACTTGGGGAGACCTTGGATTACTATGATTTCTAGCTACTTCTGCAGAGGTTTTATTTTATGGTTCAAATTTCCATTTTTCTCTTTTGACTATGAGGTAGGGCTCTCCCATTTTATTATTTATGCTCCATTTCAACTTCTATTTTTGGTAGTTTTTTGTTAGGAGGCTAAGAACTAGTGTTCCCCTCTATTTTTATTTGTTGGTTCTGCCTGGTTGGTCGAGTATGAACATTTTCCCTATTTTTAGGATGGGGTTTGCAGTTTCATGTCGTTATGTTGGTCATTTTTTCATACGATGTCTGAACCCAAATTTTATTAGATTTTTAGAGTTTTCATGGCCAAAGACCAAATGGGTTTTAATTTTCAAGTTTTTCATTTTTTGGGTTTTTACCTCATTTTGCATGCCAACATGTTTTCTCAAGTTTTCTTGGCATGAGCTTGGTTGTGGACCTGGATCATCTGTTTGGATGTTAGTGAGAACATTGTTGCACTTTTATGTTTGCACTATGATTTATACCACATTTTTACTCCTGATGTTGTGTTTGGTTGAGTGATTTTATACCTAATATTATGGTTTCTCTTGGACCCTTGTTATTGTTTCATAGATACTAGGATTCATGTAGAAACCATAGTCCTAGATTAAGGTAGGTTGAGTGAGTTCATGATGTTTGGTCTTGTTGCATCATTGGGATTCATGTAGAATCCATACTGTCAAATTGAGGCTAGTTGAGTGACTTCATGATGTATGATTTTATTTCCTTTTGGATTCATGTACAATCTAACCTTCTAAGTTGCTTTCAGTTGAGTGGTATTTTGCTTGTGTTCTCATCCAATTCTTATGTTATGATCTTCATGATGGTGGTGCAACACACACACAAGTACATGTGCATATATATTTTAGGTGACTTCTAAGGCCAAATCTTCCATGGTACTTCCAAAAGTTATGATCCTTTGGGTTGTATTGTGAATATGCATGCCTACGGGAACTCATCATTGGATGAGCATGGGTAGGGTAGGGTAGCATATGGAGGGTGCTTCTATCTCATAGCTTGGTGATCATGGCACCATATGTTGGTAGAGGGAGCTTTAAGTAAGTGATAACTAAATACAATGTGTGAGTGGTAATAAAACTTAAGATAATGAAAAAAAATTGTTCATTGGCCTTCAAGGGAGTACCTTGACTGAGTGTCTGCATTTGTGTGATGGTTCCAAGGGAGTACCTTGAGAGTGTTTCCAAACATGATCTAAGCTTGGGCTTGTTGATTCCAAGTGACTCTCCATGATGTGAACCCATACATAGTAGCCCATTGAGTGTTTGACTAGGACCTGTAGTTTATGCATTGTCTATGTTCTTAGTTTTAGTCATCATACTATCTAGCATGAGTGTTAGCCATGGACATTGTTGTTGACATTATAGTTAGTTTTGTTGTTAGTGGCATACACTTATTCAAAATGTAAGTATCTATCAAGTGCATTGCATAGTTAACCAAGCATTTTAGACTTTACCAAGTTATATAGTTGCTACCAAGTTCAAGGAACAGTACTCAATTTGCATTGACTAGTTTCTACCATGATGGTTATCAGTAGTATAAACCGAGTTTCTTAGTGTTTATTGAGTTGTTCAGTGAAAACTAACTTGTGTAGTGCTTACTAAGTTCATAGTTATAGTAATGTGAATCTAGTGTTGACCGAGCCACTCAATGTCAACCAAGTGATTTATTTTATACTGAGCTCATTGTGATAGCATTGACCAAGCTATTCACTATGAATCAAGTGATTCAATTTATATGTTGAGTTTCACAGTATTCACCAAGTCACCAGTGTAGATTGAGTTTAGACTACTTGGAAGTGATTAGTATGGATTGAGCTTCTATGTCTACTAAATGCATGATCATGTTGAGCTTGATAGTAGATGTCAAGTATGAGAACCTCACCAAGCTAGTCTTTAGAACCCAAGTTCCTACAACTGAGCCGACTTTATACATTTTTGTGTAAACTTGTATTTTAGCCAACTTTTTTTATTTGTAAATAATATTGCTATATATGTGATGAATTATATCACATCCAATAAGATGTATGTATGGAATATAACTAAAATAAAATAATAGAAAAGTGAAATATAAAGGCTACAATAGTATAAGGAGCAACAGAGATTTGTCTATCACAGGAAGGTGGTCATTAAACTCAAAGGAATCTCATTTAGAAAACCAAGTTAAAGATCATAGATCAACCATTGTTTCATCCTAAGAGGTGGGATAGTTAAATCCTTTTACAAGTTAGGCTTAACAGTCTTTTGTAAATCTCTTTACCAAGTGCATACTTCATTGTTTGTAAGTAAATCCTTTTGTAGGTGGACCTAGTAATCCTTGTTGCTCCTAATAGGGCAGATCATTAGAAATGATCATGTAAGCATTAAAAGGCCAAATTTATACTAAAATACTAAAGCTTGTGTGTATCATCCCCACCCTAGTTTTAATTTCTATTTGAAAGGTTTTTGGGTCACCATATTGTGTGTCAAATTGTAATGAATGTTTTATTGCTTTCATTTTCTTATGCATGATCATAATTCACATGAAGGATTAATTGGTAAATAAAGATTAAATTTTTATAAGTTACTGATTTACCCCTCCCCTCTCAATAACTTAGCATATCATATATTTCCAAAAATTGGTATCAAAGCTTTGTGGTTCTCAGGAAAGAAGTTTAATAGCTTGAGCAAAGATCAGAGGCTATGGAGATATCCAGACTTGACAAGGATATTGATGATGAAAATCTAGATTTGGAATTAGCTATTGGAAAATTCAAGAAAGAAAAAGAACAACTCTCTCAATCCTTGAAAAGAAGAAAAGATCTTGCAGTACAAATGAATGACCATCTCTACATTGAAGAAAGAATTGAAGGCATTCATTCAAAAAGAAATTTAGATGAAGCTAATGAAGAATTCAAAGAACTATTAGAAAAGAATGGTACACTTTTGATTAGGAGAATTGAGCTTAGATTTTGGTTGAGTAATGCTTTTTATGGTTAGGGATGTGTTGGAGACACATTGGGGAACCTTTTCCTATGTGTGCATAGAGATTCGAGTTATCATGTTAAAGTTTCAGTCATTTTTCTACCTTGTTGCTAGAGATGTGTTCTCTAATTTCTATGTGCCTGTTACAAGCCATGTAACTAATTTTATGTAATGAGTTAGAGGATGAAAATTTAAATTATTGAATAGGGCCTAGAGTACTTCCTTTTTTTAAAGAATTAAGTCCTAATTCTTTATAAGTTGGGAGATATGACAATTCTCTGGGAGTATCAATTTTTGGTAGTTTGTGTGATGAGTTTCTGTGTGTGACTTTAGGATGGATGCACATATATCCTTAATGAATATTCCTTTGCACACATGAGTGATTGTAGAGGACCTAAATTACTACCTTAAAAATTAAGTACAAATTCTAATTCAATTGGGGCTAGGAGATATTACAAATTTTCTCAATTATCAATTTTTGGACATTTAATTTTTTTTGGAGATCAACTTGTGCCTCTTAAAGCATTTAATGTTAGGTTTATTTAGTTTTTAGCATTCAAGGCCTACTTGTGTCTTAGATTGGTATAAGTTTGGGTTTGGGTGAAGTCTCTTTGGGATCATTATTCATTTGAAGGATTGAGTGTGGAGAGTAGTTGAAGAGCAAGTTTTTCCTGAGGCTGTGGACGGAGCACCAAATTTGAGGCAGTTTACAGTAGGATTGTGATTAATCATCCATCTTAGATAAGAGCATGGAAGATGGAGTAAATGCATAAGAGAATATTTCTATAGTGCATGGACAAAATGCTAAATGTGAGGCAGTTTACACTTGGATCTTGGGTAAAGTTGGAGAAGAGCTAGTAGTTGGGACATGGAAAATAAGGAGATTTCTTAGTGGGCTTGGAGCACAAGTTGAGATCTTCCTTGGAGTTTTTTATCAAAGTTTGGATTTGGACTAGCTAGGTTTTGGGTTGGATCTTGAGGGATCTTGCAGAACTATTATCGTAATTTCTTTGTATTTGTCCATAACTGGGAAGGCCTTACAGCCCAACATATTGCATATAATAGTTATTTTATGAATAAATTATTATAATTTGGTATTAGATCTTGCATTTTTATTCTATTTCCACTATGTCATTATTTGCTGGGGGCTAGGACTTCTCCTTTGGGGATTCTCCTACCTTGTGCTACATCAGCTTCAAGAAGTAAGAAAGTTGAAAAGAGAACAAGAAATTTAGTTAGTAAGATTGTGTGAAGTCATGGAAGAGAAAATCAAGATAAGAGAAGAGATAGAAGGAAAGAACAATGAAATTCAACACCTATCCCTTCAATAGGCATACTTCATTGATCAACTCGCCAATGAAAATAAAGAAATCATGAATCCAAGATCAGAAAATGAAAGATTGTAGAATGATCTAAACACTAAAAGGAAAATCAATGAGAGGATGATGAAATCTCAAACAAACATGGATCAAAAAAATGAGAAAATCCAATAGAAACAAAAAGGAAAAGTAGGAATTGGATATACTAAAGAAGGTGAATCATCCAAGCAAGGAGCTCAAAAGAATCAAAGATCTACTTGCAATCATTTTGGTAAGATAGGACATACATCAAACAAATGTTGGAGCAATGAGAAAGCTAAATTCAATGGAAAATGCTACAATTGCAATCAACATGGACAAAGAGCTAATAAATGCAAAGAGAAACCTAAATTTGAAGGAAAATATCACAAATTCAAGAAGCATGGGCACAAATCCTTGGAATGAAAAACTAAGATATTGCACCCAACATAATAGATTGTAAAAGCTATATTTGGTTGGGACTATAACACTTGGTGCAAACTTCATTACTATGGAGAATTTGGACACATTGGAATGAATTGTGTAAAACATCACATGGGGAAAAGAGACACTACTAGAAGATGTTTCATTTGTATAGAAATTGGTCATCTTGCCAATAATTGTATGAGTACTAGAAGAATTGAAGATCAAAAGAAGGCAAAGGCTGATAACATTAGAAAGTAAATGAGATAGCAATAGATTCCAAAATCTTCTAAGAATGCAAGACCAAGAAATAATGAACATGTTACTCAAGAATTTTCACTTGATCTCTCACAAGGAGTACATGAACTTGGATTCTGAAGAAGACATCTCAGATCAGTTCTAGTCATCAAAATGAAAGATCCATATCAGCATTTAAGATGCAAGTGATCATCAAACATTCAAAAGATGTCAATCCTTACTAAATGAGGTCAGGTTGTGGACATTACTAAATGAGGTCAAGTTGAAAAACCCTTCTAAGCAAGGTTAAGAGCTACTAAAGTTGTTGTGTGGACACCGAGTCATGGATGACTCTACCAAGCACTTAATGCAAGCAAAGTGGATGATAGTCTATCATTTGAGTGAACAATCATACTAGGCATTTATTGCAATTAAAAGGAAAAACTTGATAAAAGGATGAAATCAAAGTCATTTATCACTGCAAATTTTTTAGAGCTATTTGTGCAAAGCAAATTCTTAGTGCATCTAAGTGATCTATGTGAATTACTATTTAATATTTTCATATTCTCTCAAACCCTACTAAGCATAATGGCATCCACTAGCAGTAAATCAAAGAAAAGATCTAACATGTTAGTTAAAGGCATGGAATGGAAGACACCAGACTTCAAGATGAGTCTAGCTACCACAGAAACCCTAGATCTGAGCGAAGCTCAATCTCAAATTCCATCAAAATTATTGTCGATTAATGATATTCATTTGCATTTTTGTTGTTCTTTTCAAGATATTGGAACAATAAAAATGGATGAGTCATTGAGAGAATTGTGTGTGAATGGTGTATTAAAACCAAAGCATCAACACCTTGTCATGAAGGGTTTGACTCACATTCTACACATGCCATGAGATTTTCAAATCAAATGGATAAGATTTATCCTCAATTGTGTGCATAAAACCTAGCTATGGTTGGAGCAACTCATTTTGATAACAAAGAAGATGATCCATTGATCACTAGTATTCCAATGTTGGCAAAAGAAAAATTTTCTAAAACCCTAAGTCAAGTCAAACTAGAAAAGAAAACCCTTGCTGAGTGGGATGGAAGGGAAATGAAGGTCAGTTGTGTCATATATAGAATTGAAGTTAAGGATAATGTCATCATGCACAAAATATATAGCTCAAGTAGACTCAATAGTGTATCATGTAAAGTAGTGGATCTTGCATATAAAGTGGTTAAGAATAACATGTCACTTAACCTTGCCTAGTTGATGTTGAATTAGTTCAACAAGAATATGGAGAGTATAAGAACTTCAAAGAAAAATCCTTGTAAGTTTGGTTAACTCTTAACTTGTCTATTTTTCTATATGAAAAAGTTCTTCCCATCTAAAGGTATAGTTGTATGGAGGAAGGATGTACCTGTTCTTTATCAGATCAATGAATATATAGCTGAAATGGGAGAAAACTATGTTAGTATATATAGCTAAAATGGGAGAAAACTATGTTAGTAATGCATTCAATGATAAGATGAATAATAGATTTAGGATCCCAAAGAAACTTGTTGATGATTACAAAGATGATATTTGTTTCATGGTTGATAGTGAAAAAGTATATATACAAGTAGTTAGACCAAGAATTGTATGGGCCAAGCCTCTAGGTTACGAGGTTGACATAGATGAAACCAAGGAGATTATTGAAATGTTGATTAATGATCCCGTTGACCCAAAAGCTACATACTTTGGCACCTATAATAAAGCTAAGTCAAGAATAGAACTTGACATAAAGCTCCCTTGGGTGGTCAAAAAAGGGAAGAAGAGGATAGAAAAATTGAAAACTAGCCCCACTCTTTTGTTGATTGAAGGTAAAGGTGATGGCATTGAGGATGATGAAGCAGAAGATGAATAGAAATAAGAAGAAGAAGACTATCTAAAGAAGAAAGGTAAGGTTATTATAACCAAACCTTCTAAACCATCTACTAATGTGTTCACAAGGAGGACATCTAGAAAGAAACTTGACAAAGAAGGAGGAGAGGTGATCTTTAAATGGCCTCAACCCACCTTTCAAGAAAGATTGAAAGAAATAGAGTAAGAAGAAAGCATAACAAACTTTAGATCAGTAAAATATGAGACTAGGATTGCAAAGGAGAAAAATCAAATGAAGATATGATAATGTCTAAGATGGGCAAATGAAAGTATTCCCCAAACTATCTTGCTCGATAGATTCTGAGTGATTTAATGGAGAAGGTAAAGCCAAGATGGGAGAATGCTATGAAAACTACTAAAGAAGTCTATGAGTATACCCTGAGGCAAATCATGTCAAGCTTAAGTGACAAGGAAGTAAAAGAATCATTAAAAAAGAATTAAGAAAAACTTACCTACATATTCAATACTTGTATTATATTAATGAATGACATTGAACATGTGGTAAGAAATGCCACCAACACATGGAAGAACATTTATGTTCTTCACAAGAAGAGTGATTTTTTTTTCAATATCAATGACAAGTATGAAGATAATGTTGAACATGAAAAAGATGATGAAACTAATGATGAAGAAGTAACACATTTTGACAACATAGATGATGAGGAACAAGAACAAGAATAGAAAGATACTAAGGAAGATCTACCTAAAGTTCAGAATATTGAGGAGACCAACCTAGAGAAGATTGTAGCAGTGGTTATAGCCTCACTTCCTCATTCTCTGAGAAAAACATTGAAAACATCAAGCCCAAAGAAAGCTATTGTAGGATTTATTGCATCAAAAATTACAAGTACAATGACTCAATCAATTTTTTCACTTGTTGAGATCTATGCTTCATTTATGAAAGTAAAAAGTACTTCATCTACTGTGCAATCAACACTTCCTCCTCCATCAATTTTGGTTACATAAAGTATTCCTTCAATAAGTACAGTATCTACTTTTTTAGTTAGTCCTACTATTTCTACTATTGTGTCCATTCCCAGCATGCAAATAATAAGTACAAGGATAGTTGAGACCATGCCTCAACTGATTACAAAAATTTTGAGTAAAGGCAAAGAGAAGGAAGAAGAAATTGATCTTCATGAGGAGATTGTTATTCTGAATTGGAATATCTACAATCTTAATAGTGATCAAATGCATATATTTGGAGAACTTCTTCAAAAGAAAGCTAAGTAGTAGAGGCTTAGAGAAGAAAGAAATAAAGAATTTCAAGTGATTGAAGATGCAAAGAATATTCTAGCAAAGGCACTCAACACAGAGATTGACACTTCTCAACCAATTTTGATTTAGTTAGTAGAGATAGTCCGAAAATTCAACAAAGATTTGAATGGACATGAGAAATTGTTCCAAAGAGCCAAGAATAAGTTTGAGAATAAAGTTTTAGAACTAGTATCACAATAGATTTATATTCATCAAGTAGACTTGTCTACTATTCTAGGCTCATTGGAGACCTCTTGCAACAATGTGACTTCATTATTCAGTAAAATCTATGACACTTCAATTTTCACTAAAGAAATTAAGGAAAAATTTTCTAAAATTGATGAAGATCTAAAGGCAAGTGCACAAAAGTTACAACTTGACCCAAGTTATAGCTTTTCCCACTACACAAAGAACAAATTCTTAATTGATATGCAGGCAGAATTGCTAAGACAAGAAGCCAAAATAAGAGCTATACTGGTAGACATATAGGGTATGATTCTCCTAAACATGGATGCTTTGTAGAAACATATTGTGCATGCTAAAACTCTCATGCATGATCACAACTTCTCAATTGTAGATCATATGATAAAACTTTTAGTAGAAGTTCAAGTTGCATTATACATATGCAAGGTGTTGCAAGAAAATTTGGACAAGACAATGGCACTAATCCTAAAAGTACATTCAGATTTCTTATCACATTTTGGCATTCTTGTATAGTATATAGCATACATCTTTGGCATTAATGTCAAAAAGGGGGAGAAGATGTATATTGTAAAGGGAAGAAGATACAATATAAGATGTAGTATACATAAAGGGGGAGAGAATCTATATAGCATATGTGAAGATGAGAAGATGTGAAAAGATGTAAAGTATATTGTATATATATGTATGGTAGAGCATTATCGTATCATATATGTATAGATACATCTCTTACAAAAAAAAAGTACTCTACCAAGTTGGAGACACAAGATGATGGATAAAAGGTGTTCTTGAACCTTTTGAATTCAATTTTGTTTGATAAGTTTTTTTTTCAATAATGCCAAAGGGGGAGATTGTTGACATTATAGTCAGGTTTGTTATTAGTGACACAAAATTATTCAAATTGTAAGTATCTACTAAGAATTTTTTATAGTTAACCAAGCATTTTAGGCTCTATTGAGTTCTATAGTTGCTACCAAGTTCAAGGAATAGTATTTAGTTTGTGCCAAGCAGTTTGTACCATGATGGTGATCAACAGTGTGAATTAAGTCTCTTAGTATTTATTGAGTTCTTTAGTGAAAACTAAGTTGTGCAGTTCTTATCAATTTCATAATCATAGTAATGTGAATCTAGTGTTGAACAAGCCACTCAGTGTTAACCAAGTGATTCAGTTTATACCGAGCTCATTGTGATAGCATTGACCAAGCTATGTAGTGTGAATCAAGTGACTCAGTTTATATGCCAAGTTTCACAATATTCAATAAGTCACTAATGCAAACCAAGTTCAGACTACTTGGAAGTGATTAGTATGGACCAAGCTTCTACATCTACTAAATCCATGATGATTTCAAGCATTGATAGTAGATGTCAAGTATCAGAACCTCATCAAGATAGTCTTTAGAACTTGAGTTCCTACAATTGAGCTAACTTTGTGCATTTATGTGTAAACTTGTATTGTAGTCAACTTTATTGATTTGTAAATTGGATTGGTATATATTTAATGTATTGTATCACATCCAATAAGATGTATATATGGAATATAACTAGAAGAGAAGAACAAAAGTGTGAAATACAAAATCTACAATAGTATAAAGAGCAACAAAGATTTATCTATCACAGGAAGGTGATCATTACACTTAAAGGAATCTCATTCAGAAAAGCAAGTTGTAGATCAAAGATTAGCCACTATTTCATCCTAACAGGTGGATCAATTAAATCCTTCCACAAGGTAGACTTAATAGTCTTTTTTAAATCTCTTTACCAAGTGCATACTTAATTGTATGTTTGTAAATCTTTTTGGAAGGTGGACCTAGCAATCCTAATTTCTCCTAACAGGGAAGATCGTCATAAGTGATCATTGTAAGCCTTAATAAGTCAACTTTATACTATACTACTAACGCTTGTGGGTATCATCTTGACCCCATTTTTACTTTCTATTTGAAAGGTTTTTGGGTCACCATATTGTGTGTCAAAGTGTTATGAATGTTTTATTACTTTTATTTTCTTATGCATGATCAATATTCACATGAAGGATTAATTGGTAAATAAATATTAATGTTTTATAAGTTACTAATTCACCCCTCCCATCTTAGTAATTTAGCCTATCATATATATTTCCAATAATTGTTCTTTATGTGTGTTTGTGGTTGAATTATTATCTACATCAGCACGGTGGGAGTGGACCTACAAGTTCCATGTGGTAGGGAGGCATAACTACCTATACCACTACTAGGGACTAGTGTACAAAGATAGTCTTTTGTCCCAGTGAAACCATTGCTAGATGATTTCACTTTTTACTTCAGGTTCTAGAGTATTCTTCCTTGTGATTTATGCTTTCATTGGAATACTTGGATATCATGTTTAGATGATGCTAGTTTGTTTGATGCATTCCTATATTATGATGTTTAGCATATTATTAGATGATGTGAATTTCTTTGTTGGCATATCTATTTCTTATTGGTTTAGCATGTTAGATTTCCCAATCATATGATTTTTAGCATATGATAAATGATGTGTTTAATTATTGGATTAACTAATTCTTTACTTCTAGCATGTTAGATTTCCCTATTCTTATGTTGTAGCATGTTTTAGTAGTGACATCCTCATAAGATAATATTGATAATCTGGTCAGTAGTTTGGGATGTTATGCATGGGGGCTGGCTAGGACCCACGATGGTCTTATGATTCTATTAATGGTTGGGAGGAACCGTGTACTTAGTTTGGTTCATTTATTGCAATGTTGTTTTCACTTATTTCCCTTCACTACTATGGTTTAGATGGATAGATATTTCTCTTTCTTGTTTCATGGCATCTTTTTTTTTATGTTCAACTTTTTGTGCCTCAAGATGTGGATCTACTACTCCCTGATGTGGAGGAGCTTTATTTCTTAGCTTTTTACCCCTTTTTTCACTTGTTATCTTGGAATCTCATGCAAAATCATACTTTCTCATTCTAGAATGTAAGATCTCATGTGGTGTGTTGGGTTTCCTCCAATGGCCTTTGGAACTTTCTTGCATGAAATCTCACACCAGTTTGGGTATTTTGGCAATTGGGCTAAGCATACCCTCATGCGAGATGGTGTTTCCTCATATGGCTTAGTGTACTTTCTTGTGGAAAGAGGTACTTCCTCACGCGAGACTGTCAATTCTTATTCTCTTGCACAAAAAACATTGGGGTTCTCTTCTATTCTTTGGAGAATGTAACTTGGACTTTTGAGTACCCTTTAGGATTGCTTGTGGTTTCATGATTTGATAGATCAAAGTTTTTGTGTTCTGATGTCACCTTTGGTTTTCATTCTTGAGTTTGTGCATGTCAATTTGGTAGTGGCATTTTAGGATTCATTGGTTACCAAGATTTTGGTTAAGTCTTCTGCTTTGATCTTTGTGATCCCTATATGATGTTGTCATGTGCATTCATACTAATAAAATAATAAAAATATCTTGGTTTGTATTGAATTCTTGTTCCATTGATCTCTAGACGGATCACTACATCTTGCCCATGTTGATCCTCTCATCTTGGACATATTTCCACCATGTCAATTTTGATCCTCTAAGACTTGACTTAGCCACTTTGACCTTATGTGCCTCTAACACCCCTTCACACTCAAAATGCTTCTCCATTCCATCTATCCAATCCATCACTGCATCAATATCTAATTTTCCACTGAATAGTGACACACCTTCCAAAGTTGTCCCTCCTAGGGCTTTAATATATTTCAAAAAGGGCTCTTAATTTAAGATAGGGTCAAGTTTAGGTACCATGTCCTCTTCTACTACCTCTTTACCATTCTCATTATCTTCTTCTTCTTTCCTTTTAGTTACAACAACAACTTCCTCTATTTTTGTCTTCATCTCTTCATATGCTACCTTAAGGAGTATATTCTTCTCCTTTTTCTCATCAACTTCTTTGGCTAACTCTTCATTAGTCACCATGTTAGACTCACCAACTGACTCACTAGTAGCTACAGATATACACCACTTTCTCCCAAGTCTTTAATGTTCTCCAATACCACTCTGATGTGACAACCAATCCTTCTTCTTCCCCAATCTCTAATAGGGTCACCCTAGGTCTTATACTTGATCAAATAGGGTTTCTATCCACCCTATACTCCTTAGGGCACCATACAATAGATCCTAACCATTCAATTGGCAAACATCAATAAGGTAGAATAGCTTGCTTGCTAATCCTCATCAACACAAATAACCCGAAATGCCCATTTGACTTCCAAATGTATGGATGGTCACCTTGGAATGTAATTGGACTCCCTTCGAGCTTCCAAACCAAAAAAAAAACTAAAACCCTAATCTAGTTCCAATCCCCAAGTGAAAATGTATTCAAATGCTTGTAAAAAGGCTATTAGAATTATCCCTCCAAATGTACTAAAACCAAAATATCTTAGAAAAATATTTTTAAAAGAGTCAAAAAAATCACCATTCCAGATACCCTAAGGATTTTGGAGGTCTAGAGTTTCCAAATTTTTTGTATTGTACAGGAATAGTTTAGCCTAAATTCAAGGGTTTTAAGGGTTTGTATGTAGTTTGATGGAAAAACTTATTTTTTACACCTTAAGGCATCCACCAAAACTCCACATTTGGATTGGGATTACACCACTCCTTCCTTCAACACATTTCATGTCTAGGTTGAAGTATCCAAACATTCAACCACACCTATCTGCTCTGCAATGGCCTGTGATGCCAAACAATGTTGCAAAAAGTTGCTAGGACTTTGCCTCGGGCATCATTGCAATGGAAGCTCTACAAAATTTGAGGGCCACATCTCCACTATACAGAATGTACATAGAGTTATGTTCCAAATCCCAAGAGACCATACTATACCTACAATGGGAAATGGCCCTATGGCTCCATTTGTGCAAAAATTTAGTCTCGAGACAACAGACCAATGAAAACCAAAATATTTAATTCAAGCACACAAAAACTTACAAAGAAAAAAACTATCTATGTATAAAATCTCAAAAAAACCTAAGATAACACTTCCAACACTAAAAATCCTAGGTCTAATCCATCTCCATACCAGGAACACTCAAAAACACAAAATTGTTGTTCACGTCTTGTTGTCCAGGCTATACAATGCAAAACTCACTTCTCCAACCCCTTGAATAGGTTGAGAATGACCTTATATAGGATTTCCACCCATGATCCTAATTATTTTAGATAGTTAAAATACCTTCTTGACAAAGTTTCTCGAAATACAAGAAAATTTGTCAAAAGGTTGTCAATGACAACATTGACAACTTTGAGCATTTGATCCTCAAAGTTTATCTCAATGATGTCAAACCATGAAAGAGGCCTTCAATGGTTAAAAATTCCCTAATAAGTTCCTTCAAATGCTTATTATTTTTAGCCCCCCAAACCAAAAAATGTTCTATATAGCCATATTGAGCAACATTGAGCAACTAAGAGCAATCTAGCATAAACAACCTCACTTAAGCACTATACTAACTTTATTATTCACCTAGTGGTGTGGCTAACACAAATACAAGGAAAAAAATCTAAGGTAACCCTAGGTCTTCCTTAGCCCACCTAGGTGCCCCTACACCACCAATGTTGGAAGAAATGGTATCATGTGTCATAAGTGCAGAAACTTTGGACATTTTGCTAGAGATTTCATATCACAGATCAATTAGTTGAGACCTAGATATAGAAACAATGTGATATCATGTCAAATTTTCAAAATCTTCAGATATAAAGTAGGATTTTATAGGATAAGCAATGTGAGAATGCCAAATAATATGAGGAACAATGTGATAAACTCAAACTTTATAAGGAATGTGAACAATGGTAAAAGGAATGAGAATAACAACAATATTCATAAAGAAAATGAGAAACAACATGTGGAAGATCTTAATGAAACATTTTTTTATAGGTAAGGATCTAGAAAGTTCATATGTTGTGTTATAAAATTAGTTAAGTGAAACATATGAGAATAGGATGAAGTCAAGTAATTGTTTCTATCCAACCCTTGTCTATTTGAGAAACTTATTTCATAATTAACCAAAGGAATTAGCATCAAAAAATTGTTTGTACCCTAATGCGAAGAGTTCATATTTATGTATTTAATATGATGTAGAAAAGGATGCAAGGATTCTATGGATAAGTGTCCATGAGTTTTTCAGTTTATATTTGAGTGCACAAAGAGAAATAAGTTCTCTAGCTAGTAGAAATAATTTTTTGATGCTTGTATACTTGCACAATTAGTGCAGAAGAAGATTTGAAAGGATTTAAGGATCAAAGTCAAATTTATGTATTCCATTTGATCGTATGATGAGTCAATGAGTAATTTAAGGAAAATTTAAGTGCAAATTAAAGTGGTTTAAATTAAAGTTGAAGGTGATTAAAACATGCCCTAATTCCACAATTTTTGAGGTATTTATGATTTTATGAAGTTAAATTGAGGGAAAATGTTTATTATTTTTTGAGTTAAGATGGAAGGAAATACAATTGATAATGTAGAGGACATCCCTAGAACTAAGATGAAGATAAACCCTATCCCACCATTGGAAGATGACCCTATAACCAAATTTTCACAAACCCTTGAGGAAGTATTGTATTTAGAAGACATTGGTAGCTATATAAGGTGAAAACTGGAAATAGTAGAAGGAAACATTTCAAAGGAATTTGCAAAAGTTTACAAGAAGGATATGACATTCAAGGAAGGTTATGAATATTTAGGTTTGAGTGACTTAATAAAATATATGTTTCACTATGAGTTTGACAAAGAAGAATGGACAAAGATTATCTTGAGCAAAATTCATGATGGGAAGTTTTGGATGGGAGATAATGTAGGTGAGATGTCAACAAATCTAATTAATGAAGTTATTAATTTTATTAATGAAGTTCCATCCTAGTGAATGAGGAAAATATTAAGAAAGGTGTACTTGAGAACACCAAGTCAAATTATAATGGAAAAGGCATAATCTTGAGTGAGATAAAAACATGATGATGCAATAATTTTTAGTAAAATCATGGAAACCAAGATCTATTTTAGTTTCAAAGATGATGGCATAAACCTAGATTTTTTTATGCAATTTTACATGATGTCCATTGAGAAATTGCAGGTCAACTTTTGTAAAATCTTGAGAGCATGGTTGATAGAAAACTTGGAGAGAATCAAGAAAGTTAGGAATAGATAATTTATGTTTCAAACATTGATCGCCTATATGTTTTTCCACTTGTTCATAAGATTCCCTTTCATGCCACTTTGTGAGGTGAACAAGAATGATAAGTGCACAATGGAAAAGATCACAAATTTGTATAAAAGGAACCCAATTGACAAAATTTAAGGTAGTGTAGAGTTAATCATTTAAACATTTTAGACTGATATGAAACAAAGATTTATACTTCCACCATTAGTTGTAAGTAAGTATAAGTAAGAAATTTGTTTCATCATTAATATAGATTTCAACCATATCAAGGTAGTTGAACTGAGAATGATATATGTTGACCCTCTTGGTTATGAAGTAACTTAAGAGGAAGTTGAAGGATATGTGAAGGTAATTATTTAGTTAGAGAAAGATGAAGAATTTGACATATTTGGGACATATGAGAAAAACATGTAGTTGGCTTATTTGGGCCAAGCAAGATAGATAACACAATGAAGAAAATTATGGAAGCAAAGAAGATGATACCATAGAGTGGAATGAAACAAATTAGATAAGAAATTATCATGTATGTTCCACCATTGGTAGTAGCAGTACCTTCGCCATTAGCACCAACATTAGAAAGAGGAGTTATAGTTGTTAAACCACTAGTAAAGGAATCATCCACACCATATGTAAAAATTCCATAAGTGAAACCACAGATTAACCTACCTTCACTAGTTCAACATAGTAGAGAGGAAGAGGAAGTAAGAATTATTGAATTCAAATCATCTAACAACACTAGGAGATCAACATGACTAATATAGGTAAAGCAAGAAATAGTGGAAGCCCCTAGACCTAATAGAGTGAATCATATGGCTACATGATAGGAAAGAAGTAGAAATTTGTGGCCACCTATGAAGGTAAGAAGGTGAGAGGTCAGATTTTTCTACCTGATACTACAAGACAAGAAGAAGAGTGAGAAAAAAGATAAAATAGAGACAACAAAAGGAAGGAAATAGTGGAAGCCTAAAATTGAGAAGCTAAATTATGCAATTATTGATGATAGAAATTTTGTACAGTTGAAAAAATACCATGATTTGTATAAAAACATTAACAAATTTCAATTGGAGAACATAATTATTAGACACTTGATTTTGTCTAATAAGAATTTTGCAGATATTGAAAAACAACTATTGAAAGATCTATTTGAAATATTAGTGAATAGAAAGAGAAGAGTAGTAGAAGAAGACAAGGTTATAAGAGAGAGGAAGATTAGAAAGCTGTGTGAAGTTTAAAATGATGATCATCTTGAAAGGATCATGAAGAGCATTGAACCATTGTTATACAACAAGACAAGAGTCATTCTAATAATGGGATGTAACTATGAAGAAGTTAATAAGGAAACTAAAGAAGCCATTGTAAATGTTATGATTGAAGTGTAGAAGATCTTAGAAGATAAAATAATGTCTTCATCTGAACTTACATTGCTATATTTGGGCCCAAATTGCAATGATAGTCCATCACAATTATGATAGAAACTTGTCACCCAAGAAATAGTACCACAATTTGGCTCCCATCAGATGGGTGTTGAAATTTTTCTATCATAAATTGTGATAGCAAGGGTGTCTATCAAAACTATGATAGATACATGTGTCATAACTTGAAATAGGAAAGGGAAAGAGTTCATCTTCTTTTTGTCCCACTTGTGATAGTAGACTATCACAATTGTGACATTCTAAGCTTCCAATCTATCATTAGAGCTATCTATCATAATTATAATAGTTGTATGACAGGTGTTCTATGGAAGTGATGGCTAGCTATTAGAACAATTCATCACAATTATGATGGGTACCTAACAAAAATGCTATTATTGTGACTTCTTTCCATCGCAATTGTGATAGTTTGCTGAATTATTTTTAAAAAAATTACAAAAAATAAATCCCATTTCTGTTTTTCCACTCCAATTCACTTTTTAGTTTCATCCATGTGTGAGCCAGCAGCTAGCTGCATGAGTTAAGATCCCTTTTTCAAATGTGGCTAGGAAAGGCTAGGGAAATTGAAGCTAATCGGCCTTCACTATATTAGTTCCATTATTTTCTTAAACCTTCACATCAAACCTTAACCATGTCTGGTTATGGGAAACTCTCGTTTCTTTCCATGAGAGGAATTTTGATGGTTTCTCAATAATGTAATCCTTCCTAACCCAAATCAACATGACTAATGTCCATTTCTAATTATGAAAATCCCAAAACAAAATGTAGGATATATGATACAATATTAACATGAAAAATTTTTTACAATCAATCATAGTAGAGAGATGCATATTTTGGATTCAATTATGTGCCATATTTTTGCATCAAGTTGATCTATCATCATGATGTAAAGAGCTAGAGGAGATAAATCATTGAGTCTGATATGAAATGTTGATGCAAAAATACCACACAACTGAATCCAAAATATGCATCTCTCTGATACAATATTAATTTTATTATCATTAGTTAGTTGCCATGCAACCATAGGTAAATATTGAGCTTCACTTGGTTTTGAGAATAGTTTAATATTCTCTACTAATTAGTGTCAACCACGTAAAGGTGGAAGCTCATCCCCCCCCCCCCCCTCCAACATTTAAATTCCTCATTAGAATCTAAAATCTTTAAGATAGGATCAATATTTAAAGTACAAAAAAAAGTTCCAGCCCTACACAAGTGACATCATTTTCCCATCTTTTTGTGCATGTCATTTTCCCATTGCATCCAAGATAAGATTCTACCACTCTAAATCGAGAATGCATGTGCAATTGAATTCTATATGCATGGACAATAGAAGGTGCTAAAAATCCCCACCATGTTTACATTTATTTAATAGGGCTATGCAAACCTCTAACAAAAATACAAACTTGTTGAGTTTTTTCAGCTCTATTGATGTCATATGCATATGAATTGAGATTGTATATTGAACTATGGTGTCCTTTTGCATTGCTTGAAACTAATCGATTCACACAGTTAGTTGTCATGTACAATCATAGGCTAATGTTGAGCTTCACTTGATTTTGAGAATAGTTTAATAATCTCTACTAATCATGGCCAACCACGTGAAGGTGGAAGCTTATTTGGCCCCACCACCCTCCTTCTCCTCCAACATCTAATATCTTTAAGAAAGGATCAATCGTTAAAGTAAAAAAAAAGGTTCCAAACCTACAAAAGTGACATCATTTTCCCATCTTCTAGTGCATGTTAGTTTTTTGTCACATCGAAAATAAGAATATGTCACTTTGAATTGAGAATGCACATATAGTTTTCTATATGCATGGACAATAGGCACAACTAAAAAAATATAGCACAAATATATTTATTTAATAGGTCTATTAATTTTTTTAGAATTATAGACCATCATGAACATTAGAACTCTAGAAGCTATGGCCAACAGAATGTTCATGATGGTCTATAACTTAAAATACCTAATTAAGTACCCCTAACAAAAAAAGCAAATTTTTTGCATTTTTCAATTGCACTGATGTTGCATGCATATGAATTGAGATTGCATATTGAACTATGACCTCCTTCGACATTGCCTGAAACCAAGAGATTCACACAGTTAGTTGTCATGCAATCATATAAGGTTAATGTTGAGCTTCACTTGGTTTCAAGAATAGTTTAATATTCTCTACTAATCAAGGCTAACCACATGAAGGTGGAAGCTCATTTGGCCCCACCCCCAACCCTAACATCTAAATTTCTTATTATCATCTAAATTACTTAAGAAAGGATCAATCTTCATAGTACCTATAATGTCCTCATTACCTCCTACTACTCTAAGTGGAAGTCCACCTTCATTGCTCACAAGAAATTTATCACAATTCTTTACCTATTCATGTACATCTCACATGGGTGCATCCAAGAATATCCTCATCACCTCTGACATAAAATGAATCCAATATTAAAAAATGTCCCCTAAGAAATAATAGTTCAAGTGAAATAAACACATTAAAAATGAGAGCGAAAAAGAGGAATATACTTACCAATAGGCATTTCCATCGATTTTGTGGCCATGCTATGTGTTGAGTGAGTTTTATTGTTTTTCTATTGTGCCAAGATCTCTTTGTTTATATACATACATGCATACATAGACACACATGTATGTGTGTATGTGTGTATGTATGTGTTTATATATATGCATGTATATATCTATATACATACATACATATATAGAGATCACAAGGGCACAACAATGAGATGCAAAGATCACAAGGGCACAGTAATGAAATGTAGCAATAACAATGAAATATACATGTATATATGTATGTATGTATACAAAGAGATCTTTTTTAAGGTGTTGAGTGAATTACCTCAATATCTCAAACACAAATAATGTAGACCAAGAAAAATGGGTAGAGTTTGCAAGAAATTTTACAAAAACATATGATAGTAGATATTTTTAGAAAGAAACAAACCATAACCTAGTTAAACAGGTCTAGTTGCTAATTAGCTAGGTTGATTAAAAATTAGGTAGAATAGTCATTAGATTAAGTACAATAAAATGAATGAGATGTAGAGGTCACAAGGGCACAACAACAAAATGCAATGATCACAAGGGCACATCAACAAAATCATAGATCTCTACTGATCTCCACAATCCACAAGATTTCTTTGTATACATACATACATACATAGACACACGCATATTTGTGTATGTATGAATACACACACACACACACACATATATACATGTGTGTGTGTACATACATATATACATACATATACATACATATATACATGCATAGATATACATGTATGTATGTATATATAGAGAGATATTTTTTAAGGTGCTTATTATATATGCTACTTTAGTATCCAAAAAAAACTAATTTAATGAAAATGAAAGCATTAACATTAACTAAATTAACATAACATATAAGATAGATAAAAGAGGAACCCCTAATTAGGAATGTGAACCAAATGAATGGACTCTCCCAATAGGAATTAGCTCTTTGCTTGGTAGATGAGTCTAAGAAAATGATTTGTATGTATGCTCAAAGGGCTTCAAGTTTGCTTCAATGGTGGGGATGGGTAATGGAAAATTGGTAGCTTTGTGAGCTCTCAATTTGGCATTATAAGGGTATGGTTAAGGGCTTTGTTTCTCAAACTAGCATGATAACTTTAGCTCAAGGATTGTGATGAAATGGCTTGGGAGGGGATCCAATTTATAGGCTAAGGGCTTAAGGGTTTGAGGGCTAAGATGCAAGGATGGGAAAAATCTCATGGAGGGCTCAGATTGCATGAGAGGAGAGCACATGGATTGTGCTTCTTTATAGCCAATCAGGGAGTGACACATGTCACAAGGTGAGTGGATGGAGGAAAGGGAAAGGATGAGTCAACAAAGGAGGCTCAAGGCCTTAAAGACCCTCATAAATGGCTTGTAAGAGAAATGAATGGGTTTGTAAGAGTCTTTATGGCCTTGTAAGAGCATTCATGGCTGGGTGGTTGGGATATTTTGGAGATTGTTGACTTTTCTTGGCTTAGGAAAGTCTTAAGCTTGCTTAGGGAATGTGACAAGGTTAGGGGGGATTAGAGGTGATTTAGGATTTAGATTAGGGATGTTAGAGATATGCAAGTGGACGTCATTCAATGATGGTGGGTGAGTTAGTAGCTAATCTTGGTTAGTATGGGTGGATGGGGTGGATTAGGCTAAATGGAGGATTAGGGATAGGCTTAGGATGAGGATGAAGACTTTCTAGAAGAGTCTAGAACTTCCTAGGATGAGGATAAATAAAGCTTATTTATCTCAAAGGCTTAGGTTGAGGAGATATTCATTAAAACATTTTTAATAAATATGAGGATTAATATTTAATCTTAATTAAATATTTTGAGTTGGGATTAAGGGTAGGAAATGATGGGATTAGCCTTTAATCAAAATTAAAGAAGGATTAGAAGATTTTGGAAGAGGTTAGTGGTCTTAAGGAAATTGGCCAAGTTTTGGTCAAAAAATAAATAAATTATTTATTTTGGAATTTTTGGTCAATTTATTAATGAAATAATTAATAAATAAAGAAATAATTTTTAAATAAGATTTAAACATTTTTGGGAGGGATTCCTTAATTAAATATTTTTAATTAAGATAAAGGGATTTAATGGCATAAAAAATTAATTAATTAATGATGATGTCATCATGGACTTTTTTTAGAAAATAAAAATATTTTATTTTCTAAAGGATTTTTAGGTGTCTACACTTATTACATCTTATCACAATAGAAAAATTGATATAGTTGCATACATATTCCAAAATCCAAATAATAAAACAATAAAACTCAATCAAGTTGTGCTAAGCGATTTGCATCAAAATCTTGCACAAAAATAATACAGAGTTAATGTGAAATATGTATATATAATGTATGTATGTAGGGGAAATATAATACCCATTAACAATGAACTCTACTCATTTTTCTTGGTCTATATATATGTACATACATACATACATACATACATACATCTACATCCTTTGCATGGTTTAGAGGTAATGTCATGGTGGTAGAGAGTTATGTAAGGGAATGAGCCTCATGATTATGGCATTTACACAAAATAAATGGGGAATGATTAAAGTCATGTTTTCTTTTCTTTTTTGTTTATTTAGTGTAGTCCTCCATATGGCCTATTAAAAATATACAGTCTCCACAACCATTCAAAGATCTCCATAAAATCATAGATCTCCATTGACCTCCACCAATGTTCAAAGTTATGAATTAAATCTTGAAGGACTACATAGGAATTTTTTGTTGTGTATCTAGATAAAATCCTCATTTTCAGCAAGACAAAAGAGGAGCATCAAAAACAATTAGAAATGATGTTGAGGAAGCTTCAAGAAGAGAAGTTTATAGTGAACCTTGAAAAGAGTGAATTCATGAAATAGGAGCTAGTGTATTTGGATTTTTTAGTGTCCCAAGGAAATCTGGAAATGGATAAGAGCAAGGTGGAGGCAATCTTGATTTGGCCTACTCCTAGTTTAGCTACTGAGCTTAGAAGTTTTCATGGCCTAGCACAATTTTATCAGAAATTTATGAGGGAGTTTAGTGAGATTTGAGCACCTATGAATGATACTATCAAGTGAGCCATGAAGACTAAATTCACATGGACCAAAGCTACAAATGAGATTTTTGAAAGGTTGAAGAAGGAGGTGGCAACCGAACTAGTATTGGCTTTTCCAAGTTTTGAGAAACCATTTTTGGTAGAGTGTGATGCTAGCAACATAGCAATAGGGGAAGCATTAAGCCAAGAGGGCAGACCTATGGCATTCTTTAGTGAGAGGTTTAATGAAGCCAAGACAAGTTATTCAGCATATGATTTAGAAATCTATGCACTTGATCAAGCCCTTAAGAAATGGAGGCATTATCTATTGCCTAAGAATTTTTTTGTCTTTACTAACAACCAAGCACTAAACTTTATCAATTCACAAGAGAAACTTAGCTTGAGATACATCAAATGGATGAAATTCTTGCAGCACTTCACCTTTACTATCAAACACAAGTAGGGTAGATTCTTTGAGAATAAGGTTACTCATTGTTCAAGAGCTCAAATTGTAGAGTGTTGTGCTTAAAGGATTCAAAGATATGTATGGTGAAGATACTAATTTCTTAGAGGCATACAAGGTATGTACTAATTTGGAGAATTATTTTCATAGTCAACTTCTGAGTATACATTGCAAAATGGCTTATTGTTTAAGGGTCATCATGTGTGCATCCAAAGGGGATCTATGAGAGATAATCTCATATAGGAGAAATATAATGGAAGCAAGAGTGGGCATTTTGGCCTCAACAAGACACTAGACCTAGTGGAAATGTTTTACTATTGGAGCAAGATGCAAGGAGGTATGTAGAGAAATGTGTTATATGTCAGAAGGAAAAGGGTACCTCATCCAATGCAAGACTTTATTAACCACTACCCATTCTAAATAAACTTTGGGAATGGAGCAGCATGGATTTCATAGTGGAATTACCTGGGACTCAGACAGAGTTAGATAGTGTTTTTGTGGTAGTTGATAGATTTAGAAAGATGAGCCATTTCATTCCATACAAAACAGCACATGATGCTAGCAATATAGCCAATATATTCTTCAACAGGTGGTCAAAATTGATGGGCTACCAATGAGTAGTGTGGATGATAGAGATGTCAAATTTATGGGGCATTTTTGGAAGACCTTATAGAGGAGGTTGGGTACAAACCTAGCTCATATTTCTTCCTACCATCCCAAAATTAATGGTTAGATAGAGGTCATTAATAGGGTCATAGGCAACCTCTTAAGATGGCATACTAAAGAATATGGTTAGAGTTGGGAGCAAGTCATACCTCAAGTAGAGTTTTCCTATAATGATAGCAGATTAGAACAACTGGTCTAAGTTCCTTCCAAATAGTGTATGGGTCACATCCAAGGGGCATCATGGATTTGAGATACCTACCAGCCCATGACACCATTAGTGGACATGTTCATGATTTTGTTTTCGGTCTATGAAATAGATACATGATCAGGTTAAGAGGACCTTGATGGAAGCAAACTAGAAGTTGAAGGAAAAGAAGGATGAAAGGAGTAGAGACTTACAATTTCAAATATTAGATTTATTCATGGTCTACTTGAACAAAGCTAGGCTATAGAAGATCATTCCAAGAAACTTGTAAATGAAGAGGATTGGGCTATGCAAGGTGTTGGAGAAGTATGGTTCCGATGCTTATAAAGTGGACCTACCCAAAGACATGTCTATCTCTCCCATTTTTTAATATTAAAGACTTGATACCTTACAAGGTTACTAGTATTGATGAAGAGAAGTATCAAATAGAGCTATACAAGGATATATCAGGCTTGCAGGTACCTAAGAAGAAGCAATCACAAGTGGAGAAGATATTGGATATCAGGGTTAAAAAGAGCACAAGAAATGAGGCTTACATAGAAAAACTAGTGAAATGGAAGGATACTCCTAAAGGTGAGGAAATTTGGGTGGCTAAGAGTGACTACAAGAAGAATGGCATTGATAAAGAGTTCATTTTATCATAGGTACCTTAAGCTTCTTCTTATAGGGGAGTATGGTGCAAGAGCACCTTGGGGAGTGGAAAATCCCTAATACAAATTTTGGCTTGTAAATGGTCTAGCCAACCATTTAGTGAATAAAGAATAAATTTTAATTCCCATGGTAGGATTAGAAGGTGTGATTGAGTAGGACTTAAGTTTGAGTTATGTTATTAGCAACTTAAGTCGTAACAAGCCTAGAAATGCTCAAATTGTGCTAAAGAGAAAAATATGGAAAAATACCTTAAAATGGGCTAAGGAGTGATTATAAATTATCTTTAGGTGTTATTGGAACATTTTATGAGGTTTAAAACCAAATTAGATCAGGTTGGAAGGCTACAAAGCCATATTGCAAAAAGTTGTCAAATTGCTCATTAGCAATTTTGCAATTTTTGCAAAGTTGCAATGATAATTTTTGCACTTTTCTAGGAAAAGGAAAGAGGAGAGTTTGTAACTCGGCCCAAGGGTCTAAGTAGTTATTTTGATTCTATATAAGTATGATCCAAATTATTTTCAAGGGGTTGGTTGTGTGGGTGTATGGACAGTTGATTGAATAACAAGAAGTTGCCGATAGAAGATGGGTTCTTGAAGGATTTCTTGGATAGCTTCATTGGTGTGCTTACTATTCTTGATCTATTAGTTTCTTTTGATCATATGAAGATTCTATGAAAAAAAATTTAAGATCATAGTCTTCATTTTAGTAGGTTTTCAAAATTATTTAGTTTCTTTCTTCCTACTGTCTAGTTTTGAGCAGTCAACACAAATATGGCTAAAGCTTGACTTTGCATGGTTTAAAACCCATGTCCTTTGTATTCTATGTGTATAATGGTTTTTAGGGTTGGGAAAGGTTGTCTGCTATTTTAACAAGCAAGTTGTAGCCAAGCTAGTAGAAGCTTGGCAAGGTGCAGAGATGCTTGTAAGTGAGTTCTAGCATGAACAATGGATTGGCATGTGCCAACCTTAAGTGGGAAATAGTGGAGTAGGGTGTTAGGTGTCTATGAAAAAGAGGAGAAGGTTTGATTCAAAGTCTAGATCATTTGGTAAGTTTATTTTCTATCATTTCCTTTGAAACCTTTAAAATAGGGGTTTTCTAAAACCATACTATATGGACACCATGGAGACCGAAGACCTAGGAAATATTTGAGGCTAGGTCAATTGGAAACAAATTCTAGAAGGCATCAATAGGCCTTGTTAAGATAATTTTCAAGTTATTGAGGATTCATTATTTTTAGGAGGGCTAATAAGGGCTCTTAGGGCTAAGAGAACAAATAGGGCAATATTGGATTGTGGGTGTGTGAAACTTATAAAGATGATGTAGAATGACATGGAAAGTTTAAGGAAGGTGAAAACTTAATTTTGACCTATTGGTGGCATTTTGTGGGGTTTTGAACATAGTTAGGGTGTTTGGAGTTAGAGGAGTGAAACTTGAATTGATTGGAAAGTTTCTTGGGGAAAGGGTATTAGGAGAGTTTCCTCTAGGTTAGGGTTAGAAAAGGGACCCTAAGAAGGCTAAGAAGTAGACTTGGTAGAGAAAAAAGGCTCTAAGTGAAGAAGATCCCCAACACTTGGTAAGAACTAACTCTAAACTTGGTTATAACTAGAACACTTGGCATACACAAGAAATTGTCTTCAATGCTCGAGTGAGCTCAAAAATCACTTTCTCAGTAAGGCTTGACATTTTGTGTAACATCAAAGACAACATATAATTGCATAATATTTTTCAAAAATCTCCCTCTTTGGCATTGATGGCAACACTACATGTCATAGTACAATGAAATTTTAGAGAAAAATAGAAGGATAGTATCCTTATTTTTATTCTGATTCTCATCCAAGAGAACTTCCTCTATCAACAAGAACTTTTGATTTCTCTTACTGCTATTTCTCACTTTGACAACAAACTCTCCTTTGCTGATATAAAATTTCTGATTTGATATGACATCAAACTCTCCCTCTTTTACATCTCATGCCAAAGATAATAATCAATGTATTTTCCATGTACCTGATGTACTAATTCATATGTAATTTGATTTCACAATATTGCATCAACTTGTCTAATCTTCAAAATGCTTGGTTGATGCATCACTAAAATCTGAATAGTCAGCTTTAGATAGGGGAATGACCCATAGCTTACCTCTTACATACAATAATGCATCCTTAGGTAATGGATTAGTGAATATTTTTGCAATTTGTTCCTTCGTATTCACATATTTCAATCTCACCTCCTTTTCTTGCACTAATTCTCTCATAAAATGATACTCTGTTGCAATGTGCTTTGTCTTGGTATGCATCATAGGATCCTTGGATATGTTAATTGCACTAGTGTTATCATAGAATATAACTATTAGATCCTTGATTTCTTCCTTCATACCTGATAATAGTTGCTTGGACCAAATGATATTGGAACAATTAATTGTTGCTAAAACATATTCTACTTTTGATGTAGACTGAGAGATGTAATTTTGCTTCTTGCTTGTCAAAGATACTAGCCTCTTTCCAAGAAAGAATGATCCACCACTAGTGTTTTTCCTATCATCAATATTTCCTTCCCAATCAGCATTAGTGAAGGACTTCAATTCAAATTTGCTTCCTTTCTTATACCTCATCAGGTATTGTGTGCACCACATACTGAAGTTTTCCAATCATTGATCTATATGTAGTCTAATATACCTCTTTGGAATCATCATTTTTGGAAATCTTATGTGCAGTATACATAGGTGTTCCAACTAATTTGGAATCTTCATTCCAAATTTCTTCAATATCTCCTTGATGGATAGGTTGTTGTAATCATTTGTCCTTTGAAAACCAATCTTTACCAGAGGATTGTGCAATATTTCATACCACACTCTATGGGCCTTTTTGAGACCATATAAATTCTTTGTGTGGTCTAAAAACCTTATCCCTTTTTTAAGGATCTATGAAACCTTTAGGTTTCTTAATGTAGACTTCTTCTTCTAGGGTTTCATTTAAGAAAGCTGACTTTACATCCATCTGATATACTTTGAATCCTTTATGATCAATATAAGAAATTAGTGTTCTAACACCTTCTAGTCTTGCAATAGGAGAAAAAGTCTCTCCATAATTGATACCTTCTTCTTGAGCATAACATTTGCATACTAATCTTGCTTTATTTCTTGAAACTTCACCATTCTCATTCAACTTGTTTCTAAATACCCATTTTGAGCCAATTACATTTTTTCCCTTGGTTCTAGGAACAAGAATCCAAGTTTTGTTCCTTTCAATTTGACCAATCTCTTCATTCATTGCCTCAACCCATCTTTCATTTTCTAATGCATCTTTAACCATTCTAGGTTCAAACTTGGTAAGAAAACATGTACCTTTTAATTTGTTCCTTGTCATTGTGCATTTTGACTGATCTCCAATTATTTTCTTGGGAGCCTGATGCCTTTTGACATATCTAGAAAGTACAAGTACCTTGTTTCTAAATTCACTTGGTTCACCATGCTCAAAAAGATCTTTTGAATCATGCTCAGGTCTCACTATCTATGACTCTAGTCCTTCAGACTATGACTTGGTTTCTACTATCTAAAACATGGGTCCTTCTGACTATGACTTGGGTCCTTTAGACTATGACTCAGGTAGCACTAGCTACAACTCAGGTTGAACTAGATATTTAGAGGACTTGGGTGGTCAAGACTGCTGATTTCCAATTGCATTTTCTTGAACTTCAAGTAAATTATCAGATTCATAGTAGACAAAGTTTATGTAGTTTTCAGGATCTTTTTTTCTTTGTTCTTCACTCTTTTTTGAAAACTTTTCAATTTTTACATGTTCATTTTCTATGACTTTGTCAATAGAAATTTTTAGACATTTATATGATTTTCTCTTGTTGGAGTATCCCAAGAATATTTCTTCATCACTTTTCACATCAAGTATTCCTTTTCTAGATTCTTTCAAGATATAACATTTTCTTTCAAATATTTTTAAATAATAGACATTAGGTTTATAGCCATACCATAATTCATAAGGTGTTTGATCTGAGTCTTTCATTCCTTTGTATGTGTCATGCTTCTTTTCCTATTTTCCTTCTTTGTTTGGACACCTTGTAGCAATGTGATCAACTTCTTCACAAGAAAAATAGATTAGGGGTATTTTATCTTTGTACTTTCCTTTGCCTTTAGGGAATCTTCTTGCAAGAAGGGTTTCAATGGCTTCAATGTCATCATAAAAATTGTCTTTATCTTCACTATCAAACTTTTTCCTTTTGGATTTTCCACTTTTCTTCTTGAGTGATAGTTTAGCTTGAAATAAAAACTCAATGTTATCAGAGTTAGGAACATAATTATCAAAGTTGTCTAACTCAAACATTGTCAACCTTCCTACTAGTGCATCCAAAGTTATATCATTTTTAGGATCACATCTCATCTCTTGAATATATGACACTCTAATTGCATAAATAGGAAGAATAGTTCTAATTACCTTGATAACTATTGAAACATGGTCTATTTTCCCTCTTGAGGCTCTCATTGTACTTACACTTATTTTGATTCTTTTACTGTATTATGAAATGTTTTCATCTTTGCTCATCTTCATCTAATCAAATTGAACTCTTAGACTTTCTAGCTTATCTCTCCTCACTTTTTCATCTCTGCCATAGATATCTTTCATCTTGTTCCACATTTCATGAGTAGTATGACAATCTTTGACTGTATCAAATTCAACATAATAAAGAGTAGGGGAAATGTCAATCAACATTATGTTGTGATTATTATTTTCTGCAATTTGATCCACAAAAAAGGTCCAGTAAGTGCCACACATTTTCTATCTATATATTTTAGTCCTTTGTCTCCAATGGTTGCCAAATGTAGCTTCATGAGTTCCTATCATTCATGGAAGTTATCTCTATTAAGATTAGGAATCTCCCTTCTATAAGACATCTTGATATTTAGCTTAGGCTTAGGTCCTTGAAACCTTATCTGCAAGCACCAAATGCTCTGATACCAATTTTTTAAAATGTAAAGGAGTAATTAAGAGAGGAGGGGTGAATCAGTTACCATAAAAACAAATCCAAAAGTCCCTTTAAGATGTCAACATGATATAAAACCAATAACTTTTTATAACTCAGCTAGCACTAAATATTTTGATGTAACTCAGTTAACACTAAATATACTATTGTCACTGGGTGAGCACTAAACATATAGATCTTAAGACATTTAAATGTGATTGAACTTAATTAACTTGGTTTGTAGAAACATAAAATAAATAATATGAACACAAGAGACACCAAGATTTAATGTGGAAACCTAGTCTAGGAAAACCAACAATTGTAACTAGCTACTATTTTTCACTATTCTAAAGTGAACCTTATTAGGAGCCAACCCAATTAAAGGTTACAAAACACACTATTATGTGAAACCCTATTAAAGGATTTAATTCACCCTATTAGTAGTGGCCTTGTTAGAGGTCTTTAGACATCTCAATCTAGAAATGTCACCTTATTAAAGGACTTACCAAATAGTTGTTAGGATAACTCTATTAGGAGATTTGATTCACTACTAAAATCATTAAAGAGTAATAATTACTTGACCTGATTGTTGATATGACTACCTTTATTGGTTTTAGATCTCAGTTCTGGCTTGATTACTTGATCCTCTTTGATTAAAATGTTCTTTATAGCTTGGTCAACTCAAATACTCTATCCTCTTGCAGATATCCTTCCTATTCTCTTCCTTAATCCATCTTCTTCAATCCTGTTGGTCATATTTTTACCTTTTGTTTTCCTGACTATGTTTTTCTATGAATGTTCATAGTCATTATATGCAAATTAGGGTTTTGTCTTTTAAAATTTTATTAACCCTAAGAAAATCCCTACTTGAACAAGTTTCATGCCTTAATCATGTCCTTTAAGTCATTTGTTTCCACCTTATAAATCAAGTGGGAAAATCATTTTGAAATAATATATGTATATTTTTTTGGAACCTTTGAAAGAATTTTTACTTTATAAATCTCTTGAAATGATCTTTACCATCATATCTTTTAAGATTTATGGTGGTCACCTTGATGCCTTAGAAAGCTGTGTTAGTTTTATCACATGCAACATAACACACTCTAGGGCCCAATTTAATTTTGACAATGTTTTAGTATGTCTTTCCTACACCATCAGATCTCTTCAAAATCTACAATAGGATCCAAGTTGCTATTAGAATTTGCATGGTCTTGACTACATGGGACATGGAAACCAAGTGGGACCTAGTTAGTTCTCAAGCATAGTTTTGAAGGTAAATTGCTCACACCATTAGATCTTTCAAGGACCAATGGTGGTCTCTATGTCATTACCAAAAGTTACAAGGTTTCTACCCTTCAAAACATGGTTACCTCTCGCAAAAGTGAAACATAGTGGGACCAAACCTAAAGATGGGTGTCGAGATTTTGATCTATCATAAATGAGCTTTTCCAGCATGATAGATGTCAGAAGCATCAAGCGCAATAAAGAAGGTACTAGGGAAAGAACATGCTATTTTTTCTTTTCATGATGCCAAATTTCTATAGATTCATAGTGGTTACTATGTCACCACCAAAAATTGTGAGAACTTCACCAATAGTGACATGGTGACCTCCCACAAAATTTATCATAGTTGTCTAGAGTAGTCAAAGACAAATTGCATAGCACAACATAAGAGACATCTGCAAAACAAGATTAAGATAGAATGCTATTGCATATAAATATGTACACAAGACTACAGCCACACATGTGATGACAAAAGTAATTAAGAGTTTTTTTGAGTCTTCTTCGCTTCTCAAGAGCCAAATTTGTAGATGGAAAAAGCTTATGGAAGAGGCAATGAATAGAGATATGTTGCACAAGGACTGTTTGAACAAGTATAAAGGAGAAATAGAAATGCTTGGGTGTCTTGTAGAGGTAAGAGGTGGATTTGCACCCCATATTAAGCTCAAAGTTGCAGTCATAGGAAAACAAAGAAGTTCCATTATCCCACATTCATTGTGGTGACTCTTTTTCATGTTTTTAAATAGAAGAGCACTAACATACTAAGTGTCTCAAAGACACAAAGGATTTTGAAGCCTCAACCATGTGCATGGGTCCTAGTTGGCTAGAGGAAGGAAGAGTTAATTTTGAACAAACATGCATGCCAAAGAAATGATGTCATCTAATGACATGCAACCTACAGATGAATTAAAAATTGACATGTGGCATAAATTTTAATGATGCACTAGATGGCAACACTTGGCAGATTAGACGGTGGTTGCCATGTCGCCAAAACAAAGTTGTAAGGAGCATAACCATGTGACATGTTGACTAATGATGTCAATGATGATGTGGATCTTTGACGAATCAAAACTTAACGTGTGGCAATAAGTTGGTGCTAGGGTTGGAAGAGTCAGAAATTGACATGTGGTAGAGGCTTCAAATGTGGCACATAAATCAAGCTGCTAACAGAGCAAAAAGCCACACATGTCACATGGTCACTATGTCACAATGATGTGGAAAATTATTGACTGGGATAGTGACATAAGAACTGATGATGTGGCAGTGATGTGGCATGATGACATGTCTCAATGACATGGTAGAATAGGTAACTAATAAGGTGGTGATACATGGCATCTAGGTGGAGATTGTCAACTGACTAATCAAGAAATGGGCCAATCTAATGATGGCATGTGGTAGAGGGCTAGTCAACTAGGTTTGACATGGATTGAAAAATAGAGGGAAAATCAAGCAAGCATAAAATAATTAATTTTTTTATATTTTCTTTAAAAATCATGTGTCTAAGGAGTTTCAAATAAAATTTGACTTATCCTATAGTTTAGACTTTAGAAAATGTAAATTCTTGCAAACTAATGCAGTCTGAAACCCAGCTCAGGAGCCTGATTTTCAAAGCAAGATTCTGGGAGTTTTTTATAAGCACATATAGAAGTATTATATATTTTTGAAATTAGGAGAAAATGAAATTTCTATTTCTGATGTTCATTTTTGCACAAGAGGTCACTAGTTAGAGTTATGGAAGCATTTGTCTGAAGTACCCACTTTTTAGTTTAATTCAGTTGAAGCAGTCCAAATCTGATTCCCAATGAAATGGTGAACTAAGTGAATGTAAAAGGTAGTAAAATATAGTTATGGGAAAGTTTTGTCATATATAAGTCAGTTAAATGGAGGTTTTATCAACATTCGAGATGCATTTTAGATATTTTGGCAACATAAGGTTTTTCATCATTGAAGAAGAGATATTTTATGTTTGTTACAAAACAATGATGGAAACCAAATTAGATTTCATGGGTAGAAAGATGAGAGATGTTCTACAATAGCAAAGGATTGAGATTCAAGTGGCCACATGTCATTTTGAGATCATATCCAGGATTCCATTCTTCTTCTATATCTTTCTCTTTCTCATCCATTATAAGGGTTCTAGTTTTCGAGAAAATTTCTCACTGTTGTGATACCATGGTTATTGGTTTGTTTTACTTCCTATCTATTGAGTAGAGCTCTAGTTATGAAGGCCACACATCCATTCTTATGCAAGTTTTTGGGCTGATTTCATGTATTATTTTTTTGATATAATGAAAATTGATGATAGATCATTTAATGTATCATGAGTTTCATTTAGTGTTACCAGTTAATGTATTCAGTCTTTCCAAGGATGAATACAAAAGGGGATTTACAATGAATTATCTATGTTCTCTTTTTTTTTTCCCTAATTATTCATATGTTGTTAACTTTTTGATTGAATGAATAAGCTTCATTTGATAGCTCGGATGAGTTGTGTGTTAGGTCTGTTGATTCTTTTAATTCAAGGAGTTAGGTAAATGCTTCAATGATTTAATATGATTTTTGGGTGTATAGAGGGGATGCTAGTAAGAATGGAGTTTTGGAGATTTCAGTTGATAAACTTAATTATAAGGAAATAAAGTTAGGTCATCCTATTGGTGGTGACTCTATGTTGCAATGGATAAGACACTGATCACTAAATTAAATACAAGTTGAGTTGAAGGTCATTTGCACAAATCTTTTAAATCAAATCAATTTAGTTTTTCATATTTTATAGTGGGCTAAAAGGAATTAACCCTCCCCTGGCTTATTGGTTCATAGGTTATGATTTGTAGCTATTTATTCCTGTGTTTTTGCATAAGTATCAAAAAAATTTCCTTGTCAAGATGCAAGTGTATTTTTTAGTACTAGTACCATATAAGTGAATCTAAGGTACACCCACTTTGGTTTTGTATAGCCTGAAGTAGAAGAAGGGTCTAGCCTTATAGTTGACCCAAGATTGCAGTCAAGTGCATCCATCATAGGAATTTTCTAGCTTTAGATGTATTAGTCTAGTTTCTTGGTTATTTTTAAATTTGTAAAATCAAGAACCAAAAAATCCCATGCTTCCTCTCAAGTAAATCCTCAACTTGGCCTTATACTTATATGAATAAAAGTTTCAAGTCATCTTGAATATACTTTTAATCAATCAATTTTCATCCCTTAAGTCAACTTGAATTAATCCATAAATCTATCAAACTCAATATGTTGCTAGTAAACTAATATATAATTGAGTACTTGATCAACTTAGAGAAACTCTTTATTAACTGACCCAACTCGGTCAATACTAATTGTAAACTAACTTTCCATTGGTAACTGAGTGAACTCGGGTAACACGAGATCTATGTTAACTTTCCTTTGGTAACTGAGTAAGCTTGGTTAACATGAGATCTTCCTTCAATGCTTGAGTGATCTCAGTAAGAACTAACTCTAAGCTTGGTTATAAAATGAACTCTTGACATACATAGGAAATTTTCTTCAAAGCCTGAATGAGCTTAGCAATCATTGACTTTCTTAGTATGGCTTCACATTTTATGTAACATCAAAGACAACATATAATTGCATAATTGTTTTCAACAGTATGTATGTATGTATATGTATGTGTGTGTGTGTGTGTGTGTGTGTGTGTGTGTGTGTGTGTGTGTGTGTGTGTGTGTACATACATACATACATACATATACATAAATAATAGTAATATATGTATTGCATCTGCATTTTCTTTGTCATTATTTATAGAAGTGTTTCAAGGTTGGGAACCACTTCAATATGATTTGCATGGTTTAGAGGTAATATCATTGTAGTAGAAGATTCTACATGGAAATGAGCCTTATGGTTATGGCTTACACAGAAGTAGAACTTGCTTCTTCAACTCCTTAAACTCAACTCTTCATTGAAGTTATTCTTCCAATAGTGAGAATAGTTGCTACAAATTCCTGGGAGCCAAGGGACGTAAACCTATGCTACATTTTTTGGAGACATGGGAGGAGTTTTCATAACATTTTGGATCATATAGTGATGCCCAAATTAACAAAAACAGTAGATACTTGGGATCCTCATAAGGAGAGTGTACCAATACATGCATGGTTACATCATTGGCTTTCATTATTGGGCCAACATATGAAACCTTAATAGAAAACCATTCATTATAAATTAAAAAATGCACTTCATGCCTAACATTCAAGTGATGCATCTGCATATGCAATTTTATCACCTTGGAATACTATATTTGATCCTGCTAGCTAGGAATAGTTGATTGTTTGTTTAATTGTACCTAATTTGATGGCAATTCTACAAGAATTTGTAATCAACCTAGCTAATCAATAACTAGACCAATTTAACTAGATTATGGCTCGGGCATGTGATAGTCACATTTATCATATGGTTGTAGTGTTGGAGGCAATATTTTTTCCAAAGTGGCAGTAGATTTTGTATCATTGACTTTGTTCAAGTCCTAATTTTAATGAAGTAACAAAGTGGTTTTTAGGGTGCAAACAACTATTTTGACCCAAGCTTCTTGTGTCAAGATCTCTTTGTATATATACATACATAGGTACACACATATGTGTGTGTATGTATATATACACATACATATATGTATGTATATATGTATATACATACATACATACATACATACATACTATACATAAATAATAGTAATATATGTATTGCATCTACATTTGTTTTGTCATTACTTATAAGAGTGTTTCAAGGTTGGGAACCACTTCAATGTCATTTGCATGGTTTAGAGGTAATTTCATTATGGTAGAGGCTTCTGCAAGGGAATGAGCCTCATGAGTTAACATATAATGTCTTAAAATAGTTAAGTGCTACCTAAATATGTCCCAAATATCTGCACACTAGAGGCATACTCCACCTACCAAGCTACCTAAATAACCATATCCATAAGATCAAGACCCTTAAACAACCCACTCTAACAAATATGTAGTTCTGGTTTCTAATTATTTTTCTGTAGTTATATTCCCATAACTACTAGTGAGCTTTACTCACCTAATAAAACTCTTCACCATCATACCCTCGCTAGGGCAAGTTGGGAAATTTTCTATAATTACAATACTATAATACCCTATTGCAACCTTTGTGTTATAGTTTATAATTAATGTAAGGTTAACCTATATATGTCCTAACTCACTCCTTATATAGTTATGTTTAAAATATTGTGACAATAATCAATGGCTCTAAATAGACCAATCAAGTTAATGTTGAATCTTAGAGTTTAGCCTTCTACTTTCAAAAGCCAGGTAGAAGAGGTTGCATCTACTAAAATGTCATAAGATAAACCACAAGTACAGATTCTTTGTTCTATAATAGGGGCCTTTATTCAAATGTGAAACTAGTTGAGTGTATAACTTTAGTGAAGAGTTGAGTGTAAAGAGTTGCTATACTGAACCTATACTACTGATGTAGGAGCATCCTAGGTGTAAGAACAATCTTGCATCACCCAAAAATATTTTCTTTTCAATCTTTTCTATTTTAATAAGGACTAGTAGATAGGGTGGTTACTATTTATGGGAACTTACTATTTTCAGTAAGTTTTTCATGCAAGCTCAGAATGTTCTCATTTTCTACATGAAGGTTCATTTTAAAGTTGTAAGTCTACCATAAAAATCTCATTGCTCCAACTTAAGGATCGAAGAAGTTATTATGGCTTTTTGGTGGAAAAATTGTAGAAAAATCTTCAGTCTCACCAATGGAGGCCTTAGAATGCCTAGATGAGGTCCCAAAAATTGACAGAAGGGCACTTGCATAATTTTGAGCCTGTAGATTAGGACATGGCACCAAAACTTGGTTATAATAGCCAATCAGAGCAATGGTTCAAGAGTTATGACCTTTCAAAGATGGGCTACCTGAAATATCTAAAATAATTGTCAAAGATGTATTTGGCTGGCTCTATATGTATTGTTAGGTTCTGTCAGCCCTAGGTATTAAGTTTCATTGTCTAGAAACTTCTTGGGTGGCATAAAATTGCCTATTTAAGAAAGGCCCAAACATTGTCTAGGATTGCTCTGGGTGGTAGTTTGCAGCTTAGTCTTGCATATTACTATAATGAAGTCACCCATGTGGGTTAGCATATTATACTTATGAATTTTGTAATTTCACATTTGTGGCACAAATAGAAGTCCATATTTTGTTCTGACATTTGTTGTTGTTTCTTTGTTTCTATTATGAGTTTATAGTTTTAAGGGGAGCACCCTTCATCAAACAGTATTAGAGCTACAGTTCTTGAGTGTGTGGACAAATTGTTGACTATGAGACAATTCCCACTAGGATCGTGGTTTGGGCTGAGTGTATAGACAAATCATTGATTGTGAGGCAGTTTGCATTAGGGTTTTAGGGGAAGCACAAAAATGCCCCCATGAAGAGAGTGTGGCAAAAGAGTTATAATTGTTACAACTAAGGGTTTTTGAGCCATCCAAAGACAAATACAAGCATTAGAAGAACAAATGCATAGAGGAATAAATCTTCCCATAAGAAATGAAAGCGAGGATGAGGACAAAGTAGAAGAAAATGCTGAAATAGACATAGTTATAAACCTAGAAGAAGAGAGGCTTTTTAGGGCCATCTCCAAGATTGGAAAAAGACCTAAGTTTGAGGTTCCCACATATTTGGGGAATCTTAACCCAGAGGACCTGATCAATTAGAAAAATGAACTAGAAGAATACTTTGAGTGTGTAGATATTGAGGATCTTGATAGGGTCAAGTCTACGAAGGAAAAACTAAAGGGACATGTGAATATCTGGTGGTAAGAAGTTTAGTTGGAGTAAAATAGAAAAGGAAAGGAAAAAATCACTAGATGGTAATGGATGGTAGATAAACTAAAGTGAAAATTCATTCTTGTGGATTATGAGCTTAATCTTTTGAAGAAAATACAAAGGGTTGAAGCAAGCAAGAAAATTTGTTCAAGAGTATACCAAAGAATTCTACCAAGTTCTCATTAGAACTAACCATGGAGAAGTTGATAAGGAGAAAGTGACCCATTATATTTATGGGTTAAGGCCAAGCATTCAAGATGAGCTGAGTTTGGTTTGAATGAACACTATTGATGAGGTATAACAATTTGTCCTACAAGTTGAGAAGAAGTTGAGCAAGAAATTTGACAAGAAAAATAGTGGAAGAGGTCACAATGGAAGATCTAGTAGATGATCTTATGGAGGTTGTAATGATGATCAAAAGAACAAGGATGAGTTTGGAAGTAGCAATCATAACCAAAGTGGAAACAATTCCAATCATTTCCATGATGAAAACAATACAATCAGAGAGGAAGATGTAGAGGACAAGGATCTAGAAGAGGAGGCTTTTGTGGGAAATGTTTTCACTATGGAGAAGAATGGCATAGAGCATTTGAATGTACCCAACACCAAGGTAGGATAGATTGAAGAATAGAAGGCTAGAATAGAGTCACACATGTTGATGAAGATTTCGGATCATCACATTTTGAAGATGCTGAAAAAGGAGATGTCCTAGTTAATAGAAGAGTCCTACTAAGTGGTGAGAATGAATTTTTTCAAAGAAGAAGCTTATTTCGCACAAAGTGCAAATGTGAAGATAAGTGTTGTGATATTATTATTGATGGTGGCAGTATTGACAATCTGGTGTTAGAAATGATGGTCACCAAGTTAAAGTTGAAGAGACAGAAACACCTACATCCATACCATATTTCTTGGGTCCAAGATGATCAAAAGGTCATTGTCAATGAGCAATACTCAGTGAAGTTCAAGATTAGAAGCTACTAGGATAAGGTATTTTATGATATAATACCTATAAGCATATGTCATATGTTTCTAGGTAGGCCATGGCAATTTTATAGACATGTTGTACACAATGGGTGAGAAAACACCTACACTATGACAAAGGATGGAGTGAAACATAAGTTGAAGTCATTGAAGGATAAAGAAGGAAAGGTATGTAGTGCTGCCAATATATGTTTTGTTGATGGAAAGGAGTTTCTCAAAGGTATGAAGTGTGAGCATATGTGTTTCGCTATAATTCCAAAAAATAGTAAAGAAGAAATAGAGGAGGTAATTACAAAAGTTGTAGAAATGTTGGGAGAATTTTATGATATTGTATCAGATAATGTACTTGATGGATTTCCTCCAATGAGGAACATTAGTCAACAAACAGATTTGGTTCTAGGAGCTAGTTTGCCAAACAAGACAGTGCACAGAATGACACCAGTAGAAAGTGAAGAGTTGAATAGGCAAGTTCATGAGTTATTGTAGAAGGTTTTGATTCGAGAGAGTCTAAGTCCATGTGTTGCACTAGTAGTATTAGCACCAAAGAAGAATGGAGAATGTGCATAGATTCTTGTACTATCAATAAGATCACAATCAAGTACAAATTTTCATTGCCAAGAATGGATGATATTATGGATTATTTGAGTGGACCTAAGTATTTCACAAAGATAGATCTGAAGAGTGGGTACCATCAAATTCATATCAAAGAAGGTGATGAGTGGAAGACTTCTTGAAGACCAAAGAAGTGTTGGCATTAAGTTATTATTTCCATTAGTGACAACACTTATCTATATTAGTATAGCTACCAAGCTCAACACTCAATTTCCTACACTCACCGAGCTTCATAGTTTACACCGAGCATCTCATTATCTACTGAGCAGTCAGACTGTGTCATGGGAATCCAGTGTAAAATAAGCATTAAAAGTTGCAATGTTTACTGAGTGATGAAAGTGTAATGTTTACTGAGTAATGAAAGTGTAATGTTTACCAAGTGATGGAAGTGTAATGTTTACCGAGTGATGAAAGTGTAGTGTCTACCAAGTGAAATCAAGGTAAACGAAGGATTTAGTTCTTACCAAGTAACACTATATCTACTGAGTAACACTACATCTACTGAGTCACCAGTGGTTACCAAGTTCAGAACTATGTTGAGTGATTAGTATGGACCAAGCCTTCACTTCTACCAAGTGCATGATAATGCCAAGTAATGCAATGGATGCTGACTATCAGAAGGTCACCGAGTCTGTTCAATGAACCCGAGTTATTTAGTATTGGGCTAACTCAGTAATATTTTTTTCACTTGTGTTTTAGCCGACCTTGCAATTGTAATTATTGGAATGATATATATGTAATGTATTATATCATTTACAATGTATGCATGAGAATATCAAGGAATGGACATGTAATACTTTGAGAAGAATAAATGCAAATTAGCAGTAGAGTAGAATATTTAGCAAGGTCTACAAGGAGCAGTAAAGATTCATTAGTCACAAGAGGTGATCTATACTTCAAGGATCTAATCAGCAATCAAGTTTGTAAGTAGATCCACTATTTCATACTAACAGGTGAATCAGTTTTGTAAATCCTTTAACAAGGTAGAATTAACAATCTTAGTATAAATCTCCTAATAGAGTGCATACTTCAGTGTATGTTTGTAAATCTTCTAACAAGGTGGACCTAGTAGTCCTTTGTGCTCCTAATAGGGTAGATCACCAGAAGTGGTCAATGTAAGCCTTAATAGGCCAACTTTATATTGTAGTATTGAAGTTTTGTGGGTATCATCCCCAACCCAATCTTACTTTCTATTTGGAAGGTTTCTGGGTTACCAAATCACTATGTACATATGTTATGGATGTTTGATCTCTCATATATGTAGTAGATTAGATGAATAAATGGTGAATAGTATATATGATTAAAGTGTTGAATTGTTTTAAAGTTTTGAAGTTACTGATTCACCCCTCCCCTCTTAGTAACTTGTCATATCTTGAATATTTCCAACAATTGGTATCAGAGCTTTGTGGTTCTCAAGATAAAGTTTGACAGCTTGAGCAAAGATCAAGGACAATGGAGATATTCAAACTTGACAAGCAAATTAAAAATGAAAAGCTATATCTATAAATGGCTATGGCTCAACTCAAAGAAGCAAACGAGCATCTTTTCCAATCCCTAAAAAGAAGGAAGGAACTTGCAAGACAAATGAATGACCATTAGTCTGCTGAAGAAAAGATTGAAGACCTTTTACCATCAAGCAATTCAGATGAAGTTAATGAGGCAATCAAGGAACTACTAGCAAAGAATGGCTCTCTGCAAGAAGAAGTAAGAAAGGTTAAAAGAGAATAAGATATCCAATCAATCAAGCTATGTGAAGTTCTAGAATAGAGAAACAAGGAAAATGAAGACTTGGAGGAAAGAAATAATCAATCCAATTAGCATGAAGATCTTATATATCAATTATCTAATGCAAATGAAGAAATTATGAATTTGAGATATGAAAATGAAAGCCTGAGGAATGATTTAATCACTAAAAGACAAATCAATGAAAGCTTACAAAGTGACTTAAGACCTGAAAGACAAATCAATGAAAATTTGGAAAATGACTTGATCCCTAAAAAGAAAGTCAATGAAAGGATAATGAAATCTTAAGTAGACATGACTCAATTGAATCAACAAAATGAGCAGAATCTTCATAGACAAAAGGGTAAAGCATGACTTGGATATAATGAAGAAGGTGAATCTTCCAAACAAGGTGCTCAAAGGAATCAAAAACCTACTTGCAATCACTGTGTTAAGTTAGGTCATACATCAAACAAATGTTTATGTAATGGAAAAGAAAAATTCAATGGAAAATGCTACAACTGCAGTCAACATGGTCATAAAGCTAATGAATGCAAGGAGAAACCAACATTTGAAGGCAATTGTCACAAATACAAGAAGCATGGTCACAAGGCATTCCAATGCAGATCAAAATCATTCAATCTAGCTAAACAACTTGTTAAGATAATCTTTGGATGGGATTACAATACCTGGTGTAGATGTCATTATTGTGGAGAATATGGACACATTGGCAAAGACTACTCAAGGCATCACTTGAGAAAAAGAGATACAACAGTAAGATGTTATACATGCACCAAACTCAGTCATATAGCCAAAAATTGCATGAATATAGGAAGAATAGAAGATGAAAAGAAAGCTAAAGCTGATAACATTTGGAAGTAGATGAGGCAATAGTGGATTCCTAAATCTATCGAGAAGAATAGTTCAAATGATGGAAATGCCACTCAAGAAGTGGGTGACTCCAAATGAAAAAAAGAGAGCAAAAGATCCAATCAGTATTTCAGATACAAAGGGTCACAAGAAATTGGGTCATACCAAGCAAAGTTACTCTCAGACTCAACTGAGCTAGGTTGGGAGTAACTAAAGTTTTGTTCAATCATCAAGTTGCAAGCTTATACTTAGCAAGTAAATGAATGATAGCCTAGCAAGCACTATGTCATCTCAGCTACTTTCATATCGAGCATTAATGACAAAAAAATTCATCAAAAAGGCAGAATTTGATTTCATTCTTCATCACGATTATAGAGCTAAAAGATTTCCAGATGCACTCAAGAAAATTCCAAGCAATTTCAAGCAATTTTCAAGTAGAGAATTTTTCCAAAAAATTTCTTGACCTACTGAGCAGTGATGACATCTAGGAGTAGCAGTAGAAGCAAGGCAAAGAAGGGTTCAGAGATGCTAGTAAAGGGTGCAAAATGGAAAGTGCCTAACTTCAAAATTATTTTGGCCATTGCAAAATCTCTTGACTCTAATGGATCTCAATCCCAAATTCCACCAAAGGTACTCCTCATAAATGATATTCGTACACATTTTAAATTTTCTATTCAAGGGATTGGAAACCTAAAAATGGAAAATGTAGAGTGTGATGGCTCTTTAAAACTTGAGCATAAGCATCTAGAGACCAAAGGATTAACCCATATCTCACATATGCCAAGAAGTTTCCAAATTAAGTGGATTAGGTACATACTTAGTCATGTTCACAATGGGAAACTATGGTTAGAGTAGCTAGTGTTAATCACCAAGAAGATGATTCATAAGATTACTGGTCTCCCCATACTCAGCAAAGCCAAATCTACCAAAACCATAGGTCGGGAAGAGTTACAAAAGAAAACCCTAGCCGAATGGGATGGTAGAGGTTTGAAGGTTAGCACTATTACTAATTTTGAACTAAGGTTTGGCATTCACGTCATTGCTCAAAAGATTTATAGCTCTAGTCATTTGAATAGTGTGCCCTATGAGGCTGTGGATTTGACATTCAAGATTGTGAAGAAAAATCTAGAATTTGACCTATCAGAATTGTTGTTGAAACAATTGAGCAAGAATATGGACAGCATAAGGACCTCAAAGAATAATCCCTACAAATTTGGCTCCCTATTAACTTGTTTATTTTTCTATGTTCATAATTTCTTTCCATCAAAGGGCTCATTTGTATGGAGAAAAGACACCCCAATTCTATATAAAATTAATGAGTTTATTGCTAACATGGGTGAAAACTTTGAGAAGGTTATGAATAATTATTTTGAAGATTTCAAGGAAAGAATGAATAATAGGTTATGAATTCCACCAAAACTAGTTGAAGATTACAAAGATGATGTATGCTTCGTGGTGACTATGATAAGGTATACATTCAGGCAGTCAGACCCTGAGTTGCATGGGTAAAACCTCTTCCTTAAAAGGTAAATATTGATGAGGCCAAGGACATTATTGAAGCACTGGTGAATGAGCATGTAGATCCTAAGCTTCCAACCTTTGGCACTTATGACGAAGCCAAGACTAGAATTGAGCTTGAAATCAAGCTACCCCATGCTATAAACAAAGGAAAGAGGAAGATAGCCAAATTGAAAATTGTATCTGGCCCTCTTATGCTTACTGAAGGTAAAGGAGAGGATGAAGATGAAGAAGAAGATGAAGAAGAAGAAGAAGGCTAAAAACAAGAATCTGAAAAAGAAGAGGAACCACAAATAAAAAAAGGGAAGGTGTTTATCACCAAACCTAAGAAGCAGCCAACTACAGTATTCTCTAAAAGAACTAGACAAGACAAGTAGGAAATTGTACTTGTCAAGCCTCCACTCACATTTGAGGAAAGGCTAAAACAATTAAGGACTGGAGCAGGCATTAGCAATTTTAAAGCTCTCAAATATGAAACTTGAACTCCCATAGAGAAAAAGGAGATTGAAGACCTGGTAATGGAAAAGTTAGGAACTTGGAAATTCTCTCCTGATCAATTTGCATCTCAAATTCCAGCAGTACTTCTTGACAAAATAAAAGTCAAATGGGAAAACACAGTACAAATTGTCAAAGATATATTTGAGCAAAAACAAAAGGAATTAGTACCCAATCTAACAGATGCAAAAGTCAAAAAGGCATTGAAAGATCATGAAGGAAGAATGAATAAGAGATTCGATACTTGCCTCATATTATTAAAAGACATTGAATCAATTTTCAAAAATGCTATAGATATTTGGAATGATGCATATCATCTCAGAAAGCCATTAGATGATCCTATTGAAATTAAGGATGATGATAGCAATGACAATGATGATTTTGATAACACTCCATCTATCATAGTTACACCAGGAGAGCTGCATGCACTAATGGAAGAAAAAGAGGAAGAAGACAAGGAGGAAGAAGCACTTGAGGAAGAAAAAGATGAAGAAGATCCAGTAAAAATTGTAGCAGAAGTTATTGCATCCCTTCCTCATTCTCCACCAAAGATAGTTAAATCTACTATGGAGACAGCTTTTGCAACTGAAATTATTGTTCAATCTTCACCAGCCACCTCCTAGCTCCAGGTATCTGAAACAAATGTGCCAAGCACTTTATCTACCAAGCTATCTGTCACTTCTTTAGCTATCGAGTCAGCCTCCTTAGCTCTTTCACCATCAGTGAGTGTACGAGTAAGTTCTACAATTTTGTTTTCATCAATTCCAATAAGTTCTACAGTTTTGTTTTCATCAGCATTATCTATATCCACTACAACTCTAATCAGTTTAGATACTACTATGGGTACTCTACTGAGTGTGACACCATTTTTGGGAAGTGTTTCAATTTTTGATCTGGTTAATACTTCTATTGGCATTCAATCCTCAAGTCCTATCCCAAGTTTTACTGCTAGCCCTTCTATCTCCACTATCATGTCTGTTCCAAAGGTCAAACCAGTAATCACAGAAGTCAAACAAAAGCATCCATTAAAACTTCTGATCACTGGAAAGGAAATTGAAGAAGACATTGAATTAGACATAGAGATAGTGATACCAAAGATTGACTTTAACACTGCTACCATTGAATAGATGAGGTTAGCTAGTCAACTCATAGAGATGAAAGCTATGTAGAAGTAGTTAAGGTCTGAAAGGGATAAGGAGTAAATAATAATTGAGAGTGCAAAGGATATAATTACACAAGCTATAGGTGTTGAAGTAGATTCCACTCAACACATTTTGATTCAGTTAGAAGAGGCAGTACAGAAATTCAATGAAGATCCTTCCAGACAAGAAAAACTAATTGAAAAGGCTAAAAGGAAATTTGATGACAAGGTGCTAGAGCATATTTCTCAATAGATAGAAATCAAGCAAGTTGAATTGTCCACACTTTTGGGAAATTTTGAAAATTCTTTTAATAATGCAACATCACTTTTTGCCAAACTTTGTGATGTTTCTAGTTTTACTAAAGAAATAAAGGATAAGCTAAATAAGATTTACATTGATATGCAATCAAGTGCATCCAAGCTAAAGGTGGACTCCTCCTCCACAACCTCCCATCACACCAAAATTAGATATCTGGCAAACGTATAGGCAGAACTATTGAGAGAGGAAGCAAGGATCTGGTCTACACTAATAGACATCTAGAAAATGATCCTTCCTATCATGGATACAATGCAGAAACATATTGCTTATTGCAAAATATTGATCCAAGATCAGAACTTCTCAGTGGCTGATCACATGATTCAATTATTAGCAGAAGTTCAAATTGCTCTCTCCACCTGTCAAATTTTGCAATAGACTTGGGATAGTACTTTTTCCACCATCCTTAAGGTACATCAAGATGTTCTATCTCACTTTGGTGTAGTCATAAAAACTATATATGTAGTCCTTTGGCATTATTGTCAAAAAGGGGGAGAGATTCAACATAATAAATGAGGAGAGTTATCAGTATAAGTGAAAGGGGGAGCTAGCACTCAATAGAGTTAGCATGTGTACATAAGTATCTTTATACATACATTATAAGTCATCAAGAAGATATATAGAAATTTATATGCAATAGTTCTATGAATATCAATTTTGGAAAACCAAAATTCATTGAGTCAGGTTATGTACATATGTTTTGGCTTATAAGTGTTTTGTCACTAATGCCAAAGGGGGAGATTGTTGGCATTAAGTTATTATTTCCATTAGTGACAACACTTATCTATATCAATATAGCTACTGAGCTCAACACTCAATTTCCTACACTCACTGAGCTTCATAGTTTATGCTGAGCTTGACAGTTTACACTGAGCATCTCAGTATCTACTGAGCAGGCAGACTGTGTCATGGGAATCCAGTGTAAACCGAACATTGGAAGTTGCAATGTTTACCGAGTGATGAAAGTGTAATGTTTACTAAGTAATGAAAGTGTAATGTTTACCGAGTGATGGAAGTGTAATGTTTACCGAGTGATGAAAGTGTAGTGTCTACCAAGTGAGATCAAGGTAAACAAAGGATTCAGTTCTTACCGAGTAACACTATATCTACTGAGTAACACTACATCTACCGAGTCACTAGTGGTTACCAAGTTTAGAACTACATTAAGTGATTAGTATGGACCAAGCCTTCACTTCTACTGAGTGGATGACAATGCCGAGTAATGTAGTGGACACCAAGTATCAGAAGGTCACCGAGTCAGTTTAGTGAACCTGAGTTATTTACTATTGGGATGACCCAGTAATATTTTTTTTTCACTTGTGTTTTAGCCAACCTTGCAATTATAATTATTGGAATAATATATATGTAATGTATTATATCATTTACAATGTATGCATGAGAGTATCAAGGAATGGACATGTAATGCTTTGAGAAGAATAAATGTGAATTAGCAACAGAGTAGAATATTCAGCAAGGTCTACAAGGAGCAGTAAAGATTCATTTATCACAAGAGGTGATCTATACTTCAAGGATCTAATCAGCAATCAAGTTTGTAAGCAGATCCACTATTTCATCCTAACAGGTGAATCAGTTTTGTAAATCCTTTAACAAGGTAGACTTAACAGTTTTTGTATAAATCTCCTATTAGAGTGCATACTTCAATGTATGTTTGTAAATCCTCTAACAAGGTGGACCTAGCAGTCCTTTGTGCTCCTAATAGGGCAGATCACTAGAAGTGGTCAATGTAAGCCTTAACAGGCCAACTTTATACTGCAGTATTGAAGTTTTGTGGGTATCATCCTCACCCAATTTTACTTTCTATTTGGAAGGTTTCTGGGTTACCAAATCACTATGTCCATGTGTTATGGATGTTTGATCTCTCATATATGCAGTTGATTAGATGAATAAATGGTGAATAGTATATATGATTAAAGTGTTGAATTGTTTTAAAGTTTTGAGGTTACTGATTCACACCTCCCCTCTCAGTAACCTATCATATCTTGAATATTTCTAACAAGAAGGACTGTATGACTCGTTAGTCATGCCTTTTGGGCTAACTAATGCACCAAGCACTTTCATGAGACTCATGAATGAGGTATTGAAGAAGTTTCTGGGTAGGTTTGTTATTGTTTAAAAAGATTATATATTGATCTTTACTAAGACATTGAAGGAGAATTTGATCCATATTTATAAGGTGTTTGATAAGTTGAGGGAAGAAAATTTGTTGATAAACTTGAAGAAGTGTAGTTTTGTAAAGAAGTTGGTGTACCTAGGATTTGTAGTCTTAGCAGAAGGTCCAAAAATGGACCCAGAGAAAGTGAACGCTATCCTTGAATGACCTACTCCAAAGAGTGTGATAGAGGTAAGATATTTTCATGGACTAGATAGTTTTTACAAAAAGTTCATAAGAGGTTTTAGTAGTATTTTTGGACCCCTAATTGAAACAATGAGAGGGGATAGGAAAGAATCTAAGTAAACTATAGGAGCAGATAAGAGTTTTAATCTATTGAAATAGAAAGTTATCAAGTAGCCTATTTTAGCACTTCTTGATTTTAACAAGGTGTTTCAAATAGACTATGATGCTAGTGGTATTGTAGTAGGAGCTATTATGAGCCAAGAAGGTAGACCCATTCCTTACTCTAGTGAGAAGTTGAATGATGCAAAAAGAAAATATTTTGTTTATGATCAGGAATTTTATGCTATAGTTCAAGCCTTGAAGAAGTGGAGACACTATCTTCTTCCTAAGGATTTTTTTTTGTATATTGATCATCAAGCTTTGCAATATTTAAATAGTCAAGGAAAATTGAACTAAAAGAATTTGAAGTGGATTGAGTTTTTGCAAAGTTATACATTTTTTTTGAAACATAGGAGTGGGAATTCTAATAGAGTTGAAGATGCTCTTAGTAGAAGACAACTTTTGCTGACAAAAATGTGGATAGAGGTTGTTGGGTTCAAGGAACTCAGTACTTTGTATCTAGATGATCATGATTTTGGTGAAATGTGGAAGGCTTATGTAGAACCTATAACACTTGACAAGACAAAGTGGTTGGATATCATGATCCAAGATATTATGTTGTTCAAAGGAAGCTAGTTGTGCATTCCTAGAAGTTCAATGAGAAAGAATCTCATCAAGGAGAAGCATAGTGGAGGATTGGCTAGACATTTTGGAAGAAATAAAACCATAGCTTTGGATGCTAAGAATTATTATTGGCCATAGTTTTAGCAAGATGTGAAGAATTTTGTATAGAGCTACAGAATATGTCAGATGGTGAAAGGAGTAAAGTAGAATAGAGGGTTGTATCAGCCATTACCTATACCAGAGAAGTCATGGGAGGATGTCAACATGGATTTTGTACTAGGATTCCCAAAGACTCAGCATGGGCATGATTCTATTTTTATGGTGGTTGATAATTTTTCAAAGATGGCACATTTTATTTCTTGCAAGAAGACTGGTGATATTGTTCATGTAGAAAAGTTGTTTTTCAAAGAAGTGGTTAGACTACATGATCTACTAAAGAGTATAGTTTTAGATCAAGATACCAAATTTTTTGGGTATTTCTAGCTTCCATTGTGGAAGAAGTTGAAGATAGATTTGAAGTTCAGTTCATCACATCATCCACAAACTGATTGACAGACAGAAGTTGTGAATTTTTGTTTGGGAAACTTGTTGAGATGTTTGGTTGGAGATAAACCAAAAGGATGGGATATAATTTTACCATAGGTGGTATTTGCATATAATAATTTTATCAATGGGAATACTGATAAATCACCATTCTAGATTATATATAGGAGTAGTCTTAGAAATGCTTTCAAATTGAGGTAGTTGGATAAAAGAGAGATAAGTTATGCTGAAGTAGAAGATTTTGTTGTACATTTGAAGAACATCCATGAGGAGGTGAGGAGGCACATCATAGAGATGAATACATAGTATAAGACTAAGGTAGATGTGTATAAGAAATTTTAGATTAGAGATGAAGTCATGTTTCATTTGAAAAATGAGCATTTTCTAGTAGGTACATATAATAAGTTAAAGATGAAGAAATTTGGACCATGCAAGATAGTGAAAAGGCATGATTTTAGAAATGCATAGGAAGTGGAGTTGCCTATTGAATTGAATATTTCACATATATTTAACATTTTAGATTTGACAAAGTATTGTGAAGGAGGTGATGGAGATGAAGTTGTAGAAGCGCACTAGAGTATTCTAATAGCTAGTTTGGCTACAAAGGAGATTGAGGAGATACTAGACAGTCATGTTGGCAAAAGTACTAGGAACAAAACTTATGAGGAATATCTGGTCAAATGGAAAGGGATGCCAATAGAGGATTCATCATGGCTAAAAAAGGAGGAGATTAACCATCTTGGTTTTCCTCTAAACACCTAAGACATGATGGGCTCACTTCTCAAATTACCTTGGGTGTCTGATACAGGTACCACATTGCACCAAAATTCATTCATTGGCTCTATGGCCATGCATATTGCAATTGTATTTTCCATTAAATTTAGCTTTACCATTACTCCAACATTTGTTTGATGTATGACCTAGCTTACTACAGTGATTGCAAGTAGGTCTTTGGTTCTTTTGAGCTCCTTGCTTGGATGTTTACCTTATTTTGTGTATCCAATTCCTACTTTGCCATTTTTTCTGTATTGGATTTTCTCACTCAATTGATCCATGTCTACTTGAGATTTCATCATCCTCTCATTAGTTTGCCTTTTAGTGTTTAGATCATTCTACAATCTTTCTTTCTCTAATCTTAGATTCATGATTTCTTCATTTGCACTAGTAAGATGATTAATGAAGTCTTCTTTTTGAAGGGATAGGTGTTGAATTTCATTATTCTTTCCTTCTAACTCTTCTTTTTTCATGGTTTTCTCTTCCATGACTTCACAAAATATTACTAACTAAATTTCTTGTTCTCTTTTCAGCTTTCTAACTTCTTCTTGAAGTATACCATTCTTTTCTAATAGTTCTTTGATTGCTTCATTGGCTTCATCTGAATTAATTTCTTAATGGATGTCTTAAATTATTTCTTCAATGTAGATTTGGTCATTCATCTAAATTGCAAGATTTTTTTTCTTTTCAAGAATTGAGAGAGATACTCCTTTGCTTCCTTGAGTTGCCTAATAGCTAATTCCAAATCTAGCTTTCCATTATCAATAGCCTTGTCAAGTTTGAATACCTCCATTGCCTCTAATCTTTTCTCAAGCTATTAAACTTTTTTCTAAGAACCACAATGCTTGGATACCAATTGTTGAAAATATATATGATAGGATAAGTTACTAAGAGGGGAGGGGTGAATCAGTAACTAATCAAATTTAATCTTATTTCACTAATTAATCCTTCATGTGTATTATGATCTAATTGCATGCATAAGAAACTAAAAGAATTAAAACATTCATAACACTTTGACACACAATATGGTAACCTAGAAACCTTCCAAATAGAAAGTAAAACTAGGGTGGGGACAAGCTTTAGTACTGCAGTATAAAGTTGGCCTATTAAGGATTATGATAATCACTTCTGATGATCTACCCTATTAGGGGAAATAAGGGCTGCTAGGTCCGCCTTGTGAAAGGATTTACAAACATACAATGAAGTATGCACTTAGTAAAGAGATTTACAAAAGACTATTAAGTCTACCATGTGAAAGGATTTAAGTGATCAACTTATTGGTCTCTAATCTACAACTTGATTTGTTGAATGAGATTCCTTTGAGTGTAATGATCACCTTGCTATGATAGATAAATTTTTGATGCTCCTTATATTGATGTAGCTTTTTACTTCACACTTTTTCTTTTCAAATTTGCGTCATACTTATGTCATATATCTTGTTTGGATGTGATACAATACATTACGTATACACCAATCCAATTTACAAATCAACAAGTCAATTACAATACAAATTTACACAAAATACACAAAGTCGGCCCAACTATAAGAACTTGGGCTCTAAAGAAAAATTTAGTGAGGTTCTTGTATTTGGCATCCACTATCAATGCTCGGCATCATCATGCATTTAGTAGATATAGAAGCTATGTACACACTAATCACTTCCAAGTAGTCTGAACTCTGTTTGTACTAGTGACTCAGTGAATACTATGAAACTAGACATATAAACTGGATAACTTGATTCACATTGCATAGCTCAGTGAATGCTATCACTATGAGCTTGATATAAATTGAACCACTTGGTTGACATTGTGTGGCTCGGTCAACACTGGATTCACATTATGGAAATTGCAAACTCAGTAAGCACTACACAAGTTAGTTTGCATTGCGAAACTTGGTAAACACTAAGAAGCTTGGTTTACACTGATAATCACAAAATTGGTAGAAATTATTTGGCACAAACTGAATATTGTTCCTTAAAATCAGTAGCAACTATAGAACTTGGTAGAGTCTAAATTACTTGGTTAACAGTATTAACTATACAATAAGCTTAGTAGATACTATCTGTATGAATAAGTGTGTGTTACTAATAACAAACTTGACCATAACATCAACAACATACATACATGAAAACAACAATACACTTTCTAAGAGTTTACAATTGTTCAATAAAATTAATTTTTTACAAGAAAATGCACGTCAAGAACTGCTAGCTCAAAAGTAAGAACATGGTGTTGAAATAGTATAGAAAGTGCTTGACATGAGAGGTCTACAAGTGAGGGTGTTGACTAATCTTGAAAACTTGAATGTTGAAATAAAAGCTATTAATGATCAAAAACCTATGCCAGAGTTACAACATAATGTGAAGTTAATTTTAGATAAGGTAGTCATAGATATTTAGAAGTTTGATAATCAAAATTAAAGGCACAAAAGAAAGGGAGGAGTGGCTTGAGAAAGAGAAGGAGAAGGAGTAGCTTTAGAAAGAGACTGCATGGCATAAATAACTCCTTACACTCAACTCTTTACTGAATTTATTCTTTAATTCCTTGCACATGTGATTTTATCACCTTGAAAAATTGTATTTGATCCTGCTAACTAGGAAAACTTGATTGTTCATTTTATTGTACCTAATCTAATGATAGTTTTATAGGAATTTGTAATCAACCTAGCTAATTAGCAACTAGACCCATTAAACTAGTTTATGGCTAGTTTCTTTCTAAAAATATCTGCTATGATATGTTTTTGTATAATTTCTTGTGAACTCTACCCATTTTTCCTAGTCTACATTATGTTTGTGAAGGATCTTGAGGTAAGTCACTTAGTATGGGTTGAGTGAGTTTTATTGTTTTATTATTTGGATTCTAAAATATGTATGTAACTGGATCAATTTTTCTATTGTGCTAAGATGTAATAAGCACCTTAAAAAACATCTCTAAATATACATGTTTAGAAGGAAATATAAAGAGAAACATGTTTAGAAGGAAAAGAAACAAACATTTACATAGCCCTTGAAGAAAATTGTAGAGCTAAGGCATGACAACAAAATCATAGAAGAAGGGCACAAAGATCACAAGGGCACAACATGGCAACAAAATTGCAAAGCAAGGGCATGACAAAAAAAGGCAGAGATCACAAGGGCACGATAATGAAATTGTAGAACAAGGGCATGGCAAAAAAATGTAGAGATCTTAGCAATGATATGCACCGATCACAAGGGCACACCAACATTTAGAAATCTCCACCCTCTTTGCCATGCAACCCTCCACAATTAAAACAAATAGGGAATTATTTATGTTGTGTTTTTTTTTTTTTTTTTTATACTCACATGTGTTGCAATTACAATGCCAACATCAGTATTACAATGGCATTGGCAACAACTACAAAAAAATAATATGAAAATTAGTACAAATTACACCGTCATCGCAAATTGTCATTGCAATTTGACCCCAAACTTTGTAGTCCTAATAAATGATAAGTAATAGTTCTAGGGGGAGAAACTGAGTCATCAGCTCCTATAATAGTGGCAAAAATAGAAGATATAGAGATGACATAGGCACCTCATATCATAGTTGGCAAGGACACTTTGAACATTGATAGCACAAGCATAATTCTTGACATAGTAGAGGATCATTTTAAGGATTATGGCCCTATTGTTGACAATTTGGTATGGTATACCAACTTAGAGAACGAGGAGGATAAAAATGAAGAGAAAAGAAAAGAAGGAAAAGAGAAGATAGTTGAAGAAAGGAAAGGAGTAAAAGAAAAAGAATATGAGAACTTGGCTACTCTAGAAGATGAGCTTAAGAGAATCGATAAAAGGTTCCATGATGGAAAGTAATTTCACAAGAAATGTCTCATTTTTTGCTACAACTCATTGGAAAGTAATTTCATAGGAAACATCTCATTTTTCACCATGATTCAAACACACAAAAATAGAGGTAGATAGTATTTTGATTTAGCAAGTAGATGAAGTAAAGAAATCAATTGATGATAGTCTAAACATTATAGAGACACAAGTGATCACCCTAGTCAAGAGATGCAAGTAGGGATGCAGAAAGTTCTTCAAAGTCACCCCTTGAGACTTTGATTCAACATATTATGAACTCCACACCACAAAATCCTATAGAAGACCCTTAAATAGAGATGCTTGGTAAGCTATCTACATTAGAGACTAGAAAATTAATTGAGATGAGAAGAGGGAATAAAGAGACTCAAGAATTTATTGAGAGAATGAAAAAGAAAATGGAGAGTCTGATTAGTATTCAGATCAATAAGGACAACCTACAGAGAAAGGCCACTAAAGTTTTGGAATAATTTGATTTTCATTTCAAGACATTGGTGGATTTAGAAAAAATAAAAGAACAAGCGGAGCATGATGCAAATACTTTTTCTAAGGTATGTTATAATGTCAAAAATGCAAAACTTCATAAATGCGTCAAAGAATTGAGAGATTGTATTTATGAAGGCAAGGAGCTATATGGGAAATGTGTGCTAGCACATGAATATATGAGCATCTTTAATGCACAAATAAAGGTAAAGGAAGATGAACTAAAGTCTATAACTAGCGAGCTGAAAAAGATAGATGTTTAAATAATACAATTGAATGGAGGATTAGCAAGCTACATGATGAGAGAAGTATATTAGAAAGAAGTAGAGAGCAAACTTTTTTGAGATTTTCTTTGTTGAGAGAACACTTATCCCTAAAGATCAATATAGTTTTGAGGCAACTTTAGGATTGTGTGAAAGAAAATACATCCTATGAACAATTTAGCTACACCTATTTTCAATCAATTGAATTAGCATCTTATGGGTTATGTGCTCTTTTAAGAGTTTCAAACTCAACGACAGAATTAGAGAATGAAGGATTAACAAGCTTAAAGAGAAAATTTGTTGATTGTATTCTATTGTTGCATAATTTAGAAGCACGAAGAAAAGAAAGGTAGTAGTAAAAAAATTCTTTGTATATAGTTTTGACTCACCTTTGTCATTGATGTCAAAGAGGAGTGAAGTGGGGAGTGTAGTATAGAATAGAATCAAAGAGTGGGTAATAAGTAATCAAGAGATATAAGGATGTAAGCTTGTATAAATAGAGAATGATCCACATTTTAAAATTTTGTAATAGTCATGTGAAGAATTTCACAAGTTTGAAATTGTGTGTTTTAGGACTTTGCCAATTTTCCATATGTTTCCATCAATGCCAAGGGGGGATATTTTTGGAAATTTTTCTAGGGTAGATAGTATGACATTTTAATTTATGAAAACATATACATAGTATGAAGTGAGTAAAGCATGAAGATGAAGTTTTGGGAAGTAGAATTAGAAAATTGTCTAACAATCATGAAGATTAACTATCAACTTAGGCACAATTTTGATTGGTGAGCTTCATAGAGACATCATTGATATGTGTGTAGTTACCTAGTGATAGTACAATATGTTAAGATACCATACCTAAGTGCATGAGGTATTAAGGATAGTATGGATAGAGTTATGACAATTTTTCCAATTATAGTTCTGAGCTAACTAAACAGGACAAAGTTAAAGGAATGGCATATTTTATGTTAAGAAATTATCTTGTTTACCAAAATAATTACTTAACTAATTAGGGATGGCACCCTAGATGTTAATCCTAAGTGGGAAAAGTACAATTTATTATTTTTTGATACATGTGGAAGCATGAATGCCAATAACGTAGAATATTATGAAATATTAAGGTATAAAGAACAATTTTGCAAATGAGAAGTTGTGTAATGATATGTGTGGTTATTGTGATATCTATTCTATTGTTTTGTCATGCAAATTTTTAGATCATAGCAGTAATAGATAGTAAGCAAAGTTGGCATAGTGAGCTACAAAGGTCATATCAGATATTGAAGATAGCAAGCTTGAGAAAGAGATTTTTGTATCTATACTCATGTATATTGAATATCATTTTATATTGCATGTTTGGCTAGTGGGATCATCTTACATACATTTTGTAATTGTAATAACAACTCCTAATAGGGTTGAGGCTTCTAACAAGGACTGAGACACTATACAGATGTAATAGACTCTGAACATGGTCAACATCTTTCACAAGATACTTTTGATTAGTGGATTATTTTGTGGGTATTATTGTCACAAAAAATTTCACCCTTGTCCAAATTTTTAACCTAAGGACAACCTTGTGAAACATGGAAACAACCTCCAAGCTATGGGACTTGAACTATGAGGTTGAGTCTCTGGAGATTGGCTTCCTTTGCTATCGGGATGCACCTAACTACTCTTGGAGAGGAAAAGGTAGAAGGGATGCATGAAAGAAAATCTACCTACTCTAACCTAAAGGGGTGATGCACCACATTAGAGTGCTTGAACTTATCTCTACCCATGAATGCACAGTCAACTAGTTGTAACCTCAAAGAATACAGATTCTAACCTTGCTTAATTCAACAATTACATGTAGATTAGACAACAAAAGGATGCTATAGGAAGAAACTCCACTTAATATCAATTGAATGTCAAAAGTAGATACAATCATACAAATTACAAAACATAGAAAAAAACATTAACTAGAGGCAAAGAACCTTACACAGTGTGTTAATAGCTAAAAGAGACTCAGAAGAGGATTACAATGGTTCAAAGGCATGAGAAATTACAATATTACACATGAAAGCAATACTAGAGAATCAGAAAAAGATCAACCCTTACAAAGATTAAAAAATTTGCCTTTATAGCTCAGGCATAATTGAGATATTTCTAACTAGAGTTACTCCCCAACCACTATCTTAAATGCTTCAAAGAATAATCATATAGTTTTGGAGAAAATCTTATCCTAGTACAAATTCAAATATAATGAAATCCAATGTTTTTCCAAAATAGAGCCTTGACAAGATAGAACAACACCATTAACTCATTCTGACCAAGTAGATGGATAAAGCCAGAGATGGTGGAGTGTTTTCTGCCATTCACTAGGCATGGCATTCATTGGAGAGTGGTTGAAATTGATCATAAAGATCAGATTGTGCAAAAGCATCTCTTCTTCATAATTGGTTTGACGAACCAACATAGTCAATAGGTCAACTAAATCATGCAACCAAGATGGGCCATGTGGGCCAATAATCTGATTTCATTTTGCTGTCTCATAAAATCTCCACATGATTAACCATATCACTTTAACTAACTGCACCTCCTTCAGACTTAACTATGACAGTTAAAAAAAATGTCAACCTAATTGTCAATGCCAACTACAATGCTATCTCCTCAGACACGTGTCTCTCAAGTGTAAGATTGAAATCAAGAAAATTTTGCTTTATGATCTCATCGAATCCAATAGCTTTGTAATATCTCATGTCTTCATTTTTGGCCTTACGATCCTATGATTCCTCAATCTTATGGTATTCTCTAACTTTCGTAGCATGGCATCACTAACATTTCTCCCTCCCAATGCTACGGTTAAGGCCTCTATCATAACATCACAAATGAGCCCTTTAAGGCCTCTGACCACTCAACCAGTGTAGAATCTTAAGCCTTTCTCTCTCTTCTCTCAATCCTATGATTCTCCAATCTTATGATTCCCCAATCTTACGAGTTTGGCATAACATTGTAAACCTTATGTTTTGCATCCTTGACTCTACGCCACATCATAGCATCGTAAACCTTATGTTTCACTTTACTGATTCTACACAATATCATATTATTAGAGGACCTTACCTTTCATTTTACAATATTACAATGACTTTTGATATCATTTTTATATTACAATCTTGCAGTGGACCCCTTGTCGTAGCATCATACCTTCATAATTTGGGCTCTTCGATCTTATGACCACTATAACATTGCAACACTCCATAATTTCCTCACGCGATCTTACAAAATTTCATAAAATTGTAGGCCCTTGACTTCCAGCTCATGTCCTTACGATATCTTATTTCTGTGGCATTGAATATAAAATGGGGAGTGGTCGTTTATCCTTTAATTTTAAATGTGGTGATTTTGGCAAGAGGAAAAATTTGGTCAGCAGATACCATCCCCCCAAGGTTTTCTCTTGGTTAGGATTTCCTTAGTTAACAAAATATTGTGTTATGTGTTGCATTGATTTGTAGTTGTGTTTATTGTTCAGCTTAATTAGTTTATTTGTTCATGCAAGTTATAAGGTTGTTAGTGCTATTCATAGTTGGTCAAAATTTTGTGAAATGTTGAATCACCTCCCCCCTCTCAGTATTTCCTATTTCTAACACATCTTTTGTTGTAATTTATTTCCTCTAAAATGGATTTGTCACTATTGATCATTAATTTCCTTCAATAACATAGTTTATTATATTATTATCTATCTTTTAATTATAATCATCTACATCTCCCATAGAAATAGAGAAAACTAGTTCTCAAGTCATATTTTTGCTCTTTGATATTTGATGTTTCTCTATCTCATGTGTGCATTATTCCTTGAATCTATTAATTATTATATTATTATCTTATTTATATAATTAATTTATATTTTTCCTTGCATTTTACCAGTGATTCATTATACCAATAAAACCTTTTGCATCAAGATCTCTTTCAATTTTTTTATTTACGATCTTTCCAATATAGTTGTATGCTTTCCATTTACTAGTTTTTTTGTCTTGCACAAATCTTAATGTCTAATAAACATTTTTTTATAAGTACTCACCTTAGATTCATCCTTCTTGGGTTATAATATTTATCTACTTTCTTTGCAATATCCTTTTAGCATCATGATGTTATCTAGTTTTAGTATATCTAATTTGCTGTGTATATGTTGGTATAATTAATGATTGGTTGTAGGAATGATGATTCTATGATTGATGATTTGATTCCATAATGATTATTTATTTTTTTGTCATTGGTGGAAACTATTAAAATAGTGTTCCTTGTATGTTGCCAAACATAATTATGGAGAATCCAGTATAGCAATAAGGATCATATGTGTATGAACATCAAGAGAACATTGGGGTTATCTCTCGAGATGCTTGTTTTTATTGTTGTTTTGGAATATAAGAGTAAGGTTATCTGTGAATTGTTCAACCAATGGATCAGTTAGCAAAAAATGATAGGTAATTTGAACTCTTTATCAAATCTATGGTGAATGAAGAGATGCAACTATAGGATGATGAACATGATAATGATCTCTAGATAGTAAAGTTGATATAGTTATTAAAAAAACTCATTGGCATGATGGATATTTTCCATGATGGAAAGGTGATAAGTGGAGCTATAGAAGATAGGTGAAGCTATAACAAACAAGCGAAGCTTTGACAAATAGGTTAAGGTAGAACAAGTTCTTGTGTGGTGATCAATGATCTAGTCATCAATGATAAGTGACATGGTTGTAATGACTTGAGGTGAGTCATTTATCATCTAAGTGATTTGGATGTACATGTGGAGGTGGATATTTGGCATCATAATGATCGATATCAATTTGTGAATAAGATTCTAGAGAAAGCTTATGACAGGTAAAATGTGTTGACCTCTACCACATGATACTATAAATTAGTTAGAGAAGTCATATAAAGTGGTTCATAACATAATATATTATCTTATGATAGTTTTATTTGAGTAAATTATGTAAATTTATTAATGTTTTTACATTTAGAGTTTGGTTAAGTCAGTAGAAAAGGAAAAAAATTTGTATAAATAAGTGAAAGAAGGATAGGTTTGATGTTGTTGATCATGGTCCAATTTGTGTAAGTGGAGGAGTGAAAGGTGCAGTCTAGCTATAAAGAAGAGTAGTGATTTGATAAGAGACAAAGATCTTAAGTGGATCTAATCAAGTAGAGGTAGTGTTGTTTCATAGATCAATCTTAATGTTGTTCCCTAACAATTGCAAAAAGTGAAATCCCTTAACCGGATGGGTCCTTACAGGTCCTTATTGTAAATCCTTTAATAGGGTGAAACTTTATCTAGTCTTAAAAGTCCTTTTATAAGGCTACTACTAATAGGGTAAAGCTTAAAATAGGGCTAAAGGTAAATCCCTAATAGTGTCTTTGTAACTCTTAACAAGGTTAAGCTCCCAACATGACATACTCCGAAAGAGTACAAATTATTTGTGGATACTAATATCCATCATGGTTTTAACCCAAGTTTGGTTACTACATTACCAAATTACCCATATCAAATGTGTGAATAATTGCATTTGATGAATGTTTTGATTTGATACATTTTAAGCTGATTATCAGTTAGAGGTTAAAAGGTGAAAAAGTAATTATTTTTCTTCTAATTATTGATTCACCCCCAGTAAGCTAATCACTTAGGACCAACAATTAGTATCAAAGCCTTGGTTGTCATACCCAAATTTTCACCTCAACATGCACATCCATACCACTTAGATGAAAAATGACTCATCTCAATTCATTACAACCATCTCACCCATCATTGATGACTAGATCATTAACCATCATGCAAGAACTTTTTCTCCCTTAAAATATTTGTCAAAGCTTCACTTGTTTTTTATAGCTTCACCTATCTATTGTAGCTCCACCTATCAACTTTCTATCATGGAAATTTCATATCTATCATGCTAATGATTTTTTTTAATAACTATATCGGCTTTACTATCAAGTGATCATTATCATGTTCATCATCCTACAATTGCATCTCTTCATTCACTGTAAATTTGAAAGAAAATTCAAATCACCTATCATTTGTCATTAACTAATCTAGTAGATAAACAATTCACTAATAACCTTAGTCTTATCTTCAAAAACATCAATAAAAATATCCATCTCAAGAGATAACCCCAATGCTCTCTTGATGTTCATACACATCTGATCCTTATTGCAATACTCGATTCTCCATAATTATGTTTTGTGGCATACTAGGAACACTGGGTCAATGTTTTCCATTAATGAAAACAAAATAAATAGTCATCATGGAATCAAATCATCACTCATAACATCATCATTCATGCAAACAATCATTAATTATGCCAACATATATACACAAAATGAAATCTACTAAAAATAAAATAACATCATGATGCTAAAAGGATATTGCAAAGAAAGTAGACAAATATTCAAACCCAAGAAGGATTACTCTAAGGAAAATAACTATAATAAAAAATTATTAGACATGAAAATTTGTGCAAGACAAAAATACTAGTACATGGAAAGCATATAGCTATATAGGAAAGAGCACAAATCAAAAAATTGAAAGAGATCATGATGAAAAAGGTTTTATTGGTACAATGCATTATTGGCAAAATGAAAGAAATAAAAAAAATTAATTCTATAAATAAGAGAATAATATAATAATTGAGAGACTCAAGGAAGAGTGCACCTATGAGATAGAGAAACAATAAATATCAAAGAGAAAAAATATGACTTGAGAACTATTTTTCCCTATTTATATGGGAGATAAGATGATTATGATTAAAAAGATAGATCATAATATAACAGAATATGTTATGCAAGGCCATTAATAATTAGTAGTACCATATCCATCTTAGAGGAAATAAATTATTAGGAAAAATGTACTTGGTAGAAGAAACCTTTCAATGGAATAGGTCCACTACTGATAGAGATAGTGATCTAAGATTGCACTAGTATGATTTACAAGTTGTGTTATGCTAGTAACTATATGATAAAACAAAGCTGATGTTGTTGAACATGATGGGCACTCTAATAGTTTTTGAATTAGCGAGCTCGCATTTAGGCAGGAAACTGGTTGGGGAGAACTTGGCAGGAGGTACAGACCCTGGAGGAAATATGGGGGGACCTGGGAAGATTGTTGGGTCGAGATTCATGGCTGTTGGGGATGATGGTAAGTCTGGACATGTTTTAGACACATTTTGTGGGGTCCACGACCCGCCCTTGGATTTTGCCTTTGCTTCTCGTGTGTCGGGTCAAGACAAAGAGGAAAAGAAAGATAATGTGGAATCTAATAAAGTTAATTCCTCTGTTGGAGAGAAGGTAGGGTCATCAGAACAGAAGACCTGGTCATCACTTTTCGGTAGGAAACCAACTGGAAAATCTTTTTTCCCACTGGTGACTTCTAAGACTAGTTGGGAGAAAGGTGAGTTCCAAGTTTTTATCCCTGACCCCTTAGTGGATTTCTCTGTTTCCTCCATGGATTTCATGCTAGTGGGCAAATTTCTGGGGGCAAGACCAGATCTAGATTCTCTAAGGAAAATGGTTAAGAGGAAATGGGCTATATGCGGGGAGGTGGACATAGCTCCCATGCTGAATGGTTTCTTTTTGTTTATTTTTAACTATAAGGAAGATATGAATTTGGTTCTCTGTGGAGGTCCCTGGTCTTTTGGAAAAAGTTCTCTTACAATCAAAAAATGGGAGCCTAATATGGTTTTATCAGATTCCTTTTTCCTAACTACCCCGATTTGGGCTAGACTTCCTAGACTCCCTCTTGAATTCTAGCATGAGGACATTTTAAAGGGTATCACCAATTCTTTTGGTGAACTGGTGGCTCTGGCTAATGCTACTATGACCAGATCCAAACTCCAGAGTGCTAGACTATATGTGAAGGTGGTGGATCTGAATCATCTCCCAGAAAAGGTGGATTTAATTTCTAAGCTTGGTAAGAAAACCCAAGAAATCATTTTTGAAGATCTTCCTAATGCTTGTTATGCTTGTAAGAAATAGGTTCATTTGGTTAAAAACTGCCCCTCCAAGAGTAAAAACCACTTGAGTAGTGAGAAGGAAGTGAAAAAGACTAAGGTTCAACAAAAGAAGGTTTGGAAACCTAAAGACATTCATCTCAAAGAGAAGAAAGAGAACGAGAACTCAAAAGCTCCACCAACAGTTGTGGATAATGTCTGTGAGCTTCTTCTTGAGGATGGGGCTAGGCTCGTGTCTGAAATAGAGAATATGAACTTTGAAAAAGAAGTAAATGGCTTACAACTAGATCCCATCTTGCCTGAATAAGGTATAGATGACCTGCCAAATTTATCAAAGAAAATTGTTCTTTATCAAAAGATGGAGGATAAATGGGGTGATCTTGATGAGATGATTGAGATTGAGGAAGGATAATTCTTGGCTGAATCTGGAGCTCATAGTGGGGAAGATGAAACTCAGCTCAGGGAAATGCGGGTTTTTGATCCTTTATTTTCCTAGGATACCCTTATTAAGGACACTCCTATCCTAGAAGTTGTCAAAGAGGATGGAGTAATCTCAAAGCTTAAACCAAATTCAAGGAAAAGGGCTGAAAAAAAGAATAACATAAAGGGAGTCGAGACTCAAAGTAGTAAATTAGATTTTCATACTAAAGTGAATCCCAAAGCTTCGACCATAGTAAAACCTGGAAAAAAAATAGACCAGCAGTCCAAGGTGAAACCAGATGTTGGGTCTCCGGATAGACGTGGAAGGAAATCTTCTAAGAAAACTAGAGAGTTAGAAAGCTTGCAAAATATTGATGATGGTTGTCAAGCAACTATTCTAGATTATACCCCTAAAATATTGAAATGAAAATTATTACCTAGAATATTAGGGGGTTGAACAGTTACCATAAACTAGATGTTGTTAGGAATTTTGTTAGAGAACAGAAACTTGATTTTCTTCTGCTACAGGAAACTAAGATGAACAAAGAGAAAGAAGAGTAGATAAAAGCTTTTAAAAATTACTCTATAAATGCTAGTAGTTTAGAAGGTGCTTCAGAGGGAATCCTGATGCTATGGAAAAAAAATTGCTCTATTGGGACTATTTTGAGTGCTAGTAAATACTTTATGATTGCTAAAATTACTAGTGTTGATCAAAAAGAGGACTGGTATATTGTGAATATATATATGCCCAACATGAAAAGCCAAAGGAAGAAGGTTTGGGACTCTATATCCAATTTTAAAAGTATGGATTACTCTGGACAGTGGATAATCATGGGAGACTTCAATGTCCCTCTTTATGACCATGAAAAAATGGGAGGTAATGCTACCCAGCTTGAAGGAAGAATGGACCTAAGGGATTTTATAAACAAAGAGGGCTTAATGGATATGGATCTTCATGGCATTCAGTTTACTTGGAGTAATAAGAGAGTTGGTAATGATTGTATTCAGGCAAGGCTTGACTGTGCTCTTATCTCTCTTGATTGGACAAAAGATTTCATCTGCAAGTTGGAAACCCACTAGAAAATTGGTTTTGATTATTTCCCTCTTATTTTCACAACTAATAAGCTTAGTACTAAGATGAATTTTCCTTTTAGATTTGAGAAGATGTGGATGCAGCACCCTTAGTTTGAAAGAAAAATGGAAGAATGGTGGAACATCAAAATTGATGGTATTGCTCTCTTCAGAGTGACTTCTAAACTTAAAAATGTTAAAAAGAAAGTCAAAATTTGGAACAAAAACTATTTTGGGAACATTTTTGAGGATAAATCTGTATTGAAAGAGGATATCCAAAAAATCCAGGATAAAATTTAGAAGGAGGGATATACCCCAGACCTTCTTTTAGAAGAAAATGAAAAGCTGACTCAATACCATGACATCATTATTAAAGAAGAGATCTACTGGAGGCAAAGATCAAGATTGATATGGCTAACTGAAGGAGATAAAAATACCAAATTTTTCCATCTATCCACTCTAAAGCATAGAGCCAAATCTCACATTTCACATCTTATGAAGGGAGATTTGAAGATTGAGGAGGATAAGGACATCATGGATGAAATGGTGACTTTTTTCTCTGGTCTTATGAAAGTTGACCCCAACATCAATATGGAACACTAGGCTAAGTTCCTCAGAGTGATCCCCACTCTGGTTTCAAAGGATCAAAACAAATTGTTAAGCTCAATTCCTAAGAATGATGAAATTTTCAAAGCTGTTTGTTCTCTAGGAGGAGATAAAGCTCCTGGTCCTGATGGCTTTCTGTAATATCCTCCCCTGATTTGAACTTTGACTTGTAGAAATTTAACTTAAGGAATATTGTCAAACACTTTGTATGCAAACTCATAAAGCTGATTTCCTCAATAAATTGCTTTCCAATGAGTAGCTTTACGAACAACTATGAAGTGACATTAAAATGCATAATACACATCATAACATTTTCACAAACACTTGTCACACATTCAATAGTATATGAAAAATCTAGAAACTCTTTCAATCTGCTGATAAAAGGGTGATTTTTAAATGTAGATGTGCACTTACAGCTGCCTTAAAGGCTGCAACAACTATTCAAACTTGTATTCAACAATTATTATGCATAGTATCAAAATTTGACAGAAGAAACCTGGAATTAGTTGCTGTAGTATTTTGCAGATGTAGTCGGCAGCCCTCCAAACTTCTAATCAGCCAGAAAGACACGTAAACTTGATACCAACACTGTTCATGCCATACTGTAGCAAAATACTGTTCATGCCGACTATAGCAAAATACTGTTCATGCGGCACTATAGCAATAACTAACTTCAGATCTGCACCTCAAACCCTTGTAAATTTCTTTATGTGAACGCCCCAAATGAAACCCAGTGTGTTTCCTGAAGTGAAAACACTCTTGATCCTCCTGACTGTGTCTTCCAACAGCAAAGAGAATGCTAGCAAAGAGGGATTCCGTCCTCCAAGCCCGATAATCAGATATCCAGCAACATAACATTAATCTTCATCCAAGCATACAAAAAAAAAGCTCTTCCATTTCTTTTATAGTGTTCTCACAAGAGCTCAATCCTTCGTTTTCTCAATGTGGGATAAAACATAACTCCCTTTATGTACCTTATGTCTCCAATGTGTTATAAAAATAAAGGGAACTCTTTTAATTTAAATATTTCCCACAAACTATAGTCTATGCATTAATAAAGTTAAATATTTAAATTTAACTTTATAAAATGGCTTTATCAATGCATAACAAATCTTATCAATGATAAATAAGTTTTCCTATCGATTTTAAACAATTACCATCGACATACCACTGTGACTGAATGTCCAGCCATGTCCAAGATGACTTACTATAAATAGTAAGTATGCCCAAAGTTGCCCCAGAACCCCTTAGAAAGACCTGCAACTGAAACTGTCTAGGCCAAATGGCCTCTAAGCCCCTTTAATGTCCTAGTTAGCCTACGGGACTGTGGGGAAATAGGCTAATGAAAACATCATGCTATGAATGCTAGAAAGGGGACATTACAGTCCACCCTTCCCAAAATTGCTTGTCCTCAAGCAATTTCAGCTCTAGATGCTGCAATATCTGCTCATTTTCCCAAGTAGCATCCTCGACAGGTAGGTTCCTCCACTTCACTAGATACTCCCTGATAGTCCTCCTGCGAAGCACCCTCTCCCTGGAGTCAAGTATGGCCTCGGGAACCAAGATAAGCTTTCCCTCATCATCAAGAGGTGGCAATACTACTGAAGGCACCACATTATGACCCAATGCCTTCTTAAGGCGTGACACATGGAACACATTATGCACTTTACTGTCTGCAGGCAACTCCAACTCATAAGCTACTTCACCCACTCTCCTGATTACTTTGAACGGTCCATAGTAGCATGGTTTCAATTTCTCTGCTCCACTCTTCTTGAGAGAGGACTGTCTATACGGCTGTAACATGAGGTACACCATATCTCCCACCTCAAAAGACCTCTCAACCCTATGTTGATCAGCATATTGCTTCTACTAATTTTGTGCTTTTTGCAAATTTTCCTTCAAGGATCGCATAATGTCCTGGCACTCCTACAAAGTATCCTTGGCCTTAGGCACCCTGCTGTCCCCAAATAACAAATCCAAAAAATTAGGAGCATCATACCCGTACAGTGCCATAAAAGGGGGCATTTGAATAGACATATGGAAAGAGGTATTATAGCAGTACTCCCCTAGATGTAGCCACTTCACCCAAGCCTTCTGCTCTCCTGCAATGTAATTTTGAAGGTACCCCTCAACCCATTTGTTCACTATCTCTGTCTGCCCATCAGTTTGGGGGTGGTAGCTGGTACTCAGAGTGAGCTCTGTTCCACATAACCTGAACAACTCCTGCCAAAAATTGGCTCATAAATCTATTGTCTCTGTCACTGACTATGCTCCGTGGTATCCCATGTAGTCTGAATACCTCTCGAAAAAATAGTTTTGTTGTTTGTGCTGCTGAATATGTAGACAAAATTGCAAAGAAATGTGCAAATTTTGTCAATCTGTCTACCACAACAAAGATACAATCCCGACACTGTGCCTTGGGGAGGCCTGTGATAAAATCCATGGAAATGCTATCCCACTTCTTCTCTGGTATGGGTAGGGGCTGTAGTAAACCACTCAGAAAAGAATGTTCTTGTTTGTTCTGCTGACACATAGGGAATTTCTTCACAAACTGAAGCACCTCTTATTTGAGTCCTTTCCAAGTGAAGCGCTCTCTCACCTACCGATATTTCTTAAAGAATCCAAGATGTCTTGCCATTGGTGAATCATGAAATGCCCTCAAAATCTTCTGCTTCATAGCAGACCCGGGTACTAAATAAATCATTTCCTTGTAGATGATCAGATCATTTACGATAGTGTATCGACTATCTTGAATAGCTCCCTCAATAATGCTAGATGCCCAACTATCCTTAGCATATTCTGCCAACATCATCTCTCTCCAATCATCCATGACTATCCCAATAGCAAGCAAATGAGGCCTTCTAGATAAAGCATCTGCAACAATATTTTTCTTCCCTTTGACATAGGCTATGTCAAAATCATAGGCCTGCAATTTACTCACCCATTTCTGTTGCCTGTCATTAAGGTCCTTTTGTCCAAGGAAATGTTTCAAGCTATTATGATCTATTTTTACTGTGAATTGGCTTCCCACTAAGTACTGCCTGAACTTAGCTAGCATGTGCATGATTGCTAGCATCTCTTTGTTGTAGATGCTGTAGGTTCTCTCCACACCTTGTAATTTTATACTCTCATATGCGATGGGATGTTTGTCTTGCATGAGAACAAATCCTATGCCCTCTCCTGAGGCATCACACTGCAGCTCAAAGGGCCTGGTGAAATCTGAAATGGCTAAAATAGGACATGTACTCATCAGCTCCTTAAACCTATCAAAACAATCCTGAGCCCTCTCTAACCACTTGAAACTATCTTTTCGTGTCAAATCTGTAAGTGGTGCTGCTATCTATAAAAATCCCTTCACAAATCTATTGTAGAACCCACAAAGCCCAAGAAATCCCTTGAGTTGTGAAGTATTCCTTGGTGGTGGCCAATCTAGAATGGCCTTGATCTTGTCTGGGTCAACCCGAACACTTCCTGCACTAATAATATGCCCTAGATAGAGCAACTCTGTCATCCCAAACTCTCATTTACTCATCTTGGCATATAATGACTCCCTCTCTAGAATACTGAGCACTGTATCAATATGATTCAAATGTTCCTCCCAAGTATGGCTATATATTAGTATATCATCAAAAAATATCAACACAAACTTCCTCAACTGATCTCTAAACACTCTATTCATACAGGACTGGAAAGTGGCAGGGGCATTTGTCAACCCAAAGGGCATGACTAAGAACTCAAAATGTCCATAGTGGCATCTAAAAGCTATCTTCTCCACATCCACCTCTCTAACCCGTATCTGATGGTAGCCGAATCTCAAATCAATCTAGGAGAAGTAGCATGCATCATGCAATTCATCAATAAGCTCATCGATGCACGGGATAGGATATCGATTCTTGATTGTCTTCTTGTTTAGCTCCCTATAATCAATGTACATCCTCATTGTACCATCCTTCTTCTTCACCAATACTACTAAAGAAGTGAAAGGACTTTTGCTTGGCCATATGTGCCCCATGTCAATCAACTCCTTAATTGCCTTTTCTATTTCATCCTTACATCTCTTCGGATGGCAGTAAGGTGTGATGATAGCTGGCTTAGCCCCTTCCTCTAATTCAATAACATGCTCGATTCCCCTATTTGGGGGTTTCCCTGGAGGTATCTCACCAAACACCTTAGTATGTTTGGTTATTATTTTTTGTACATCAGTTGGATACTCTTGTTTATGCTGCTCTATCATCTCAGGCATTACTCTAAACTCTGCTGCCCACTGCACCTGATCATGTCTAAAGAAACTCTGCTTTCGCTTGAGTGACACCACTCGAAGTCTCCCATCTGAAAAACCTCTGAGCACTATCTTCTTACCATTTTCCTCAAACCTCATTTCCATTTTCTCAAGGTTAAATGTAAACTCTACCAGAGACTTCATCCAGTTCATCCCAAACACCATATCCTGATCACCAATGTTGACCACAAAGAAATCTCCTGTCATTTCATAATCTCCCAAACGAAGCTGCAAGTTGGAGATTTTCTTGGTACATTCAATTTTGAAGCCATTGGAAACCATCACCTTAAATCCCCTATGCTCCTCTATAGGTAGCCCTTTGTGTGTCACAAACTTCTCATCAATGAAGTTATGTGTCACCCCTATATCAATGAGTGCCACAACTCTCTGTCCATCCAAGGTTCCCCTAACTCTAAAAGTGATGGCCTCCTATATACTTGACAACTGAGCCATCATGCTATCACTGCGTGCTTCCTCCTGTGAAGAACTATCACCATCTCCATCTGATTCGAATGACTGCTCTGAATCTCCATCTACTGACTCTTTGGCTGAAAAGTACTCCATCTTCTTAGCTTTTGCTTTCAATGGACACTTATGTGACAAATCCCAAGGCTCCTTGCAATGAAAACAAAGCTTCTTCTTCCTGAGATCATTAAGTGTCTCATTGTCCAACCTCTTACTTTCCTCCTTAGCTGGCTGAACCTCTTTATGAAAAGGTTTCCTATCCTTATCTTTCCTTGAAGGGAAACTCTTTGCCTAGAATTTATTTTTTGAAGATGAAGAGGAATCCATGTCACGAGCTTTCTTTATGGCTTCCTGCAAAGTGAGAGGGTTGAGAGCTTTAATCCACCCTCTCAATGGATCAGCTAACCCATCCATAAATAGAACTAGTATCCTCCGTTCAGATACATCTGTTACTAACACTGCAAGTTTTTGATACTCTGAAATGTATGTTTCCAATGATCCCCACTGTTTAAGCTGAGCTAACTCCTTGAAATGGAGTTTTGGATCCTTCCTATCAAAACGTTAAATCAGCCTCTCTATAAACTCCACATATGAGGTAATGTGTGCATGTCCCATAGTGACCATACCATGATGCCACCACTTGTGTGCTAACCCATCCAGATGAATTGTTGCGTACTTAATAGCTTCTTCCTTGGGCATAGGGTTCAATTGAAAGTATGTGTCAAGCTTTTGAACCCAAGCTCTTGCTGTAGACTTTCCTGAGCCATCATAATATGGTAACTCAAGTCTCCCTAATTTCTTCCGTAGCTCATAGCTCTGGTTCCTGTCATGTCCACGTGGCATATGTTTGATCTGCACATCCATATACTCCCTAAAGGTAATTGTAGTAGTAAAATTTGGCCCTCCGGCTTCCCAATCTCTCCTCAACTGGTCCTATATATCAGTAATATGGGGCTCTAGTACGAGCTGCTCTGGAGCTCTAGGAGGAAATGTAGGAATCATGGGCCTTGAACTCACTTTCCTAGCTCGCTGGGGTGCATGACCGAAATTGTTCCCAACTTGTTCATCTCCATTATGTATCCCATCCCAATCATTTCCATTTTGATTGTTACCATTCTAATTATTTCCTCCACCCATGTTAGCATTCAACCTCATTTGACGAGCCATCATCTGCATCATAAGATCCAATCTCTGATTCTGTTCCTGTGCCCTTTGTTCTGCTACTCGCTAACCCTGAACCAAGGTCTCTAATAATTGTAAGAATCTTTCCTCTCCAGGCTCTAGACCGACATTCCTGCCTCCACCTAATCTTGTATTCCTGTCTTCTTGGTCACCCATATTGTTTTCTTGATCAAAGAATACCTTCGTTGTGTCTGTATGACTGGATTCTATACCCCCCTATACGGATGAACTAGACTGTTTGCTTTGCAGGTCTGAACTCCTATTTTTTCTTGCTCTGGTATTGCAGAAATTATAAGGCTCCTATCGCATGCTCAAACATAAATGCTCTGATTTTAGTGTTTTGACATTTCATCAAACACTTTCCCCTCTATCCGCCAGTTCCAAATTTCCTATAAGACCTCCACAGGATGGCAGGACTTATAGCTCTGATACCACTGTAATATCCTTCCCTGATTTGAACTTTGACTTGTAGAAATTTAACTTAAGGAATATTGTCAAACACTTTGTATGCAAACTCATAAAGCTGATTTCCTCAATAAATTGCTTTCCAATGAGTAGATTTACAAACAACTATGAAGTGACATTAAAATGCATAATACACATCATAACATTTTCAAAAACACTTGGCACACATTCAATAGTATATGAAAAATCTAGAAACTCTTTCAATCTGCCGATAAAAGGGTGATTTTTAAATGTAGATGTGCACTTACAGCTGCCTTAAAGGCTGCAACAACTATTCAGACTTGTATTCAACAATTATTATGCAAAGTATCAAAATTTGACAGAAGAAACCTGGAATTAGTTGCCATAGTATTTTGTAGATGTAGTCGGCAGCCCTCCAAACTTCTAATAAGCCAAAAAGACAAGTAAACTTGATACCAACACTGTTCATGTCGTACTGTAGCAAAATACTGTTCATGCCGATTGTAGAAAAATACTGTTCATGCGGCACTATAGCAATAACTAACTTCAGATCTGCACCTCAAACCCTTGTAAATTTCTTTATGCAAACACCCCAAATGAAACGCAGTGTGTTTTCTGAAGTGAAAACACCCTTGATCCTCCTGACTATGTCTTCCAACAGTGAAGAGAATGCTAGCAAAGAGGGATTCCGTCCTCCAAGCCCAATAATCAGATATCCAGCAACATAACATTAATCTTCATCCAAGCATACAAAAAAAAAGCTCTTCCATTTCTTTTATAGTGTTCTCGCAAGAGCTCAATCCTTCGTTTTCTCAATGTGGGATAAAACATAACTCCCTTTATGTACCTTATGTCTCCAATGTGTTATAAAAATAAAGGGAACTCTTTTAATTTAAATATTTCCCACAAACTATAGTCTATGCATCAATAAAGTTAAATATTTAAATTTAACTTTATAAAATGGCTTTATCAATGCATAACAAATATTATCAATGATAAATAAGTTTTCTTGTCAATTTTAAACAATTACCATCGACATACCACTGTGACTGAATGTTCAGCCATGTCCAAGATGACTTACTATAAATAGTAAGTATGCCCAAAGTTGCCCCAGAACCTCTCAGAAAGACCTACAACTGAAACTGTCTAGGCCAAATGGACTGTAAGCCCCTTTAATGTCCTAGTTAGCCTACGAGACTGTGGGGAAATAGGCTAACGACAACATCATGCTATGAATGCTAGAAAGGGGACATTACACTTTCCGATGTTTTTCTTTCAGAAACTTTGGAAACTTGTTGGAAAAGATGTTTGTGATGTAGTGAAGGAATTCTTTGAGGCAAAAAAAATGCTGAAGGAAGTCAATTCCACCTTCCTGTGCTTGATTCCTAAGAAAATTGGAGCTGATTCGCCTGATCAATTTAGGTCGATCAATCTTTGTAATTCTTTCTATAAAATTATCTCCAAAGTTCTTACTTCTAGATTGCTTCTAGTGACCCCTTTGATCATTGTTGACCAACAAAATGGCTTCACTCTAGGTAGACAAATCCTCAACTCTATTATTTCTACTCGTGAGAATATTCATTCCTTATCTTGTTCTAATAATCAAGGATTTGTAATGAAAGTGGACATTGCTAAGGCCTATGACAGAGTTGATTAGTATTTTCTCTCAACCATTTTGATTGCCTTTGGCTTTGACAACAAGGTTGTTGGACTGATTCATCAGTTGATTTCTACTTCTTCTATTGCTATCCTGGTTAATGGTAGCTCTTCTCATTTGTTTAATCCCTCTCAGGGATTGAGACAAGGGGACCCTTTATCCCCCATCCTCTTTGTTATTATGGCTGATTGTTTGGGGAGGTACATTGGGGATCTGGTGGATAAAGGAGTTATTAAGGGATTGCAACCCTCTTCCCATCCTCTTATATGTTCTCATGGCCAATTTGTTGATGATACCATCTTTATGGGGAAATCTAAAGTTAGGGAAGCCAGAAATTTGAAGCAAGCAATAAATCTCTATTCTTTTGCCTCAGGCCAACTAGTTAACTAGAATAAAAGTGTTGTGTTTTTTCTCAATACCCCTATTCTTAGACAACATAAAATTGCCAAAATCCTTGGATGTTCTATAGGTTCTTTCCCTTCTTCCTATCTAGGTCTTCCTTTAGGCTTAAAGGTTCTGAATTCCTTCTAGGAAGACCTTATTAACAAATTTAGCAAGAAGTTGGCTGGTTGGAAAGGGAATCTTTTAAGCCAGGCTGGTAAATTAATTATTCTTAAAGCTTCTCTCCAAAGTATACCAACTTATGCTTTAAGTCTTTTTAAAATCCCCACTAAATTTGCTAAGGCTATTGACAAAATTCAAAAGATTTTTTTATGGGCTGGTTCAAAGGAAAAAAAGAGAATGCCTTTAATTTCTTGGGATCAAGTTTGTAAACCAGTCAGGGAAGGTGTACTGGGCATCTAAAAAATCAGAAGCATGAATAAAGCTCTTCTAGCTAAACAAGGATGGTGTGTTTTCCATGAAAACAAAGAGTGGAGTACCATTTGGAAACACAAGTACCTTCTTAATTCTATTTCTCTTTCTGATTTCTTCTCTTCTTCTGATGTTATTCATCCTTCCTCCATATGGGCAGCTATATAGGGAACAAAGAAAATTCTTGGAGAAGGGTGCTCTAGGAAAATTGGTAATGGGATTAGGGTGAGATTTTGGGAAGATTTCTGGCTTAAGGATCACCCCCTGATTGAAGATGTTCAAGATATGACACAAGTTGACTTATGCAAGCAGAGATATGGCACTCTTGTTAGTCATTACTAGCAGAATGACTCTTGGGTGAACTTGAAGGACATTGATCAAAGCTTCAATCACATCCAATTATCTCTCAATGTTGTTTCTCTCCACCCTTCTTTTGAGGATGAGATTATTTGGTATGTTGATCCTAGTGGGAAATTCAAAGTTTCTTCTTTCTTTGTTTCTAAGGAGAAGGAAAATCTTCCCTTTTGGTCTCAGGCTTGGACTAAGGGTCTCATTCCTAAAATTAACATCTTCTTTTGGGTCCTACTTCAAAATAAAATTCTGACCCTTGATAACTTGCAGAAAAGAGGTATAAATTTGGTGAATAGGTGTATTTTATGCAAGAATGGATTTGAAGATAGAGACCACCTGTTTCTGAACTGCTCTTATACCCAGCAAGTCTGGGCTGAGATCCTAATATATTGGAACTTGACTTGGGTTCATCAAAACAATGTGGAATCTTCTTTTAAAAGTTGGAAATGCCCTTCTAAGAATTCTGATGTTCAATTCCTATGGAAAATTACTCTTCCTCATCTCTGGTGGGGTATTTGGAAAGAAAGAAATAATAGAATTTTTAGAAACAGAGAGGTTCCAGGATGGGTGCTTGGTCAAAATATTATTAGAGCTTTTAAGGAGAATTTCAGATCTCTAAAGAACCCTGATCAAACCTTTCCTATTGATAATCCAATGCTTTCTGAAAATCCTAAACTTCAAACTGATAACCCAAGATTGACCATCACTTGGAGTTCCCCCCCTAATGGTTGGATTAAAGGAAACTTTGATGGTGTTGCTAAGGGCAACCCAAGAAGTGTGGGTTGTGGAGGTGTGTTGAGAGATCATATGGGAAATGTTAAAGATGCTATAGCAATAGCTATAGGCCAGACTAATAGTCACATTTCTGAAGCAACGACTGCCCTTTATACTATGAAAATTGTCATGGATTTGGGATGTCTGAATTTATGGTTGGAAGGTGACTCTTTAAATATTTTTAACATCCTAAATAATAAAAGTTCTATCTCATGGTCGATAGAGGCCACAATCAAGGAGATCAAATACCTTATTCAAAAATTTGAAAAAGTTGTCATATCCCATACCTTTCGGGAGGCCAATGGTGTTGCTGATTGGATAGCCAACTATGTTGTCCTAACGAGGCAAATGGTGAGGTGGATCGATGAATTAACTAACCAAGTTGATCTCAAAGCAATTATTCATTATGAAGTCATCCATGCGCAAGTGGGAAAGATTTGTAAAGATTAGAAAGTTAATGATTTTGTGGAGTGATCATATTATTGCCATATTTTCTTCCCCAAGGAAGTACACTCAAATAAATGCGGCATGGTTTTTGCACGTATCTCTGAAAAAGGGAGTCTCTTTTGATGGAACAAAAAATAATTTTCATTTTAACCCTTTCATTCTTTGCATCTGGTTACTCTGGTTTGAGTGCGTTCTCTATTCTCTGCAGATGGGGGGCAAACCGCGCAAGCCAGAACCAAAAAATTGTGATGCCTAAAAGGCTCATGAGGATGTATGGAAAATTTTGTAGAAAGGAAATGTGACTTGTTATCTAGAGAGACTCAATGGTTTTAAGCCACACATCACTACGACTTTCCTTAAGAACTGGTCCAATAACAAAGTCACTCTCCATCGTGTTACTGTGAAACTTATGGAGGATTTTATTGCAGAGATCACAGGGCTCCCCACGACGGGCATAAAATTCACCAAGCAAACCAGTATTTCAAATGCAGCCTACAAAAAGTTTCTAAAAATGGAAGACAAGGAGAAGGAACTAGAAAAGAGTGGTGATTTCTTCGATCTGCATCAGATAAAGGAGATCTGGAGGGATGTTCTTTGCTATATCTGTGAGTATTTCATACTTGATGGAAGAAGTAAAAGAGTTCATAAATGCCACTTTGTTTTTTTAAATCACTTTAGACACAAAGATAGAATATCTTTCCCCTTCTTTTTGCGGTTTTCTTTACTTCATAGTTTAGAAGCCGATAAGAAGGAGTCCAGACCCATTTTACATGAAGGGTTGATTCTTCTTATTGAGGGGTATTGTAAAAATAAACACATTACCTCTACTCCCTCTAAGGACAAGAAGAAGGACTCCATTAAGAGTAAGAAGGGTGACTCTATTAAAGGTAAAGATAAAGCCTTGAATTTGAAACCCTTGGCTTCTCAAAAACACAAGGATGAGGAGTCTAAGATTGAGAAATTGGAAAGCCGTGAGAATATTAACCCTAAGGATGAAGATGATACTGACACCATAGATTTAAGCTCTAATTTGGACGGGTACCCCGAGACTGAAGGTAATAATGAAAAAGGGAAAGAGGAAGCCAATAGTGAAGGTAATTCTGAATAGAGTAAATCTGTTAATGAGGGTAACTAGGCTATATCTAGTGGAGGTGATAAAGCGGAAGATAACACTGTCGGGAACCCTATTGAGAAGAGTAAGGAGGACCATATGGCTAAGACTGCTTCTCCTGTCAAGGGGATAGATGAAGAAAAAAGGAAGGACTCTACTCACATAGAGGACTTTGTCGAGGCTTGAAAGGAGGATCAAATGGAAATGGAGGATAACAATGACAATGTTCGCTCCCCCCCCACACGAGACTGCTGAAGATGATAGTGATTCAATGCAGAGGGATACCATGCTCACCTTCCTACATTCTGCAAAGGTTAAAGCCAACACCATGCTCAAAGTAGATTTCTGGATCTCCAATGAAATGATGGGTTTGAAGAAAAAGGTGGAAATTCTACAACAAAACCAGGATACTATCAATGCCAAACTTAGCCAATTGGAAGGGCAAATGGGAGACATCCCTAACAAACTTAACAACTATGAGTAGAAACTCAGAATGTTAATCAAGGAGAGAGGCACTAAGATGGAGCAGGTCACCTTGAGCATATGTGTGGCCGCTGCAAGCCTGGGCAAAAGGGCTAATGAAGAAATCACTTCGGCTAAGGGTCTGAGCAAAAGAACAAAGCATAGCTCAAGGAAGAGTACAATGAAAGTTGATGCTGCTTCAGTTGTTGATACCATTCAAGAGACTACAGCAATTGGTAAGGAAGCTGCTAAAATGATCTTAGAGCTGCAATAGTGGCTCTGGGTCAGGTTCTCTGGTTTTATTCCTATCTGGTGCTAGTTACTAGTTGGGATCTTTGGTCCTCATTTTTGTTTTTTCTCGTTTAGACTATTAGTGGTTCCAGGTCCTTGTAAAACATGGGTTAGTTTGTTTTTGGACTTTTCTATTGGTTTTAGGTTCCTGTAAAACTTGATTTTGATACTATTCTATAGTTTGTTGCAGGTTTCTTTTTCCTGTTGGGCTATAATGCTTTATCTTTCTGCTTTTTTTTAAAGGGTTTCGGGGTCCCTTCAAAACCTTCTTTTATCATAATCTAAAACTATATGATAAAACAAATTTTATTTTATTTTTATGGGTATAAATTTGTGTTATACAATAGAACCATATTCTAGGAAAATAGATAGATTATTTATTTGTATAGTGTTTTGGTCCCCACAAAGGTAGATAAATAAGGATAGTTAATTCATCCCCAAAAAGGAAGGTGCAATAGGATAGTTGATCAACACATACAAATGTCAATAGAATAACTCTTATTTTTAAAATAGACATGCTAAATGTAAGAATGTGCAAGGGAGTAGAATATTTATGCCCACATACTTTAAACTATTATCATATTTACTATATTGATACTTTAAGGAAGAGAAGAATAAGAAAGAAATGAGAGAGTACTCAAGAGGGATGCACATGCTCATAAAAACTATCTCATTGTATATTGTCATTGATGTTACAAAAATGTTATACTCTAACCAAGAACTACTAGTTGGAACCGAGCTCGGCAGATTCCTATATTAGCTAAGCATAAGACAAGTTCAATGATCCAGTTGAAGCTATGCTAGGTTGGTTACCAAAGGAGTTTAGTTGTAATTGAGTTAGGTCAGTTACTAAGGAACTCAATGGTAATTGAGTGACTTAGTTTTAGTTCAAGCTGACTTGCATCAAAATAAAAAAATAAAAATTTATGCAAGACAACTTAATTGATGTTAATTGTTTATTTGTAAGGATATTCAATCTAACTTGACATTGTATTTCATATATATGAAAGTTTGAGTTGTGGGATGAAATATAGAAAAAAAGGTGAAACAAGATAAGATGTGAATTAAGAAGGATATCTGATTAAGGGAAAAATATCCAAGGAGCTACAAAGAATATTTTGATCAAGAAGGATCTAGAGGATAAAGCAGAATTGTGATCTGAATCTGCAACCCTGTCGCTTCATCAATCAGGTCAATCATTGTTACTCTCTAACAACTGTAGCAGTGAAGAAATCTCTTAATAGAGTTGACTTAATAGTCATTTTTCAAATCCTCTAGCAAGGTAGAATTTCTAGATTGAAGTGTCTTAAGACCTCTAACAAGGTCACTCCTAATAGGGTGATTCAAATCCCTAAACAGGGTCACACCTAACATAGTTTTTTTTCTAACCTTTAACAGGGTTGACTCCTAATAGGGCTCACTTCAGAAGAGTGCAAAGTTATAACTAGTTGCATTGGTGATTTTTCCAAATTGGATTCCCATGTTAGATCTTGGTGTCTCATGTGTTCATGTTATTTTCTTATTGCTTTATCTTTCTACAACTAAGTTACTCAAGGTTAATGCACATTCATATTTCAAGATTGCTTTGTTAACTGAGTTACAGTGAATATCTAGTTCTAACCAAGTTGTGAGATATAAAAGTGTTTAAATTGACATCTAAGGGATTTGGAATTATTTTAGTGCTAACTAATTCACCCCTCCCCTCTCAGTTACTCCTCTTATATTTCTAACAACTGGTATCAAAGTTACTGGTTTTTGCAAAAAATAATTCAAGGACCTAAGCTAAAGATTAAGTTGTCTTACAGAAGAGAGATTCCTAAGTTGAACAAAGATAACTTCAAAGCATGGTAGGATCTCATGAGGCTACATTGGGGAACCATTAGAGAAACAGGCCTAAAATTCCTAATTAACACCAAGTATATGTCACCTCCTAATACTTTGATTGTGGATAAAATGGTAGAAAAGAAGAATCACAACACAATGATAATTGGCATTTCTTCTACTCTCGATTATGGTGAATTTGATGAAGTAAAATTTTCCTATTGCTCATGAAATGTGGAACAAGATTGAAAAGATCTATGGAGGAGATGACAATGTGAGGAGAGACAAAGAAAAAGTTTTAAGAGGTTAATTTGATCATATGAAGATGAGAGAGGATGAAAAAATTGCAAAATATAGTGAAAGAATCAAAGAAAGTGTGAGTGCAATTAGAGTCTCAGGAGGAAAAATAGATGATGAAACTATAGTCAGAAAGGTATTAGGAACTCTTCTTCCTATTTATGTAATTAAAGTTTCAATTATTCAAGAGATGAGATGTGATCCCAAAAATGATATAACTTTGGATGCACTAGTGGGAACATTAATAGCTTTTGAGTTTGATAACTCTAATAAATATCTTTCTAGATCTCGAAACATGGAATCATCTTTCAAAGCTAAACTAACTCTTGGTAGAAAGGGAGAAAACTCAAAATGTAAATAGTCTAATAGTGAAGAAGAAGATGAAGAATATGATGATGATCTTGAAGCCATTGAAGCCCTACTTGCAAGGAGGTTACCAAAAGGCAAAGGTAAATATAAAGGAAAAATTCAATTGATTTGTTTCTCTTATGAAGAATTTGGTCACATTGTTGCAAGATGTCCAAACAAGGAAAGTAAAGACAACAAAAGATTCAACAAGTTCAAGGGCAAGAAAGATTTCAAAAGCTACAAGGACTACAAAGAAAAAGGTAAGAAATCATGTTATATTGCTAAAGCTTCTAGCAGTGATAATGAAGATGAGTTGGTATATATTGCTATTAAGGATGAATCAAATGATGAGTATAATGAAAAGATGGCACTTATTTCTCATGTAAGCAAGAATGACAAATGGATAATAGATAGTAGTTTTTCTCATCACATGATTGGTGATAAAAAAAAGTTTTAACATTTGGAGCACTATGATGGTGGAAGTGTCAAATTTAGAAACAATCAACCATGTTATGTGAAGGGAAAAGGTCACATTACATTGACTGATGGAATTAGATGTGATAATTCCTACTAGGTTGAAGGATTGAGACATAATCTCCTAAGTGTGGCACGACTGAACAACATTGGATTCAAGGTAGAATTCATAAATGGGAAGGCTAGGGTTCCGGATGGTAAAGGAAACCTAGTTGGAACTGGCAATCAAACAAAAGGTAGTTTTTTCCTAGACTTCATCGAAACTACATGTTTGCTAGCTCAAATAGAGGAACCTGGGTCATATTTTGTGGGAATTGAGTCTCAGATAGAGGATACCAAGTTGGAGCTAGTGCAACTCAAGTTGCAACTAGTGCAAACTAAGCAATAGTTAGTGCAACCTAAATTGTAGCCAACAAATGAAGAAGTTGAGTTGCAATCAAAGGACATATTGAAGACCTTTGGAATGGAAGATTCGAAACCAGCTGGAACATCTATGTCTAATGGACATAAGTCCAAGGATGATGATTCAAAAGAGGTAAATCAGACTACCTATAGATCTATGATTGGAAAACATTAGTATGTTGTTCACATAAGACTTGATATTGCATTAGCAGTTGATATAGTTGCAACGTTGTCTACAAATCCCAGAGAAAATCATATGATGGTAATCAAAAGAATTATTAGATATCTAAAAGGTACTCATGTCTATGGTTTATGGTACAAGAAAGAAGGGAATTTTGATTTGAAATCCTTTATTGATGTTGATTGGGCTGGAAGCATTGATGATAGGAAGAGCACTAGTGGAGGAGAAATCTTTCTTGTTAAAAGGTTAGTATCTTGGACAAGTAAGAAGCAAAATTGCATCTCTTTGTCTACAACATAGGTAGAATATGTTATAGCTGTAGACACCTAAATTTGATTACACTATTTTAGTAATCCTATTTAGTTATCTAAAAAGGCATTATTAATTAAATTTCTATTTAATTAATCCTTTGTCATCCCCTAGTTGATTAATTTAATTAATCATCTATAGTCCTAATTGATAAATCAAATAATCTATTATTTATCAATTAAATCCTATTCTTCTATCTAATTCCAAAAATCCCCATTTATTAAATAAATCTATTTGATAAATGAAATCCTCAAATTCAAAAACCCCTAACCTATCTCTAATCCTCCATTTAGCCTAATCCACCCCATCCACCCATACTAACCAAGCTTAGCCACTAACTCACCCACCCTCATTAATGCCATCCACTTGCACATCTCTAACATCCCTAATCTAATCCTAAACCCAAGCCTAATCCACCCCCTAATGTTGTCACATTCCTTAAACAAGTTTAAGACTTTCCTAATCCAAACCAAAGTCTCCCCTCAAAAAAACCCAACCACTAAGTCATGAGTGCTCTTACAAAACATAAAGACTCTTACAAGCCCACTCATGACTCTTACACCCATCTTCCACACTCTTCCCTCTTCCACACTCATTCCTCTTACATCCCTCTTACATACTCAACCCCACTCATCATGACTTTAACCAACCCCTTACCCTATCCTCTCACACTCATCCTCCTTGTGACAAGTGTCACCTTCCCATTGGTGCTAAACAAGCACAATCCATGTGCTCTCCTTTGAGTGCATCCTAGCCCTCCTTAAGCCTTCATCCATCCTTGCATCTAAGCCCTCCATCCCTCTACCCCTTAGCCTATAAATTGAATCCCATCCCAAACCATTTAATCAACAATCTTTGAGCTAAAGTTACCATGCTATTTTGAGAACCAAAGCCATCAACCATACCCTTATAATGCCAAATTGAGAGCTCACAAAGCTACCAATTTGCCATTACCCATCTCCATTGAAGCAGCTTTTGAGCATCTTGAGCATACATCCACAGCAAAAGGACACATCTACAGAATCAAGAAAGCATGGAGTGTTTTCTCTTGTGAGGTTTGCACTTCTTATTTTCTTTCTTAGTCTAAGCATATATGTGAATTTAGTTTTTGGTTTGTGAATGTTTACTTCATTTGTTAATGTTCTTTGCATACTGATTCTTGTTCTACAATAGCGGCAGTTAATTGTTCCAACATAATGTGATTCAAGAAAATTTTTTCAAGAATGAAGGAAGAAATCAAGGATACAGTGATTATCTATTGTGATTACACAAGTGCAATCAACATATCTAAAAATCCAGTGATGCACACCAAGACAAAATGCATTGCAATCAAGTATCATTTTCTAAGAGAATTAATTCAAGATAAAGAGGTTAGATTGGAATATGTTAACACAAAGGAGCAGGTTGCTGACATATTTACCCAACCATTACCTAAGGATGCATTTTTTTTATCTAAGAGGAAAGCTAGGGGTCATTCCCCTATCTGATGCTCACTAGAGTACAAATTAGTGATGCATCCACCAAGCATAATTAAAGAACTATCAAATTGATGCAAAGAAGTCAAAGCTCATTGTATATGAATTAGTACATACATTGTAAAAGCATCATGTCAAGTCTTTGGCATGTGATGTCAAAGAGGGAGAGATTAAATCATGTCATATACTTATTTAAGGGAAAGATTGAAGTATTCAGAGAAGAATAAGAGGAAGTGATGTACAAGAGGGAGAACTTGATTTGGTGGAGTTTGAAGATAAGATGGTAGAGGGAGAATCTCAGAGGGAATTCTCATGGATGGATAGAGAAACAAAATCAAACTAAGGATATTATAAAATCTTATAAATAATTTTATTTCTCTAAGTTTTCTTTACATAATGGCATGTTGTGTTTCCATCAATTCCAAAGAGGGAGATTATTGATAACAATTATTCAATTGTATATTGTCATTAATGTTAGGAGCACTGCCAGTTGGAATTGAGATTAGAAGACTCTTGTATCATCCAAACAAAATACAAGTTCAGTGATCCAGTTGAAGCCAAGATAGGTTGTTTACCAAAGGAGTTTAGTTGTAACTAAGTTAGAAGTTCAATGTAAACCAACTCCGATCGGTTACCAACGAACTTAGTGATAACCGAGTGACTTAGTTTTAGTTCAAGGTGACCTACATCAAAACAATTTTATTTATTTTATTTTTATGCAAGTTGACTTAATGGATGCTAATTTTTATTTGTAAGGATATTCAAGCTGACTTGAAATTGTATTTCATATATATGAAAGATCAAGTTATGGAATGAAATAGAGAAAAAGAGGTGAAAGAATATAATATATGAATTAAGAAGGATATTTGATTAAGGGAAGAATATCCAAGTAGGTGCAAAGAATATTTTTATTAGGAAGGATATAGAGGATAAACTAAAACAATGATCTGAATCTGTAATCTAGTTGTTTCGTTAATCAAGTCAATCATTTTTACTCTAACAATTATAGTAGTGAAGAAATCTCCTAACTAAGTTGACTTAACAATCATTTGTAAATCTTCTAGAAAGGTGGAATTTCTAAATTGAAGTGTCTTAAGACCTCTAACAAGGCCACTCCTAATAGGGTGATTTAAATTATTTAATAGGGTCACACCTAACAGTGCATTTTGTAACCTTTAACAAGGTTGACTCCTAACAGGGCTCACTTCAGAAGAGTGAAAAGTTTTAACTAGTTGCATTGGTGGTTTTCCCAAATTGGGTTTCCACATTAGATCTTGGTGTCTCATGTGTTCATGTTATTTTCTTATTGCTTTATCTTTCTACAACTAAGTTACTTACTGAAGGTTAATGCACATTAATATTTAAAGATTTCCTTGTTAACTAAGTTATAGAAATATCTAGTTCTAACCTAGTTTTGAGTTACAAGAGAGTTTGTATTGACATCTAAGGGATTATAATTTTTTAAGTGGTAACTGATTAACCCCTCCCCTCTTAGTTACTCCTCTTATATTTCCAATAGTACAATGCAAAAGACATGTCACTTGCATCGAGATGTATGAGAGGGAAATAATATACAGAGGGGATTGAATAGGTGTATTCTTTTCATTCTTCCATTCTCCTTGTAGATGATATATTAATCAAGAATTCCTCTTAGGTGTATTTCCTGTTATTAATATTTCTCCCTCTTGAGGATCCTCTTCCATAAGCAATATATCTTTTTCATGATTGTCTATGTTCTTAGATTGTAAGAGTTAAGGCTATTCTCTATGAATGTAGTTCACATTGTTGTTTTAATGATATCTCTTTGTTTTGTAAAGTAGGTATCCTCTTTCTTTTCATTATAATTTCTATTGTTAATAGACATGATAATATATGGGGCACACATATGCCCTCCTTGTTTAGTCTTAGCTCTCATGGGGTAGAAAATATAGATTCTAACCATGGCTTAGAGTACTTTATCCTGGTTGCTTAGTATACTTTCTAAATTATTTTCAAATCTATGCATTTTTACTTCATCCCTATTTTGCACACACAAAAACATATGCTAAATAATAATTAGCAATGCATATAGACTTGCTAAATCTCATTTATGGGTAACACATCAAGACACTTATATTCTAAATCTTTTATTTGGGTGTCATATAACAACATGCTATGTCCCAATATAGGTAACGCATTTTAAAATAATATGTTAAGTCCAATACATGGGTAGCACATATTTTACATAGGACAATGCCATGGTGATGTGAAATGGACCTTATGGTTGGTTGAGTAGCAAGTTATCACCTTGTTAGACTATTTCAATGCCATCTTTTGCATAACTCTCTTGGTGATTCATAGTAGGGTGGGAACTCTATTGGACGAGGTAATCACCTTTCTCTCCCTTATCTCTATTTTTATTTCATGCAAGTAGAGATAGATCGTGAAGCTATGTTATTAATGATGTTTCTCTTGCATTTCTTATGTCATCACTTATGCTCTTGTAATGGCTTTCCAAATATTATATTAGTATGAGAGATGTGTTAGAGTGGGGTTTTTGTTTCACGAAAAGACCAATCTATCAATTCCTGATACAACCACTCAACTTATAGTACATAGGAGGTGGTTAAGACCTTGTTATGAATCCCAAGGGAAGCATTGAATAAATTTCTAACAAGATGTTCCTTTAGCTAAGATTTCTCTCACTATTTGATTTGAGTTATTTTTAGTACTAATCTCTTAATCATTTCTTTGTCTTTTTTGCCTTTTTGTTTTCATTTTTTTTTTCCTTTGTACCCTCCTGCATGGATGTGGAGTTAGGAACCTTGGTCTTGGGTGCTTTTCCTTTTTGACAAAGTAATGTTCTATCTCGCTGTGATTCACTAGACTCTTCTTCCATTCTTCTTCTCTCTACTTTACCACAAGTGCAAGTTGATCCACCCTTTTTCTAAAGTGGGTCTTAAATTGGAAGCACTCCAATTTAATAAAAGTTTAGCACCTATTTAATGCAAGATCATCAATCTATTTCTTTTTTTCTTCTCTTCTTCCTTTTTTCCTCCTTCCTCCTAGGTGGAATTGGGGTAAAACCTAATAGATCCTATTTAAAGCTCCAATATTCATGGTGTAAATCTCAAGGTAGGATCTATTTTCCCTAGGTCTTCCCTTCCCTTCATTTAATCCACTTGGAATCTACTTCTTGCACCAAAATGTGATTGCCTCATAATCTAGGCCTAATTTTTGGATCTTGAGAATTGTTTTGGGAGCCTCAGATGGCCCTAGGGGTTTTTCCATCTAATCATCAAGGGAAAAGTATGCCCCTTATGAAGCCCTATTTTGGATCCCCTGTTTAGGTCTCATGTTATGGGATGTTTGGGTGTTTACTTCTAGGTACGTCATCCTATGGGAGTAAGCTATATTGAGCCCTTTATAAACCCTTCCATTTTCACCATTTCATATCCATAAAGTTTACAATCTAGGAACTCATGCTCAATCTCTCAAGTTCTCAAGCAATTTCTCCATTAAAGGTCAAGGATTCATGAATTCAAGCTATTGAATGATTTTATGTAAGATCTACAATTCTAACATTCAAGATCTCCCCTCATACATCAAGATCCTATGTTGCATCTTCTACATTCATCCTCTCAAGATCTAGATTCATCTATATATATATATATATATATATATATATATATATATATATATATATATATATATATATATATATATATATATATATATATATATATATATATATATATATATATATATATATATATATATATATTCCTAGGGTAGATTTCAAGCACATTCGTACATGAAGGTTTTGATGTCACTTTTATTTCCTTTCTAGGGTTTTGAAGTCAAATCAAATCTATTACATCTACATACTTAATTACATTCCAAATTCAAGATCATATTCATAGATTTACATTTCTTTTATGTCAAATCTATCACTATTAATTTTTAGTATTCTATTTCAATTATTTCAATTCAATGTTAATTACTCAACTAGGGTTTGACTAAGCTAAACCCCCCCCCCCCCCCAATAAAAAAAAAACAATCTCTTGCCTTGTAGGTTTTAGATCTTGGATTGACAAAAAGGTTGTATATTTGGGTACCCTTTTCATCGTTTATCAAAATTGTGAAATCAAAATCAATGTCACATATCTTTCATCAAGGGCACATTGCATGCTTGCTGCACCAATTCATCCCTAAAGATCTTATTCACCCCTGATAGATCACCGAATGATTTATGGGTTTTATTCATAGCATAGTTTTCAATCTAAATAAAAAAGAATCGGCTCTTTTACAAGTCCTTTGACATCCTCTTTTCAGGTTTGTATCTCACAAGGTATTTCATCTTCCTCTCTTTCATTTCTATATACTTCATCATTTTGTCACATATTTATATCTTAGTTCTATATTGCATATCTTCTATCTTATTTATTCTTTTGTCCATTAGGTTTACATTGATACTTCCTCTTGTATCAATCAAATCTAATCCAAGGGGTGGTTCTTAGTCTTCCCCCTTCTAAATGTGTTGGGTTGATTGATTCCATTTTACCCCTACACAATAGTCTCTAAGTACCTCATTCATTAACATCTTGAATGTGTTAGGGGCATTTGTAAGCCCAAATGGAATGACAAACCATTCATACAAATCTTCTATGGTTATGAAGGCAGTTTTCCATTCATCACCCTCCTTCACTCTGATTTGGTGATATCAACTTTTTAGATCTATCTTTTTGAGATATCTAGCCCCAATAAGAAAATCCATCAAAACTTCTATTTTAGGAATAGGAAACCTATATCTTGTAGTGATCCTATTAATGGTCCTAGAATCAGTACACATTCTCCAGTTACCTCCATTTTTCAATTCCAAAACAACTAGGACTTCACATGGGATTATGCTCTTCCTTATCAACCCTTGATAAATCAATTCTTGGACTTGCCTTGTTATCTCCTTCTTCTAATCAGGTATCATCTTATAAGTTTCCTTATTTGGTAAAAAATTTCCTTCTATAAAGTCAATTTGATGACTAATTTCCCTTTTAGGTGGTAGTTTTGTAGGGCTTCCATCACTCGCTATGCCACTATATTGTTTTAATAATTCCTTCACTTCTATAGGTAAGGGTTATGTTTTGGGTTCATTCTCCTCTTTATGTTTTACTACTTTTGCAAAGCTCATCTCATCTCCCTTCTTGAGGTCCTTTAACAATTCATTTCCACTCACTAATAAGACATTAGGACATTGATTTTTTATCCTCCTCATCCACAAGAGACTAAATATGGTATGTTATTCCATCCTTTTGGAAGGAATGGGAGTTCCTCTCAAATATGCAGGGCCTTTCTATCATACTACCATTGTCTTCCCAATAAAAAATGATAGGCATCCATGGGCAGTATGTCACACAATATTTTTTCTTTATATCCTCCAACGGAAAACTCCACCCATGTTTGTTCATTTACTAACACATTATGTCCCTTATTTAACCAAGTCACACTATATGAGTGTGTATTAGGGATCTTTGTCAAACCAAGTTTGTTAACTGCCTCCTCTAATATGATGTCATCAATAGACCCTGAGTTTATTACCACATTTTTAAAATTTCCAAGAATCTTTCATTTGACCCTAAACAATTCTCTACTCTTTTTGGATTCTTCTTTAACAAGTTCCTTAATCAATATTCTCCTAAACAACAAGTTTTCTCCACTCTCTAAATCAAGGTTCACCTCAAGAAATTTCACACTACTTGTCTCCTCTTCGACATAGTTGGCTCTTTTTCCCAATTGAAAAGATATTTCCTTAATAGGACACCTATGGGATGGATGCCCAAGTTGGCCATAGTTGTAACACTTCATTCTTGCAATGTGGGACCCTCTATTGGAGCCACCAAGTTTGCCTCTATTGTTGCTAAAGCCTCTACCTTTACTTTAATTTCCTCTTCCACTAGATTCACTAGTCTACTCCATCAATATTGATTCAATTTTGGGTCTTGAATCATTTATACTACCACCATAGCCTCCTTTATGACCTCTTGAGTCTTTACCTATGGCCCTACCTCTAGAACTTGAGTCTTGTTTCTTTATTCTTTTCTCCTCCACCTTGAGCACAAGTTGATAACACTTGTGGATAGTACTAGGACTTAATAAATTAATTTCTTCCTAGATGCTCCATCTCAACCCATTCAAATACCTAGCCACCTTAATACTCTCAACTTGTTGGACTTTGGATCTCAAACACAACCTCTGACATTCTTCAGAATAGATGCTAACATCTAGTTCTTTTTCCCTCAATTGTTATCTCTTCTTATGCAACTGGATCTCATCATCTTCTAGAAAGTAAGTCTCCTTGACTTTTTCCATCATGCCACCCCATGTAGCTATAGGGTTCTTACCCTCTTTCTCTCTTTCTACTTGCACAAACTTCCACCATGTTAAGGATACTCCTCTCATCCTTGACTTGTTAACCTTTACATTTTGGGCTTCACTGATACCTTCACACTCAAAGTGGTTTTTCATGCCCTCAATCCAATCCATAACTAACTCTAACTCTATCAATCCATTTAATAGTGGTACACCTTAAAGGGATTACCCTCTTAATGTCTTTATAGGCTTAAGAAATGGCTCTTCTTACAATGGTGGATTTGGTTCAAGAACTTCATCCTCAATGGCTACTATTTTACCCTTCTCGTCACTTCCTTTAATATTCTCACTAACTTATTCAACTTCCAATTAAACTTACCCCATTTTAAGCTCATTAGCTACCAAATTCTCCTTAAAGAATTGATTTTCCAACTCTCATTTCTGGGCCACTCTAGCCTACTCTTGGACCATCTTGAAAAATTCCACATTAGTCACCATACTGGTTTCTATAACTGACTTAGACATAAACCTTCTACTTACCCAAGTCTTTAACCCACCCTAATACCAATTTGATAGGGAGATATTTACAATTATTCTCCTAGAATTCTTCACTAGACCCTACACTAGGTCTTCTAGAGTTCTTTATTGTTGTCACAAAGGTTTGCACGCATGTCCAAAGTTTTTACCTAAGGACAACCTTGTGAAACATGGAAACAACCTCCAAGCTATGGGACTTGAACTGTGAGGTTGAATCTTCGAAGAAGGTTGGCTTCCTTTACTATCAGGGTGCACCTAATTTCTCTTGGAGAGGAAAAGGGAAAAGGAATACATAGAAGCAAATCTACCTGCTCTTACCTAGGGGGTGATGCACCAAAATAGAGTGTTTGAACGAATCTCTGCCCATAGATGCACTATTGAACCATCATGACACCAAAAGATATACACATCCAAACTTGCTTTAGTCTAACAATTGCATGCAAATCAGAAAACCCAAATGAATGACATGAGGAAAGAGAGGATTCACTTATATACCATTCATAGGCCAAAAGAGTACAGTCATGCAAGATTGCAGATGTTTAGAATACACCAATGAGAGGCAAATAGTTCTTGCAGTTTACATCAATGGCTGAAGGAGATAAGGTAGAATTTCATACAGCTCAAAAGAAAAGGGAATTTACACATGAAATTGCAGAGCAATATCAGAGAAAATAGAGAAGAGTTGACCAGTACAAAATATACAAAAATTGCCTTTATAGCTCTGGCATAACTGAGGTATTTTCTAACTAAAGTTACACCACAACCATTGCCATTAAGTCTTGATAAATATTTGGAGAAGATCTGATCTAGGCATGGATTCAAATACAATGAAATCTAATATTCTGCCGAAACAGGGCCTCGAGAAGACACGAAATGGCACCATTAAACCATTCTAACCAAAATGATGGATAAACTAGGGTGGTGGAGTGTTTTCCTGCTATTTACTGGGTTCAACATTCATTCGAGAGTGGTTGGAATTGATCATGAGGATAAAATCATGCAACAAAACTTGATCCCCTCTATTTCTAGCTCATGAATTGGCAAAGTCAGCAAGTCAATTGAACTCTACCACCAGGATGAGCCATGTGGGCCAATAGTCTTTCAATTTTCTACCACCCTGCAAAGTCTTCACGCGGTTGACCACATCTAACTAATGAACCAAGCCACCTTTTCAAAATCCTGACCGTGATGTCTTTCAACTACCAGCCTTAACTGCCAATGCCAACTGCAGCTTTATCTCCATGGGCCTGCAAGGACACGTGTCCTTCAGGCACTTTACTGCAATGTTTAAATTCCTCACATCTCTAGAATGAAAGAAAGTGTCAATCGTTGATCTCCATGAGATCAACGATCATGAAAGATCTTATCATATTGCACTTGCCCCTCAAAATTTTTGGACCCACGAACCACTCAGCATTTGACTCAGCCTGACCCGACCCCATTTGGCATCACCCTGTGGCATATGAAACCAACCTGAACCCACAAAGACACGTGACAACGAGGCACTTTCCTTTATTACTTAACATCCTTGCACTTTCATGATGCAGGGAAGTGCCAGCCCTCAATCTCATTTGAATCTACAATGACCAAAATCTTATATGACTGCATACCTAGTTAGTTGGATGGACCAATGAGATTCCTTCTTTGTACTCCAACTCACTTGACAACTGCCATGGAAGATGAGCTGTTATTACTTTATGAGAAAGGTGGGACCATGATGTCACACTGTGTCATGCATCACAAAGGGGCTTCCCTGCATTATGTATAAGTAGTGCATTTTGAGAATGTGGGAAAGCACCCACCATAGATCATGAAAGATCTGACGGTGCGAAAAGTTGCGAGCGAGTGGAAACAATAAAATAAATACCATAAGTTTTAATCATTTTATTTTTTGTATTTCTAGGGCATTTAAATAATATTAAAGATGGGAAGCGACCGTTGGGTGGGCTCAAATATTCGAATTCAAATTTTGGCAGGAGGTAAGAGAGGTAACATTTACCTAGCCCTAACTTCAAGGAGAATTCACTTAACCTCCTACTCCTTCCCAAGATCTCTCTAGCATGTGTAAAGCTTCATTTTTACACTTAAACTCATCTGTCTAAACCTGACCAACTAATGGTAGGATGGATTTTCCTTCAAACATGTTCTTCAAACCTTTTTTGACTTCATTTCATTGAGTCTTGGTGCCTTTTACTTACCAATTTCAATATAGTTAAGTTTTAGACCTAGTAGGGCTTTGTAGGCCTATTTAGGTCTCTAAACCCGCCTTTTTGAAAATATCTCAAATTGTCTCCAAATGACCCTAATAATAAATTTTTGATTAAGATATCCTTTTGGGATACCTTCAATATTTTTAGGTATTGGACTTTCCAAGTCATTTGTACACCTTTGTTCATAGTTAGGACTTTTTAGCTAAGGGTTTGGACTGGTTCTAGTTTCTTGGCTCAAAATTGGGTCAAATGGATTCACCAATCCTTGGCAAGGCTTCTCTAGTCTCCTACAAGCTCAAAAAACACTTTGATACCATTTGACTATATCCCCAATCCATCCATCCATTCTACCTTCAATTGTTGCTATACTTGCTTCTAGCTGGGTACCTGCAATCTCGTCTAAGGAAAGCCAACAAAAATATTAAATTGACTCATTTCACCTCTAGCTTGATAATATACATCGTACAATGAATGAATTTTTGGATCCCAAAGTATTATGATGATCTTAGGGTGGGAATTCAAGAAAATGTCTTTATTTAATCATAAACCCTGACTAGTCCAATGAATTGGCAACAAGAGTTTGTTTTTTATTTTACTAAAAATAGTTTCTAATCTAACTCTATCAACACACATACAAAAATTAAATTAAATTTTCTAACTATTTACAATGACAAAATATTTCATCCAATCCATTAAGTGACAGATACTTGATTTGTGAGCTTGATTATGATAAAATTTTAGAGAAAACTCGCTTCCTATTGCAATTGGCTCAATACATTAGTCAACCCCCCTCCAAGGTCTAGGATGGCCTTATATACCTTATTTCCACTTGTTTCAAAAAATAAACTAGTACCCATTAATGATTTTGGTTGTTATGCCAAATATTGCTAAAATTTTGACAATGACAACTTGTCTACTTTTGCACTACTAGCCTTCTATCATGCAAAAGCACCACAAATGAGTGTAGATTGATTTGTTAAACTATATTTAACCTATTTAATTCCATTCTTAGTCCTAAAAATTATTTTGAATTCAATTCACATATTAGGCCCTATTTAGCAACCTTGATAATATTTTCGCAAAACTATGCAACTTGTGGCAACACTTGCCCACACATATTTCTCTCCTAACCAACTACTCTAAGGAACACTTGAGACTCTCTTGGATTCATTATTCACTTCATGACTTGGCTAGAGTCGTGTCCAATCCAAAATTTAACCAAGGAACTAGCCCATTCCCAAGTGCTCCTACACCAGAGCATACATTAATGCATCAAATTTTGATGTCATTTCTCATTTTGTAACCAATGCAAACTTTGGAGGCTTGTCATTTTGTTGTAGGAGAATTTTAAAGGAAACTCTAAGGTAGAAAAGGCTATGGGATTTTTATGAAGAATTTGAAGGGAATTGGGAATCCACAAAGATTGGAGCAATCAATCAACTAACAAGAACTAATTTCTCCAACTTTAATTTTTCTATTCCTTATGTGTATTGGAAAAAAATAAATTCCAAGATAAATACTTGTTAGACTAGTTATTACTATTATATGAGGGAATGGTTTTCTGAGAACAATATTAAAAAATTTATAAGTTCAAAAAAAATTGTGACATTGAAGGGCATATAGATTTATTTTTTTTCAAGTTTTACAAGGAATTCACATGATTACTTTTCTCTTGCCTTTAAGTCAAATCTATTACTATTTATATTGTCTTAAGCACTTCATTTCTAGACCTGTTGGCCCTCCTTAGTATGGTTTTGGTAACTCTCTCTCTATCTCTTCTTCCAATATGGCTCCAATTTCTAAGTCATCTCTTTATTTCTAGCATGGCCCTTTGGATTCTATTTTAGCACCTTTTTGGTCATATCTTCTAACAGTTTCCATATTTCCCAGATCTTTATATTCTTCCTTTGAGACTTTGGGGTCCCCTTTTTCAGGACCCCTCAAGAGTAGGTTGACCTATTGTGAAATAGGTTGACCTACTTCTAGAGGTATTTAGTTCTCGAGGACCAAAGTTTCTCAAGTTTCTCAATTGTTTTATTATTCTCTCCAACCAAACTCCTTTTTTATCTAAAAAACTAGTATATAAGGAGGCTTGGGCATTTCATTTTTACACACAATCAATCCATCCACCATCAAACTATCAAGAGAAAGCATACATGCATACATGAGGCTTCAAGAGAGCATCTTCAAGCATTTATCAAGATCAAGTAATTCATTTTTACATCAAGATTCTTCCTTCAAGGTGGTAGTGGAGTTTGGCTTCTAAGGAGGAGATCTATCATACAAATCATCCATGTTAAATTTCATAATTCATCAAAGCACATCATAAACATCCCCATTCGATCTATTTTTTCATTTATGGTTTCCTTTTGGTTTCTCCAAGTCAAGCTTATTACATTTAAACACTTGATCGAATATCAATATCAATTTCATTTACAAAGATAATTGTACTTTTCATTGATATATTCAATCCTACTACATGCTAGCATTTCCTTTATCGGTATTTTATATCTCAATTTCAAGATTGATTCATCAATCTAGGTCTTGACCAAGGCAAGCCGTCATCCACCAAAATAAAACTAAATCCTCTTTTGTGTAGAAACAAGATATAAAAATTGTGATTACAAATCCAAAAAGTACTTTTTGAGAGCTTTTTGGAGAGTCTAGGTTGACTTTTCTATAATTCCCCAAGAACATGTCCATCATCCCATAAAGAATTTGGACACCATTTTTAAGGTCAAACAGTTCTTAGAGGTGTGGGAAAATAGGGTTATTTAGGTTTTGTATCCTACTCATTGATGCACAATCAAAATTACAGTCACAATTTTAGATCCATGATTTCTAGAGTAAAATAGAATCTTCTCTTACACATTTCAAGTTAAGTTCTTCATCCTTTTTTTTGTTTGTTGGCATAGAAATATTTACATGTCTTAATTAAATTGACTACATACATTTAGTGTCTTGATCTACTTTACTCTTTTCATTAAATCAATCGGTTCAATTTTATATTCACATTGCACAACTGAAAGTTAATTAACATTGTAGGAAAGAGGACTTGCTTGTGTACTTCCTTTCTATAATTTGGGTTTAGAATTGATGTCCTTTCATCCCACTTGTGTTTTGCTAATCTAACTTGGGTTATATTGAGAGTTATGATTGGAAGCCCCTCTTCTCTTATAGTTGAATGTTTATGAAGTGGAAGTCTCATTTGATACACACCTTATTAAGAACTTACATTTGTTCACTAAACACTAAATAATAGTCATATCAGAAAAATAATAGTTTATGCATGCAATATAATTGACAAAGTTCCCTTAAGTTGAAAACATTCTAAGATCAATGTGCCTACAAGGAAGTCCCTCATTAGAATAGATCTAAGATTACCTAGTAGGAAAGTGTTGCTAAACCCTATCACTTCATTGAAATAGAGTTCTTTGAGGATTGAGCTCCATTATTCCTACTTCAAAGTTACTTCTACAACTAATACGAAAATCTATTTCAGAGTGCATCAGGTCAATGCAAAATCTGAAAACAAAACTCTTCTCAAAGGAATTCAATGATATATTCAATGGTGACCACTTAAGGGACTAGGATAAAGAAAAGGAAGTAGGGAATTGGCTATACTTGGTTAGATTACAATTGGATTCAATTAAATCCATAGATAGTGTTCTCTTCAAGTTGGACGAATAAGAATTATACTTGTCCAAATAGACCAAGCAGATTGTGGGCTTCTTAATTAGGCCTTACAACCCAAAATGCTCATTTTGGTCAAACATAAGTTATGGAGCATCAACATAGAGGTGTTAGATTTGTAATGGCTTCAAGTCTTGGTGAGATCATATGGATAACAACTGCTATAGCACCCTATAAAGACAATGTGTTGGGGAAATCTTTGCAACTGACAGTGAAAATATTTCAAGGGTTACATGATGACAAAGGAAGGCTTTTAGTAAGAGGGTTAAGATCTTAAAGATTATGACAAATATTAGATCATTTACCTTAATGATTGACCTTGAATTTAATCATTTGATTCTTCAAATGTTTCAATGCTTCTTGGCTGAAATTAGGAAGCATCATCCACACAATGTAAGAGCTTGCAAGCACACTGTGATATCCTTAATCCTTGATGAAAATGATAAGATGCAAGAAAATTAAATCAAATTTGTTATCCATTTGGAGGAATGAAGAAATTGTACTACTTATTGCTTAGGAGTTCTCAAGAAGATTAGTTGAATATAAAATTGAAGGGTTTAAGGAGCACATGATTGAAAATGAACTAAGATCAACAAGCTTATAGGTTGTGGGATCTCTAAGAATGAACAAGAAAAAAATAAGAGAGAATATTTGTTCTAAATGCCAGAAAAGTTGGACACCTAATCATGTTTATGAGGATTGTAATGAAAAAAAGATGCCTAAAGAAATTCACACCAATAATGAAGATGGGAATTTCATGGATTTCCCCCACAAAATAACACAAATATTGGTGGTGAAATGGATCTAGATATTGTTCGCAATATGGGTTATACAAATATCCACATTGCTGAATTTGAGGTTATAATTAATGCACATTTTGTCAAGGAAAACCTTAATCAATGTGAGAACATGATGGTATCTCAAGATGTTCCCAAAGAAGTTTATGAAACTTCACATCATGAGAAATTATTTGGAATGATAACATAGCAACAACATTGATTTTGCATGTTGGTCAATCAAATGGGGATTTAGAGGCCTATAATGACATTGATGGTACCTTTGTGAGGAGTGATGAATCATGTGTTTTTTATAACAAAAACTCATTTGGGCATTGATATTGATTCATATGACCAAAAAAAGATGGGATTCCAAGATGATGGTGTTTTGGATGAGCAATTAGAAATTGCACTTCACAAGATGATGAGAAGCATGTTTTGAAGAAATAGCTAAAGTTACTAAAGATATGATTATTCCAGCCTTAGTGTGTTATGATGACACTCATAGGACCATTGAGGATCTCTGCAAGAAGGATCAAATGGAAAAGAGAAAAAATAATATTGGAGGTGATTGTTATGTTGTTGATTTACATGGGGTCAAAGTAGCCTTTGAGTCTTTGAAATCAAATTATTTATGTCTCCGTTCATATGTGGATTACATTTAAAGGTTGCTGAAATATATGTTGATCAATTGACAAAAAAAGAGAATGAAATTAACAAGCTCAACAAGGAGCTTAATGTTTCTTAGGATTCATTGGATAACATTCGTGTTTCCCTTCAAGAAGCAAAAAAAAATTTTGGCCACTAATTGGTTTAGGGAAAGGGAGAACAAGGAAAGGAATAAGTTTTTCAAGGAGGTGATCAAGGAACTTGATAGCATATAACAAACTTATGACCTGGATAACTTCCATAAGAGATCAAGAAAAAAATCATTGGAACCACCAAAACTTCGATATGCGTTGGGCAACATTGAGTTGGCTGACAATTGTTTGTTTGAGACAGATGTTGTTTTGACATTTGATAATCCACTTTTTGAGATGGATCAGTGATGCAAGTAGCATATTACACCTTTTCAAGAACTCTAAAATCCACCATAGATTTCAATGATCAATATAATTTCATCAACATGATAGAGGCATTAACACGTGAAATAAACTCAATTTTGGTCATGAAAATATAGTCATAAAAAGTCATCAATAACTATTCATATATTCATAATAAGGCCAATCCCACTACTCATATTGTATAATGAGTAATTATATATCATGTCTCCAATTTGTAGAAAGATCCAATGGTGCAATAAAAAGTCATGAATATTTTCCCAAAACTGGTCACCATGAAACACAGTTTGGGCAGTTACAAACAGTTTTCACCAAAACTTTGATAACTTCCTCAATAGTGCATGAAATCACCTCAAACCAAAATAAATGGAAAGATTATTCAATGTACTAAATCACTATAATATAAATACACTTGTTTTCAGGCTAGACATGGTTATACAAGACCTAAAAAACAAGAGGAAAAACTTTCAAGACAACAAAACAATAGACTAAAACAATGAAGATTTGATACCAAAATGCTTCCAATGCTTTCCAATCCTTCATCAACTTTACATCATGCCTATGAAAGACCATTAAAAGGTTTTAATAGTCTTTAAAACTTCATGTGGAAGTTATAACTAGTCAACTTCCTCTTATGACCATCCAACTTCCCATTTTGTCTTTTTACAATTTTTGAAAAGTTGCATTTCACAACTTCTACAATATTTGACTCAAATGACTGTACAACTTTACAAGAACGTTCCAAATATATTACAATGGAATAATAATGTCATTTATCACCATTTTACCACTTCATGGTTAATTTTGTACAAATTTTATCAAATAACCAATTCAATTCAACACCACAATAAGAGAAAATTAAATACTTTGTTGGTGCCCCTGCACCATACTGCCAGACTTGAAATATTTACATGTCCCATGGAAATGCTTTGGTGAGCATCTACAAAAATCCTTGGCCTCTTGGTCTTCACTCGATTGATGCCTCTGTTGATTCCTCTGTTTCCTTCAAATGACTCCTATCAATGGAGTTTATACTGGTTGCCTTCAATGGTGCTTCTACTATTACACAGTCCACTCGTCCATACTGCTACACAAATTTTGTCCCTCACTTGGAAGTCCCTTCATGCCTCTCTCCCCAAGACTATTGGCGACACATACAACCATCTCCTATGGCCTTTGGTGGACATTCATGTCCACCTACTACAACTAAATGAACTGGCACCAATTTGCAACCACAAACTTGCATAACAAGAATCAAAACAAACCCAAGCACTACCTAGTGTAGATTTCTCTCCATCTACATGCTCATAATCTTCTGAGCTCTAATACTACTTTGATGTAGGTAGCATATTAGACCTTTTCAAGAAATCCCAAATCCACCATAGATTTCAATGATCAATACAATTTCTTCAACATGATACAAGGTCATTGGACTCACGCTCTTCACATTTCCTTGGGATCTTTTAGGGTGGGTTCTCACTAGCTACATATTCAGACTGATCACCAGATTGGTAGGGAGGACAGGATCTATTGGCTTTGTCACCTCAAGCAAGTCGAGACCGAGTCTCATTTTATTTTTCATTGTCCCAATTACTATGAGGTCTAAGAGAGATTCTTGTAGTGGATAGCTCTAATACCATTCAGTGGTATTAGAGCCCATTATAGTGGTATCAGAGCTAATAAAGAGAAAAGTGTTTGACAAAATGTATATCGGTCCAGATCAGGATGTGATGTTCAGATGGTTATTGGGTACATTAGAGGATGGGCAGTGTATGCAATAGGAGTAGAATAGGCGAGTGGATATGATGTTGTAGCTAATGGCTAGACAGATGGGCATCAATATTGAAGATTTTTATGTTGCTCCAATGCAAGAGGTAGTTGCTTCCTCAGGTGGGATCGAGACACGTATAGAGACACCTAGCTATGATGTTGGTGAGAGTCAGGAGTCCACATATGAAGCTTTGTTGGGGGATGGTGATGCAACAATAGTGGAATTAGGAGAATGCAAGGGCACTGTCATATCAATAGTCACTTATGTGTCAGTTGAACCATCCAATGAGGAGTTTAGCAGTATGCATGTGATTGTAGATGTGTTCTCTGATGATAGTACACTTGTTATTTCTAATGAGGTGAGTGATATAGTGATAGAGTCATATTATACTATCGATCAACAAAGTGTTGATGTTCACTTTTGGGATAGTACTATGTTCAACATGGATGCAAGGTTGTCTTATGACAATCTGATGTTTGAGGTTGATGTTGATCACTCACCTGAGTGGAGTTGGGCTCAGTTTTCACCATCTACCAAGATTTAGTTTTGTATTGTAGTAGTTGGGAAGAAGAGATCTCATAGATCTTCTATGGAGCCACCTTCTGGTGACATTCTGACTTCTACATCATTAGCACAAGTTTTGGGTGCAAGGTTGCAAGACATGTGGTTGATCCTAATGATGTTGGTTTGCAGTTGGTTTAATGTCCATATGTATATCACATATTACTTCAATTGGGATCCAGGTGGAGGTTTGAGTTCATTGTGTTGTTGGATTTCTTGAGGACAAGCAATTTAAGGAGGGTAGACTGTAATGTCTCCACTTTAGTAGTTAAATTAATTTCTTATAAAGTCATTAAATAAATTAAAAATTAAAAGGTGACTTTATATTTAATTAATTTAATTAATTATTGTATTACAAGGAAGAAGCTTCTAGAGTGTGTATTAATAATTGCAAGGGGGGAAGCCTCTAGTAATTTAATTTTCTAGAAGCACAATTAATTATTGTATTGCAAGAGAGGAGTTTCTAGAGAGTGTATTAATTATTAGAAGAGGAAGCTTCTAGTACTTGCAATTAATTAATGTTTTAGTTCCTTCTAGAAGGGTGAAGGAAAAGGATAAATAGGGGTGAGAGTCTCATTGTTTAGTATCAGATTTTTGTGAATGACATTTGATAAGAACTTGGATGTGTGACTCGCATATCTTTTCTTGGCATTAGAGGATGTTCATCCTCTCTTGCAACATTCTAGACGTCATTCCCTTGGGATTTGGCCTTTACAATACATTACTATTTATTTGATTTTATCATTTGAGAACTAATATTATCTCAGCATCGGTTCAATCTTCAATTTGCATAAATTCCTTCTTGCTCATGTTATGTGGATTGAAACCTATGCAAATACATTAAAATTGTTTTCAGCAATTGGTTAGTTCTTGGGCATTTTCAGGGTGCCCATTACAGTGGTATCAAAGCTTGCTTGCAAAGTGTTTCACGAAGTTATAATCAATAGGTGCTCATTACAGTTGTAATGTCCCCACTTTAGCAGTTAAATTAATTTCTTATAAAGTCATTAAATATATTAAAAATTAAAAGGTGGAAATGCCCAAAAAGTGAACCAACTACTGAAATAGATTTTTTATGCAAACTGAAGATTGAACTGATGCTGAAATTATATTAGTTCTCAAAATGATTAAATCAAGTACAAAGCACTATATTCCAAAGGCCAAACCCCAAGGGGATGACATCTAGAATGTTACAAGAGAGGATGAATGTCCTCTATTGCCAAGAAAGATATGTGATTCACACATCCAAGCTCTTATCAAATGTCATTCACAAAAATCTCATGCTCAACAATGACTCTCCCACCTCTATTTATACTTTTCCTACACCCTTCTAGAAAGAAATAAAATATTAATTAATTGCAAGTACTAGAAGCTTCCCCTTCCAATAATTAATGCACTCTCTAGAAACTCCTCCCTTGCAATACAAAAATTAATTGTGCTTCTAGAAAATAAAATTACTAGAGGCTTCCCCCCTTCCAATAACTAATATGCACTCTAGAAGCTTCTCCCTTGCAATACAATAATTAATTAAATTAATTAAATATAAAGTCACTTTTTAATTTTTAATTTATTTAATGACTTTATAAGAAATTAATTTAACTGCTAAAGTGGGGACATTACAGTCTGCCCTTCTTGAAATTGCCCTCAAGCAATCCAACAATAGAATGAACTCCAACCTCCACTTGGATCCCAATTGAAATAATATGTGATATCCATATGGACATTAAACCAACTGCAAACCAACATCATTAGGACCAACCACATGTCCTGCAACCTTGCACCCAAAAATTGTGCTAATGATGTAGAAGTCAGAATGTCACTAGAAGGTGGCTCCATAGAAGATCTATGAAATCTCTTCTTCCCAACTACAACACAAAACTGAATCTTGGTAGATGTTGAAAATTGAGCCCAACTCCACTCAGGTGAGTGATCAACATCAACCTCAAACATCAGATTGTCATAAGACAACCTTGCATCCATGTTGAACATAGTACTATCCCAGAAATGAACATCAACACTTTGTTGATCGATAGTGTAATATGACTGTCACTATATCACTCACCTCATTGGCAATAACTAGTTTACTATCATCAAAGCACACATCTACAACTGCATGCATACTGTTAAACTCCACATTGGATGGTTCAACTAACACAAAAGTGGTTGCTGATATGACATTATCATTGCATTCTCCTAATTCCACTATTGCTACATCACCATCCCTCAACAAAGCTTCATATGTGGACTCCTAACTCTCACCAACATCATAACTAGGTGGCTCTATATGTGTCTCGATCCCACCTAAAGAAGCAACTACCTCTTGCACTGGAGCAACATAAAAAAATTCAATATTGATGCCCATCTGTCTAGCCATTAGCTGCAACATCATATCCATTCGCATGTTCTTCTCCTGTTGCATATGTTGCCCCTCCTCTAATGTACCCAATAATCATCTAAACATCACATCCTGATCTAGACTGATATACATTTTGTCAAACACTTTTCGCTTTATTAGCTTTGTACCACTATAATGGGCTCTAATACCATTGTAATGGGCACCTTGGAAATGCCCAAAAATTGAACCAATTACTAAAATAGATTTTTTTTTTATGAAAACTGAAGATTGAACCGATGTTGAAATTATATTAGTTCTCAAAATGATAAATCAAGTACAAAGAAATGTATTCTAAAGGCCAAATCCCAAAGGAATGATGTCTAGAATGTTACAAGAGAGGATGAACGTCCTCTATTACCAAGAAAAGATATGTGAGTCACACATCCAAGTTCTTATCAAATGTCATTTACAAAAATCTAATGCCTCTCACCCCTATTTATCCTTTTCCTTCACCCTTGTAGAAGGAACTAAAACATTCATTAATTGCAAGTGCTAGAAGCTTCCCCCTTCCAATAATTAATGCACTCTCTAGAAACTCCTCTCTTGCAATACAATAATTAATTGTGCTTCTAGAAAATTAAATTGCTAGAGGCTTCCTCCTTTCCAATAATTAATACACACTCTAGAAGCTTCTCCCTCGTTATACAATAATTAATTAAATTAATTAAATATAAAGTCACCTTTTAATTTTTAATTTATTTAATGACTTTATAAGAGATTAATTTAACTGCAAAAGTGGGGACATTACAATTCTATTGTTTGTTCAGAGAGTGTTAGTCTCTTCCCTCAGTTTTCATATATATTGACCAGCATTGTCTTGCACTCTATCTTCAGGAGACCATGCAGCTTCATGAGAACACTATACAGATCTAGCTTTCCTCAACATCAACCCCTACGCAGCTTATCACCTCTTTCTTGAGTCCTACAGTTCCTACCCAAGGATCGAAGTGACCTCTCTACACTATCTCGATTCACACTAGATCAGTGAGACCCGACAGAGATTACACTCAGCAACATCCCTCTAGTAGACTTCAGAGGCGACCTTCTAGAGTACCTGATTGCCCTTATGTCCACCTTTCCATTCTAGACTACTTCTCGCTTGTGAGGAGTTCTTAGCTATTGTTATTCCCTTTTCTTGGTTATTTTGTTGTTTTGCTTTCACGTTCTTTTTGCGGACATCATTTGCTGCTCCCTCTACTGGTGTTTGCCCTTTGTACTATTTCCAGAGCCTAAGACCCTCATTGGTCTCTTGTTGGACATTAATAAATTTATCTTATCTTATTTTATCTTAACATGTGAAATAAAATCAATTCTGGTCATGGAAATATAGTAATAAACAGTCATCAATAACTCTTCAAACATTCATAATAAGGTCAATCCCATCATTCATATTGTATAATGGGTAGTTATAGATCATGACTCCAATTTATAGAAAAGATCCAATGGTGCAATAGAAATTTATGAATGTTTTCCCAAAACTAGTCACCGTGAATCAAAGTTTTAGGCAATTACAAATAGTTTTCACCAAAACTTTGATAACCTCCTCAATAGTGCATAAAATCACCTCACCCCAAAATAAATGGAAAGATTATTCAATGTACTAAACCACTATAATATAAATATACTTTTTTTCATGCTGTACATGGTTGTACAAGACCTGAAAAACAAGAGGAAAAACTGTCAAGACAACAAAACAATAGATTGAAACAATGAAGATTTGATACCAAAATGCTTCCAATGCTTTCCAATCCTTCATCAACTTTAAATAATTTACATCATGCCTTTACAACCTTATGTGGAAGTTATAACTAGTCAACTTCCTCTTATGACCATCCATCTTCCCATTTTGTCTTTTTACAATTTTTGAAAAGTCGCATTTCACAACTTCTACAATATTTGACTGAAATGACTTTACAACTTTACAAGAACATTCCAAACATATTAGAATGGAATAATAATGTCATTTATCACTATTTTACCACTTCATGGTTATTGTATACAAATTTTATCAAATAACCAATTCAAGACCATAATAAGAGAAAATTAAATACTTTGTTGGTGCCCCTGCACCAATAAGGAAGACCTTCTCAATTTCCATGAAGAGAATGGGATTGACTATTGGATTTGGGACTTGATTCCAACTTCTAGTGACAAGCCTTGGTCACAAGACTTGAGTGGTGGATCACTTTCCTGAGTTGTAATATTTCTCATTCATTGATCAACATATACATGGTTCTAGATTATAACTTACATATGAGTTGGATGGATTTTATGCTTGAGTAGCTTAACAGATCTTAGTTGAGGAATGATGAGACATATTTTGATCATAGGGGATAAGTTGGTAGTCTCTTCCTTACTCATGACACCTGATAGGCCAACACTAGGGCAAATAATAACAAAAGAATTAATAATTTTATGACAAAATTTGGCTGGTCTATACATGTCAATCCGAGAGCATAAGCTTGCGAAAGGTGTCTGAGCAGTATGCTATCAAGGGGTGCAACTTGTGATATGAGCAATTATGAATGCAGCTAAAACACACGAAAATGAACCTATAAAGAACTGAAACAAAACTACTACAGGAACTGTCACTTCCTGCGACAGGAACTTGACTGACACCTACTAAAATGATTTGGAGAATAAAAACATCATAAACAAAAACATCTTTCTACCAGCAATAACAACATAATTATTTCTATTCACTGAATCAAAACTAGGATAAACCATTAGTAATTATAAGAAAATAGTAATCATATTATATTAATGAAAATCAAATTACAAACTGTTACAGGAACAACAGGCATACAATATCAATACAAATCATATTACCAACTAGTTCAAAAATAATAATTAAATGAAACTTGATATTACTGAAATACAAACATACCACACTGAAATAAAATCAGAAAACACACCAGACATTCTAAGAAATGGCCCCCCTCCTCAGTCCGTCAGGAGGTGAGATAGAAGGCAGTGAGAACAAGGTTGATCAGCACAATATATAGTCTTTTTATTTCTTAGAAGAATAGTACAGAATTAATACATATCCCTTTGATTATGAATTACACTGTTTATATACACAGCCTACAATACATAATAGGAATATCTTATAATAGACAACATAACAAATATCGTACAACCTTAGTTATAGGTTGTGAGTAGTTGCAAATATAGCTTATTTATGCCAAACGAGTTTGTTTCATTTTCGGTCCATGGCTAAAAACTATAATATAATAGTTTGTACAATCTTGGATTATAAAAAACAATTAATATAGGAATAAACTTCCCACGTGAGACTTGTAGATCTTTCTTCCTTATACCAGTCACGCAACTCATTTGTTATTTGCAACTAAAAATAGGAAGAATGCTAGTCGATTTAGGTCCTCCATATGGATCTATCTGTGTATACCACAGATATAATGCTTGACAGTTTCAACAAACTGACTCCAAATAATATGAAACATTATTCCATACGCCCAAATGGAATCAAAGCACAATTTTTGTTAAACTGATCTTCTAGATTAAGATTGTAGTGATAGTTATTTGATCGATGGAGAAATGCAATGACCACGTTCCATTGGAAGATTAATAGTTTACATCCAAAATGCGACAGGAAGTTACAGTCCCAACTGGTAGGGGACAAGAAGTTTTGTTATGCATATCAACATGCTACAATATAAAAGATTAGTAAAACATAATCAATGATGAATTTTCCATATTTTAATCCCAAAACCTCATTAAATACTACTTATATATATTAAACCATATGCAATGTAAAATGGTAAAATTGGTGGTAATGGAATGGAAATGGAATATGGAAATGAGTAGGTAAGTGCATAAAATGGATTAAAATATGGTATTAAATGGGTCGTAAATGGATCTCATCATTCCCCCCAACTTAGCTTATTGCACGTCCTCGTGCAATCATTATGATCATAGGTCTTTAGTTTTAACTGAAAGCACTTTAGGTTTAATGGATTTTGACTTTGTCTCCACCCTGAACCATGATAACTCATAGATGAATACAAATCCCTTTCTTTGCTTTACATGACAAGCTTTGTTATTTTTCTTCTTCAATAGGGATATCTCTTTTAAGCTTCTGAATTAGCTTATTATTATTTTATTTTATTTTCTCTTTATTTTTTTCTTTTCTTTTCATTTCAACTTTTATAGCATCATGGTCCAAAAGGGTACACATAGGAGAAATTTATCTCAATTTGCAAAAGAGGAGTTTAAATGGGTGAAACAGGAAAGATAAGAGACAAAATGAAGGCTATTATATGATGGATATAATGGATAGTAGGATGGGATTATTGAGGGTGATGGATGGAAGATGATGATAGTCCTCCCCCCAACTTAAGGGTTGACCGTTCACGGGAAACAAGGAGAGGCTAGGAAGGGGTGTTGCACAATGATCAATATAATAAGTAATACAAATAAAGTTAAGAGATAAAATAAGGAAAAAAAAAATTGATTGTTTTACCAACATGCATGTGTAGAGAGACCAATGTTAGAAAACAGAGCAACTCAGCAACTTGTGCCACCAAGAGTGATGAATCATCAATAAGGAACAAAGAGAGGCTTCCAAAACTGCATTGCAACACCACAAAAGACCACCATTTGAGTGAAAACATTGAAGAGAAGACCACTAGAAGGAACCATAAAAACTAGGAGAGTGACTGCAATTGGAGGGGCCACTAGCATCAACTGAACTAGTATAGATCATATAGGAAGTAGCACATTCCACTAAAAACACCTCAACTGAACAGGCAACTCAGATTATGGGTGATCAAAGATTTGAGGACCACACTGAAGAGGAGTAGAGCTGCAGGAATGAATGACAGGAGGTGCCAAAAAGGAAAGAACCACTGAAACCAATAAGTGTTCCTAAAAAGAATGATTAGCAAAAAAAAACTAGGAACACCAATTATTGCATTTTGTCTTTTTTTTTTTTGATAACGACAAGTGACCACTAGCAAGCTAGTTTTCAATCACTCACCGCTTAATGGTGCTATAAGCATAGTTTTCACCATTAAGAATTTATTTTGCAGTTAACATCCGCCAAAAATTGGTTTTCAGATATTAACTGGCCAACAACGCCAGAAGGTTTTCATTGTTGGATTTTTTTTTTTTCCTTTTTTTTTTTTTTTTTTTCAATTTTTCAATAACTGCATAGAATGACCAAAGAAATGAAATCGTGACATGGATGATGAAAAATGATACCATCCAAAGCTTAATTTTTGTCCATGACCTCACAAAAGGCACTGTTGAAACTTGATTGCATAATGAACTTGAAATGATCACCAAGAATAACCTCATCAGAACTGGAACCACAAACCACTGCACTTGAAACATTTTTGATCTATGTATCTCTTCACCACTGAATCTGAAATCTTCTTGGAGAACTTGGGAACATACTAGCACACTTGGATGAAAGAACTACTCACAAGGATGATGATTCTCATATTTCTCTATGCTAACTGAATAAGAAGACATCACTTGAAGATATGAAACCCTATTCTTGTGGAGCTTGGGAAATATCCATTGTAGAAAAATGTCAAGTTGCAAGTAGCACACCTTCATTACCAAATACATGAGTATGGAGTGAAAACCAATAGTAGTCACCAATGTGTCCATAGAACTCCAGAGAGACACAACTCAAGGAAGGAGTGTAGTAGCTGGCACTGTATTCAAAGTATTCTCAAAAGTGTTCTTGAATATTCATGAATCTCATAGACCATGCTGCATATTTTCCTCCAAGTGATAAATCACCAAAGAAAGGAAATCTCGTCTCAAAGTGGTGAACACCCTTATGCCAAAATCTGCATGTGATCTTGAATAGTGAAGCACCAATGAAATGGATATGCACTATATAGCTAGCAAGCCCACTCAATGTGAACAAAGCCAACATAGTGTGTTATGCAATGCTTATGTAGAAAAGCATCGTTAACTGGTATTGGTTCTAAGATCATTATACCACAAGAAGGAACTTGTAACCATATTCTCAAAACCAAGCATATCAAGCATAGTAAATGAATATCATCCATTCAATAACTCTATCATTAAGTAGGTCATTTTTGTAAATGATAGATAGAGTTATGACTATGAATAGATACTTGATAAAATGGATAAATACAAAATAAACTCTTGTGTTCATATAATAGCAATGCGAATTAACACTACAACACATACCTTGAATTGTGGAGACATAACATGTGGAGATTTGCTAAAAGGACCAATGAGATAATCAATGAAACTTGACTGGAAATCATCCAAGAACCACAAGATTGGAGGAATTCCCCCCAACTTAACTTCATGCTACAAGGTCATGAAATCATTAGGATAACCAAAGGAATTAGGTAACCCAAAGAGAGTAACACATCTTTATCATTGTGTGTGCCTTTTTGAATGATATATAAATCAAATATTTCAATAATTCAATGGATGTATTCCCAAATTAACTATAGGTTATAAAAACATAGGGAATTTGAATCATCCAAGGAATCAAGAAATCAACACGTGTAGTCAATGAATGATCATCTAAAGATAAGAACCAAGAATGAAAAATATATGGATAGTAATACCTTGGTCTTTGCTAAATAAATGAATCATCCATAGTGTATTTGGTCATTTTGGGACAATGGAAAGATTTAACAATGACAAATAATACTCATCCAATTATAATAGTTGTTGTTTGGTCATTAATGCATAGAATCCCATATGGTCGTGCTTAATCAATTATTGGTCCTAAATCAACAAGCGTGTGAGGGATGCATATTTTAACCATAGGCCTCCAAATATCAATATGCATAAGTACAAAAATAAAATATAGATCTTGGAGGATCTGGTACCATGTTTGTGAAATATGGAATGTATATGGCTTAATACTACTTAGTGAATGATTAACATAAACATGCATACTCATGAGTCCGTTAATTAAAATTGATGCATGGGCTCATTTGTGGGTATGTTGAATTCACTAAGTAGAAAAGAAGAACGAAGTTGATTATATTTCAATAAATAATATTGTTCTTCTAATTTAAGTAAACCAAAATCACATCCCTTATATATATCAATATATTCCAATGTTGATTTATCGATTTCAAGCACATCATTAGATTGTGGAGGGATCCTTGAAAGCTCAATATTATATGTATCATTAGCCACCTTATTATGAAGTGGTATAGGAGACAATATAGTTGCCTTTGGTGGATATGGTGAAGTGGGTAGAATATGATGTGAATGACATAATGAATATGGTAAGAAATGTGAAGGAGATAAAGTTGATGGTAATAAGTATGATGGGTGGAATAAAGATGGTAAGGATGGGTATGGTGGTTGTTGTGAGTATGCATGATTACATTCGTTGTGCATGCCAGGTGGAGAAGTACGTTTTGAAGAAATATCTTGGCTTTGTAATGAATTCGAGTAATAATATATGTCACCAACATAATACATATCTTGATATTCTTGGGTTGGTATTTGACATGGAGTACTAGGTATAAGGAAGAATTGTTCACTTTCATCCTTATCATGGTAAGGATCACAAAAAGCTTGTACCTCATTCACCATTTGCTATTGATTGTTAAGGCATATGCACTGGTCTTCTTTCCTATAGCAAAGAGAACAATAGGTGGTTAAGTTTTCATCATCAAAATCACATTGCTCTAAGAATTCATTAATGATTTGTTCATGTTCAAACATAGGGATAAAATTCTCACATACCTCTGATAAGGGAAGATCAAGATAAGAAAAGATGCATTCATTAGGTAGAGAGGGTATTAACATATCACCTTTGATTGGCATGTTTTCCCCAACAAGTTCTTCTTTTGTTTTTAAATTTGAAGGCGAGGGTCTGGGGGCGGCAACCACTAATGGGGGCGGCAACCACTAATGAGGTCAAGGGGCAATGCCCTGGGGTAGCGTCCAAGCACATTTTCCCTCTTGTGGTCCTTTCAAATTTTGCATTTTAAAAACATTTTGCACCTAAAATTGATGTACTTGAACAACCTTGAAAATTCATCATTTTTAACAATTTTTTCTTCAAAATAGCATCTTCTCTTTACCAACAATAACTCACAACAACTAGTGATAATGTAAATTTTAATAACTTCTAAAGAAACTAATAAATCTAATTTCTAAGGCCTACTTGCAAACTCTAAAACAAAACTCTGAAGCAATGCATCTATATGATTTATGCAATGCAAATTAAGATTAATTACTTAAGCAAGGCTAGCAGTTGCAAAAGCTTTCATCCTAACGCATTGTTCCTAACTCAAATTAGCAAACTAACATTCCTTTGACACCTTTCCTCTGCAACGGCGCCAAAATGATAGGCCAACACTAGGACAAATAATAACAAAAGAATTAATAATTTTATGACAAAATTTGGCTGGTCTATACATGTCAATCCGAGAGCGTAAGCTTGCGAAAGGTGTCCGAGCAGTATGCTATCAAGGGGTGCAGCTTGTGATATGAGCAATTATGAATGCAGCTAAAACACACGAAAATGAACCTATAAAGAACTGAAACAAAACTGCGACAGGAACTTGACTGAAACCTACTAAAATGATTTGGAGAATAAAAACATCATAAACAAAAACATCTTTCTACCAGCAATAACAACATAATTATTTCTATTCAATGAATCAAAACTAGGATAAACCATTAGTAATTATAAGAAAATAGTAATCATATTATATTAATGCAAATCAAATTACAAACTGTTACAAGAACAACAGGCATACAATATCAATACAAATCATATTACCAACTAGTTCAAAAATAATAATTAAATGAAACTTGATATTACTGAAATACAAATATACCACACTGAAATAAAACCAGAAAACACACTAGACATTCTAAGAAGTGGCCCCCCTCCTCAGTCCGTCAGGTGGTGAGATAGAAGGCAGTGAGCACGAGGTTGATCAGCACAATATATAGTCTTTTTATTTCTTAGTAGAATAGTACAAAATTAATACATATCCCTTTGATTATGAATTACGTTGTTTATATACACAGCTTACAATACATAATAGGAATAGCTTATAATAGACAACATAATAGATATCGTACAACCTTAGTTATAGGCTGTGAGTAGTTGCAAATATAGCTTATTTATGCCAAACGAGTTTGTTTCATTTTCGGCCCATGGCTAAAAACTATAATATAATAGTTTGTACAATCTTGGATTATAAAAAACAATTAATATAGGAATAAACTTCCCACGTGAGACTTGCAGATCTTTCTTCCTTATACCAGTCACGCAACTCGTTTGTTATTTGCAACTAAAAATAGGAAGAATGATGGTCGATTTAGGTCCTCCATGTGGATCTATCTATGTATACCACAAATATAATGCTTGATAGTTTCAACAAACTGACTACAAATAATATGAAACATTATTCCATATGCCCAAATGGAATCAAAGCACAATTTTTGTTAAACTGATCTTCTAGATTAAGATTGTAGTGATAGTTATTTGATCGATGGTGAAATGCAATGACCACGTTCCATTGGAAGATTACTAGTTTACATCCAAAATGCGACAGGAAGTTTTGTTATGCATATCAACATGCTACAATATAAAAGATTAGTAAAACATAATCAATGATGAATTTTCCATATTTTAATCCCAAAACCTCATTAAATACTACTTATATATATTAAACCATATGCAATGTAAAATGGTAAAATTGGTGGTAATGGAATGGAAATGGAATATGGAAATGAGTAGGTAAGTGCATAAAATGGATTAAAATATGGTATTAAATGGGTCGTAAATGGATCTCATCAACACCTATGTACTTAGGGGCATTTAGGTTGATGATTGTAGTATCGACATTTCTGCACCTTTGATGTTGACTCCAGCTATTGAGTAGTTTGATTCTTACATCATTAGTCTAGGATTGGCAGTTATGATTTATCGTAGGATGGATGGTACACATTTCCATGTGAGATCACTCACAAATGGAGAGTTGTCGAGTATTGAAAACCCCTTTAGATATTTCTATCTCCTCATTTCTAATGGTCATGACATCTTGACCTTTTGGGAACCAAGCATTAGTATAATTGATGCATTATTGTTGTTGGGGATTGATGAGTCACTTCACATTTATTCACAACATGTGTATAAGGGGAGGACAATGGCTTGGTAGAGAAACTTCCTTGAGGTTGGTATGGGATCCAAGCATTTTGATCACAACATGCAGATACAAATTGCTTGAGAACAAGGAATCTATAGGAGGGTAGGACTGCGATTTCCCCTTTTTCTAGCCATATCATCCTAATGCATCATTAGCCCTTTTTCACCATGGTCTTATGAGATAACCAAGATTTTACAAGGGTCGGAGTGAAATTTAGCCTTGGCACTTCCAATTGTAGGCCAATTGGAGTTTATTTGATAGGGTTTCTGCATACTTACAATTTATAGTAAATTAGCATGGTTCAGTTTTTTGGCCAATTCAGTACTAGACTTGGAGTGTATTATTGAGAGCTTTTTAGAAAGCTATTACACATGGGTTTTCAAGTTTGATTGGTTGTTCATTTTAGTGCCAAAAGATTTAATAGTTTATTATCATGCCACTTTACTAAATGCATATTATTAAAGTAAAGTGGATTGATAAAAGAGACAAGAAAGAAATATGAAGAGACAGGCAAAGGAAATTGAAGTCACTAGGATGTGTTACGAAATGACATGTGACAACTCATTCTTTTCATGTTTGGATATGTTTTGATTTCTAATTTCTCTTGGAAAGATTTGGGAAGCTATCAACTTTCCATTAAGAGACATGAGTACAAAAACCTTCAGGATTTCTTAGTGGATTGGATGGAAACCTAGTTCACCACTTGAGGTCGATTCACAACAGCAATCACATTGCATTTCAAGTTCATTTCTTATTATCCAATTAGGCTGTCATTTGTATATTTAAAATTGGATTATGTTATTGTACTACTAAATATTAAATGTAATAACATATTTGAGACTATTTTATCTAGTATTTGTTGGCTAATTCTGAAATATATTGAATGAATTTATTTGTTAATTTCTTTTAAAATACATTTGAAAGAATTTGGAAAAATATCTAGTTGGGGATATTACTACCACAGTATGGCCCTACCTCATCAGGTGTCTCATCAAATTGAAAGTGTTTGTTTGACTACATCAAATGTAACTAGAGATTTATAGAAAATATTGTTACTCAAGTGCCACAAATAAATAAATTTATGTTTGTTCCATCCTATCCATCAACCTATCTAGCATACATGAGTACCTTGTCTTTACCACCTCATTGTGATGCTCAACAAGTATGTTACTTGCATCTTAAATTATGTTAGCACAATTTAGTCTTTAAGCTTGGTATGAGGGGGTTTTGAAACCATGACCAACGAGTGGGATCACATTAATCATCTTTTGTAGCATACAAACCAAAGAAATCAAGATAATAAAACCATAACTCTTGCCTATTCGTGATAATTATGTGTCCATCATATGTTCTAAACAATTAAGATCCAAATATGATGTGAGGTACACAGAAATAATTTAAACATTACACCCATTCATATTAGGTTTTTCAACGTTCTACATAAAATAAAAATATAATCCTTGCCCATATTTCAAACTCTCATTTTTTTTAGATAATAATCTAAGGGTTGTCCTTAATTTTTTTTTTCTCTTTGTACATAAGCTTGTAGAGACAAAAATAAGTTTGGTGGAGGACATCATCAGACTATTTTTGCAAGCCCTAACATCATGTCTACTACTATAGCATAATATCATTTAAAGCAAATGTCAACAAGCTATACAAAATTAATTTTCATTTTGTCCAAATCACACACAAGCTTACAATTGATCCATGTTAAATCTATTTCATGCAACATGATTACTTATATCACTAGACGAAAAACATTAGAATGGTCATTCTGATTACTTCAAGAACTTTTTAGCATAACTCCATTCTAGATCATTAATTAAAAATAGGACTTGGTTAAGGGCTGGTTTCAAAGATATAAGATCTTAAGTTTAGATTTCAAACTCCAAAACGTAAAGTTTAGCATCTTAAACATTAGGATTAAAAAATTTAATTTTGTTATTTATAAGTTTAAACCCTTAATACTCAGTGCCCCTAATTCCTTAAAAAGTCTTAGATTTTTATCCACTAAGAATCTCCTTGCCTAGGACCAAGAAATTTCATAAAATGGAGGTTAGGTCTCTCATTCCTTGGTGGAAAGATGGAAATGATACCCAAACATGCTCTTTCACAAGTCAAAGTCTCATAAATGCTACTTATAGCTATCCCCTTAACTTCCTATAGTGGTTTGGTTAGATCTACAATGGTAGCACCAGTATTCTATTGGGACTTTGTACCCACAAATTCTAGTCTATTAGGTCAACAATTTTGACACCTAAACCAGCTCACTGTACTTGGCGCCTCTATATTAAGGCCTCCCACTAAGAGGCCATTTAACTTGTACGGGTATTGTCAATCCTTCTTGTCTGTTATGTGACTATATGGGTATTTTTAGATTATTAGGATGATATTATTTAAAACATTAGACAAATATGTCCTGGACAAGTGCAAGGAGACTGTAGTCACTCCTCTATATCCAAGGCTATGGATCAACAGAGAGAGATATGACATAGCTGGAAGTTCACAATTTTCATTTGGTTTGTCAGATCTGGAAGATGCATTCATAGATATTCCCAAAAAACTTGTACTTGAAATTTATTCACCAACTACAAAAAGCTTCGAAGTAATTTTTTTGTTTACCACAGTTGAATTGAGAAATGTAATATTGCTAACAAATTAGTAGTTTTGAAATGATAAATTGCAATCATATTTTTAACTGCACAAAGCAAAATTTTAATAATGTATTTTCAATTATTACAGTTGACAATTTGGCATTCAAGCACATTACCCATGAATAAGAATATATAGTGGTTGTGCGTCTTATCTGTATCTAGCCACCATATTCTGATCTCAAACATGTTCCTTCATCAGTAAAGATAAGTGTGTGTCGCATATTAGCAGCATTAGTAGCATTCTTTCAATGGCAGATGTAAAAACTGATATTCAAGGAAGGAACCACTCTAGAGGAATGCAGTTGATAGTGAAGTGCACTGTTGGGATGGTGTCGTTGAAATATGGCATGATCTAAACAATAAGAAATACAAGTACTCACGGAACTCTTGCCTTGACCCTTTGCACAGCTTGTTTGATTCCCTCCCTGTCAAGAAAAGTATGCAACAATACTTCTTGCACCTGTGTACAAAGATCGAGATTGTCATTATGTTATTTCCTTTAAGTTGACTTCTCTACTCCCACATTCATTACATTCATTACTGTTTTTGGAGAAATGCAAAGGAAAAAGGGATCATAGTGAAGACCTGTCTACCAGCACGAGCAAGGAGAGTAAATCTACCATTTTCACCAGGAATCTGCAAGATACGCAGTTTAAATAAAATGGAAAGAAAATAATGGAGACAAATTATATCCATTGCCTATCGCTTGCAAAATGGTGATGTAATAAAAGTTATAATCATCCAATAAAAAATGAGATGTAAACCTCATTTTTAATAGCATCAGCTTACATGTGAAAGCCAAAGCTCCAGGTCTTGAGATACAACTCTTTTTTCAAGTGCTTGTCTTCCAATTTTAACATCAAGTATCCTGTAAATGGTGGACAAAATTGTGATATGAGAAAAGCTATTCACAAGGTAAAAGTTTCCTTCATCATATTCTGGTAAGAATTTCTAATATAACACTGCTAAAATCTGGTCTCGCCAGAATGCCAATATAAATCATAAAAATTAAATAGTAAATAAATGAAAAAAAACTCCCCAGAGTTTGACTGGTGAATTGCTATTCAAATATTGAATGCCTTTGATTACTGAAAGAGATAAGAAATGAAAATGACATAGCCATGATGTCAATTTCTTCCCATCGTCCAACAGGATCCCAAGGTTCAGAATACAGCCCCTGATTTCACATGTTTGATTGGGTGCACATTGCCCTTGACTCCCTGGAACAGAAGGAAACCCAACCAGGCATCCCCTTGGGCAATCCTTAATGCAGTGAACTAAGAGAAGTACCCTGATATATAAGGCACTTCCAAGTGTTCACTGCCCTTACAAGACATAACTAGAAAAAAATGATAACTAACTTTTTAAGTTTTTAATTAATTAGTTGTGAGGGATCCAACACTACAACGGGAAACACAATGCCCTCCCTAACCCAGCTGGTATAACATGTGAATTACATGAAACAGCTTTCTTTACCATGTGAGTTAAAGCAGTCTATGGAATAAGATTGTGATATGAGTTTTAATCAAGTGTTTAGGATCTTACAAACTTAATAACGCAATAAGAATGTAGAGGTACAAAGATATTTCTTGGAGCCTTGAACAAAGATTTTGGCCAGAGTTATTACCGTAGCTAAAAAGTTAAACTTGAGAATCAACACTTAAAATTCTACTAGATCAAATTCTTCAGACAGTGCACTTATGATGACTATGATTCATGCATGCGCCTATATAGAAATCAGTATTTTTTATATGAGATATTTCAATGTTATTATTTTGCACGGAAACTTAATTTTCTACTCCTAACATATAAAAAATATATAATTGTTTATTTGGGACCATTCCTCTACGTCCCAGAAATTGGCATCACTTAAATTTGGATGGTCTCTTACACATGTTTGATATCCGACCTTATATTCCAACTTCCCATATTCCCAAACTTGATAAACATTGTTTCTTCCGTTAAAGAGTTTTAAGCAGTTTTAGAAGCTACTCTGATCTCTTGTGCTGTATTACATTATTTTATTTTATTTTGTTTGGTACAAAGAGAATTTTTAGCTTCACCCAAGTCAAGTGAGGCCACAAACAAAGGACCTCATCCTCAACATGAACATACAACATTAATGTGAATAGTCTAAACCTATGAGCACAATAGCTAAATAGAGGCACAAAGCTTGCGAGCACACTAGGCCTATGAAGCTATTGGCACTAAGATGCATGGCATGAACAACAACATCAACATGAAAGTTCTAATTTGTGAACACATCTATTTGATTTGAGGCTCAACTTATGGAACTCCTCTGTATAAATGCTTACATCCAGGTTTCATTGTTTGAGATTTTGCAACCTTCTATGCATTGGAGTTCATAGTCAATGGGTAAGAATTGGTTCTTAACTTGGGTTTCATTCTCTCCCATGACTTTATCATATTCTTTTTGTCCTTGATCCTCTCCCCTTGCGAAAAATTCCACCATGAGAAGTTTGATTCTTTTAATTTGGCTTTTACCAACTTGACCCTTTTATCTTCTGGGACCTCCTTGTATTCAAAATAGTTAGTCAAAGACTCAACCCAATCTATCACCTCCTCAGGGTCTAAACTTCCACTGAATACTAGCAATCCTTCTGTGGGGTCCCTATTTATTGACTTTAGAGCTTCCACAAAGGCTTTTTGGGCTGCAAGCAACTCCACAACTTGCTTAGGGGTCTCTTCTTCTCCCTCTTCTTCTCCATCAACGTCACATTCCCCGTCCATCTCTTACCCTTTGTTCTTCTGCAATTCTCCAAGCTTTTCTTCTAGCATTTCTTCTACCAACTTATTGATAGCATCCCATGACATGTTTTTATGAGGTGTGCTACTAGCCTCTAGAAATTCTTCTTCTTCTCCTACTGACATACACTAGGATCACAGTACCCAAGTGATCTAGTTCCTTTCTCTGAATAACAATATGATGAGGAGGCTAGATGATTGGATGGTCTTTCACCTTACAATAACCCCTAATATCTCTTCTTAGGTTCAACTCTCAAGCATCTCTTCAAACATCTTTCAAAGGGGTTCTCACACACCTTGGCATACATGTGCCCAACATAGACTTTAGTTAACCTATCTCCCTTTCACAAGCCTTGAACAGAACATGTTCAAGTTTTAGGCCTTCTTGTCACCTTGTTCCTTTCCGTAGGTTGGTTTGATAACATGAGGGTTTGAATGCCCAACCACAAATTGTTTTCACCAAATACTAGGTTGCATCCTTACACCAAACAAACACCAATTTGACTGGTCTGGGGGTTCCCAAATTGGGTTTATACCTAATTGCACAAATTTGCCACAATTAGGCCTCTAGTAGCCCAATTAGGTTGACCTAAGAGGTATTTTCTTTGCCACGTTTGATTCTAGGTGAATCTTACCAAACTAAGGCCAGATTCAGAAACCCTTTTTGGTCTTCTACACAATATCTCAAAACCAAATTAGATCAATTGATCTGTCTGCCTTTTCTTTGTAAAACTCCTATTAGGTCTATAGGGCTATTTAGGACAGTTTACTGCAAATGTTTTGATTCGGGCACTTTTCCCTTGCAATTCACAACTTTGATCACCATGGATAGATGGAACACCCCCTACTCAACAAATTACATCCATTCAAACCCCTTTCCCAACTTGTTTTGCCAACCTAATTCAAACTGTTCACATGTACACTAACCTGTCACATAGGGATATCACACTTAGGACTTCTTGCCATAATTAGCAACACACGTGGAACACTCTAAAAATTGTTTTATTTTACAAGTCATAGATGAACCTATTTGTTGGAAACATAAGATAGGCTAGGTTACTAAGAGGGGAGGGGTGAATCAGGAACCAATAAAACTTTAAACTTACTTCACCAATTAATCCTTCATTTATTATTTTGATCTAATTGCGTGCATGAAAGAATGAAAGCAATAAACATTCATAACACTTTGACACAAGATATGGTGACCCAGAAACCTTCCAAATAGAAAGTAAAACTGGGGTGGGGATGATACCCACAAGCTTTAGTACTGCAGTATAAAGTTGGCCTATTACGGCTTACAATTGACCACTTCTGGTGATCTACCCTATTAGGAGCAATAAGGACTGTTAGGTCCACCTTGTTAAAGGATTTACAAACATATAGTGAAGTATGCACTCTGTTAAGAGATTTAGTAAAAGACTGTTAAGTCCACCCGGTTAAAGGATTTGACTGATGCACATGTTAGGGTGAGTCAGTGGTTGATCTCTAATCTACAACTTTGATTTGCTAAATGAGATTCCTTGAATTGCAATGATCACCTGACTATGATAGACAAGTCTCTGCTATACCATATACTGCTTGTAGCCTTCTTCATTTCACACTCATCTGCTTCTTACTTCTTTACATACTCATTTCTTTCTACATTTTGGATATGATACAAGATATTACATATATACCAATCTAATTAATTACTTACCAGAGTCAGCTACAATACCAAATTCATCATAATTCACAAAGTTGGCCCATTGTTGTAACTTGGGTTTTGAAGACAAACTTGGTGATGTTCTGACACTTGGTAGACTCTGGCACTCGGTTGACATTGAAGCTCAGTCCATACTGATCACTTCGAGCATCAAGAACTCGGTGAACACTGTATGACTCGGTGAACACTAAGAAACTTGGTAGATACTAAAATGCTTTGTTGACACTACAACGCTTGATCAACACTGAATTCTCTTCGTTAACATTGCGAGCTCAATAGACATTGATGTACTTGGTTAACACTACAGAGCTCGATTAACACTGTGCTTTGCCTTTAAAGCTCAGTAGACGTAGAACTTGGAAAGCATTGTAATCTGTCTTAGATGCTCGATAGACGTAGAACTTTGTAGGCACTACAATTTGTCTTAGATGCTCGATAGACACTATGAAGCTCGACATGAACTACAATCTAAATATTTAGCTCAGTAGCAACTAAATCACTTGGTTAACATTGCTAGAAGAATGATAATCTTGGTAGCAACTGTAAAGCTCGGTAGCAATGAAACCAACTGACTAAGTGTTAAGTCACTAATAGACAAAATGACCTTAATGTCAACAATCTCCCCTTTTGGCATTAGTGACAAAAACACTTATCATATCAAAAATCTAAATTCTCAAAATTACAAGTCAACTTCTTTAGTGAATAATCTGGATCTTCAACTTGGTTTTGTAGCTCGGAAACCTCTTACTCTATTTTTACTGATTTTTCAAAATTGCTTTTGTAAACATATTTTTAGCTATTTGTACATGTGTCTTCATATTACTACTCCCCCATACATATATCTCTCCCTCATACATATATCTGGAGTATGATAATATTATCCCCCTTTATTAATAATATTCTCCCCCTTTTTGGCATAAATGCAAATGGTGTAAAATATTTACAAGTTAATACTAAAATGTGACAAGGAATCACTATGTACCTTCAAAATGATTGCTATGGTCTTTTCCCAATTCTCTTGCAATACCTTAAGTGCATGCAAGGCTATCTGCACTTCAGCTAAAAGTTCCATCATATGGTCAACTATGGAGAAGTTATTGCCATGGACCAATGTCTTTGCATGTGCAATATGATTTTGTAGTGCATCCATGTTTGGAAGAATCATGCCTTGAGTTTCTGCAAGTGTTGCCCTAATCTTGGCTTCTTCCCTTAGTAATTCTGCCTGGAAATCTCTCAAGTACCTGATCTTTGCAAAATGTGCAGAATTGCAACTAGGGTCAAGTGACAATTGATGTGCACTTGCCTTCATATCTTCATCTATCTTGGATAGTTTGTCGTTTATCTCCTCAATAAAGATAGATGTGTCATTCAACTTGACAAATAAAGAAACAACATTATTTACATATGTTTCCAGTGTAGCAAGAATAGTAGATAATTCTACTCGTTCAATAGCTATCTTCTGTGCTACTTGCTCCAAAAATTTGTTTTCAAATTTTCTTTTTGCCCTCTGCAAAAGTTTTTCTTGTCCATTCAGTTCTTCATTGTATTTGTGGACAATTTCAACAAATTGATTCAAAATAAGTTGTTTCTCATCAACCTTAGTATTCAGAGCATCAACAAATATGCTCTTGATAAATTCAAGGACTTGATTTTTCTCTTTCCTTTCCTCTCTAAGTTTTTGCTGCCTTTCTCTCTTCTTCCAAAGTTCTCCAAGGGTGTCCATCTCTTCAGGGGTGAGGTTAGAGGTATCCCAATTTGTAATAACAATGTCCTCATCCAGATCAATTTCTTCCTCTTTTCCCTTATCTATAACAGAAGGAACAATTTTCTTTCCTTGTTCAAAACTTCAGTTCTTAGTTGAGACTGAGTCTCAACTGTCATTGCACTAGCCATGGTGGAAACAATAGTGGAAATAGTAGAAATAGAAAGAAATGTAGGAATAGTAGAAATAACACTAACAATAGGAATACCTTGTTGTTGCTTGATCAAGCCTGATGTTGGAATTATCTAAGCCTGTTGCTTGATAGATGAAGTGTTAGAGACTTCACTCATTGAAGTACTCGGTAGAGTAATTGCAGAGATTGGTTGGGTGCTTGGTAATCTAGTTTTATCCTCAACTTACTTGGTAGAAACCTTCTCTAAGCTAGATTTCACTAAGGCTTCACTTAGAGAATGAGGAAGGGAAGTCATAATTTCTATTGCTATCTTTTCTACATCAGTATCCTCAACACTTTGTGTCTATAGAAGACTTCCTCCTGTAGCTTCTTGTTCTTCTTCCTCATCAATATCATCAATATCTACATTTTCTATTTCATCATCTTTTATTTATGCATCCTCTTCCATGTCATCTTCCTCACCATCCTTATCATCTATTTGCACAACATTATCACTAGGCTTGTGCAGCCCATAGATGTTTTTCCTTGCAATAGTATTAGATTTCACCACAGATTCAATGTCCTTTGACAGGATCAGCAATGCATTGAATTTTGGAGTAAGCTTTTTCTCATTTTTCTTCAGTGATTCCCTGATTTCCTTGACTGACAAATTAGGCATAGGTTGCCTCAAGGTTTGTGCTCTGATGTCCTTAGCAATATTGAGTGCAATCTCCCAAACTGGTGCAATTTCCTTGAGAATTGCATCAAGAACTTGAGCTTTTAGCTCATCAGGAGAGTACTTCCATTTTGCCATTTGTGCCATTAGGGCCTCTTCAATCTGCTTCTTCTCTGTTGCACTCCTAGTGTCATACTTAAGTGATTTGAAGGATGCCACCCCTCCTTTTATTCTTTTCAGCCTCTCTTTAAAGGTAGGGACAGTCTTCTAAAATTTGATTTGTTCAACTTCATCCTCTTCATCACCCAACTTTAGTTTTCTCTTTGATTTGGTGGATCTCCTTGTGAACACAGCAGGGGAAGACTTTTCAGGCTTTGTTATTATAACCTTCCCTTTCTTCTTGGGAGGCTCCTCTGCTTCAAGTTCTGCTTCCTCTGCACTCTCCTCTTCATCTTCATCTTCATCTTCAGCTATGTCAACTCCCTTACCTTTAGTAAGCATGAGAGGAGAGCTTGATGACTTGGTGTTTCTTCATGATTTTCTCTATCGTCTTTCTTCCTCTGTTTACTACCTAGGCCAACTTGATCTCAAGTTCAATCTTGGCCTTTGCCTCCTCATATGTTCCAAAATATATAGCCCTGGGATCCATAGGCTCATTCAAGAGAGTCTCAATAATGTCTTTGGTGTCATCAATGTTCACCTCATAACCCAAAGGTTTTACCCATGCCACTCTTAGCCTAACTAATTGGATGTGAACTTTATCACAGTTACTAGAAAATAGATATCCTGCTCATAATCTTCTACTAACTTCTTAGGAATCCTATATCTTCTCTGCATCTTCTCTTTGAATGTTTCAAAGTAGGCATCCATTATACTTTCAAAGTTTTCTCCCATTTCAGCTATGAATTCATTTATTTGATATAAAATAGGTATGTCTTTCCTCCATACCACAATTCCTTTAGAAGGGAAAAAATTTTGAACATAAAAGAATAAATAGATTAAAAGAGAACCAAACTTACACGGATTGTTCTTGGAGACTCAGATTATCTTCATGTTTTTGCCAAATTGACTCAACAATAGCTCAACAAGGTCAAAAGACAAATTGTTTTTTTACCACCTTTAGCACTAGGTCAATTACTTCATAGGGAATGTTGTTCTATTTGCTCAAGCTATATAACTTGTAAACAATCACATGTATCCCATACTTGATTTCCATGTCTATTACTCCATTAAGCTTCATTCCTCTGCCATCCCACTTGGCAAGAGTTCTCTTCGTCAATTCAACCTGACCTAGGGTTTTTGTGGTCTTAGCTTTATTCAACATTGGCAACCCAGTAATCCTGTGTATCACCTTCTTTGTGATCTGGATAGGGTGATCCAACCACAAATGTATCTCGTGAACTCTGCTCAAGATGTATTTGATCCATTTCCCTTGGAAATCTCATAGCATATGCATAATGTGTGTCAAACCCTTTGTCTCCAAATGTATATGCCCCGGTTTCAAAACACCATCCACACAAAGTTCATTGAATGCCTGGTTCATTTCTAGGGTTCCAAGCTCTTAAATCAAATAGTGATAAACTGACCTGATATCGTGTGTAAGAAGTACCTTCGAAGGGATTTGTGACTGCACTCCAACTGGGTCAAGTGCCTTTACAATTGCTAGTGTCAATTTGAATGCAGGAGCCTTGCAATCCACTCCACAAATCAACATCTCTGAACCCTTTTTCACTTTGTTGCTTGAAGATACCCTTTGCTTGGTAAATCTTGAACATGACAATAGTCTTTACTAGACACTGCTTCAAATCGCTTTGGGGCTCTGAAATCGCTCCACTAATAGCTCTGAAAATTCATGGTGAAATGATTCGATGAATTTTCTCCTTTTGACCAAATTTTATCTTTATAATCACCATTAATGCTTCGTACAAATGTTCGCTCGATGACAGGTTGTCCTCCACTCGGTTAGGTCTTTATTGCTCGGAAGACACCTTCAACTCAGTAGGAACTTCGAACTCAGTAGGGTTACCATCCATAACAAATGATTTTTTCATAACAAAAACAAAGACAGTTTATAAAGATATTTTCCAAACATTCATTGAATAGATAACTAAATTCCTTTTCATATGACATTAACTTATTTAATTATCAACGGTAACTGAAATAACCATGCTTATCTATGATATGCATATCAATGATCAACTGAAATAAAATAATTGTATAACTAGATTTACAATCAACTGAAAAATAACTGTATCAATAATTAACTGAAATAACTAGATTTTAACGATTAACTGAAAATAACTATATCAATAATCAATTGATTAAAATAATTGTATCAATGATCAACTGAAATAACCAATGATTAATTGAAAATAACTATAATAATGATTAACTATCTTTTTCTATGTACAAGTAAAGTAAATGCTTATTATGAAAAGAAGAAAAGAAACATACAAGTAATATCCAGTGGGTCTTTAGCTGGTTGTACAAGCCTCGGCTTTCGGTAAGAGGAGAAGCATTGACTTAGGCTTAACCTCCCAACCTCGGACCACACTTATCCCCACACAATCTATTGAATTAGAAAGGCCCTCCCTACCCCGGGATCAGGCTTGGAATACTCTTAGTCCAGCCACCTAAGCATACTGGTGTTTGGAATGTCCGCACAATTATGGACGAACATGTCTGCATAGCTGGCACCACTGACATCGAGTGATCAATAGATGGAAAACATGCCTTTAAACTACGTTGGCCAAGGTTTTTTGATGGGTTCAATGACCCGATCACCACCACTCGACTTGACAATAGGAATCATTAATAAGGACGAGCATGAGCTATTAAGTAAGATTATTTAATTTATTTAATCACATCTAATTCCAATTCCGTGTTTTTGCAGATTTCATCTCACCTCTTCACCTTTCTATGGCTATATAGCCGGTGAGTCCTAGGTGTTTGGATTGTCAGAGCAATCAACTCTGTTATGTTAATTCATGACAATTAGATGCTTCCAGCATTTCACATTTTGTGATTTGAGAGATTTTAAGACTTGCAGAAATAAAATCATTGGATTCTGATTTCCAATGACAAAAATAATTTATGATTCCATGTCTTGGATACTTTGCTATGATTTATAGTAACAACTTCCTAAGGTTATTCAAGTATGAATGGGTATAATCTGCAGTTTACTGCTATGGAATTTGAAATGCATTAATAGTTTTAAAAGGAATTATAGCAATATTTGGAGAATGATCAACCACATGGCCTAGTATAAATTTTGGAAATGCCTGAGTCTTGCTAGACGCTTGTGTATCAGCTCTTCTTCAATTTGATTACTTGGTGTAACCACAGTATGTAAATGCAACCTCAACTTCAGCAAGGAAGAACAATATACGGAAGCCTCTAACAAGAATGGCAATGCTATAATCTATAGAGATTTTGATTGGAGTTTGTAGAGATTCAAATGGTATGTGGAAGCCCAAAATATGAGTAGGGGAAAAATGGAAATAATGAAGAAGTCGGAAATGATAAAGGGAGTCGATCTTGAGAAAGGTAGTCGGGTGCTTGAATAGATATTCGCCTCTCACTCTCGACTTCTATTAAAAAGGGAAAAACTTGACTCCTTGGCTTCCATAACATAAAGAATATCTTGGCTCTTTGAACGCCAATTAAAAATGCCAAGTGTTAAATCAGTTTTTTAAAAGAAAAAGAAAGAATAAAGGTTGGAAGAAGGTTTGAAGATTATAATTCGAAGAAAAATATTATGGTTTATATTTATGTACATATATTGGTGAGGTGGCATCATTTTATTATAAGAAAATAATATTATGGTGTCACTTCATTTTTACATCTGTGTACGTACATAGGTATATATTATAATAATATGATGAAAGAACATTTAAAATACTTGGAGGTACATATTATATTTTAATTAAATTATTTTAGGTTTCTTGAATTATTTATTTAATAGCTCATGCGGGTCCTACAGATGTATCCTGAAGTTCAAGTCACTAGGTCCTTACCAAAGGAGTTTAAGGTCATACTTGTCAATCCTATTGACTAGACTAAGCTAGTATCCCATTCTATTGATCCCGTTTAGCAATGCTTACCCCCTTCATCTTCTCCTGCAATTACCCGTGAAACACTTCCACCATAATAACAAATTCCATAATAATTTTCATATAAACATTTAAAATTATTAACCAAAATTCCAAAATCAAGCAACTACAAAACATCATATAACAAATAATGGTTAACGACCATCTTCATTAACAGTTAACACAATGGATATAAATAACTACCTACTTCACATGATTATGAAAGAAAAACTTGTTAAATCCAACGCCTATGAGCAAATTTAAAATTAGGTCAAAATTTGGGAAGTAACACCATCGCTCGGTCTGAAATCGGTACTCAGTAGAGTCACAACTTGGCATCTGCATCTAGAAAAAGATATGCAACCCGACCTTGTTTGGTAAGGTCTTAAATTTCCCTCATCACTTGGTGATCCTTATGCATCTTAAATGCTGCTATGAATCTTTCTGCTTGCTGGTTGGAACTAATGTTAGATGACTTCTTCTGAATCACAATTCCAATGATCTCCATAGGGAACTAAGTCGAAGTGATTGTGCCACCCAACTCATTGACTTGGATGTCAACAACTTCAAGACATTCGCTTGTATTCTTTGGAGATTTCTGCACCCATTTTTGCCTCATTTTTTTTCTGATATTGTCAGCTTTAGCTTTCTTTTCATCTTCTACTCTTCCTCGATTCATACAATTCTTGGCAAGATGTCCAAGTTTTGTACATACAAAACATCTTTTTGTAGTGTCTCTCTTCCTCATGTGATGTTTTACACAATTTGCTCCAATGTTCCCAAACTCACCACAGTAGTGACGTCTAAACAGTGTGTTGTAATCCCACCCAAATATTGCTTTCACAATTTACTCTACTGAGTTCCACTTCTTGGTCTTGCACTTTGAAGATTCGTGTCCTTGTTTGTTGCAATTGTGACACTTTTCTTCAAACTTAGGTTTCTATGTGCATTCACTTGCTCTATGCCCATGCTTATTGCAATTGTAACACTTTCCATTGAATTTTGTTTTACCATTGTTCCAACACTTGTTTGATGTATGACCTATCTTACCACAATGATTGCAAGTAGGTCTTTTATTCTTTTGAGCTTGTTGAGATGATTCACCTTCATCTATATATCTTAATCTAGCTTTGCCTTTGTGTCCATATTGACTTTCCTCATTCAATTTATTCATGCTTTCTTGAGATTTCATCATTCTCTCATTAGTTTGTTTTTCCATGTTGAGATCATTCTGTAGTCTTTCATTCTCTATCCTCAGATTGATAAGTTCTTGATTTGTATTATTGAGTTGATCAATAAAGTTTGTTTGTTAAAGGGATAGCTATTGAATTTCATTGTCCTTTTCTTCTATCTCTTCTTTGGCTTTGTCCTTTTGTTCTATGACTTCACATAATCTGACTGACTGTATTTCATGTTCTCTTTTCAACTTTCTAACTTCTTGAAGAGTGAGATTCCTCTCAAGTAGGTCTTTGATTGTTGCATCAACTTCATCTGAATTTATTTTTTGGCATAAGTCTTCAATTCTTTCTTCATTGAAGAGATTGTCATTCATTTATGTTGCAAGATATTTCCTTCTTTGCAAGGATTGAGAGAGTTGCTCCTTTGCTTTTTGAGTTGTCCAATAGCCAATTCTAGATCCAACTTTTCATTCTTAATAGCCTTTTTCTAGTATGTATACCTCCATTGCCTCTGATCTTTTTTCAAGTTGTTAAACTTCTAATGTCAAAACCAGATGCTCTAATACCAATTGTTGGAAATATACAGTAGGCTAGGTTACTAAGAGGGGAGGGGTCAATCAGGAACCAATAAAAATTTAAACTTACTTCACCAATTAATCCTTCATAAATTATTTTGAGCTAATTGCATGCATGAAAGAATGAAAGCAATAAACATTCATAACACTTTGACACAAGATATGGTGATCTAGAAACCTTTCAAATAGAAAGTAAAACTAGGGTGGGGATTATACCCACAAGCTTTAGTACTGCAGTATAAAGTTGACCTGTTAAGGCTTACAATTGACCACTTCTGGTGATCTGCCCTTTTAGGAGCAATAAGGATTGTTAGGTCCACTTTGTTAAAGGATTTACAAACATACAGTGAAGTATGCACTCTGCTAGGAAATTTAGCAAAAGACCATTAAGTACACCCGGTTAAAGGATTTGACTGATGTACCTATTAGGATGAATCAATGGTTGATCTCTAATCTGCACTTTTCATTTTCTAAATGAGAGTCCTTGAATTGCAATGATTGCCTGACTGTAATAGATAAGTCTTTGCTATACCATATACTGCTTGTAGCCTTCTTCAATTCGCACTCATTTGCTTCTTACTTCTTCACATACTCATTTCTTTCTACATTTTGGGTATGATACAATACATTACACATATACCAATCCAATTAATTACTTGCTAAAGTTGGCTACAATACCAAATTCATGATAATTCACAAAGTTAGTCCATTGCTATAACTCAGGTTCTAAAGACAAACTCGGTGATGTTTTGACACTCAGCAAACACTGTCAACACTTGACAAACGTTGGCACTCGGTTGATGTTGAAGCTCGGTTCATACTAATCACTTCGAGAAGCAAGAACTCAGTCAACACTGTATGACTCATTGAACACTGAGAAACTCAATGGAAACTGAAATGCTTGGTTGACATTGAAACACTCGGCCAACACTGAATTCTCTTCATTAACACTACGAGCTCAGTAGACACTGATGTACTTGGTTAACACTATAGAGCTCGCTTAACACTGTGCTTTGCCTCTGAAGCTCGATAGACATTGTATAACTTGGCAGGCATTGTAATCTACCTCAAATGCTCGGTAGACATTGTAGAAATTGGCAGGCACTGTAATCTATCTTAGATGCTTGGTAGACACTATGAAGCTCGTCATGAACTTCAATCTGACTATTTAGCTCGGTAGCAACTAAAACACATGGTTAACACTGCTAGAAGAATGATAAGCTTGGTAGCAACTATAGAGCTCAATAGCAATGAAACCAACTGACTAAGTGTTAAGTTACTAATAGACAAATTGACCTTAATGTCAACATTATCAAACACGAGAATCAAAAATTTTGACTAGAGAATGATGGCCCAAAATTCGTAGTTTCCTCCAAACCCTAGGTCTATGAGGGTTAAGGGGTAGCCGAGAAAGAATGCTTCACCAAATTTGTCCCCTGCAACTTAGAAACTTCAAACCAAATGCAAATTGAAGGTAACAAAATGTAGTTTTAGGATCTACAGATTAAACATGATCACCAATCTAATACCAACGAAAATGAGCCAGAATTACCCTCGTTTCATAGAATGTTCCACTTCTTTATTGCTCCAAATACTACCAAAAATAACAACCACCATTGTCGGGCCTTCTCAATGTTATTTCAAACATAATTCAACAGTTCCTGACCAGATTTGATGTTAGGTGATCGTTTTGCAACCGTTTTGCAATTAGGCACTAAAAAGTTGTCAAGCTATCATGACAACATTTGAGTAACTTAGCAACTTTTTAGGAATTTGATCTTAAAGCTATTCTAGGACCTTGAGCAGTCCACATTTGGTCTAGATAACATCAAAATGACTCAATAAACATAGCCTAAGGGCTGCCTTGCATATTTGATCCGCTTGGCCTCAATTTACACCAAAATGCCTAAAACATCTAAAGTTCAAATTAAGTGCCAATTTTGGCTTGCAATTTTGAGAACGCCTTACGTCATAGACCCAAATGGTCCTTGGAGTCTTATTACAACAAGTTTACCCTATTTAGATCACATATGCCCTTTGGCTCACATTATAATTGAAGGAGCTCCTACAACACATGACCATAAGTGTACATGGAGGGAATCATTGATACTTAATAGGGAAATGTGAAGGGAGGAGTCCTTAGTTTTTAAGGAATGAACATGTGGTTGTGTTGTGAATTTTTCACAACATCACCCCATTGCAAATGGGGAACCCTCTTTTTGTTTCAGCTGTAGGTTTTAGTGGTCTTTTCGGTCTTTGATAGCAACTTTTTCAAGTCTTTTGACCAAGAGGGAATTCAAAGATGTCCAGGAAATTGTGCTTGGAGTGTGAATTTGATTGACTTGAAAGTTTGGGCGTCAAGAGTCCTTGGCAGAATTCCTCTAATCAAAGGGTTTGCGCCATGGAAATTACTTTGTCGGAGGAATCTCTGCCAACCTTAGAGTCCCTTTTGTGATGCAACTTGAAATTCAAAGGGAAAGAAAGGATTTTATTTTTTTTAAATTGTGGGGCAGGGTCAGGGGGTGAGGCTGATTAGGCTTAGTGTTGGAACAAAATGCATTTTGAGTGAGTTTGGGTTTTGATGCCAAGAGTAGTAAGGTCAAGGTTGGCTGAATTCCTAAAGATCAAAGGAATTCCACCCTTAGATTCTTTTAATTCTCAAATTTCCGCCATATTTAGAAGGGACAAAATTGGATCAAAGCTAATGATCAAGGCTGTGAGAGAGGAAATCTGCCAAGTGTGAAGGGGGGAGGCAAGTTTTTTGAGTTGCAATATGAAGTGAAACTAATAGTGGCAGAATTCCTCTGATTAGAGGAATTCCGCTCCCCAAATCCCTCTACAATCAAAATTCCCACCCTCCATGTGATGCCCATATTGGATTGAAATGAACAATTAAGGGGTGCTACAAGACAATGCAGAACAAAGTAGCAATCAAGAGAGGTTGATTGAATAATTTTCGCAATTCAAGTGTCAAAAGGGAGAGCTAAATGTTGGCGGAAAGTCCTCACCTAGGGAATTTTCACCCTTAATTTCCACATATCTTGAACGTTCTGCCTCTATTAAGGAGAGCAAATCTAGATGCAAATTCAATGATCAAGGGATGACCAATGTTGTCTAAGATGTTAGAGGGGGTGAGTTTGAGTTTTGGAGGCCAAGAAAAATTGAAGTCATATTGGAGGAAAACCTCTAATCAAAGGAATTGCGCCACATGAATCCTCTGATCTTCAAAATTTTGCCCCATCCATCATGGCCAAAATCAGTTTGAAGATGATGAGAAAAGGCTATGAAGTTAGAAGGAAAGAAATTCCTTAATAAGGGCAAGTCTTGGGAGTTTAAAACTTGAGAGATAAAGGCCAACATAAAGATGTGTGGCAAAACTAATGAAATCTCAAGAATCTCACCTTGCATTCCTCAAAGAAAAATTTCTGCCAGCCCATGTGATGGCTAACATTGGATTGAAATAAGTAATCTAGAGGTAGCAAGGCCTAATGAAGGGGAGATGATGAGAATGAGGGGTAATGGAGCATGCTTTCTGGTTGAAAGTGTCAGCAAGGTGCAGCCCAAGTTGGCGGAATTCCGCTGATTAGAGGAACTACGCCCCCTGTAATCCTCTAAATTTCAAAATTATGACCCCTGAGTGTGTATTTTTTAGCAAAATTAAGTTCAGTGCGATAAGGTTTGAGTTCAGCAAAGAGCAAGGTGTCAAGTTAGAGAGGAAAATTCAATTAATAGACCAAAAAGACCTTGGTGGAATTCCTCTGATTAGAGCTGATTAGAGGAATTCCGCCTAAGATTCCTCTTCTTCAAACACAGGCAATTTCAGATTTAAATAAAAATTTCCCTCAAGGTCGACCTGTGGAGGCCTGAAAGGCAGTTTAAATGATTAAATTCTATTGATAAGCCAAGTTCAGCCTTGCATTGGAGGTTGCATCCCTTCATTGCACCTATATAAGGGTAACACTCCAAGCCATTTCAAGACCGAATCAAAATGATTTGTCTCTGCAATTTGAGGCAGCGAACTTCACCTTAGTTGGACTGCAAAATCTATATAAGCACTTGGCAGCGATTTGTATCTAGAGTTGGCAGCACATTATCTAGGAGTAAAGCATCATGAGAAGATAGTGAATTGTCTTCGGTAGCAATAGCTATATCTTTTGCCTGTAATTTAAGGCATCATAAGGCAACAACTCTGAACTTCAAGGAAGAATATTCCCCAAAATGAGAGATAAAAGACGAGGAAGTGAAATCTGTGTACTTTATGCATTGAAAACTCAAGTACCATTCCAGATTTTGGGTGGATTCATGCTAAGTGGCCAGATCAAGATTATTTTGGACTGCAAGAAGATGGAGACACTTAATCTTAAAGTGGGGAAATCTATTTTCTTTTATTTGTTGTTAATGTAATATTATTTTATAAAAAAATTTATTTCTCTTTCCCTCTCATGCACTTAATAAAATTTCCTTTTTGGTGTTGCAAGGTGGTCATTGTTGAAGAAAGATGGAAAAGTAAGGAGACACTCAAGACTCCAAACAAGCTTCAGGAGGAATGCCCAGGGCTTTCAAATGAGAGGAGGATCCAACACCAAGTTATCAAAGGCAAAGAAAATCTGAAAGATCAAGTCCAAGAATCCAACCACGTGAAGATATCATTATGTTCATAAATGTGATGAAGTTCATGTCAAGATACAAGTTGAAGCATACCAATCCAAATCCAGTCATGAGGAAGATTTTCAGGATCATAAAAATGAACCAATGTGAAGATATGAACCATCACAATCATCCTCCAAGAGCCAAATGTTTCAGAAGAATTAATTAAAGTTTGACAAGTTGAGAGTTACTTTCTAACACCCAAGCAAGAAATGTTTGCAGTTTTAACAGACAAATCCCACAAGCCAAGACTCCAAGAACATGTTCTTACATAGATCTATTGGATGAGGCTGATGAGTGTGGCACTGAATTATCTCCTCCAATCAGAAAATTCCAATTTCAAGCACAGGCAATCACGACATGCCAAGTGTCCTATTTTCTCATTGGCTATTTAAATCATTGTAATTTTCTTACTGGCCCATGAATTGGTGCCCTCATGTAATTCGTTGTAAATTTGGCACCCTAATTAGGGTGTATGGGGATTAATCTTGGCCCTTGATCTTCAATTGATCTTGGTTCTTCATTGTATTGGAACAACTATGAAAGGCCAAGGCCTTCACATTTGTAAACAAGTTAGACAGTTAGAGGAGTTAGAAAGTTGACGATTGTAGAAGATTAGATTAGAAAAGGCTAGCGATGCAGAGCATCATGGAAAACTCATCAACTCTCTTGGATCATGCTGATCCAAACATCAATTTCACATGTTCTTGATCAAATACAAATTTCTAGAGGCATAATTAGTTAATCAACCCATTTAACACATTATCTTTACCAACTTGATCCTACTAACATCCAATTGTCATAAGGATTATCATCCTCCAAGGATCCAAAACAGCGTTTCATCTAGCCATCACAAGTACTCAAGCAGCAACTTATACTTCAATACACAGTTATCCCATTCATATTCAATGTCATCAAACAACCGCTTTAATCTTTAGTACAGAAATTAAGCCTCAAAGCCTATTTGTCTCCAATATCAATCATCCAAAATCCAATAGCTCAAAGCCTATTTGTCTCCAATATCAATCATCCAAAATCCAATAGCTCTTACCTTACAATAATTCTTCATTCTGTCCTGTTGCTCATACTTGCACACAATACATGTTTGATCCAATGTCCATACCCTGATTCAATGCCTTATCTACAAAACCTGCAAGATTCATTATGTGGACAACTAACAACAGTTATCCATAAACGACCCTTTTCCACTGTCCCTTCATAACCATGGTAATCCCAAAAAAAAAAAAAACACTTCCCTCTGAACATATAATGATCAAGATCAAAACATGACTGTTACTGTCCAACATGACAGTTTTATGTGAACTAGTGTAATCAGACCCTTAAACTCTTATGCATCCATCCCCCATGCCTACACAATGTCTGAATGCAATACTTTGGTGTTATCCAATTATCAGGAGTCATTCACAATCATATAGCTATTAATAAGCCTCAGGAACCAAAAGTTACACTGACAAACCCAGATAATTCATTAATTCTGCCCGCTAGGGCATCATGTTTCTCCCACATAACATATCCATTCGACGTAATATCAAACGCCCTTCAAATCTTAGTGAATATACTTCAGAAAAGCCAAGAATCGTATTTTTCCAACGATTAAATCTGAAGATTTAAACAAACCCTTGCAAACAGTCTGTTACTAAGGGTTTATACCTGTTCTTACAAAATCCATTAGATCTCTCTCTCGTATCCACGGCCAAGGTTCTAACCTGACTCAAAACAAATTCAATTCATTCTACTTCAATGCCATATAGGCTTCGATGGTCTTCCAATCCATTCATACACAAAAATGCTGATGAACAGTAAAAACGTGACTGGTCACAGAGTAACTGTCAAGCAATTTGAACAAAACATTAGATCTATTCCCTGATCTCTCAAAACAAATACATTGCAATAGTTTCTTATGGATTCTGCTTCCTTCCCTTGTGTTTCTTGACCATTACACAAAGAACTACAATCAAAATCTTACACAAACTCCATGACTGTCCTCAAATCTGCAGAATAGGAGTGACAGTCAGAGGTATATTACGAATAACCTTGGAAATCCTTCCTCTAACTTGATCACCATACGAAGCCCAACCTTCACATGTCATTTTATAATGTTCTTGATAGTTCCAAACTATTCAATAACCCATTTGACCGATCAACTTCTCCTTTACAAGGTTTGCGCAACATTACAAAAATTTGCATTCTGCAAATGTTGCACTTTTGCAACTTTTTGACAAGTTTTGAATTTTGACACAAATGACTTTAAAACCTTATATAAATCCTCCTAACATATCAAAATGGACTATATATGACCTTTTACAACACGCTTATCCTTCCATGGGCTTATTTGCATGAGTTGACCATATGAACCAATTTAGGACCTTACTAAACAACTTTGACAACTTTTTGTAATCACATCACATGGCTTTGCATAATGAATTATTATGACTTGAAACATCTTCAAATGACTTTACAAACTTGAATTTTATACATGACATCATTATTAACCTTCTTCAACCACCAAGTGTGCCCTTGTATGAGGTGCTCCTGCAATAGCTAGCTAAGGGAGAGACTTGATGAAATTCTTGCTATAATACTTTAAGGGAGAGACTTGATGAAATTCTTGCTATAATGCTTTCAAAGTAATGGATAGTTCATTGTTGGTTTTTTATGACGAAATACTTAATATTTCTTTGAAGTGATGCATGGTTTCCTCCATCTTTTCTTGGAATAGATTTCTTTTCATGTTGAAGTAATTTGGTTGAACGAAAGTGATTGTGGATGTTTAGTTGATTGACTCAACAAATCCATGCCTAAGTGATCGAAAGTAATTGTCAATGTTTACTTGATTGACTCAAAAAATCCGTGCCTAAGTGATTACTAACAAATCACATTATTTTGCTGAGAGAGTATCCACAGTTGAAAGGAACCTTGAAGTTATTTCATGATCTTACTTTGCAAGCTTAGCATAAGAGATGACCTTATATCAAGAGAAGATTGAGTATTTGAAATTTCACTCCAAAACATTGAGTATTTGACTATGCATGTTGTAGTGGAATAAAACTCACATCAATAGTTTAGGATGTGTGAAAGGTGATTAGGGTGTGTCAGTCTCCTCTTATTAAATTAATCAAAGATAGGAGCAGATTATCGTTAAAAGGAGAAGGATACTAGTTGTAGGAGAGAATTGGTATACAAGGGTTTTGTGGGATCCTCTAAATAAATTCACAGCTTAAAGGATGCATTTAGGACAAATGAATGTGTTCATCATAGCTACTTTCAATATTGCAACCAGGTTTCAATTTTTCTAGGGTAAATGCCTATCAAGAAGGATTCAAAAGAACCAAGGAGGGCACATTAAGGAATGTAATTTTAGTGATCCAAGCACTTCCTATTTATCAAAATTGGCTGGAACTTACAATTTTTTTCGTGAAATCATAAATTATGTTCTTTTCTAGATTGGGGTCAGCAGGACATGTTTCAGGGAGGTTATGCAAGTGTTTGTATCTGTCTATAACAAATCCATGCTGGGATGTCAGAACATGTTTCAGGGAGGAGGTGCATATGTTTTAGTGTACATGTGTATACAGGAATGGCTGTACATAAAATCAAGATTTAAGTTTTGGCACCCACGTAATGAATCAAATTAGATACTTAACATTCAATGTTCATTGATTCAAGTATAGCAACATAATTAATATTTTCATTGTTTTCATTACAAATTTGAAAGCCACTTAAATTTTTTTTAAATATATTTGGCGACTTTCTGAGAATTTACAAATTAAAAAAGAGACTTATTTGGGGCATCTAGCCTTCCTCCAAATGGTCAGGAGACATTTTAGACATTCCTAATCAGTTTGTGCCAAGAACCGAAACAAAGAGAAATGAAGGGATTAACACATAAGCATACATTTCAAAGATTCATCCATAGCATAAAATGTGAAAGTTATGCCAGTATTAGGAAACAGAAGAATTCAAATCTTGCCCAAGCAACACTGTTATGGTTGATTTGGATTTTTGTCTTTTACAAATAATGCAGAGTCATGAATCACAGATTGTGTTACACATCCACTCCCACTGGTCTGTTGGGATGAGTTATTTGGGTTTTTGTGTGATAAAGAGAGTCATGGTAATAACATAGTTTTTGCAGAGTTGTGTTAAAGAAAGCTTTCCTAAAAAAGAGGGAGGATTAGAATATAACAATCGCCACATCTATAATGGTAAGGTGTCATTTAATGTACACTGCCATGTCCTTTTTCTAGGATTGCAATAGACAAGTTCCCACTATATCCCCTATCCCTCCCCCTCCCCCTCCCCCCTCTTCCCCCTTGGGACATCTGGCCTTCCTCCAAATGGTCAGGAGACATGTTAAAACATTTCTAATCAGCATGCGCCAAGGACAGAAATATAGAGAAATAAAGGAGTAACACATAAAACTAGAAGCATACACTTCAAAGATTCATCCACAGCATAAAGTATGAAAGTTAATGCCAGTATTACGAAACAGAAGAATTCAGATCTTGCCCAAACAACACTGTTATGGTTGATTTGGATTTTTGTATTTTACAAATATTGTATTATCATGAATCACAGATTTTGTTACACATCCACTCCCACTGATCTGTTGGAATACATTCTTTGGGTTTTTGTGTGATACAGAGAGTCACGGTAATAACATTGTTTTGAAGAGTTAAGTGTTATAGAAGATTCCCTTATAAGAGTGAGGATAAGAATATAACAATCACCAAATCTATGATGGTTAGATGTCATTTAATGTACACTGCCATGTTCATTTTTGAGGATTAGAAGAGACCAGTGCCCACTATATCTGCTACTCCCTGTCACTCCCTCCCTTATATGTGTGTGTGTCCATGTGTCTGTGTATCAAATAAACATTCATCCCTGACTCCCTTTTACCATTCATTGATGAAACTCCTATGATCCAAGATCAACATTACTGTGATTTCTATGGCCATTTGTAAATCCTTTCTGATGGAACCTACACAGTTCCAAACAGAATGTATTCTGTCGATCTCCTATATTTCCCCATTCTCTGGTGAAACATAAGGAAATTTTATAAGTTAAAATGTACTTATCATTCATAATTCAGAAAGAATATTCATAAAATATGAATTTCAGCACATTCTAGGATAATTTTGAACTTCTTAATCCCAAAAGTTGAATTCTTTATGGACTTAAAATATTCAAGATGCCATAGTCCTCTACCCTAGATGTCCATAATGCACCTTTAAAGACTTTTCGAACTGAGAATTTTTATATATGCATAATATTTATATGAATCATGAACCACATGGGAGAGTTATAAAGGGTACAAAGTAACACAAAATGCTAAGGTCAAAGTCCAGCTGGGCTTGATCAAAGATATTAAAATTTAAAGTTGATGGAATTCCAAAAACCTCTCACCTCCCTGCCTAGAAATTGGCCAATGCTGCAGTCTCTTCTCTCTAAACCAAACAATAATCCCAAGTTTTGGATCAGTCATCAGATATATTCTACAAGGGCATGTGCTCCTCAACCTACTGATCCACAATCTTCAAGGAATCTGTTGCTTTCAAATCAGTCAGTCTCCATGAAGGGAACAGCTGCTTAATTCCTTCATATTCATGTCAAATGTACAGTTGACAATTCATATCGAGCAAAAAATTATGATGGATGCTAACGAATGATGGATCCCACCCGTTGTGTTCATTTATGGAACCTCAGGCAGCTTTCAACTTCCATAGAACATGGATATGTGATCAGTTGGAACCAATGGGATTGATAGAAATACCACCACTGCGGAAAAGAAAGTTTTCCAAGGAAGGCATAAGCTCGTGATTAAAGAGGACTCACTAACGTAATCTTAAACTAGAAATTTTAGTCCAACAGTTGATCTTATGAAAAGTAGAGCAGTTCTACTTTGGGTCAGACTAATGTTTGCCCCAGTTGAATTTTGGAAAGGAATCTCCATGCAGAAAGTTGGCAAAAGCCTTACAACTCACTCTCTGTCTGGACATCCTCATATAAAGACAACTTTAGAATTAAGGAGGTATAAAATGTGAAACAAACTTCATTCTGGGAACATTCACCTTTGGTTCCTGCTATGTCTAATTTATGGAAATCTTGTACACTATCTTGTGCAATCAGCAAGGAATCCATTAATAGATATTATTGTATATCAGAAAATTGGGTTGCCTAAAAGTGGTTAATTTATGCTAAAAATAGATTGTATGTTGCTTGCACACAACGTTTGTTTTCATTTGTTTATTTCTAACTTATAGCTTGTGAGCTATCTCCCAACTCTATGTTGTCGGTAAAATTGTAAAACAGCCGATGAGCCCTTTGGGAAGGTTCTTGTTATGTAGTCGATGGGCCCTTCGGTAATTGTTATGTAGCCAACGGACCCCTTCGGCAAGGTTCTTCGAGAAGAGTATATAAACCATCCGAGATCAATGTAATTATCATCAGAAGCATTATGTAATCTCTTCGGCATATATGCGAATAAAAGGAGTACCGTTGTTACATGTTCTTGTTTCATTGTCTGTGTGCATTAATTCATTTACCCCATACGGTAAGCATTTGGCGTCATTGCCCGATGGACCTAGAACGAAGGCAAAGAAATGAAGACTAATGCTGAATCAGCTGAACAAAAATAAGAATAAGCTGAAGGAAAAAAATGAAATACGCATAGCACAAGGGAAATTAATTTTGGCACAACAGGCCGAATGTAGACGAAGGTTTCAGCAGATTGTCGACGAACACCGAAGCACTGAGGAATTGTTGGAATAGATTCGACAGCAGTTGGATTTGGTGGAAGAAGCAAGGGAGGAATTTCTTAACCTACATACACCGAGGGAAGAGAATCCAGACGGAAGGGAATTAACTCACATGGCTCGGAGTGCCGAGGGAGCACAAGCATAGAGTGAACTCTTCATCCGAGATAAACTTCCGAAACGGACATCTTTGCTTGACGAAAACCCTTCTTCACCAAATAGCATGACTATTGGAAATAAAATGACTCTTCGAAACAGAATGGGTGTTCAAAACAGCGTGGGTGTGCAAAACAACACGGGAGTGCAAAACAGCGCAGGAACACAACAAATCCCTCAACCTCGAATAGTAATGGCTAGAGCAAAAGAAAAATTGCCAAAGTTTGATGGTGATGGAACGGCCGATCCAATCAGACACTACAAGACATGCGAAACAATTTGGACAGCGAATGGCATAATTGATACAGATGAATGGGTGCGACAATTTCCAGCAACCCTGAGGGGTGTACCAATTGATTGGTTTGCCGACACAAATCCCCAAAAATTAACTACATGGGTGGAAGTTAAAAAGGAGTTTATCATCGAGTTTCAATTGTTGTGCGACGACAATGAAATCATAGCAGAAATCTACACCACAAAGCAAGGGAAAAGTGAAACTATCTGTGTATATGCCAGAAAGCTCACAGAATTAATAAATAAAATGGAAAGTAAGCTAGCGGATGGGCTGAAAAAGCGATGGTTCATCGAAGGACTACGCCTAGAGTTAAAGAAGAAAATGAAGATTGTGCCGCCATCATCATACACTGAAGCATACAATCAGGCGATGGACTTAGAGAGTGAACAGAAAACAAAAAAGAAGAAAAGTAGCTCATCCGACTCAAATGATACATCTTTGGAAAAAGATAGCAATGATGACGAAAAGGGCAGCAAGAAGGTCCGAGCTCTCCAGAAGGATATGATCATAATGATGAAGGAATTTAAGAATATGCAGAAAGAGACAACGGGAAACAAGCTATGGTGCACCAAATGCAAGAGAGAAGGTCACACAAAGGGATAATGTCCGAAGAACTAGTTCTATGAAATTTGCCAAATTATGGGACATTCCTTAAAAAAATGCCCCTTCAATATGAAAACAAAAGGACCTCAACAAGTGCTAACGCAGGAGGCTTCTCCGTCACGAGCAAGCGGAAACACCAAAAGTGATGGTGCCACTTCAGGTGGGTACAAAAATAATATAAGGCAAAACAACAATACCAACAAGAATACCAACAATAATAATGGGAGCCACAGCCGAATTCAGTACGATGTGAACGACCGCCCAATGGTTCAATGCCGAGCATGCAATTTGTGGGGCCACTTTACATGAAACTGTACATTGGCAAACACACCAAAGTTGTTATGCAGATGGTGCGGTCCGAGATATCATGAAGATGCCAAGTGCCTGAAATCAAGAGTGAATTTGATCACTATTGGGAGAGACGAAGAGGAGGTTCTGGCAATCACACGAAAACAAGCAAAACTGTACCCCGACCCAATAAAAGAAAAGAAGAAATTGGAAGAAGCATGGGCGAAAATTGAGAAAGCAATGCAAAAGAAGAAAGCACACTTGAAGGACACCAATTGCGCTGAACAGAACATCCTACGGAAAATATTACAAATGGAAGTACTAGCCAAACTAAAAGATCTGCTACTCACAATGCCTCAACTCCAATCGGCACTCACAAACATCGCTTCAACTGCTAAATTACCAGGAGAACAAGGAAGGGAGAAGGGAAGTGGAGCAAGTGTAGAGGACCCAATGCTGCTAGCCCTCACATCCGAACTACATCCAGCGATCGTCGAGATGGAAATTCTGGGAACTGTTCTGACAGACACAATTGTTGACGGAGGGTCAGGCATGAATGTGTTACCAGAAGATACTTGGAAGAAATTGGGACAACCGACATTGTGGCCACCTACCTTCCAATTATTGACGGTGGACCAACACGGCATTAAACCTCTCGACATACTCATGGCACAACCAGTGACTATTGGAACATAGTCGTTCCTATTTGACTTTGTTGTCATCCCACTGAAAAGGAGAGTATACGACGCCATTCTGAGCCGAGGATGGCTCATACAAGCAAAGGTTAAGCATGATTGGAAGAAGAATACACTATAACTGAAAAGTGAAGGACAAAAATTCATCATTGATTTACACACGCAAATGGTGAGTGAAGAAGCTCTATCATCTGATTCTGAAGACGAGGATGAAAGGAAGCAGTGAATGGAACAAGTACAGGAGGGAATCCTACGGGTGGAAGGTGGATCGACAAACGATGATTTGGATTCGGTAACGGATTATTTCACTGGTAGATGGAGGATTATGAGCTATTCCAGAGCTGCAACATACTAACGATAGAGGAAGGGTACAACGGAGATGGATTTCCAAAAGAGTTCAGGGAAATAAAAGAAGGGAACACATCGCTGGATGAAACACCTGCCCATGTATTCGGTGAGGGGCAGCCGATCAAATATAATGAAGCCACAACACAACCCATGAATTTAGGAGATGAGGCCGAACTAGAAAAGATACTGGTAGGGGATAACTAGAATCCAGTACTAAAAGCAGCGGCATTTAAAATATTTTTGGAATAAAAAGATATATTCGCGTGGACATATAAGGATTTGAAAGGAGTTCCACTAGAGTTGTGTTCACCGCATTTCATTGGTCAAAGGTGCAGTGCCTGTATTGAATCGGCCTTATAGGATGAATAGAAACTACGCAGTGTGGGTTATAGGAGAAATTAACCGAATGTTGGGGGCTAATATTATTTTTAAGGTTCAAACAAGTGAATGGGTGTCGCCCATAGTCATATCCCTGAAGAAGGATACCACCCAAATCAGGATATGTGTTAATTTCAGATGCCTCAATGCGGTAACAATCAAGGACCCCTTCTCGATACCATTCATAGGCAGTATATTGGAGGAGGTAGCTGGGCATGAGATTTATTCATTTATGGACGGGTTTTTGATATATCAAATTTTCATAGCAAAAGAGGACAAATTGAAAACGACATTTGTGGTAGAAGACGGGATGTACGCATACAACCAAATGTCATTCGACCTGTGCAATGCACCAACTACATTCCAAAGAATCATACTGCACATATTCGACAAAATGTCTGTCGGAAATTTCAAAGCATTCTTGGACGACTGATCTGTATTCAGCACCAAAGACAAAAATCTGGCAGCATTGGGCGAATGCATGGAAAGATGTTGAAAGGCACGCCCCACTTTAAATCCAAAGAAATGTAGATTCATGGTCCCGCAGGGAAAATTACTTGGCCATATAGTCTGCAAGGAGGGGCTGAAAATAGATCCAGACAAAGAGTGATAATGGAAATGCAGTCGTCTACAAACATAATGGAGGTAAAGTCATTCCAAGGAAACATAGGCTATTATAGAAGATTCATCAAAAACTTTGCCAAGGTACCATACCCACTGGACAGGTTAAAATGCAAAAGGGGAACCATTAAAATGGGAGAAAGAACAAAATGAGTCATTTGAAGGGTTGAAGGTACAGTTGGTCACAGCACTGATATTGGCGTACCTAGATTGGAACAAGGAATTTCATGTCCATGTGGATGCATCCAACTATGCAACTGGAGCAACTTTGGCGCAAACAGGCAACCATGGACTAGATCACCCGATATATTTTGCCAACCAACTACTATCAAAAGCAGAATAGAACTATAGTACAACAGAATGAGAAGCCATTGGAATGGTCCATGCAATACAGAAGTTCAGACATTACTTGCTGGCAACACCATTCGTGTTTTATGTCAACCATCAAGCTCTGTTGTACCTGGTGAATAAACCTATCATCCAAGGAAGAATCAGTCGGTGGCTACTTTCGTTGCAGGAATTCACCTTCAAGATCATTGTACGGCCCGGGAAACATCATGTCAGCGTAGACCATCTGTCGCGAATTAAAACAAGTGAACCGATAGACAGAGTGAACAATGATTTCCCTAATGCACAGTTATTCTAACTTGCAGTACTACCAAAATGGTACACGAGTATTGGGGAATATCTTTCCATGGGACAGCCACCGAAGGAGATGCCACAAAATGAGAGGCGAAAGTTAGTAATTAGGAGCCATACATTTCAATTGATTAATGGATTATTGTACAAAATGGGGCCTAATCACATCCTCCGATGGTGTGTGTTAGAGGAGGAAATACCAAGAGTGTTGAAGGAAGCACATCAGGGTCCAGTAGGAGGGCATATGGGACCTGATACAATAGCATGGAAAATATTGTTGGCAAGACTGTGGTGGCCGACAGTGTACAACGATGCACACGAATGGGTCATCGGGTGTGACACTTGCCAAAGGGCTGAAAAACCACTGAAGAGAGACTTTATGCCGTTTCACCCCTCACATGCGTAGGAATTATTCAAACGATGGGGATTGGATTTGTGGGAGCTTTGAAAGTGATCCGGATGCACCGATGTCGATATATAATTGTAGCAACGGAGTACTTAACGAAGTGGGTAGAAGCACGGGCTCTACCGAATAACTTAGCAGCTAGTACAGCAAAATTCATATATGAACAGATAATCACACGGTATGGGATTCCACTTCAGATAATGAGTGATCATGGAGGGCATTTTGTAAATAACATCATTAAACTGTTGATGACAAAATTCAAAATATATAACTCTCTATCAAGTCCATACTACCCATGAGCAAATGGACAGGCTGAGGCTATGAACAAGATCCTGGTAGCAATCATCTATAAGTCATGTGCGGTCAAAGGTGAACACTGGGAGGAGAAACTGCCCTCTGCCCTCTAGGCATACCACATGGCATACAAGGTGACAACGGGACACACACCGTTCCAATTGATGTTTAAACAGGAGGCAGTGATACCAGCAAAATTTATGATACCGAGTTTGAGGATCGCACTGGAAAATAAGTTAGGCGACATGGAAAGCCTGAGGGAAAGATTGCATAATCTAAACAAACTCGAGGAGAAGCAGCTATTGGCACAATGGGCCACAGAAGTGACACAAAATAGGCGCAAAGCATGGCATGATAAACAGCTGAAATTGAACAAGTTCCAACTGGGATTGCTAGTGTTGAAGTATGATGGATGGAACGAAATCAAACTAGGCAAGTTTAAAATCAAAAGGGGTTGGGCCATACCAGATCCGAGAAGTAGGTGATAACGGAGCAATAAAGTTATGGACACTGGACGGGCAGGAAATTCCGAAAATGGTAAACGGTGTCGTCGGTAGAAACTGTAGCTGACTGGGTTATGCCATCGGAGATTGTGTATTTGGTAGCCGAGGGTAGATTAGGATTGTTTTGTAGCCGATGGACCTCTTCTAGAAGGTTCGGCGAAAAGTATTTATACACCCTCTTGGGTCATTGTAAAGCATCTTATCACCAATTATGTAATCTGTCGGCTTATGCAAATAACGGAGTACTGCTGTTCATGTTCATTATCTGGGTGCATTTCTTAATTAACCTATGTAGTAAACATTCTGGCACAACAAGCTGAACGACGAAAGAGATTTCAGAAGATTGCTGACGGAAACCGGACCACGGAAGAATTGTTGGAGGAAATTTGGCAGCAAGTGGAATTGTGGAAGAAGCACGGGAGGGGTTTTTCAATTTGTGTTCATCGAAGAAAGAGAATCTAGATGGGAGAGCATCAACTCGCACGGCTCGGAGTGTCGAGGGAGCACGAGCGTGGAGTGAACTCTTCGTTCGGGATACACTTCCGCAGGAGACAACTTCAGAAGATCCTTCTTCACCAACGTTCACAGCTGTTGAGACCGCGGGAGAACAGTCCGCTAGTGTGGGAGTGCGGACCGCCCGTGTGGGAGAACAGTTCGCTGGTGTGGAAGAGCGCCCGTGTGGGAGAACAGTCCGCCGATGTGGGAGACCAGTCCGTCGGTGCGGGAGTGCAAACCGTCGGTGTGGGAGTGCAAAACCACGGTGTAGTAGTGAACAACGCCAGTGTTGCAGGACCGAGCAACGCCTGTTTACAAAAACCAATTGTGATGGTGGGACCAAAAGAGAAACTGCCGAAGTTCGATGGCAATGGTACGGCCGATCCCATTCGACACTGCAAAACATGTGAAAAGATCTGGAGGGCAAATGGCATAACTGATGAAGACGACTGGATGAGGCAATTTTCAGCCACCCTACGAGGCGTGGCAATTGACTAGTTTACTAGTACAGATCCGCAAAAGCTAGACAGTTGGAATAACATTAAAAAGGAGTTTCTGGCCGAATTTCAACTGTTGCGCGATGATAATGAAATTGTAGCAGAGATCTTCAATACTAAGCAGGGGAAGAATGAAATTGTCCATGTCTACGCCAGGAAATTAGAAGACTTGATAAACAAAATGGAAAATAAGCCAGCGGACGGACTTCAGAAAAGATGGTTCGTGGAAGGTCTACGCCTAAACTTGCAGAAGAAAATGAAAATTGTGTTGCCGTCGTGATACACAGAAGCTTATAATAGAGCATTGAACCTCGAAAGTGAGCAGAAGAAGAAGAAGAAGAAGACTAGCTCATCTTATTCTAATAATGACAAGCCTTCCGGAGAAGATAGTAGCGATGATGAAGGCAGTAGCAAGAAGGTGCGCACCCTACAAAAGGACATGATCCGCATGATGGAGTTTAAAAATATGCAGAAGGAGACAAAGGGTAGTGAACTGTGGTGCACAGAGTGTAAGACTGACAGTCATACTAAAGGATCCTGTCCAAAGAACCAATTCTGTGACATTTGTCAGATCATGGGCCATTTGACCAAGGAATGTCCCTTTAACATGAAGACCAGAGGATCCCTGCAGGGACTTACACAAGAGGCATCTCCGTCAGGCAGTAGCGGAAATACCAATAATGTTGGTGCTACGTCGGGAGGATACAGGAATAATAGCAAATGGTAAAACAACAATAACAATGCAAACAATAACAATAATAATGGCGGGATGAGTCGAATTCAGTATAATGCGAACAGACGGTCGATCGTTCAATGCCGGACATGTAATTTGTGAGGTCATTTTGCACGGGATTGTACAATGACAAACACACCAAAATTATTATGCAAATGGTGCGGACCTGGCGATCATGAAGATGCCAAATGTCCAAAATCTGGAGTCAACTTGATCACTGTCGGGATAGCTGAAGAAGAGGTGTTGGCGATTACACAGAGGCAAGCAAAAGAGTACCCAGACCCAGTAGAAGAAAAGAGGAAATTTGTAGAAGCACGAGCGAAGATTGAAAAGGCATCGTAGGCAGAAACATCTCAGTTGAGGGACACCACTGGCACTTCGGCAAGAAACTCACAAAACATTGTACAACAAATTTTACAAATGGAGGTACGAGTCAAGATAAATGATTTGCTTCTTACAATGCCCCAGCTCCGAGGATACTAGGAGAACAAGGTAGAGGGAAGGAAACTGATGCAGGCGGAGATGACCAAATGTTGCTAGCCCTCACATCTGGCCGACATCTCGCAGTTGTCGAGATGGGGATCTTTGGACACATTCTCACAGACACAATAGTTGACGAAGGGTCTGGCGTAAATGTCTTACCTGAGGAGACCTGGAAGAAGCTAGGATAGCCAACACTGTGGCCACCTACATTCTAGTTGTTGACAGCAAACCAACAGGGCATTAAACCTCTCGGCGTTCTGATGGCACAACCGGTGACGATTGGCACACAACCATTCCAATTTGACTTTGTCATGATCCTGCTGAAGAGAAAAGGATACGATGCCATTCTAGGCCGTGGATGGATTATTCAAGCTAGGGTTAAACATGACTAGAAGAAAAACACTTTATCACTTGAAAGAAAAGCGAGAAAATTCGTCATTGATTTGCACACCCAGATGGTGGGGGAAGAAGCTTTGTCCTCAGATTCTGAAGCAAAAGATGAAGGGAGGCAGTGTATGGAACCAAATTAGGAGGGAGTCCTGTGGTTGAAAGGAGGATCAACAGACGACGATATGGATTCTATCAATGGTCTTTACCACTGGCAGATAGAGAACTACGAACTCTTTCCAAGCTATAATATGTTAAGGGTAGACGAAGGTAAAAAAGAAGGGGAAAATGAATGTCCAAAGGAATATAGAGAAATGGAAGAAGGACAGGCGATTACGGCTGAAGCTGAAGGGAAGAACATACAGCACGAACCCAGAAAAAGGAAAGATCCCACAATATGACTGCATAGGAAGAAAAGGTTATGACGAACCATTGATCTATTAGAAGGGTGCTAGCAGCAGGGAAAACACATTATACGGTCTACACAGAAAACAAAGAGAGCAGGCTCAATAAAAACTTCAGCAATACAGAGTGAAAGTTCTAAAATCAAGAAGATAGTTGACGGCGAGGAATGGTAGCCGACAAAATTCATGGTACGCGGCATGGAAAGCTTGAGGGAAAGCTTATATAATCTGAACAAACTCGAGGAGAGGCAATTGCAGCCACAATGGGCCACTGATCAAGATAATGAGGATTGTCCATTGGTTGTGCCGAACTCCATAAAGAGGCATCCAAAGAAGCGGTCGCCCAAGGTTCGACTCCGAGGGAGGGATATGGGGGATTCTTCTAAGGGGGATTCACAAGGAGCCCTCTTTAGAAAAAGCATCTCTTCAATTATGGGGAAGAAGCACTTCAAAGCTCAATCTGTGTTTCAATGCGCTTTGAAAAGACAGGCTACGGGGATAACTAAAGCGTATGATTACATTCTGCTAGCGGATAAGATCATGCAGGTGTCTATAAAGAAAGTTTTGCCAAGAAGTGGTCCCATGGACTTGGTATCCTGCGGGCACTGGCCGCGGACACTGAGTGTCCCGTAGATAGGGTGTCTCGTGGACACCGCCCGTGGACACCGAGTGTCCTGCGGACATCGCTTGCGGACACCAAGTGTCCCACGGACACTAAGTGTTCTACGGGCACACTGCCCGTGCCACGGACACCGAGTGTCCCATCGGTAGGGTGTCCCACAGACACCACCCGCAAACACTAAGTGTCCCACGGGCTGGGTTTCCCACGGACACCGCCCGCGCCTCGGACACTAAGTGTCCCACGAGCAAGGTGTCCCGCGGACACTGAGTGTCCCACGGTCACATGGCCATGAACACAAAGTGTCCCACGGACACTTTTGCCGTGGAAGGTGATGCATGGGTGAAACAGTTCAAAAGGTCCTTTTGCCACAGAAGTTGACCCACAGGAAGATTGCAATACACCAGTAGACCTAGAAGAAGGGTGAAAGGAGGTTTTCAAAAAAAAAAAAAAGTCGACAGATTCAAATTGTTCGGAATGAGTAACGGATGATGCCAAAGGGAAGGGAAAACATCAGTGGTTGCCAGAAAAAGTGTAGAATCAGAAGTAAATTACAGAAATAGTGTGTTACATGCAGTTTTGTGTGGGTTTCGAAGTACTAATTTGGTCTTGCCGACCTTGGGGCGTTGCCTCCTAGACCCCCAGTCCTTGCGGATATCAGTCGTGAGAAGTGTGACCAATTGATGAGACCTGGAGCTACTGCAGGCATGGAATGTCTGTATACCAGAGGCACTTGGAGTGGGTGTTGGATGTGAGGCTATCTTGGTGGATGCACAGAGAGCTCATGAGTTGATCATCCAGTTGAAGGCAGTTCAACAACACTTGGCTCAGTGTACCTAGAGTTTGCAACATAGGCGGCTATCAAGGTCAGCTTGACTAAGAAGATAGTATTGTATTGGCAGAGGCTACAGATGCATCGTGGGTTGGAGACCAGTTTGGTGCAGGCACAGAAAAAATGTGAAAGGGATGTGACAAAAGAAAATTTATCTTGTTATAGTTAGTCAGTTAATGTATTTTGTGTGTTAATTTGTCTTGAGTATCTTGTAATTGTCGTCCGGAGATGACTTTTTCTTTTGGAGGGGATGATGTTGTCGGTAGAAACTGTAGCCGACTGGGTTATGCCGTCGGAGATTGTGTATTTGATAGCCAACGGGTAGATTAGGATTGTTTTGTAGCCGACGGGTAGATTAGGATTGTTTTGTAGCTGACAGACCTCTTCTAGAAAGTTTGGCGGAAAGTATTTATACACCCTCTTGGGTCATTGTAAAGCATCTTATCACCAGTTATGTAATCTATTGGCTTATGCGAATAACAGAGTATTGCTGTTTGTGTTCATTATTTGGGTGCATTTCTTAATTAACCTATGCGGTAAACAAACAGCTGCAAGTTAAAAATATATCATGCGCGACCTGTTCCTTCATTGACGAGTATTGACGAGCAGTAAAATTTTGAGTAAACAACAAAAAAAGAAAAGATTTAAGTCACCATGTGACAACCAGCATAGTCACCGTACGGCAATCTGTTAATAGCACCGTACAGTATTTGAAGTCTTGTAGCCATATGGAAAAACAGAGCAAGGATTGTTTTTCCCACCATACAGACTTTTAAAAAGAGTTTAAAATCTTAAATTAGCATCGTACGGCCTCCTCTCTTATTCAAGCACTGTACGAACTTTTGTGCACAGGAGCTAAATAATCACCGTATGGCCCTTTTATGTGCTGCTGTTACCATACGGATAAAAGGGTCAATACAAGTTTTCTCTTGCGGATTTCATATTGTTGTACGACAATTGCCTAGGTTCTTGTTGTATAAACACCATACGGTTTCTCTCTAGCTTTTAGTGCTTCCACCGTATGGCTTCTTCTAATAGCCTTATGTTCATACGGGCATTGCAGTCAAGCATCAACAATAATATCGTCTTCCACAGTGCCTATCATGGTGATTTAAAGGGAGGATTGGATAGGAAGGGAAGAGAGGAGAGTGACATCAGTAAATTTGTAGAGCTTAAGGTCTTGTTGCCACGATTGGAAGAGATTGATGCAAATTTGGTCTATAGAGCATAGATTTTACAGAGATTTGAAGACCTCTTCAGGAGGCTTAGTGGAGGCTACACAATCTTCAGATTGGTCTGGGTAAATCTCCATACAGAAAAGGCAGTTAACAATTCCTATGGTGTTTTATATGCCTGTACGTTTTTCTTATGTTCCTTCACTATACGGCCTAGACAAGGGAGAAAGTTGGAAGTCGCATACAAACAATTGGCTGGTCCATAAGAGCAAATACGGCCGTACGGTTCCCTTCTGGGAATTCGTAGGACTTGGTTAGTACAACAGAAGTTAGAAGCCATTTGTTAAGTCTTGAAGGAAGGCCATACAGACACTTGGAAAAGAGGACAATTTTTGTGTACAGAGAGATAACTGACCGAAGAATAAATGGAGTCTATAGGCAAGAGAAAGTGGAAAAGAGAGTTGGAAGAATCGACAGCTGGGAAGGGCATGAAAATGTCGACAAGTAACCAGAGTGAAGGCACCAGTAGCAACAGCAAGCAGAAGTGTAAGGCACAGGCACCTACAACCACTGAGATCACACATTAGAATATAGCATTTGAAGGACTGAGCGGTATGGATTGTAGAAAGTGGTGGTAGGAAACTCAAGGCAATCATCCAGTAAAAGCCAGCATCAGAAGGGCACAAGTGGAATGGGCGATTCGGATGCCTGTTTTTTGCATCTGAGAATACGAGGGTTTCCTGCGCGTCATGATTGAGACTTATGGTAGGGGCTCTCGGAAAAGCACATTTCAGTACTTGGGAAGAGCCCTGGTAGTTTCATTCAAAGCAGCAGATTTTACACGGGTGTTTGGCATACCAGGGCCGCAGGGCAAGAAGGTACAGCTTAAAAAGATTTCCAAGGAGGTAAAAATGTTTTTGATCGAACTGGTATGTAAAGACATGGCTGAAGCAGAATAGGAAGCATTGGCTGAGACATCAAAAGGTAGGGTATTAAAGAAAACAAACATCTAGGAGGGACCATGGTGATGCCTGATGGATTTAGTAAAGACCAAACTTATGGGATCAAGTAGGGCATCCGATATCTCCTTTCCGTAGGTATCCATGATGAACAACATAATGAATGGGAAGGTGCATGATTGGGCATCTGTGCTGGCTGAACGAATGCATGAATTTATGACACTCTAGCATAAGACATTTTATATGCCACATTATGCCATAGGTCTCTTCCTCGATGCTACAGCGCGGATGATTCCAGAAGATAGGTTGGAGGCAAGACTTGGACCATTAGCTCCTGGGGAACCTCCTATCATGCAGTGGAGACACTTGGACTAAGCCACTGGGCAAAAGGGCTCTACACGGTAGAAAAGACTTCGGCTTGATGTCATCGGTAGAAATTGTGTATCGGCCGACAGGTCCCTTCGGAAAAAGTCTTGTTATATAGCCAACAGGAAAATAGTTGTAGCGACATGTTGTATGGGGCCGACGGACTTCTTTAGGAAAGTTCTTCGAAAAGTATTATAACCCCTTCAAAAAGCATTGTGATCATATCTTATCATCGAAACATAATGTACTGTTTGGCATATGGGAATAATAATAACAAGAACAGCATGGGAGAGGAGGAAGGGGAAGACAATGACGAAGAGGTTGAGATTGTCATAGCCACTCTCTTGTTATTTTCGCACCCTACACTATCTGCCACTCCCTGCCTAGTCCCAGCAGGTGTGCACATGGCTCATATACTAGGGTTTAGATAGACACGATAGCCGATAGTGATGACTACAGCACCCCAGCAGGCGGTTACAATAGTAGCACCCTAGCAATACGGGGTAAGGCCTCCCCCAGTCCGACCAACAGTTGGGTTTGCCGTGGGATTTGCACAGGTGGCAGCACTCGTAAGCCAAGAGAGTATGCCAGCTCCTGCTGAAGCACTTCTAGTAGTAGAAACGGTGACATCTACTGAAGCACAACTAGCAGCAGAATCTATGGCACCTACAACAGAGAGGGTACCTGAGGAGAGAGAGGAGACTACTAGGGAGGCACCCGAACTTCTAGTAACAAAGATAGTGAAGAGCCAAAATACGCCTAGTGTGCACTTGGATGTAGTGGGTTCAGATGCAGTAGTTACTATGAGTATGGATACAACACTCTTGGCATCACCTGAGCGTGATAGGGAGAGTAGAGCACAGAGGTTGAGTACTTACTTGAGTACGTAGTTCCACTACACTCCAGAACCTTGGATGTCCTACATGTAGACACCTATGCAAGACGACATTCTGGAGGAAGACACTTAGCAGGCACAAGTAGCGGAGCCAGTACAGGATGTGGGATCGTCGCATAGCGCTGTGGAGCATATGGTGGAAGCAGTAGAGAGGGCTATGGGTGTGCAGCAAGAACATTCAGTAGCACAAGAGATAGGGATGAGAGAGGCATTTCTTGCTAATGTAGCAGCTCTAGCAACTCGGGCTCACTAGGTGTTAGCTTCGACGGAGACTCGGGCATTGGACTCAGTAGTGAAGGAGTTGGAGGGAGTCATATCTTTTATGAGATTAGGATGCCCAACTGCCTTTACAATCTGTTTTGAAGAGTGGGAATGGCCGAATGTGGAGACTGCAGAGATGTGACAGGACTGGGCCACGACAAGAGATCCTGGGATAGAGAGCCAAGTAGAGGCTTTGACTCATGAGAGAGTGAAGTTATATAGGGAGGCATATTACACTCTTCGAAGAAGTTAGGCAAATCAAGTAGCAGCTAAGAGGGCTCGGGAGGAGTCAGCTGCGAGGTTAGCCTCAGAGAGGACCACCTAGGAATCCGAGAAGATAGCCCTGTTAGACAAACAAAGTCAGCTACAGAAGTTGGCAGCAGAAAAGGAACAAGTGGCAGCAGGAAAGGAGAAAGAGTTGGGTGAAATTGCAAAGATGATGCAGTCAACTTTAGAGCTCCAAATGGAGGCAGAAGTAGAACTAAAGGTTAGGAAAGAGCAAGTCTTCAAGCTACAAGCTGAGCTGAACGAGTTGAGAGGGCGGACGACCACTATGCCAGGGATGCATCCCTCTGTGTAGTATTTATGCATTGATGTATTTTGGTTATTTTGAGTTTTGTTGTATTTTCGTCCAGAGACGACTTTTCTTTTTGGGGGGGGATGATGTTGTCGGTAAAATTGTAAAACAGCCAACGAGCATTTTGGGAAGGTTCTTGTTATGTAGCCGACGGGCCCTTCGGCAATTGTTATGTAGCTGATGGACCCCTTTGGGTAGGTTCTTCGGGAAGTATATATATACCATCTGAGATCATTGTAATCATCATCAAAAGCATTATGTAATCTCTTCGGCATATATGTGAATAAAAGGAGTACTATTGTTACATGTTCTTGTTTCATTGTCCGTGTGCATTAATTCATTTACCCCATACGGTAAACACTCTGCAAATACAATCCGCAATGCAATGAAGAACACCATAGCTCACCTTCTCACTCACTTTGCTCCTCAGTCACATTCTAGACCGCCAACACTCCAACTGATCTCTAAATCTGAAATGAGTTGAGCCTTTCCTTCTTTATAAAGACAATGCATCAAACGTGGAACAAAGTCCACCATAGTTAGATCACAAATCGCATGATCGCTGGCTCATAATATTCAAAGAGCTTGATTAACCAATCATGCATCGTCCAATGTAACATGTTATGCAAGTCAACCCCAAAAGAGCAACACGCCACATAAAACACTTAGTGCAATCACACACACTTCAAGGAACATTGAACTTACAAAACGACCAATCCTACCTTGGTCAAATCACCGCCTCATAAATTGTTCCAACGATCCCCCATGAGACCTATCTTGATGCCACTCATTCTCCAATGTGATGTGCCAAATCGTCGATTTCAACACTTAGCCGAAATCATCACCGAGTCATGTTGGCCAAATCAAGTCATCAAGTCATGTTGGCCAAATCAAGTCACCACATAAATCATGTCGCCAGACAAGCAAATCAAGTTACCTTGATTTGTCCAAGTTAGCTCACCAACTAGGGTGGTTACATCCTCCCCCACCTAACTCATGTCGATGCACCCCCTTGAAGATGCATGGGAGGGGTTAACCCTGCAACTTATTTCCATCGTAATGAGTTCCCCTGCAAGAACTCCATGACCTTCTCTTCATCACACCACATTGTTTCACCTCTTTTCCATGTTGTCTCTTCATGAGTTGTTCCTTCCCAAATCACCAAGAACTCATGAGAAACCTTTCTTTCATGCCCCCTTATAAGTATTGCCAACACTTGTGCAACTCATATGTTGGTATGATCAATCACATTGGTTGGTCCTCAGCTAGGAACATTCCTCACTAGATTTCCTCATTTGGATGAGTGTTAGCAACTAAGAGACATGAAACATTGGATGTACACCAAGATAAAAAGGTAAGTTCAGTTTGTATGCGACTGGGTTATCTTTTGCACAACCTCGAGTGGTCCATCAAATCACCTCAACAGTGAAGGACTTAGACCCTTGGGTACTTTGAACTGGATCGGGTTCATCTTTAGCAAAACCTTGTCACCTACATTGATCTCAACCTTCCTTTACTGCTCATCAGAAAACTTCTTCATCCGACCTGTTGACTTGGTAAGATGATACCTTGCCAATTCAACCCTTTCATTCCAATTTTGTACCAACTTGGTTGCATCAGTATCAGACCCCAAATAACCTCGCATCATTGTGTGAGGAGTGAGTGGTTGTTTCCCATTCGCCAACTCAAACGGAGAGAACTTCAATGACTCACTCTTATGCAAATTGTAAGAGAACTATGATGCATCAAGCAATCTCATCCAGTTAGTCTGATCAAATGCCACTAACTGCCTCAAGTTATCTTCAAGCATACAATTGATTGGCTCAATATGTCCATCTGTTTGAGGATGATAGCTCGAGTTCATGAGAAACCTCGTGCCTGCCAAACAAAACAACTCAAACCAGAAATTAGAAGTGAATCTCGGATCCCTATCGTACATAATATTCAAAGGTATCCCCTAATACTTAACCACATTCTTGAAGCAATACATTGTCGCATCCTCAACAATGCAAGGTTGCTTAGAAGCAACAAACACAACATAGTTATTGACTCTATCAAAGATCTTCATGATGCTCAAGTAACCATCGGCAATCGGCAGTTGAGTGATTAAGTCCAAACTCACACTCACCAACGAGTTGACTGGAAAGGATAGAGGTTGCAACAGAAGTCTAGGTTGCATGTTCGCCGATTTGTCTTACTGACAAGTAAGACATGTCTTGACATACATTTCAACATCATCATGCATGTGTAATAGGCCACCCTGTTTTTAGCTTGTTTTTTGAATCCGTAAGAAACAGCTCCAGCAATAGCAACAGCAGATTGCTTTGAAAATGTTCAAACTCCAGACCTGGTCGTACTAGTTCTGTGCCTCTATGCAGTCACTAGACAGCCACAGCACTGATTTGCAGCCCCTCCAAAATAGACACAAATTATTTACTAGCAGTCTATCTTCAACCCAGACTTTATTCCTTCAAATCGAGCTCCCAAGGAACTGACAATCTCCTTCAAATAAAATATCAAATATCTCACAATCTGATTTCCACAAGACAACAATTATTGCAGCCGTGTCACTGTAGCGCAACACTGTAGCTCGATACTATAACGCTGTCACTATAGCTCAGCCACAAACCCAGCCATGCTGAATGATGCCTTCAACAAAGACGTCCAGTAACATGTACAGCAGCCTGGGGAGATACTATGAACTTCGAACTCTATCAGGAACCCAAATTTATAATTTGGCTCTTCATTCCCGACTACCAAAATTGAACTCTTCTTGGCACAGTGAAATTCGACCAAATAGAGAATAGATATCAATATAAATTACCTTGAAGTTCCAACACAAATCTCAAGACCATGTCTTTCAACGGTGTCAAGATTGATAGCATAGAGGGTTTATGTCCTCCAAGCCCAAGGAGAAAATCTCCACAATTGCCAAATTCACATAATATCCAAGCATGCCCAAATGAGAGCTACCCTCTTTCGCTTAACCCTTCTTCACTAGTTCTACGCTTCCCTCTTGCCAATGTGGGATAATACATGAGTTTTAATGTTACTTTTTTCCCTTTTACAAATGCCCATGCATGTACTTTAAAAGGGGGAACTTGATTTTTATAAAGTGACTTTATGAAACATTATAATATTTAATTTAAATAGTCACTTTTATCGTTATAACTTCAAACATTAAAATAATATACCAAATAAATTTAGAATCCCACATATAATAGCTCATCAGAAAGAGCTTGACAAAATACATCTCATCCTACCGTGGAAAAAATGAAGGCTTGCATCCCCTGTTGGCTTACTAAAAATAGTAAGTCCTCCCTAAAACCCAACAAACGAACTCCATTTGGCCTATAATTAAATTTGACTAGGCCAAATAACCTCAGGATCCCATTTGAAGTCCTCGTTAGCCCTTGGGACCATTAAAGAATGGGCTAACGACAACATATATCCAAACTGGCTAAGCGGGGGACATTACAGTCCGCCCCTCTTGAAATTGCTTGTCCCCAAGCAATCTCAACTCTAGATGCTGAAGAATTTTCTCTGCCTCCCATGTTGCATCCTCAACTGGTAAGTTCCTCCACTTCACTAGGTACTCCCTAATAGTCCTGCGAAGCACTCTCTCCCTGGTGTCAAGTATAGCCTCGGGAACCAAGATAAGCTTCCCCTCATCATCAAGAGGTGGAAAAACTACTGAAGGCACCACATTGTGCCCCAATGCCTTCTTAAGGCGTGACACATGGAACACATTATGCACTTTACTTTCTGCAGGCAGCTCCAACTCATAAGCTACCTCGCCCACTCTCCTGATTACTTTGAATGGTCCATAGTAGCGTGGTTTCAATTTCTCTGCTCCACTCCTCTTGAGAGAGGATTGTCTATACGGCTGTAACATGAGGTACACCATGTCTCCCACCTCAAAAGACCTCTCAACCCTGTGCTGATCAGCATATTGCTTCTGCTGATTTTGTGCCCTTTGCAAATTTTCCTTCAAATATTGCATAATGTCCTGACACTCCTGCAAAAGATCCTTGGCCTTAGGCAACCTACTGTCCCCAAATAACAAATCCAAGAAATTAGGAGCATCATACCCAGAGAATGCCATGAAAGGGGACATTTGAATAGACATATGGAAAGAGGTGTTATAGCAGTACTCCCCTAGATGTAGCCACTTCACCCAAGCCTTCTGCTGTCCTGCAATGTAGTTTTGAAGGTACCCCTCAACCCATTTGTTCACTATCTCTATTTGCCCATCAGTTTGGGGGTGGTAACTGGTACTCGGAGTGAGCTTTGTTCCACACAACCTGAACAACTCCTACGAAAAGTGGCTCATAAACCTGCTGTCTTTGTCGCTAACTATACTCCGTGGCATCTCATGCAATCTAAATACCTCTCGAAAGAATAGCTCTACTGTCTATGCTACTGAATATGTAGACGAAATTGCAAAGAAATGTGTAAATTTCGTCAATCTATCTACCACAACAAAAATACAATCCCGACCCTGTGCCTTTGGAAGGCCTGTGATAAAATCCATGGAAATGCTATCCCACTTCTTCTCAGGTATAGGTAGGGGTTGTAGTAATCTGCCTGGAAAGGAATGTTCTTGTTTGTTCTGCTGACACACTAGGCACTCCCTAACAAACTGTAGCACTTCAGACTTGAGCCCCTTCCAAGTGAAGCACTCTCTCACTTGCCAATATGTCTTAAAGAATCTTGGATGTCTGGCTAATGGTGAATCATGAAATGCTCTCAAGATCTTTTGTTTCATAGCAGACCCAAGTACCGAATAAATCCTCCCCTTGTAAATGATTTGATCATTTACAACAGTATATCGACTATCCTGAATAGCCCCCTCAGTAATGCTAGATGCCCAACTATCCTTGGCATACTCTCCCAACAGCAAGCAAATGACGCCTCCTCAATAAAGCATCTGCGACAATATTTTTCTTCCCTTTGACATAGACTATGTCGAAATCATAGGTCTGTAACTTACTCACCCATTTTTGTTGCCTGTCTTTAAGATCCTTCTGTCCAAGGAAATGTTTCAAGCTATTATGATTTGTTTTTACTGTGAATCGGCTTCCTACTAAGTACTGCCTGAACTTAGCTAGCGCATGCATGATTGCTAGCATTTCTTTGTCATAGATGTTGTAAGTTCTTTCAACACCTCTTAATTTTCTGCTTTCATATGCGATGGGATGTTTTCCCTGCATGAGGACAGCTCCTATGCCTTCTCCCGAGGCATCACACTGCAACTCAAAAGGTATGGTGAAATCTAGAATAGACAAAACAGGACATGTACTCATTAGCTTCTTGAACCTGTCAAAACAATCCTGAGCCCTCTCTGACCACTTGAAACTATCTTTCCATGTCAAATCTGTAAGTGGTGCTGCTATCTGTGAAAATCCCTTCACAAATCTGCGGTAGAACCCACAAAGGCCGAGAAATCCCTTGAGTTGTGAAGTGTTCCTTGGTGGTGGCCAATCCAGAATGGCCCTGATCTTGTCTAGGTCAACCCGAACACTTTTTGCACTGATAATATGCCCTAGATATTAGAGCAACTCTGTCATCCTAAACTCGCATTTACTCATCTTGGCATATAATGACTCCCTCTCTAGAATATTGAGCACTATATCAATATGCTTCAAATGTTCCTCCCAAGTACGGCTGTATATCAGTATATCATCAAAAAATATCAACACAAACTTCCTCAACTGATCTCTGAACACTCTATTCATACAGGACTGGAAAGAGGCGGGAGTATTAGTCAACCCGAAGGGCATGACTAAGAACTCAAAATGTCCGTAGTGGCATCTAAAAGCTATCTTCTCCATATCCACCTCTCTAACCCATATCTGGTGGTAGCGGATCTCAAATCAATCTTAGAGAAGTAGCATGCACCGTGCAATTCATCAATAAGCTCATTGATGCGCGGGATAGGGTATCGGTTCTTGATTGTCTTCTTGTTTAGCTCCTTATAATCAATGCACATCCTCATTGTACCATCCTTCTTCTTCACCAGTACTACTGAGAAGCGAAAGGACTCTTGCTTGGCCGTATTTGCCCCATGTCAATCAACTCCTTGATTGCCTTTTCTATTTCATCCTTATATCTCTTTAGATGGCAGTAGGGTGTGATGATGACTGGCTTAGCTCCTTCCTCTAACTCAATAACATGCTCGATTCCCCTATCCGAGGGTCTCCCTGGAGGTATCTCACCAAACACCTTAGTATGTTTGGTTATTAGTTCCTGTACATCAGGTGGATACTCTTGTTCATGCTGCTTTGTTATCTCCTCGACATTGCTCTGAACTCTGCTCCCCACTGCACCTAATCATGTCTAAAGAAACTCTGCATCCGCTTGAGTGACACCATGTCATAATCTCCCAAACAAGCTGCAAGTTGGAGATTTTCTTGGTACAGTCGATTTTGAAGCCATCGGCAACCATCACCTTAAATCCCCTGTGCTCCTCTATATGTAGCCCTCTGCATGACACAAACTTCTCATCAATGAAGTTATGTGTTTCCCCTGTATCAATGAGTGCCACAAATCTCTGTCCATCCAAAGTTCCCCTAACTCTGAAAGTGACGGCCTCCTGTATACTGGACAACTGAGCTGTCGTGCTATCATTGCGTGCTTCCTCATGTGAAGAATTATCATCATCTCCATCTGATTCTGATGACTGCTCTGAATCTCCATCCACTGACTCTTCGGCTGAAAAGTACTCCATCTGCTTAGCTTTTGCTTTCAATGGACACTTATGTGACAAATCCCAAGGCTCCCTGCAATCAAAACAAAGCTTCTTCTTCCTGAGATCATTAAGTGTCTCATTGTCCAACCTCTTACTTTTCCTCCTTAGGTGGCTGACCCTCTCTATGAAAAGGTTTCCTGTCCTTATCTTTCCTCGAAGGGAAACTCTTTGGCTGGAATTTATTTTTGGAAGCTGAAGAGGAATCCATGTCACGAGCTTTCTTAATGGCTTCCTGCAAAGTGGGAGGGTTGAGAGCTTTAATCCACCCTCTCAACGGATCAGCTAACCCATCCATAAGTAGAACCAGTATCCTCCATTCAAATACATCTGTTACTAAAACTGCAAGTTTCTGAAACTCTGAAATGTATTTTTCCAATGATCCCCACTGTTTAAACTGAGCTAACTCCTTGAAATGGAGTTCTGGATCCTTCCTATCAAAACGTTCAATCAATCTCTCCGTAAACTCCACATATGAGGTAATGTGTGCATGACCCATAGTGACCATACCATGATGCCACCACTCATGTGCTAACCCATCCAGATGAATTGCTGTGTACTTAATAGCCTCTTCCTCAGGCATAGGGTTCAATTGAAAGTATGTGTCAAGCTTTTGAACCCAAGCTCTTGCTGTAGACTTCCCCGAGCCATCATAATATGGTAACTGAAGTTTACCTACTTTCTTTCGTAGCTCATAGCTCTGGTTCCTATCATGTCCACATGACATGTTTCATCCACACATCCATATACTCCCTAAAGGTAATTGCAGCAGTAAAATCTAGACCTTCGGCTTCCCAATCTCTCCTCAACTGGTCTTGTATATCAGTGATCTGGGGCTCTGGTACGAGCTGCTCTGGGGCTCTAGGAGGAAATGTGGGAATCATGGGCCTCGAACTCACTGTCCTAGCTTGCTGGGGTGCATGACCGAAATTGTTCCCAACTTGTTCACCTCCATTATGTGTCCCATCCTGATTATTCCCATTCTAATTGTTACCATTCTGATTATTACCATTATGATTATTTCCTCCACACATGTTAACATTCAACACCATTTGACAAGCCATCATCTGCATCATAAGCTCCAATCTCTGATTCTGTTCCTGTGCCCTCTGTTTTGCTAATCACTGTCCCTGTGCCAAGGTCTCTAATAACTGTAAGAATCTTTCCTCTCCAGGATCCCTAGCATTCTTGTCTCCCATATTGCCAATAACCTGTTCACCTGTATCAATATGATCCCTCTAGATTTCCCTGTCCCTCTTGTCCTATGTTTAGACGAGCCTTGGTTCTTCTTAAATTATAGTGATGAGTTAAAGGTTGAACACTCCAATCTATCATATCACCACCTGTTTATTGTGTTTGTACCCACTAGGATGGCAGGATAAACAAACTCTGATACCACTGTAATAGGCCATCCCGTTTTCAGCTTGTTTTTTGAATTCGTAAGAAACAACTCCAGCAATAGCAACAGCAGATCGCTTTGAAAATGTTCAAACTCCAAACCTGGTCGTACTGGTTCTGTGCCTCTATGCAGTCACTAGACAGCCACAACACTGATTTGCAGCCCCTCCAAAATAGACACAAATTATTTACGAGCAGTCTATCTTCAACCCAACCTTTATTCCTTCAAATCAAACTCGCTAGGAATTGACAATCTCCTTCAAATAAAATATCAAATACCTCACAATCTGATTTCCACAAGACAGCAATTACTGTAGCCGTGTCACTGTAGCTCGGTACTATAGCATTGTCACTGTAGCTCGGCCACAAACCCAGCCATGCTAAATGATGCCTTCAACAAAGATGCCCAGTAACATGTACAGCAGCCTGGGGAAATACTATGAACTTCAAACTCTATCAGCAACCCAGATTTATAATTTGGCTCTTCATTCCCGACTACCAAAACTGAACTCTTCCTGGCACAGTGAAATTCAACCAAATAGAGAATAGATATCAATATAAATTACCTTGAAATTCCAACACAAATCTCAAGACTATTTCTTTCAACGGCGTCAAGATTGATAGCACAGACTGTTTACGTCCTCCAAGCCCAAGGAGAAAATCTCCACAATTGCCAAATTCACATAATATCCAAGCATGCCCAAATGAGAGTTATCCTCTTTCTTTTAAACCTTCTTCACTAGTTCTACGCTTCCCTCTTGCCAATGTGGGATAATACATGAGTTTTAATGTTACTTTTTTCCCTTTTACAAGTGCCCATGCATGTACTTTAAAAGGGGGAACTTGATTTTTATAAAGTGACTTTATGAAACAGTATAATATTTAATTTAAATAGTCACTTTTATCGTTATAACTTCAAACATTAAAATAATATACCAAATAAATTTAGAATTCCACATATAATAGCTCATCAGAAAGAGCTTGACAAAATACATCTCATCCTGCTGCCGAAAAAATGAAGGCCTGCATCCCCTGTTGGCTTACTAAAAATAGTAAGTCCTCCCCAAAACCCAACAAACGAACTCCATTTGGCCTGTAATTAAATTTGACTAGGCCAAATAACCTCAGGATCCCATTTGAAGTCCTCGTTAGCCCTCGAGACCATGAAATAATGGGCTAACGACAACATATATCCAAATTGGCTAAGCGAGGGACATTACAACATGTTTTCCCAGTAGAAACCCCTTTTAACAACATCGTTCACTTCTGGCTTAAATGTCCTATCCAAATCGAATCATGACACATATGCAACACTTCCTTTCATAGTTCCTTCCACTTAGGAACGTACACTCGGTTTCCAGCATAATACAACAGCCTATAAAATCCCCTAGCTGGCTACAAACTGAACTAACACCTAATTCTTGTTCAGATGTTCTATCAAACACTTAGAATGCATCAAACTATCGATTTCCAATATAATGACAGGTGTTTGTACTTTGTAGTAATGGTCATAAATGTCCAAACTAAACAATGCCAGCATAGGCAACATATTCCAACTTGTTCAAATATAGACTTCACATATGATATCAGAAATAATGAATAACATTTCCAATTATTAAATATCTATCGAAGAGAGTACAATATTGGTATTCAGATATAAATTTGAACTTGGTAGTGACTATAATAATTAAAGAGATCAATGCTGGATCCCCAGAACATAATCTCAGCACTTCCAAGACAAAGGTTGATCTCCCGGCATGAATTATGATCCCAAAAGTTATGTGAAGCCCCTGCCAAAATTATCGCAAGCCTTATGTATCATCGGTAGATATTGTGTAGCCAACAGGTTGATGGACACTGTACGGCGAAGTTAGAAGCAGAGAAATCACTAAGGATAGCAAAAGCCAGCAGCTGTTGATGAAGGAGGACCATACAAACGCTAGGCAAGGAGAGAAATTTGTAGAACAGTTGGTTTGTACAAAGAGATAAGTGACCTAACCAAGTAAAAGAATAAATGGAGTCTGCAGGAAAGAGGAAGTGGAAGAAAAACTAGAGGAAGAATCTATAGCTTTAAAAAAGAAAAAGACGACAAATCAAAAATGTTTAGAATGAATAATATTAGAAAAATCTTTAATGCTCACTATTGTAGTTTACTGTAAATATTAGAATGTTTCTAATATTTAGTTGTAGTGTAGAATAGAATGTTTCTATTCTATTCTATCGTCCTTTTGTATATATTGATCGTTTCGATCTCTGATTAATCAAGAAAGTATTCTGCCATTTACGTTTGTAACATGGTATCAGAGCAAATGCTTCAAATTTTTCCGGAAAATTTATAATTTCTATTGAAATTATTTGTTAAAGATTTTTCGGAATTATTTCTGATTGTTCACAAAAAAAAAACAAAAAACCGTCTAGGGTTTCTGTTTTTTATCATCTGTTTGAATCATGGCGATTTGTAATCAAATAAGGCACCTGTAATAGATTTAGCTAGTTTTTTTGGACACATATCACCAATTTTGTCTGCAACTCGAATGCTGCCTGGTTCGTGGTTCAGTGCTGCAACTCTGGGTTCTACTGGTTTCTGGAAACGACTGAGAACAAAAACGCGATTTTTTTCGTGTCTTTTTTTTGACGCGAATTTTCCAAATCGTGTCTGGTTTTTTGGCGCAGTATTTTGGTGATATATAGGCAGCTTGCGTCACCTTTCAAATCCGACTGGTCTGGGTCGTTTTCTGCAAGTTTTTGCACAGATCTGCCATAGTTGAAACTTTCTCTCCAGTCGGGTAAAGTTTTTTTTTCGAAAACCCTACTTTTTTGGTTCAAAAAAAAAGATTTCTGATCACATATTCTTGGTGGGTTTTTTGAGATCTCAAATGGGTCTTCGTCAGATTTTTGTGGGTGTCGAGATTTTTGTGCCTCGATTTTTGAGCCAGCGGATCCAAATTATGACAACGTATTATTTCTGGGTTTTTCAAGCTCTCGTCCGTATACTTCTCCATTTTTTTTGGGTCATTCATTTTCTCACCTCGAAATTTGTGCCATTTGAGACATTTGCATATTATGACCATCTGTATCAACAACATCAGAAGTCAAACTCAATTCAATAGCAAACCAATGCTGCCCAGCACTCAGAGCAGAAAGAATCTCTCTATCATGCCTTTATGGCCAGCATACCTACAAATCATGCGAAATCTTCTGCCTGGTACATCGATTCTGGTGCCTCTCGACATTTCACTCATAGGCGTGATTGGTTTGTTGAATTAACTCCCTATTCTGATTCAGTCATCTTTTGAGGCAGCGAAGAATACAATATTGTCGGAAAAGGCAATGTTCAGATTCAATCTGGAGGAAGAAAACTCATGTTTCTCAATGTATGTTATGTTCCTGGCATGAAACATAATCTTCTGTCTGTTAGTCAGATTATGAAGCACTCTCCTCAGTTGGATGTCATCTTCAGTGGAAATAAGTGTTCAATTATTGATCGTGCTTCTCGCACTATCCTTGCTATCGGTCTTGAGGATCATGGTATTTATAGACTTATAGATTCAGGAGATTCTCTTGAGCATGCCTTCATCGCCGAATCATCCGCTCTCAGCAGCCTCTGGCATCAGCGATATGGTCATCTGAACATGCAATATCTAGCACAACTTGCTCGGGATAATTTAGTCCATGGCCTACCTAACATCCAGACCCAGAACCATCGCGTTTGCGGAGCTTGCCAAGCAAGGAAGCAACATAGGACACCATTTACGAATGGCGAATCATGGCGGGCATCTAGAGTGCTACAGTTGTTTCACGCTGATGTATGTGGTCCTATGAATACTCCTTCTATTTCCGGGAATAGGTACTTCTTACTCTTTGTGGATGATTTTAGTCGCAAAATGTGGGTATATTTTCTTAAGCAAAAATCAGATGTTTTTCCTATATTTCAGCAATTTAAAGCTCTAGTAGAAAAAGAGTCTGGTTCCTCCATCCGTACTCTTAGGACCGATAATGGGGGGGAATTTTGTTCATCTGCTTTCTCTGTCTTCTGTACTACTCACGGCATTAGACGTCAGCTCACTACACCTCACACTCCTCAACAAAACGGTGTTGTAGAGCGTCGTAACCGTACCATCACAAAAATGGCTAGGGCTATGTTAGAACATAGAAATGTTCCTAGAAAATATTGGGCAGAAGCAGTATCCACAGCGGTCTATCTTCTTAACCAGTCACCCACTCTTGTCGTTAATCATAAAACCCCTGAGGAAGCCTGGTCTGGTCGCAAACCTAAGATCAACCATTTGAAAGTTTTTGGCTCTCTGGCATATGTATGGATTCCTAATGTCAAACGCACTAAGTTGGATTCCAAAAGCCAAAAACTTATGTTTACAGGATATAGTTACACACATAAGGCCTATCGGTTGATTGATGTAAATACTGATCATTTAATCTTCAATCGTGATGTTGTGTTTGATGAGGAACTTGGACCATTTCCGCTCTCTGACTCTCCACTGCATTCTGAGATTCAGTCTTCAGCAATCTCTGACTTGGGTTCTTCTATTTTACATGAGTCATCTGATGCTACTGATACACCACCTCAGCCACCTCCTGATAATACAGCTATCCCGACAGCATTTGATATTGGCTCTTCGACTCTTCGGCCAAAATGGTGGGCTAAAACGATTAGTGATCTTCGTCCTGATGAACTCATTGAGGGTAGAACCTCCAGAAATAAGAGCATTCAGCACAACACAGTTAATATAGCTCTTATGGCAAACATCCATAGTATCCCTGAGCCCCAGACATATGCAGAGGCCAAAGGAATTCCAAAATGGGAACATGCAATGGATGCTGAGCTTCAAAGTCTTCAGAAGAACCACACCTGGGTTCTTTCAGATCTTCCTCTTGGAAAGAAACCCATTAGCTGTAAATGGGTCTATAAGGTCAAGTACCATGCAGATGGTACCTTGGACAAATACAAAGCCAGACTTGTTGCTCGAGGATTCACCCAACGTGAAGGCATTGACTATGAGGAGACATTTGCTCCAACAGCTAAGATGAGTACTATTCGTATTCTTCTTGCCATTGCAGCTCAGTATGGTTGGAAAGTTCATCAGATGGATGTGAAGAGTGCTTTTCTCAATGGTGAATTACAGGAAGAAGTCTACATGACACAGCCCCCAGGTTTTAGGTTGCCGGTTCAGAACCAAAAGTATGTAGACTCAAGAAGGCCATCTATGGTCTTAAACAGGCTCCTAGGGCTTGGAACATAAAGATTGATCAGTACTTGGTTACTCAGGGATTTCAGCGCAGCCCGTCAGATAGTAATTTGTATATTAAACACCCTGGTAATGAAATTCTTTTTCTTGTTGTCTACGTGGATGATCTGATCATTACTGGGAGTTCAGAACATTTGATTTCAGATATCAAACAGGATCTATGCAGAACTTTTGACATGACCGATCTTGGATTGCTTCATTATTGTTTAGGTATTGAGGTTTGGCAGACTGACAACAGTATTTTTTTGTCTCAGTCCAAGTATGCCAGAAGTTTGCTTGACAGGTTTCGAATGCAGGATTGCAAACCTGCCTCCACTCCTATGGAGACTGGTCTGAAATTGTCCGCACAATCTGATTCTCCTCCTGTAGATGAAACACTCTTCAGGCAACTAGTAGGTAGTCTCATCTATCTTACTACTACTAGACCTGATCTCAGTTTTGCAGTCAGCTACATCTCCCGGTTCATGACAAACCCCAAGACTGATCATTGGATTGCAGCAAAACGTGTATTACGCTATGTACAGGGTACTTCAGATTATGGTCTTTGTTATACAAGGAGTACTACTCCTCAGCTCCGTGGATTCGCCGATTCTGATTGGGCCGGCTCAGTTGATGACAGGAAATTTACTTCTGGTTATGTGTTCAGTATCGGATCTGCAGCAGTTACCTGGACCAGTAAGAAGCAACAGGCACATGCCCTCTCCTCTACAGAAGCAGAATATAGAGGAGCTGTCAAGGCAGCTTGTGAAGCAGTTTGGCTCCGTCAGATGCTTGCAGATATGCATATTTCTCAAGCGGGTCCAACTTCTTTGTTTCCAGACAATCAGGCAGTACTCAAACTCGCCAAAAACCCAGTGTTTCATGAACGAACCAAGCACATAGAGCTTCATTGCCATTATATTCGACAATTAGTAGAAGATGGAACTATTCAGTTACTCTATGTCCCTACCTCAGAGCAACCAGCAGATATTTTCACAAAACCCCTTGGTCCTGACAAGTTTGTTAAATTCAGGGGATCTATTGGTGTAGTAAATAGATTGAGCATTATGGGGGGGTATTAGAATAATCTTTAATGCTCACTATTGTAGTTTACTGTAAATATTAGAATGTTTCTAATATTTAGTTGTAGTGTAGAATAGAATGTTTCTATTCTATTCTATCGTCCTTTTGTATATATTGATCGTTCCGATCTCTGATTAATCAAGAAAGTATTCTGCCATTTACGTTTGTAACAAATAACACATGACACCAAAGGGAAGGGAAAGACATAAACAGGTAGAAAATGTAAGTGGTTAGCTGAAAGAGTATGGGATCAGAAGAAAATCACAAAAATGATGTGTTCCATGGAGTTTTGTGCGGGTTTGAGAGTGCTAATTTGGTCTTGGCAGCAAGGGTTTTGCCCCTCGACCCCGCCTAGACCCCTAGTTGCTTTAGTTATCAGTCGTGGGAAGTGTGACCAGTTGATGAAACCTAGAGCTACTGCAGACATAGTGTGCCAGAGGTGGAAAGATCAATGGAGCAAGCTTCTCGAGAGGAGTGATACACTTTGAGGCACTAGGAGTAGGTGTTGGACGTGAAGCTGTCTTGGTGGATGCATAGAGAGCTCGGGAGGAGTTGATCATCTAGTTGAAGGCACTACTACAACACTTGGCTCAGTGTACCCAGGAGTTGGAAGCAGAGAAAGCGACACGGGTGGCTATCAAAGTCTGCTAAGGAAACAGTATTGTGCTAGGAAAGGCTACAAATGCAACGTGGTTTCAAGACCAATTTCGTGCAGGCACAGGACAAACGTGAAAGTGGTGTGACAAAAACATATTTATTTTGTTGTAGTTAGTTAGTTAATGTATTCTATTTTGTTAATCTATCTCTGATATTTTGTAATCGTTGTCCGAAGACGACTTCTTCTTTTGGGGGGGGGGGGGATGATGTCGTTAGTAAATATTGTGTAGCCAATAGGTTGATGTCGTTGGTAATTGTTATGTAGCCAACAGGCCCCTTCAGGAAGGTTCTTGTTATGTAGCCGATGGGCCCCTTCGGGAAGGTTCTTCAGAATGGTATATGTACAACTTTGGATCATTGTTGTAACCATCATTGGAAGCACTTTGTAATCTCTTCGGCATATATGCGAATAATAAAAGGAGTATTATTGTTCTTGTCTATTGTCTGTATGCATTAATAAACCGTTTACCCCATACAGTAAACATTTGATGATGTCATCGATAAATATTGTGTAGCCAACAGGTTGATGTCGTCAGTAATTGTTATGTAGCTGACGGGCCCCTTTGGGAAGGTTCTTCGGAATGGTATTTGTACAACTTTGAATCATTGTTGTAATCATCATTGGAAGCACTATGTAATCTCTTCAACATATATGTGAATAATAAAAGGAGTATTGTTGTTCTTATCTATTGTTTGTATGAATTAATAAACCATTTACCCCATACGGTAAACATTTGGTGCCGTTGCCCAATGGACCTAGAACAAAGGCAGAGGAATGAAGACTAATGCCAAATCAGCTTAAAAAGGATAGAAATAAGATAAAGAAAAAAGATGGAATATGCACTACACAAGAAAATTTAATTTTGGCACAATAGGCCGAGTGCAAATGGAGGTTTTAGCAGATTGCCAATGGACACCAAAGCACTGAGGAATTGTTGGAAGAGACTCGACAGCGGTTGGATTTGGTGGAAGATGCAAGGGAGGAGTTTCTGCACCTATATACGCTGAGGGAAGAGAATCCAGACGGAAGGGAATTAACTCGCATGGCTCAGAGTGCCGAGGGAGTACAAGCGTAGAGTGAACTCTTCGTCTGTGATACACTTTCGGAACGGACAATTTCGCTTAACGAAGACCCTTCTTCGCCAAAGAACACAGTTGTTGAAAATAAGATGACTACCCGAAACAACGCCAGTGTTGGAGTGCAAAGCGCTGGTGTCGGAATACAAAGCATCGGTGTTGGAGTGCAGAACAGTGTCGATGCTGTAGTGCCGAACGGTGCCGGTGGAGCAATAGTGAACAGTGCCCGTAGACAAAATCAAGTAATAATGGCAGGACCAAAGGAGAAGTTGCCAAAGTTTGATGGTGATGGAACGATCGATCCAATTAGACACTATAAGACATGCGAAACAATTTGGACGGCGAATGGCGTAATTGACAGAGATGAATGGGTGCGACAATTTCCAGCAACCCTAAGGGGTGTAGCAATTGATTGGTTTGCTCACACGAATCCCCAAAAATTAACTACACAGGCGGACATTAAAAAGGAGTTTATCACCGAGTTTCAATTGTTGCACGATGACAATGAAATCGTAACTGAAATCTACACCACAAAGTAAGGGAAAAATGAAACCGTCTGTGTATATGCCAAAAAGCTCAAAGAATTAATAAATAAAATGGAAAGTAAGCTGGCAAATGGGTTGAAAAAGTGATGGTTCATTGAGGGACTATGCCTAGAGTTAAGGAAGAAAATGAAGATTGTGCCGCCATCATCATACAACGAAGCATACAATCGGGAGATGGACTTAGTGAACAGAAAATGAAAAAGAAGAAGAAAAGTAGCTCATTTGACTCAGATGACGCATCTGCGGAAGAAGATAGCAGTAATGACAAAAAGGGTAGCAAAAAGGTCCGAGCTCTCTAGAAGGATATGATCTAAATGGTGAAGGAATTTAAAAATATGCAGAAAGAGACAAAGGGAAACGAGCTATGGTGCATCGAATGCAAGACAGGTGGTCACACAAAGGGATCCTATCCAAAGAACTAGTTCTGTGAGATCTGCCAAATTATGGGAGATTCCTTAAAAGAATGCCCCTTCAATATGAAAACAAGAGAGCCTCAACAGGTGCTCCTAACCCAAGAGGCTTCCGCGTCAGGAGCAAGCGAAAACATCAGCAACGATGGTGCCACTTCGGGTGGGTACAGAAATAATAGAAGAGGGCAAAACAACACTACCAACAATAATAATGGGGGCCTGTCGGCTACATAACAAGAACCTTCCCAAAAGGGCCTGTTGGTTACATAACAATTACCGAGGACATCAACCTGTTGGCTACACAATATTTACCGACGACATTATGATATTGCTACTCTCCACTCAAACACTGGGCGATTATTAATTAGAACCCTTCATCAAATTTTGACACTGACTGTAGACCCTAAACTCCAGATGTAAGCGATAAATGGAAATCAAAGGCCACATTTAATCACACACAGGTTTTTGAATATGGATCAGCCAGCTCTTAAAACACCAAACGGCTCCCTCAGAATGTAACCAAATCGCTACTAGGAAAGGGATTCGACCTTCAAATGCACGAGTGACTCCCAATTGCAATCACAAATCTTCAAGACAATTCTTAGTCAACAAATTGCTTCCAATTCGATCAATCAACCAATGTAAACAAATTCCTCCTTAGACACTGAACACAATAGGAGAATCCAACAATATCAAATCCACTATATTTCAGTAGTGGAATGAAAACACTTATCAACTACAATGATGAATAGTAGAGAAGTTGGGAAAACTTAGCTATACCTTAGTAGCTAAATTGCAAAAGAATTTCCAAACCCTTATACATCAGCAAGGGCATACAATTAAGAACCCAAGAAAAAGCCACAAAGGCACAAAATCAAATGTATAATCAAGCGTGTCTTTTCCCAATGAAATGAGCTCTCATTTATAAGCTTTCGTTCGCAAAAGTTTCCATAAAACTCCACTTCAGAAAACGTCGAAGTTTCCCAAAAGAACTCAACAGTAGAAACTTTCCAACTTGCTTTTTAGAAATATCTCTAAAAGCCATTATTATAATAATGCAACTCAATGAATAATAAATAAATAAGAGCTCAGGTGACGACCAACTGTCCAGCCACCCACTACACTACCAAGAATAACAACTACTAAAAATAGTAAATCCATAATTGAGACTCCCAAAATGCCTTGTCAGCTCACGAGGGTCGCTATGATGAGCTAACTCTATCAACCACACAGACTGGCCAGAAAAGGGGACATTATACAGCCCATCCTTCAATGAAAACCTCCTTGTCCGCCCAACACGAAACTTGGAGCACAATCTGAGAATGAGCTTGGGAATCATTTTCCGAGCCCTCCTTAATCTGATCGGTCACTTCTGCTAATGAGACTTGGCTGGAACCTTCCTCCAAACTCTACAAAGCACCAAGTTGTTACTTTTGACTTAGTACATCTGCAATGACATTGTGTTTGTTGAAATGTATATCAGCTGAAAATATGATAATGTAATTATTAAACTCTAATATGGATCTATATAATGTAAAATCCAAAATAAAAATTTAATACGTAATACATATCAGACCCAAAAATGACTTCAACCTCTAAATGAGTTATAATGCCACTTCCACTAGCCATGTAATATGAAGAAGTTGCTTTGTCTTAATAGATTTTTGGCGAGTTCAGTGAAGATAACATCTAAGATAGCACACTCAAGAGTTATATGCTATATCACAATTATGCATCACTCCCACATTATAATCAAGTTTCTTGCCAAAGAAGAGATCCTAAAAACTAATGGCGATTTGGAAGTGGAGACCTCAAAGGGTTAGAGGGGCAGTGTCCCTCATGGGGGACAAGGGGCAGCACTTTTTGTGGGGGTTTGGGAGAGATGTTGCAGGCATGCTCCCTGTTGTGATACAAGGTGGGCTCAAGAGGAAAAAGCTCTCGCCACTAAGCTTAGATTAAGGCCTTTGAAACCATAGAAACTACCATTGCAAATCCTTGTTTCACCACATGCAATCCCATGTGAAAATGAAGCAAAAGTCAAAAAAATTTAGCAGCGAGCAAGAAATGGACAGTTCTAAGCAAAAAAATTGCAATTTCTTTTATTGACTTGCAAGTTTTAATGGGAAATATCAAATATTATAGCAAGTTTTTCAAAAAATCACAAATGAGCTTTTGGGCAACTAACTCACCTAGCAATTTGGCTAGCAAGTACTCACAAGTTCTGCAAATATGAAAAGAGGATTCAAGAGTTATTCTTAATACTTATATTGTTATGTCACTCCTAGGGTGTGCCTAGTTGTTTAAAGTTTAAAAAGAACTTTATAGTGACAAAGGATTTCCAAAAGAATGCCAGCCTTATTTCTTCCCTAAAAGCATAAAACTGTAATAACCCTGTCCTAGTTACAACTCCAATTTTCACAAGCTTACCCACAAATCAAATATTTGGCATTTCAACAAACACTTGGCAGACCATAATGTTATCACTGCATATCAGACTTCAAGACTTTTGCATAGATGGATAGAAAACAGCTGTATATAATTATTCCTTACAAATACTTCTGAATTGATGGACTTCTTTAATGATACTAAATACTTAACACTGGATGAATGGCCCTTCTATCAAACAAAACAACTTTGAATTTTATTTGCAAATAGGATTGACATGTGTATGATAGTATTTGCCAGTAAATTCAATACCATTTCAAATAGTAAATTGGAACCTGTTTAAGTGAATATGAATGCCTTTGCAAGAACGATTGACTTACATATACAACTACTGCCCAGTATGAATAGATGCAAATGTCCAAGATGTAAGCCTGTATATTCGATTTACAGGCCCTCCCCTCCAAATGCAGCCCACAAACTCTATCACCAGCCTGAATGCAAATGTAGGTTCCCAAAATGTAGCCACTGGTCTCTAAAGACAAATCGCAGGCAAGCAGATAAAATGTGACTCAATTTGCTGCAATGCTGGAAACACAAATCCTTATCACAGGCTCACAAACTCTGATCACGGGCTTACTACACTTGATCGTAAACTAAAGGTAATGAGTGCAAACCCATAGGTGGCAATCGCAGGTGCGATTGTAGGCTCAAAATGCAGCCACCAGTGATTTCACAGTTCTCCCAAATGCACAGTTACCTCTCAGCTCAAATCTCAGGTGTCAATTGATCACAGTAGCAGCAATTTCCTCTCAATGCAATTGTTTTTCCTTTATCAATAATCACTTCCCAGGTAGAGTGTGGAAAAATAGAGAAGTGAGCAAATTAATATACTCCAGCACTAATTTGCAGATCAATGTTCCAAGTAATTTCCAGACTTCAACCCTCAGTCAAATTTGAAAGAAAAATAAATAATAGATTCTTCCAGCAACAGTAAGAATAGTATGAAGACAAAACAAATTCTCAAAAATCCACAATGCCTCGGCTGTGGAAGATTGATCAACTTCAAACCCTTATACTTCACCAAGGGCATAGGAACCAACCTCAGGAAAAGCCACAAAGGCAACAAAAGAAAATAAATATTCAAGCGTGCTTTTCCAATGAGATGCGCTCATATATATAATCCCTTGTTGACAAAAGTTTCCCGAGAGAACTCAACTTCAGAAACTATGAAAATTTCCCAAAAGAACTCAGCTCTTGAAACTTTCCAACACAACTCTTTTAGTAACATTTAATATTTGACTTAGGCATATAATTAATTAAATAAATGGCCCCTTCCAATGATGACTCAACCCTCAACTTAAGTGAAGTTATAAAGTTAAATTATAACTTTATAATAAGCCATTAAATTATGATAATAATTTGGCCACTATAAATATAATAACTCCCAAAATACTCAAGTATACCATCTGAAATAGGAGTCACACCTATTATTTCTCCATGTGACCAAATGCGCTTTCCAAAAATAGAAAGGGTCCATCTCAATCAACACCTAGCTTATCACAAATAGTTAATACACAAAACTTAGCCCAAACAAAGTCCAATCTAAGGCCAAACGAAGACCAACCTATAACTTACTAAATTGTAGAGAAGACAAAACCCTCCCAAGCCACTGCCTTAGAAGACCCTCTATCCACAATAATTAGCCTACGAGGATCACAATAATAGGCTGATCTCCCAAACTCTGGTGCTAGCAAAAATGGGGACATTATAGTCCTCCCTCCCCGAGATTTCTTGTCCTCAAGATATCTAGCAACACAATGAGCTCCAACCTCCACCTGGATCCCAAATGAAGTATGTGACACCCCTGTCAACTTTGAACCAACTGCATACCACTAACATCATTGGGACCAACAACATAACCTACAACATAGCACTCAGAACATGTGTTGTTGATGTAGCAGTCAAGATATCACTAGAAGACAACTCCATAAGAAATCTCAGCATACTCTTTTTCCCAGTCAACACCCACATAATATATACTGCATTGGAATCCTGATCATCACCAACAATCCTTGGAAAAGATGTAGCTACAGGAGATCCATATGCACTTATGCCAACTGTATCAATAATAGGTGGATCCCCGTCAAAAGTTGTGGACATGGGAACATCACCAACTGACGCCATAGGAAACTAAACTGAATCTGCAGATGGTGAAAACTGAGTCCAACTCAACTCAGGTGAGTGATCAATATCAACCTCAAACAACAGATTGTCATAAGACAATGTTGCATCCATGTCAAACATAGGATTGTACACGAAGTGAACATTAACACTGTGTTGATCAATAATATAGCATGACTTTGTCACTACATCACTCACCTCATCATCAATACCAAGTGTACTATTATTAGAGCACACATCTACAACCACATGCATACTACTAAACTCCTCGCTAGATGGCTCAACCGACACAGAAGTGGTTGCTAATATGTTAGTATCCTCGCATGCTCCAACTCCATCTATCGCTGTATCGCCAACAAATACATGATCTTGGGAACTCATGTCAACCATTGCATCATCTCACTCAAGATGACACAAATTCTTCTCACATTCCTCCTCTACTGTGCCCAACTCATGTGGTGTCTCATACGAAATATTGCACATCTATAGCCGCAATTGTATCATCAAATTTCGCTCTTCGAAAAAGTGATATGACGCTCTACTCAAATCTCGAAATCGAAATCAGTTGGGTCATCCATTTGTGCTTTTGATTCAGCTCATTCAGGAGCACATCCAACTGCTTCACAATACCTTGCATCTTAGATTCTCCATCTCTGGGTGGATAAGTACACCCTATGTGGGTATAATGATTACCAAACCTTCTGTCAACGTCCATAGCTTTGAAAACCAAATCTCCAAAATAAAGCACTAATCAAATAAGCCAAATTCCTGCACATTTGCGGGAAACTACTTTGATACCACTCTAATAACCCTATCCTAGTTACAACTCCAATTTTCACAAGCTTGCCAACAAATCAAATATTTGGCATTTCAACAAACACTTGGCAGACCATAATGTTATCACTGCATATCAGACTTCAAGACTTTTGCATAGATGAATAGCAAACAACTGTTATATAATTATTCCTTATAAATATATCTGAATTGATGGAGTTCTTTAATGATACTAAATACTTAACACAATGGTTGTTCTATCAAACTGAACAACTCTAAATTTTATCTGCAAATAGGATTGACAAGTGTATGATAGCATTTTTCCATAAATTCAATACCATTTCAAGTAGTAAATTCGAAACTATTTAAGTGAATATGAATGTCTTTGCAAGAACAATTGGCTTGCATATACAACTATCGCCTAGTATGAATGGATGAGGTTGTCCAAGATGTAAGCCTGTAGGTTCGATTTGCAAGCCCTCCCCTCCAAACACAACCCACAATCTCTATCACCAGCCTAAATGCAAATGCAGATCCACAAAATGTAGCCACAGTCTCTAAAGACAAATCACGGGCCTGCAGACTCAATTTACTGCAATGTTGGAACCCCAAATCCTGATTGCATGCCCATAAACTCTTATTGCAGGCTTGCTACACTTGATTGCAAGCTGAATGTAATGACTGTAAACACGTAGATGGTGATCGCAAGTGCGATTATAGGCTCAAAATGCAGCCACTATTGATTTCGTAGTCCTCCCAAACGCACTATTAACTCTTAGTTCAAATTACAAGTGTCAATTGATCACAGTAGCAACAATTTCCTCTTGTCTTTCCTTTACCAATAATTACTTCCCAGGTACAGTGTGGAACAATAAAGAAGTGCTGAGCAAATTAATATACTTTAGCACTAATTTGCAGATCAATGTTCCAAGTAATTTCCAGACTTCAACCCTCAGTCAAATTTGAAAGAATAATAAATAAACAGAGCCTTCCAGCAACAGTAAGAATAGTAGGAAGACAAAATAAATTCTCAAAAATCCACAATACCTTAGTTGTGGAAGATAGATCAACTTCAAACCCTTATACTTCAGCAAGGGCACAGAAACCAATCTCAGGAAAAGTCACAAAGGCAACAAAAGAAAATAAATATTCAACTGTGTTTTTCCAATGAAATGAGCTCATATTTATAATCTCTTGTTGACAAAAGTTTCCCAAGAGAACTCAACTTCAGAAACTGTGAAAGTTTCCCAAAAGAACTCAGCTCTTGAAACTTTCCAACACAACTCTTTTAGTAAAATTTAATACTTGGCTTAGGCATATAATTAATTAAATAAATGGCCCCTTCCAATGATGACTCAACCCTCAACTTAAGTAAAGTTATAAAGTTAAATTATAACTTTATAATAAGCCATTAAATAATATTAATAATTTGGCCAATTAAAATATAATAACTCTCAAAATACTCATCATTTAAATATGTTGTCTAAAATATGAGCCACACCTATTATTTCTTCCTATGACCAAATGCACTTTCCGAAAATAAAAACACTCCGGCTCAATTAACAACCAACCTTTTTTTTTATTGGTAAAAGGCCAAAGCCCTCCATTATATTAAATAATAAAGTTACCAAATCAATCAACATCCGACCTGCCACAAATAGTAAGTAAACAAAACTAAGCCCAAACAAAGTCCAATATGAGCCAAACGAAGACCAACCTGTAATTTACTAAATTGTGGAGAAGACAAAACCCTCCCAAGCCAAGCCATTGCCTTAGAACACCTTCTATCCACAATAATTAGCCTACAAGGATAACAACAATGCTGGGAAAAATGGGGACAATACAAAAACCAAAAAGAACACTTGAACAGCATGGCATTCCTTCTTTAAATCAAGGTGGCATTCATTTGTTCATCCATTACTGTTGAAGCACTAAAGGAAAGTATAGTTGAACAGTGTTGGAGGGTTTTCCCACTTAGGTTTTGTTGGTATTTAAGTGTTTCCATACTAGAACAGGTTCCACAACATTTTTCATCAGTTCTCAATGCTCATCATTTATAAAAACTTTTCTCTAGGGGTGCCACCAGATTTGGAGAGCTCTTGCAGCTGTCTCAATATGGTTTGTAAACCCTAAGTTATCAAAGGCATGGTTTCAGACTTATGAAGGGCTTTGCAATGGCTTTTCAAAGTTTCAAACCCGGGCTTTGATGATTTTTGTTGCAGATACATTGTAAAACCAATGTTTTTAAAGCAGTATTATGGGGTGATTGCACTGATTTGGAGGAAACATTTACAGTATATTGCAGCTTTTTTAAATTGCAGGTTTTTGTGAAAGCTTCTGCATATTTGTTGCCTATTATAAGCAAGGTTCTTGCCAATATTGCTATACATTGTCTGAAAAGAACTTTCCATTCCTTTCAAACCCAAGAACAGCAATTCCAATTTACAAATGAAGCAGGGCAGAGAAGGGTTCATCCAAGGATGGAGCTTTAGGACAATGTCATAAAACCAAAATCTCTATCGATCAACAAATATCCTATTTTCCCAGACAACTTGCTAGGGCACTCGAATTTGCTCGAATTGGATCTCAATGATAGGATAAAAGAGGGTACTAAATCTACAAAGAGGCAAAGGAACAGTGATTTGAAACAACCAGCGTCATTTCCAGTCTCTATCTAGTGTCAAGAGCTTATTTTGTGCATAATTATGCACAATATCGGTACTCACCAAATTTCCTGACTGAAGCCACAAAATGATCATAAATGTTCCAAATCAAACTAGAAAAATCCAAGAAGGCTTTGCCAAATCCAAACACATTGCTCTGAGCCCTATTGCAGCCATTGCCAATTACAGAAGCCAGGGAAACAAAGATAAAAGCAACTAGAAAAAGTGCTAGAATTGATAGAATAATCTCCTTGACTAATATGTTTGTTCAACAAATAGAAATCAGATAGAATATTTTGGACAAAATTCCCCATTAAATTCAGATCAATCAAGAATGGGAACTACAGAAAATGCGCTTAAATAATACACAATTTTGTCTGACATGGAAAATGAGCATGGTACTTTTCAGTGATTTCCTGTTAAAGACTAACAAGCTTTTTAAGTCCAGAAGTAGAGATGAGCGTACCATTTGCTTCAGTTTCAAGAAGCTCAATGAATGAAATATTTGATTCAATATGAAAACTTAACAACCTTTTTAAAAAAAAAATCTTTTATGTTGAGGAATGAAGCTATTTCCACATTCCACATCTAGCAGAATCAAAATTCAGATTTCAGCTTCCATTTTCCCAAAAGTATAGCCTGCAATTCCCATAGGTATGTTTTTCCAACATGTGCCAAAAGCTAACTTATAAGGATTTAGTACTGAGTTGGCATAATGTACCCTTCCTCCTGACGAAGTTCTTCACAAATTTGCTCTAAACCTGGTAGTTGTTCATTTGGTACACCAACATCAGCATTTGACACACCCATGTTTATTCCTTCCTGTTGATGAAAATCATGACAACATGTCAGATGTTATATTCATACAATCACAGCATTCACTGAAGCTATAGAAGCAAATTCTATTTTCTTCTGAACAAAAGCATTTGATAGAAATATTCATATTCTTACTGGAGGCATCAATGTATCCAAAGTCTCAAACAAAGGATCAGCCTGCAGTTGTTTGATTGATAATTCCATCCTTGACCTTCGTCTGTATTCACAATATTATATGCAAACATAGGTGAGATGGTAAAACAAGTATGGAGAAAGAATTTCATTAATGTCCAAAATGACAAAGGTATCTCAGTGGGACATAAACTTACAATAAGTTACATCAAGTGATCAAGATTGCTAAAAAGAATCTTCAAGAAATAAAAATAAAGTTACTACTAAATCCAGGAAGAGATAGAATCGAGTATGAGGGGGGTCATACCTACAACAGTAAACCTTAGGCATGTCAGAATATACAGGACTTGTGGAATACAATTCAATCATGTGGATCAAACCCCTCATGTCAAAAGGAGGAGCTGATGGTGAACAAAGATATAGTTTGCATCAGATCATGTTATATATCCTCAACAACACTATAGAAGTATTGACATGATCGTGTACAAGATATAGAAATACACTTCTTTATTTTAATATTTACATCTTCCACAAGTTTCAAAACTACTTGCTACTAGAACAATGGCCTTCTTGGCACAGTGTTGATGACAGACAAACCCTTTTTAACTTTTCAAGGTTTCAAGATAATTCATTCAAATTACAAGAGTAGACATATATTGATGATAGTGAGCATATATAATTGAAGCATTCTAATGCTATTTCTCCCCAATTGATTAACCAGTGGCATTTCAATGACCCTGAAGTAATATAGCAACAGCAGTGGCTTAGCCCTGGTTTTAAACATTTCAAATTACATATAATTTCCATCAAAATCATTGCATGGAGCATGGTTAAAAATATCTGCAACATATGGCTAAGCTCACAATATATCACGAGTCATAAAGGAGGACAATAAAATCGCAATTAAAGTTGCCTGCACTCTATCCAATGTCATGCAGCGATATTTTGGTAAAAAACTCTCCAAAAGACATGATTAGGGCATAAAAATTGGCACCAAAAAGGCAAAACATAAAAACAAAAAATTTATAAAATAAAAAACGATTTTAGGTTTCTTCAAGTGCAATGGAGGAGGCGGGTTTTTAGCACTGCAAATATAACAACTTTGACTTCAACATCTGCATCCTCAAGTTTCGACTTTGACTACTTTTGCACCCTTACTTTGGCCATTGTATGTCTTTCAGAGTGTACAGCATATTGGTAGCACCTAGACTCTAGAAGGTCATTTCTATCAGATTTGGGGCAGACTTGTGTTGTTATCATGAGTTCAAGAGGGTCGAACAGTCCCCTATACTTGCTGCATTGACTGTTGATTTACTGTTCTGGACCTGCAACTATCAATCCCCCAATCTTAAGTTTCATATAAATTTAAATATAGAGTTATGAATGGTGAACCTATAGCTGGGTTTATAAATTTATATTTATTATTGTTAATTTATTCATAACAGTTTTTTTAAAATATTTTTAAAAATTATATATTTTCAAATGTTCAATAAAATTGTCAATTTTTTCACAATTTTTTGGTGCTTCCAAGTTTTCCAAACTTTTTGGGTTGGAACAGTTATTGCCGAGTCCAAATTTTTCAACAATGACATGGAATATTTTGAAGTTGAAGCACATGATGATTTTTACTTTTTCGTTCAAAAGAAGAAACATCACACTTGGTCAAGACGTGAAAATGACTTCAAAGGTCCATTTGAGAATGATGTGAAAGATCATTCAAACCTTCAATAAAAGTTCTCATCTGTATGTTAATGTTGCTTGCTAAAACACAGATGGGTGATTGTGTATTGCAAAGTTATCCTCCCACCGGTCAAATCATAATGCTTCCAAAGTTTTTGAATTGAGCCATAAAATAAGCTCTTATTTTACACAATGGACATATGGAACAATTATATTGATCCAATTGCCAACATTCAATAATGAAAAAATCACCGATGGATGAATGCAAGTGGTTGTTTAAGTAGTGGATCAGTCCTTTCATCAAATTACATAAAAGCCAATAAGGAGTTGGTTGGTGGAATCAGTTAGTTTGGAAAATTGAGAAGCATCTCAAATTACAGAATTATAAGAGACATGCACCCATTGGAAGTTTCTCATAGGCCAAGGAACTTTAAATCAATGATGAAGTTGGGACAAGAGTTTTTCAATGCCAACAAGGTATAGTGAATAGGTCATTTAGCTTGGTTGTCAAAGTGTTTTGAAATGCCAACAAGAATATGTTTATGTGTGTTTAATTGGTTCCTCCAAGAGCTGATAAGTCAAAAGACCGCCACCTTGTTACAAACCAAAATTTCTTCACCATGGAAGAGGTGCGTGTATAAGCCGAAGGCTATCGGCAATGAAAGCCTAGTCGACAAGTTAGTATAAGTTGAGAAATTACCGATTTGGTACGTCCAATGGAAAAAGAGTTTGATTTAATTCAAACGTTATCAACGATCAGCAATAAAGGTGCCATCATTAAGTTTGTGGGAAGTATAAACAATCAAATAAAAAAAGATAGTTATTATAACTAACTTAAAATCCTTGTAAAGATTGGCAATACACCTCAAATAAATGAAACTCATGGAAAGACACAGCTATAGAATACACAAAATAGTTTTGGTGAGAACTCTTTATAACCTTTCAAACAGATCTTTTACCATGACACATTGCAGATACACAAGCAAAAGTTGGAATCATCAGAAAGGCACTAGAGCTGTTTAACATTGCTGCCTGAAAGAAATGGTCTCACGACATGGCATGATTGCACAACATGCGAGAAATGGATCTATTGAAAATGTCTCCGAAAATTTTGAGCAAATGCAATTGACTAGAGAAAAGCTGATTCTTCATTCAAGGAATTAATCAAAATGATTGCAATACATGCACAAAATGGACATGAGGAAAGGCTTAAAAAAAATCTAAACAAAATTATTTTGCAGATGTAACGGTTGATGCATCAACCTTGGCCATCATCCTTGCTGCCAGAATGCAAACAGAAGCTTTGAACAGCCTACAGATGTGCATCGGAACATATTGGTATGAGAATTTGTGTCGGGTATTTAAGTTAGAAATGCTCTCGAAGACATGCATCCAGAATGTGGATTCATATATAATGGACCAAAAGTGTTCAACAATCTGCCTAAAAAAACGTCATCATTGGGACTGATGTGAAATGATTGCAAAATGTGCATAAAAATGGAGTTTGCAACGTGTATTCTAGAAGTGGTTTCGTAAACGAGAGCATACCAAGAGTCTTTTGCAGAAAGAAATTTATATGCTTGGAACACATTCCAGACATCTCATTGAACAATGATTGCATAGTATGGAGGATATGCTAATTCCTTTGATTATGTCACAACTCCTAACTGGAAGTCAGATGTTATGGTGCTTGGATAAATAGGCAGACGATTAATGATGAGATTGAACAAGGATGATGGAAAGAATGGATGTCTTATTTTTCAAGATTGCTCCAAATGTACTAAATATTGCCATGTTTGGTATGTGTCTTCCAAGTGCAGCAATCTTTCTTTATATTGTGGATGAGATATGGATAGAAGGGACATATCTATTCATTAATATTTAATTAATATAATATTTTTTTATTTAACTGCACATATACACATATATTTTTATATATCACATATATAGTATATAATATATATAACTTTAATTTAGTCTTATGAGTTTATCCAACTGAAGCTACCAAACATTAACACTCCCTCTTAGCTAGGGAGGATAAACACAAGACATACATTACACTATTGGTAATATTAGGAATGGCGAATTTTAAGGATATCTTTGATCAAAAGATATCCACCATTTTGAAATCAAATTTGATATTATGAGTATTGGCCTCCAAAATATTAACATATAATATTCACCAAATACTATAAGTAATGGTCTGCAGAATATCAACACATGATATTCACCATTTTGAAATCGCGTGAGTATTGGCCTCCAGAATATCTAGATATGATATTCACCAAATACTCTATGGCCTGCCAAATATCAACATATGATATTCACCATGTACTCAAATAAGGTTTGATATCACATCTGATATCATGAGTATTGGCCTCCAGAATATCAACATTTGATATTCGCCAAATATTCTTTGAGTAATGGCCTCTAGAATGTCAAGATGCAAGATGTTCACCAAGTACTATAAGTAATGGCCTCCTAAACATCAAGTTGCATGATATTCACCAAGTACTCGGTGTAATGGCCTCCAAAACATCAATTTGCATAACATTCACCATGCACTCAAAAATATTTATAAGGTATATGTACATGCATTCTCACAATGCCTACCATATAAACATCCACCATGCAAAGTATAATTAATCATGATCTGCATAGGCATTGTAAGATATCCATCCTAATAGAAAATAAAATTATTGTAAGATCATCACCTTTCAATAGCTTCTGCAAATACAAGTGATAATCATTTTGAAGTCGCCACTTCCTCATGATGTAGACAAGGGGTAGGCACATTAAAATCAGAGTCACACATATGGACTTTCTAACTCCCTCTCAATATCAAACATTTGAGCTCCTCATCCAAAGTTTCCATCAACAAAGTGTCAGACTCCCTCTGAATCTGATACCAATCAACCTTTTCTTGCAATAACATTCTCAGAGGAAAAAAATCAAGCAAATATCTCTTATAATATGCATAGAAATACAAATAAGATATTAACTACAAAAAAGTAGTTCTCAAGATATAATAATTAGAAAATACTTATCTCTTTAGTGAAGGTTAACTTTATCATTCGTAGGTGAAATCAATGCATTCGTACTCATTATGTAAGTGGATAAGGTCCTCTACTTGCCATGGAGGAACACACCACGATACCCAATAATGGATCACTTCTTTGATATCTTCTTTCTTTTAAATGTGGCATTTTGTCACATCTTTTTCCCTTTATTAATGGGTCTTCCCACGGTGGCAGAACTATAATCTCCCCCCTTGTTATATTACTATGAAAGATTGTGTCTCTCCAAAAATGGTGTTAATTAATATCTTGTGTGTTATCAAATTGTGGCTTGCAGTGTATTTGACGCCAATAGGATTTATAGACCCACGTATTTAACAAAGGCTGATGGTCATTGAGTAACATGGCATTTTTTGATTTCTCCTAAATGCTCTGACAAATTTGTATTAACTTTCAGGTGCCTATCCATACGTTACATCCCTATTTCCATTTTATGTTAGGCTCAGCATGCAGTGGAACCACCTTTATCAATTCACTCATCACTCATCTCTACAAGAACTTATAGTACCTTCCTGTTATTATTCACTATGTCTTCTTCATCTGTTTTCTCTAATTGTTCGCATGATGTTGTGCAATGCTCTCTTTATATCCTATGATTTTGTATCTTTGATGTGATAAGCAACGCCTTTGAAGCTCTTTTGTCAGAATCAAAATCTTAATCATTTCCTATTGATCTTCCTTGAGATAATTATTTTACTTGCTGACTATTATTGATCTTTCAAATATTTGTAGGAATGATTATTTGTCCCCAATTTCTATTTATCTTTGTCATTGATTTTGTCTTCTCCATTCTCGATGTTATGCTAATTCTTGTCCTATCCACTGTCACTTGCAATGTTATTACAGTTACGAGCACCAACTATTCTATAAATCCTAGCCACTCAATTAATTTTAATCTTCCCTTATCCCTTATTCTGATTCGATATCAAGTATTTTTGTTTGCGTCTACTATTCTATCATTGCTTATTTGCAAACTGCATAGGATTCACTTTTGGGCATTATATCATATACTTCTTTTAGTATGCACAGGGACATCCTTTTTCCATCTTTTTTTCATTCATAGATTTGATATTACTACCTATAGATGCCAAAGACCCCATTGATTCTTTCAATCTAAATGCGAATTATCTCTACATTTGTCAAGGCTTGTCATTATCACTAGCAGAGGTCTAATTGTATGTTCTCCATATGGTGCAATTGGACTTGCCAGCAATGATGTGGACTACCAAACTCTGTTTGCTCTTTTCCACTTATTACTTTTGCATATGCCTATAATCTCGGGCTCTTTTCAATATTGTTGGACTATCAAGATCCTTGAATTTTACAATTCCATTTATTACAATTATCCAGATGTGTAGTAATAACCAACCCGACCTTGAATCTTCAGATATATCCTTCCTTTTTTACTTTCAATCGTTGTTTTTCTTTATTTCCTAGCATTCACAGTTTGGCTCTGATACCATGTTATTTTTCAGGATCGCTGCAATGTACTAAGCACTACCATGTTTGGTATGTGTCTTCCAACTACAACAGTCTCTCTTTATATTGTGGATGAGATATGGAAAGAAATGTTCCTTTATGGGACATGTCTATTCATTAATATGTAATTAATATAATAGTTTATTATTTAACTACACATGCACATATATTTATATATATCAAATATATAATACATAATATATATAACTTCAGTTTAGTCTTATGACTTTGTCCAACTGAAGCTACCAAATATTAACAGGATGACTGATAGCAAAGTAATTAATAAAAAAATCTCACCTACACAGAGTTTAAACGAGTCCACAAAAGAAGAATGTTGAAAATCTCGAAGTGGTCGAATGATGATGGTTGCCTACGACTACGAAATAAATACTTTGAATACTTTGAAAAATAAGTGTTATCTTGATCAACTACATCAAGCTAAAACATGGCAGAATTCTACATTCCAATCATCATGGGACAATATTTATCAATGATGTCATCACTTTATGTAGCATTTTGGGTTTTTTTTTTTTAATTTAAAAGGTACAGGATTGTAACTAGAATTTCGTTAAACAGTTATACCAGATTCTCTACTATATTCAGAACAGCATTTTGAGCAACTAAGATAATGCATAAGAAATTTCTATACTAGAAACGGATAATGTGAGGCCTCGCCCCGACCCATCGTAGCATAGTGATACATTACCCTTATTTTGTTATTCACGACTCGAGATGTCGAGACAGTATCTGATGCTTAGAACATATTTTATTATTTCATGTTGTGTGATGTCATTTGCAGATATATTTGATGATTGTCATTTAATGTTCATGTATATGTATGTTGACGAAATCAGTAAATGTAGGATTAAGATTTGATTTAAGATATTTCAAATGGTTAAGAATTATGTAGGATGAAGAAACTCTTATTGATGTATGTTTTAATTTATGTGAATTCTGAATATGTATACATTGATGTACATGTGATTTTACGGGACTACTGATGTGTGCAATGAGTGTGCAGATATTTAGCCGAGAAACCCTACGGAGGAACAGAACTGATCTCCATGTGCTAAATTTTGAAAACCTTGTTGTTTGTAATTCGCGTAATTTTATTGTGTGATGTATGTATGCATCGTCCTTGTTCAGTGAGTGTTAATGTTCGTAATTATGTTCTTTCAGTGTCGCTTGACACTCGTAAAATGTTTATGTGCTTCAGTGTGCTGTTTAGGGTTAATTGTTTAACCTTTGGACCAAGTTGGTTTAAGTTAGTGTCAGTTTTCCTTTTTGGGTTCTTAATTGAGGTTAGTCATTCCTCAATTCGGATTAGTGCGTAGATTTCAAGTTAGAGTGGTTAGATGGACCTATTTTTATTCCTAGAGTTTATTTGACTCTAACCTCTTTCCTAAAGCTTTAAAACATGTTATTATTCCATCTAAAGGGTATGGGTATGGGTTAGGGGTCTTTTCCAACCCCTAAGCCCCTTTTTTTGACTTTTGAGGTCACTCAAAAGTCCCCTTTTTGCCTTTGTGCGAAAATTACAAGTGGTTGTCATGAGTTGTCTTACCCCACCTCCTTTTAGGGTTTAACCATGGTGTAGGTTGAGTTAGGAGTTTCTAGTGTGGCTAGTGGGTGGAGATAGTTATTGCTCCTTTTTGGGTGGTTGAGTTGGAGGCTTATTTAGAGGCCTTCCTTGGACTAGTTGTGTTGTTACCCAATCTCTACATTTAGAGAGGAATGCTTGAAGGTTGAAGGAAGGAAAGGGATACTCTACTCAAACTTGTTCATTGCCATTACCTCTTTGTGAAGGTAGGAAATTTCTCATCTCCCCTATTCAGTTTTTATGTTTTGTTTCATGTTCATGTTACCTTGTTGTTGTTTCACTGTTTATATGGATGTGGGTATGTTGGGAAGATTTGATAACCATGTTATTTTGGTTGTTTTTCCTTTCTTATTTATGTTTGAGATTTTGAGTTTTCCTTGCATGGGTGTTTTGGTATTACTCACCCTTGGGGAGGGCAAAAGTGACCAATTTTGGGAAAGGTCTATTTAGTTGGACTCCAACCAGTGTAGAGTCTGTTCTCAAAATGAGAAGAGGGATAAAGGGTAGGGTGTTATGGGCCCCTACCTGTCAGCACAAACCTGGTATGAGTATGGCATGTTTAAATGGAAGAATAGAAGTTCTTGGTTATCAGCCCCGATTGGGCATCTGAATTGGTGTTGTGCTTGACTTCTCCTGTTGGAAGAATCCACCTTTCCCTAGTCTTGATTCATTGTGAATCCTATTGTGTAAACCATGTATGATTATGCATGTTTGATTTTCTTTTGGTTCTGCTTGGTTGTCACCCAATCAGTTATTGGTTTCCTCCATGGTTCTTGAAAAGAGATTCAGAAAACATTACAAATTCCTTGATTTTGATCATGAGGAAAAATTTGATGTAACTGTTGAAATTTGGGATTGAGATCCTATTGTAAATTGTATTTTAAACCTTATTGTAAATGGCAACGAAGCCGGGTTTTCTTCCTGGTTCTTTCCCGGCTGAGCCCTTGAATCAGGTTGATAATAACATAAGTCTATTGAGATAAATCTTAATTATAATAACCATCCTCTTGTTTATAATCTTAAGACGTAATATAGAGAAACTGACTTAAACTGTAATCACAATCATTTTCAAACTTAGAGTAATTTTATCGTTATTAAAAAAAAAATTGTTGTGTTCTTGCCCTCATAGTTTGGGCACGACATTTTGGTATCAGAGCCCGTGTTTCAACGCTAGGAACCTTAAACCATTGTGCTTTCTTAACTTAACTCAAACTTTTAATTGTGTAGATGCCGTTTGTTACTCGTAACCGGCGAGGTAGAGGTCGTAAGACTGGGGGTGGTAGAGCGGGACAGGAGGATGGACCACCACCACCTCCACCACCACCTCCACCTCCACCTCCACCACCACCGAACCCAAACCAGGACATTATAGATGCACTTCAGACCTTGATCGGTGCAATTCAGCAAAGAGTGGTACCTATAGTTCAGCCAGTTCGGCAGATTCCAGTAGTGGAAGCAGAGGGACCCGGAGGAGGCGGGCCCGGAGTCAGAGAGAGGACTAGGAGTCCCCCACCGACACAGATAGAGGGTCAGGGTGATCACGAGGAAGAGTCCATACACCAGAGAGGACCCCCTTTTGACAGACCTCCTAGACATGTAGGGGATGACATCAGGGAATTGATTCGACTTGGACCACCATTGTTCACCAGTACCACTGAGGGTTCAGTAGCAGAGGCATGGTTGCAGAGCTTACAGCGGTGCTTTGGGTTACGCCCTTATGGGAGTAATCTAAAAGCACGCCTAGCAGTTCATCAGTTGAGAGGGGATGCCTCCAACTGGTGGCATCAGGAGGAGATCATTGGTGGAGTGAGGATGGACACCCTCACATGGGAATCTTTCCTAGAAAGATTTCGAGAGAGGTACTTGTCAGAGCATTTCCAGCAGAAACAGATAGAGGAGTTCCATTCTCTTTACCAGAGAGGCCTTACAGTGGCTCAGTACGAGAGTAGGTTTCTCGAGCTCCTTCCCTATGTGGAATACATGAAGGACGAGAAACTATGGGTGCATCGCTTTATCATGGGTCTGAATTTCTCTCTTCAGGGCCCAGTTAGGATGACCTTCCCTACCACCTTCAGACAGGCAGTGGAGATAGCACTAGTTGCTGAGGATACTCGAGGTAGGCAGGAGTCACGGGATCGGCCTCAGAACCGAAACTCCTTCCAGCAGAAACCCCCTTGGAAGGGGAATCAGAACTATACAGCAAGGTCCTCTAGGGGCCAACAGTCTCAGCAGCCAAAACCCCAGCAGCAGCAACAGCAGAAACCTTCTCATGGTTATCAGGGCTCTAAGCCCAAGCAGTGGCAGTCACAGGGTCCTAGGCAGGAGCAGAAAGTACAGGCCCCACAGTCTCAGTCAATGAAGACTCAACAGTCTTCTAGGGGAGGATTCAGCGGATCTAGCAGATCAGGAGGCCCACAGCAGTCTGGGTCACAAGGTGCATGATCTTATTCTCGCGGACCATGCTACACTTGTGGTGGCATGGGTCATATAGCTAGGGAGTGTCCGCAGGGACAGGCATCCAGTGGTCAGAGCAGGGTTTTTTCAGAGCCGACAGTTGGTGACATGGGTAGATCCCATAGAGTTTTTGCAGCGGTTGACAACCGCCAGGCTGAGCATCAGGCCACAGTTATCGAGGCTACAGGTATTATACAGGGCCATATGGTTGCAGTTTTATTTGATTCCGGGGCTACTGACTCTTTTATATCTCCATTTGTGGTGGAGCGTTGCGGGCTAGTGGCAGTTAGACAGGATGTTAGTTGGGAGGTAGAGTTAGCCTCAGGAGCCAGAGTGTCAGTTAGTTCCTTGGTGCGGAGTTGTCAGATGCAGATTGGAGACATGTCCACTAGGACTGATCTACGCATTACCCCTCTAGGTTCTTATGATGTTGTTCTTGGCATGGATTGGCTTTATGCCCACAACGCCAAGATGGATTGTCAACAGAAGAGGGTGGAATGTGTGGATGACGATGGTATCTCTAGGGAGATCTTCGGAGTGAAGAGGCCAGTGTCCCTTCGTATGATTTCCGCTATGCAGCTTAGACGGTGCATGCGAAAGGGTTGTCAGTTGTTTGCTATCACTATTAGTGACCGAGAGGAAGATTCAGAAAGGGAGCCATCCCTTGATGATTTTCCAATCCTTCAGGAGTTTGCAGATGTGTTTCCTTCGGAGCTTCCTGGTATGCCGCCACCTCGAGCAGTGGATTTTCATATAGACCTAGTGCCAGGAGCCGAGCCAGTTTCGAGAGCACCATACAGGATGACTACTCATGAGCTTAGTGAGCTAAAGGCTCAGTTGGAGGAACTCTTGGAGAAGGGGCATATTCGACCTAGTGTATCACCTTGGGGTGCACCGGTGATCTTCGTCAAGAAGAAGGATGGATCACTAAGGTTGTGTATTGATTATCGGCAATTGAACAAAGTAACCATCAAGAACCGATACCCTCTTCCCAAAATCGATGATCTCTTTGACCAGTTACAGGGTGCCCGTGTATTTTCAAAGATTGACCTAAAGTCGGGTTACCATCAGTTGAGGATTGTAGATAGTGATATCCCCAAGACAGCTTTTCGTACTAGGTATGGCCACTACGAGTTCACCGTGGTACCTTTCGGCCTTACGAATGCTCCAGCTGTATTCATGAGCCTCATGAATGGAGTATTTCGTACCTTTTTGGATAAGTTTGTGGTTGTGTTTCTTGATGACATTCTAATTTATTCTCATGATGAGAGAGAGCATGAAGAGCACCTGAGACAGGTATTGCAGAGGCTAAGAGAGAATCAGTTGTTTGGCAGCTTGTCGAAGTGTGCATTCTTCAGACCCGAGATACATTATTTGGGTCATGTCATATCAGGTGATGGTGTCTCAGTAGACCCATCAAAGATCAGGGCTATCATGGATTGGCCAGCACCCACCAGTGTTACCGAAGTGAGGAGCTTTATGGGGCTAGCAGGTTATTACCGACACTTCATTTCAGGATTCTCTAGATTGGCACACCCCATCACTTCTCTTCAGAGAAAGGGGAAGAAGTACGAGTGGACAGAGAAGTGTGGTAGAGCCTTTGAAGAGCTCAAGAGAGCCCTCACGAGTGCACCAATTCTTGCAGTACCAGATCCTGTTGCAGATTTTGTGGTGTGCACCGATGCATCTTTAGATGGTTTAGGAGCAGTCCTTATGCAGGAAGGACGACCTATTTCCTTTGAGTCTAGGAAGTTGAAGACTCATGAACTCAATTATCCTACTCATGACCTAGAACTAGCGGCAGTGGTTCATGCCTTGGTGAGATGGCGACATTTCCTTCTAGGTCATAGATTCGAGCTTCATTCCGATCACCAGAGCTTGCAGTACATATTTTCTCAGCCGAACCTTAATGCTAGGCAAAGAAGGTGGATGGAGTTCCTGTGTGAGTATGATTTTGATGTTCATTACATCAAGGGAAAGGAGAATGTGGTTGCAGATGCCTTAAGCAGAAGGCGCCATGAACTTTCAGCTGTGACTACTTGCACTGACTTGAGAGAGCGGGTTTTGCAGCACTTGCCAGCTGATGAGCTTTATGCAGAAGTAAGTCAGTTAGTACATTCTCAGAGACCCTTGGAAGGGAAGTTTGCAGAGTATTCTTTGGAGTCTGATGGACTTTTGCGGCATAGGGGACGTATGTATGTACCTTCCATTGGGAGTTTGCGCGAGCTCATTGTACTTGAGGCTCACAGAGCACCTTATGCAGCGCACCCCGGTGTTAAGAAGTTACATGCAGATTTGAGGCAGTTGTATCATTGGCCAAGCATGAGAGTGCAAATTGCTAGCATAGTTGCGAGATGCCTCGAGTGTCAGAGGGTGAAGGCGGAGCACCGTCATCCTGGCGGGCTTCTCCAACCACATGAGATTGCAGTGTGGAAATGGGACACTATATCTATGGATTTTATTGTTGGTCTTCCTATGTCATCTCGTCGCCATGATGCCATTTTGGTGATAGTCGACACATTGACCAAGGTTGCCCATTTCTCACCCGTGCGTACTACATTTACAACACGAGACATAGCTCAGGTGTTCTTGCGGGACATTGTTAGACTTCATGGTGTTCCCCGTAAGATCATATCTGACAGAGACTCTTTGTTCACTTCTTCGTTTTGGAGAGAGTTGCAGTCGGCTTTGGGCACTAGGCTCAATTTTAGTACAGCGTACCATCCTCAGACCGATGGCCAGACCGAGCGAGTGAATCAGGTTTTGGAGGACATGCTACGTATGTACGTGATGGATCATCAGGTCAAATGGGAGGAATACCTACATCTTGTCGAGTTTTCCTACAACAATGGGCATCATTCTTCCATAGGTATGCCGCCCTATGAGGCTTTGTATGGGAGACCGTGCAGGACACCCTTAAGTTGGGACAGGATTGAGAATCGAGTATCTATTGGGCCCCAGTTAGTGAAGGAGATGGAGCAGCAGGTGACCCTGATTAGACAGCGCCTGAGAGAGGCACAGGATAGGTAGAAGAAGTATGCAGATGCGAAGAGGACAGATCGAGAGTATCAGGTTGGTGATAGAGTGTTCTTGAGGGTACGACCACACAAGAGTCCGATTCGATTCGGAAAGGGCTCTAAGTTGGCACCCCGGTTTGTTGGGCCGTTCGAGATCCTTGAGAGGATAGGACCTGTTGCATACCGTTTAGCTTTGCCACCTAGCCTGTCATGCATCCACGATGTATTTCATATTTCAGTACTTAGAGGATACATTTATGATGAGTCTCATATTATAGATTGGGATGCTTTACAGGGTGGAGTCAGACGGACAGCTGACACTGGAGCCTATCCGCATTATTGCCCGATGGACCCTAGCACTTCGAGGCCGAGAGCTGGGCCAGGTTAGGGTCCAATGGGATTGTTACGATGAGGTCACGGCTTCATGGGAGGATGCAGCGCAAATGCGATCTCAGTACCCGTACCTTTTTGATGAACTCCAGGAGGAAGTTCATGCCTAGTGGGGGAGGATGTGAGGCCTCGCCCCGACCCATCGTAGCATAGTGATACATTACCCTTATTTTGTTATTCACGACTCGAGATGTCGAGACAGTATCTGATGCTTAGAACATATTTTATTATTTCATGTTGTGTGATGTCATTTGCAGATATATTTGATGATTGTCATTTAATGTTCATGTATGTGTATGTTGACGAAATCAGTAAATGTAGGATTAAGATTTGATTTAAGATATTTCAAATGGTTAAGAATTATGTAGGATGAAGAAACTCTTATTGATGTATGTTTTAATTCATGTGAATTCTGAATACGTATACATTGATGTACATGTGATTTTACGGGACTACTGATGTGTGCAATGAGTGTGCAGATATTTAGCTGAGAAACCCTACGGAGGAACAGAACTGATCTCCATGTGCTAAATTTTGAAAACCTTGTTGTTCGTAATTCGCGTAATTTTATTGTGTGATGTATGTATGCATCGTCCTTGTTCAGTGAGTGTTAATGTTCGTAATTATGTTCTTTCAGTGTCACTTGACACTCGTAAAATGTTTATGTGCTTCAGTGTGCTGTTTAGGGTTAATTGTTTAACCTTTGGACCAAGTTGGTTTAAGTTAGTGTCAGTTTTCCTTTTTGGGTTCTTAATCGAGGTTAGTCATTCCTCAATTCGGATTAGTGCGTAGATTTCAAGTTAGAGTGGTTAGATGGACCTATTTTTATTCCTAGAGTTTATTTGACTCTAACCTCTTTCCTAAAGCTTTAAAACATGTTATTATTCCATCTAAAGGGTATGGGTATGGGTTAGGGGTCTTTTCCAACCCCTAAGCCCCTTTTTTTGACTTTTGAGGTCACTCAAAAGTCCCCTTTTTGCCTTTGTGCGAAAAATGCAAGTGGTTGTCATGAGTTGTCTTACCCAACCTCCTTTTAGGGTTTAACCATGGTGTAGGTTGAGTTAGGAGTTTCTAGTGTGGCTAGTGGGTGGAGATAGTTATTGCTCCTTTTTGGGTGGTTGAGTTGGAGGCTTATTTAGAGGCCTTCCTTGGACTAGTTGTGTTGTTACCCAATCTCTACATTTAGAGAGGAATGCTTGAAGGTTGAAGGAAGGAAAGGGATACTCTACTCAAACTTGTTCATTGCCATTACCTCTTTGTGAAGGTAGGAAATTTCTCATCTCCCCTATTCAGTTTTTATGTTTTGTTTCATGTTCATGTTACCTTGTTGTTGTTTCACTGTTTATATGGATGTGGGTATGTTGGGAAGATTTGATAACCATGTTATTTTGGTTGTTTTTCCTTTCTTGTTTATGTTTGAGATTTTGAGTTTTCCTTGCATGGGTGTTTTGGTATTACTCACCCTTGGGGAGGGCAGAAGTGACCAATTTTGGGAAAGGTCTGTTTAGTTGGACTCCAACCAGTGTAGAGTCTCTTCTCAGAATGAGAAGAGGGATAAAGGGTAGGGTGTTATGGGCCCCTACCTGTCAGCACAAACCTGGTATGAGTATGGCATGTTTAAATGGAAGAACGGAAGTTCTTGGTTATCAGCCCCAATTGGGCATCTGAATTGGTGTTGTGCTTGACTTCTCCTGTTGGAAGAATCCACCTTTCCCTAGTCTTGATTCATTGTGAATCCTATTGTGTAAACCATGTATGATTATGCATGTTTGATTTTCTTTTGGTTCTGCTTGGTTGTCACCCGATCAGTTATTGGTTTCCTCCATGGTTCTTGAAAAGAGATTCAGAAAACATTACAAATTCTTTGATTTTGATCATGAGGAAAAATTTGATGTAATTGTTGAAATTTGGGATTGAGATCCTATTGTAAATTGTATTTTAAACCTTATTGTAAATGGCAACGAAGCCGGGTTTTCTTCCTGGTTCTTTCCCGGCTGAGCCCTTGAATCAGGTTGATAATAAAATAAGTGATTGAGTAAATTTTGCTTCTCTTAAAATTTTCGTATTCTGTGTTGTCATATGAATGTGTATCAAAGATAAGATGGAACAATGATATCCAATTATGCAAGATTCAAATTATAAATGTACGGTATTTCCTTGAGTTTGGTATGATTTAGTTTATGTAAGGTTGTGTTGAAAGTGAATTTGCAAGAACATGAAGGAAAGAATTATGTCAAGATATCCAACTTAAATCTGAAAACACAATAGAGGAAAGAACGTGGTGTGTTTTGATACTCCCATCAAAAATGAATAGAGCATTATCATTTTGATCTCTGTATTGTTTCAATTGCCTTAAGACTAGTTTCGTCACTATGTTATTTCAATTTTGCTCCATTAGTTATAATAGATAGTTAAACGAATATGTAGATGATTATTTCATGTAATGTAGGTATCATTGAAATACATAGCATCTGAGGTTCATGAAAGTTATTAAGCAGGAATTCATAAGAAATTTACGTAGATTTTGATGATCTTGCAATAGTTGATTTGTTGAGCATAATGCATAAAAAGGTGGTAGATTAATATCATTATGAATTAAAACACCAATTCTATAAGACTATATAGTAAGACCTTAACCATCAAATAAGTTTTCAAAAATACATATAAAAGGGGCCTGTAGAAGCACATTTTCATTCTTGAAATTGTATGAAAAACTCAAAATTTGGTTGATGCTATTACAGACTATTAAAATATTCACATCACAATAAAATAAAATAAAATCTAAAACCAAATTCTATTCATTATGACAAAAATAATATAGTTTTAGTAGACATCCTTAATATCCTAACTCTCACCTATTAAACTTTATCAATGAATATTTGGGGCAAGTCAAACTGTCATCCCACATGATGACGTCACCATGTCCCATCACTATCTTCCTCCAAATTGGGCGCTCAGATTGGAGGGAAGGCATTAAAGTTATGTGTTTAAAATAACAAATTTGCAAGTGATTTGACCTTGTTTCCTTCCACTTGCTACCCTCTTGGATCGCATGTTTATTGGGGGAAGGGGGGGGGTCTGACACGCCTCCCTTGGGCAGAGCGCTGTCCCAAGGACAGCGCTTGGGAAGCGCTCCTTGGGAAGCGCTTGCCCAAGTGGGGCATGGGGTTAGGATGGGCTTAGGGGGGGATGGTAGGGTTAGTGTAGGGTGTTAGATAGGTTTGTTAGTAATAGGTTAGTATTATGTGGTAGATTTAGATTAGTTAGGTTAGTTAAGTAAATTTGGTTAGTGTTCTATATGTTTATATATAGATATTTAAATGTAATTTTTGTTTAGTTTGGTAAACGTCTTCTTTAAAATTAAAGTTAGTTTAGCATCAAAATTATATTAAATGTAATATAGTTTAGATTTTTAATTCAGTTAGTATTTCTTTTAAATAAATTTATCTTTTAATATAGTTTGGTTGCGATCATAGTTTTTATTAGCATAAATCAAATTGGTACCTGAATGGTGATTTTATTTGAATTACAAGGTTAAGTTAGATTTTGTTATAAGCATCATGATAAATTAATACTAAATTTTAGGTTCTATCATCATGCAAATTTAGTAAGATTAGATAGTTAATTTTTATGTTAAAATAGTTGAAATGTTTAAAGTTAATAAATTATATAAATATAATATGTTTTAATTCTAGTTAAATTGTTTTTCCATAAAGTGACTTCCAATATCGATTAGTTTGTAAATTGATTATTGTCTAAGAGTTTTATAGTTGATTTTGATTATACTTTCACAATGAATCTGTACTCGAATACTTTTGCTTTGTCATTTAAATAATTGTTTTCTTATTATTAAAAGTTAATGTAATAACATAAGTCTATTGAGATAAATCTTAATTATAATAACCATCCTCTTGTTTATAATCTTAAGACGTAATATAGAGAAACTGACTTAAACTGTAATCACAATCATTTTCAAACTTAGAGTAATTTTATCGTTATTCAAAAAAATTTTGTTGTGTTCTTGCCCTCATAGTTTGGGCACGATAGATACATCAACACAAGTGGTACCAACTAAACTGAATGTTCATTCCTTCCAACTAATATGACATTAAATCAAAGAAAATATTACAACCAAGATTATCTACGAAATTATCAGAATGTTGTGATCAGAATGACAGACCCGTATTTGGATGTTGTACTAAACCCGAGCACACTGAGATTTATGCCGATCATTCTCCTTGCTAACTATATTGCCTTAACTGTCAATGAGCAAGCAACGGCCGTTAAAGTGCAGATATTGTCCCAATAACCGTCAGTCCTAGGCATGAGGTTTCTCCATGAACAACGAGCTACTAGTTTCCTTACTTGCCCAAAATAATGCGTTACATCCTACTAGTCCCGTAGCTACCACCCAGATTCCTTATTCCAACCCGCGGCTTCACTGGAATTCTACACTAGTCAAACGTAGTCTCTCTCTATCGATATTGTATGTGGCGAGAATGACAATCTCGTAAGCTCAGTATTTCCAACATAGCATGCTCTCAAATGCCGAACGTCCTTTTATATAGCAACCTCCGACTACACTGGTGGAACTAAGAAATTTGATCACTTCTTTCTCTAATCGTTCTACCCTCCAATGAAATTCGATTATTCCAGAATGGTGTTCAGATTCGTGTTCATACAATGTATATAACCATTTCACATACCTCCAACGACTGCTGAGATCTCCCTTAACTTGTCGATTCTGCTTGAAAGATGTATCACTACCAAGGTCAAGATTGGGGTATCGTCCAATCTTCCTTTGCTACTAAACTCGAGGGGTTTCATCCTCAAAGTTTTAGACCAGTCACATTTAGTAACCAGAATATAAGTGTCTTGATTTCATAAACTTCTTGTGTGTTCAAATCCCAATACAAGCTCTTCTTTTGTAACCTTGAAGTGAGGGAAAAACACGAGGAGCAAGTAATGTGGGATAAAAACACCATTTTTGTTAAGAATATAACCTAGATAAACCTACAGGTCTAATGGTACAAATCGTACCTTCTCTTCTATACATATATTCCTAATGAATGGCATTCAATTTAATATATATTGTCTCTAAAGGTGCTGGCGATTTCTAGACAAATACATTATTTGTTCTTGGTTAACTTAGTCATAACTAATTTATTTACTAAAGATCCCTGGCTTAGGGATAACAAGTTGTTCGTTAATGCCAAGGGTTATGTCCCTTGAGGGACATACCCTCTAGATAGGATATATGTACAGGTTGTGAATGCAGTTTGGAAGACACACATACACTGCAGTCTAATCTTCCAAGCATTTTACTTCCTCTGAATTACATAGTAGAGATATTATTAATCATCCAAGATCAAATATAGAGTACTGGACTTGCAGTAAACATTAGTAATATCTGCATCAATCAAATTCTAAATATACATTTGTAGAAGATCCATGAATTTAACATGATATCAGAGCCAACTGCAAATGTAAGAATAGATATGAAAAGAATAGTTGATGAATGGTATTTAAATGAGCTGGTTGAATGGAAATGGAATCACAAGACATTCCTAGAGATTGGCGATAATTGTAATCTCGGATCTGAGAGGACAGAACCAATATTTGAAATTTTGAACATTTACTGTAGCAAAAACGTTAGATAAATATATATCTGTTCCCATATAGTAGTGGTGTTGATGGGTTGAATCTCTATTTAGAAAATTACTCCAGAGTCTATAAATACCAAACTATAATAGTATATACTTTCTTTGAATCGAATGTTGTCTGCCTGTTGTCTAGAGTAAGCTGGGTGCCTACTTGTTAACCCATCATGTTCCAAGTATATGTAAGGTTTGGAACCAAATTCATCATGACAGTATTACATCTATAATACAGACATAATAGCATTAGAGAAAAACTGGAGTTTTATTTCTGTTTACCACAAAGACTTCTTGTTGTCATCGGGGGTTCGATGATAATAAACTTTAATTGTTGACAAGCGATAAGGTTATCAGGCGCAATCATCTACAAGTGTTGTTGAATTACAGAAACCTCCTATACAAATCTATGAACTTAATCACACAGGAAATAGTAAAGATTCATAATAATATCGATAAGAGGTTTGTCAAGTATTGAACTCATTGGACTCAACAGAGTTTTGGAAGGTTCGCTAGTGAAATCAGACCAATGATTTTCAAGCTTAGCGAACTCAACTAGCTGGATATATCAATGAAGATGAATCAAGCTCGTATTCATAACCAATGATGCGTCTTTGATCAAAAATTGCTTTCCACCATCAGTCACGTGATCCATGGGATGTTGGGCATCTAGATTCAAAGAAGATTTGATTCTTGGATCGTAGTTGCTGTACAAAATCACTCATGTTGTGCAAAGATCTTGTATGCAGGAGTGTGGATCTGCTAGCATATTGGCTCATGCTCTGTGATGCCAAGGAACCCATGTGTCTTCACCAATGTGCCACAGATGGGGCCATGTGGCAGTTCTAGTGCAGGGATTTTTTTTTTATACACTGATATGACCATCAACACCCTTGATGGTGTGCTTGGGGCTTATAAGATATAATCAGACCAAATCCACCGTAAAAACCTTGTGCTTGGGATGGGTCACATGGGCCAATCCACATGCAAATCGGATTGATATGAGTGCTACAGTTTAAAGATCCGACACTCAATAGAAAATAAAACTCATTTTGTTGATTAGTTGTATCAAATATAACATGTGTGAGTAAACAAACAGCGACTTGTATATACATATGCTCTCGATTCCTTTATGATGTCTGTGTGGATAAGGAAAAGCATCCTTGTAAAATCTGAAGAAATTCAATTGCACAGATAAACAGACTGAGAGACGGATTGACTATGTCTGAAATAAAAAATATATATTCACAATATGTCTGCTGAAGGGTGATGTGGACTCAATGCTGTTGAAAGTGACAAGATAAGTTGTGATCATCAATGTACTACTGAAAGAAGATTCAGTAATACAGTTCAGACTTTAGAGAATAAGTTGAACAGATCAATGCTCAGTTCATGTATGAAATAATTGTGATATTCTCCAATACATGCTTCAATTTTGCTAGAGACATTTCCCTATAATATCTGATTTAATTTGCAAAAAAGCTCCATATATCCCAAGTTAAATTTCTTGTTCTGAAAAGTTGTTCATAAACAGTTTACTGTATCAGAATTTCAGTTTGATTATAATGGAAGTTACAGCAATATTATTGGATTAATATGACTTCAGACTTAATGCAATTGGTTCCTCAAATCATTTGTAAGTTGGCATTGGGTTGGTGCTCAAATTGATTGAGTGGGTGCTGTAATTTTGAAAGAGTTTTTCTAAGTAGGGATTGTTTCTCATTAGGGTTGAAACCCTCGAAGTTGTAATTGGATGAAACAACTCGGTCAGAAAATAAGATAGTAGACTTCTGCACTTTGAGTCGATAATCAGTAGATACTAAGGAAGCCTATGAAGTTTTTCTAGAATTAGCCATCAAGGGAAATATTGAACAAGAGTGTTGTCAGAACAACTCCACATGATTCCAGGCAGTACAGAGTTGATGGGCAGAAAGACTGCAAAAGGCATAGCAAGAGTTATAATGGCCATTAAAAGGCTTGAGGATGTTGATGTTTTAATGGAGATAATTCCAAATCCTAATAAAGTGCATAGTGTGAAGGTCCTTCAGCTTGAAACTGTGGAAGTCATATTTTTTACACTTTCAATATTCTTGGAAGCCTCAGTACTCTAACTAGCAACACTTTACATTTTAATGGAAACATAATGAACTGAGATGGGTCTGCACTTGAAATTACTTCAAGATCAATAAAAGCAAAGGATTTCAGAATATACTATGGACTGGAGCTTGTGATCTAGTCTGACTTCTATGTTGCTGAATGCTTATATCTGTTGACTGCAGACAGACCAAGAAGTACAAAGAGATAAGTATTCTTTATGGTTGAATAATGCTCTTCAATCCTTCATGTTGTTATTAATTCATGCTATATTATTTGGATAATGAATCATGAATGATTCAAGCATTGATATTTCTCTTGGACTGTTATTAATCTTTGTGAAAAGCTGTCAGGATGGCACCAAGGTTAGAGTACCAAATGTATCTAAGTATTCTTCTACCAAGGAGCAATTACTTTTCATAAGAGGAATGCAATGGGAAGATGAGAGATATGTAGACTGCTTCATTGATACATTTAGTTGTATCTCCCACCCTCTGTGGGCAATGCAAGGTAGATCCATCCTTTGCAAGTATGCAAGATGGTATCATAGAAAGTCCATAATGTTCAATATCACCCTCTGAGAATGCCATAGTGATTATGTGAATATTTTGAATGTTTTGAATCCTCCCTAGCTAAGAGGGAGTATTCAAATTAGCTAAATCAGATTCTAGCAAACTTAATTCTATGGTATTGGCCAGAAATGGAGGTTGTGATCTCTAGATGGGAGATACTTTTGGTAAGGCTTTGTCAGCTCGGGAATATTAAAAGAGGATACATTAGGCTGCTGGAAACTATGGTCAAGCACAAAATTTATTGTAATATTTGGTGACTATCTACCATTCTGGAAGGCCATTACTCAAAGAGTATTTGATAAATATTGATGATATTCTAGGAGGCCAATACTCATGATATCATATGCGATATCAAAACATTTTACTCAAGGCATTTCTGATCTTTCCTCAAGTCCAAGAGGGAGTAGACCATGCTTTATTTATTCCCAAGTAATAAAGAATTTGTAGCAAAAATCATAAGTATCAACTTATAAGAAGGTTATATGTCAAAGAGAGTACTTAGAAAATCGAGTTGACTCCCCAGGATCTAGGTTATACAAACTCAGACTAAGTGTACCATGTCAAGATGGTGTATACTCATAAAGTACAAAAGCTCTCATCAAGGCAACCTTGAATAAGGAGCTCGGAAGATTTGATATCCAGTTGGAGTCTTGAAAATCTAAAGTGAGCAACCCTCTGATGGGCCTACCTTTATAAATATCATGGTGTGGAAGCATTTTTCAGCAAACAGTCTTGCAGCATTAGTTTGCAGTAATAGAAAAAAATCTTCCAGCACAAATTTGATGTGATATCAAATGATCTTATGGTGTTTTTAAATCAGTAAAGGACTACTGGCAAACCTTGAATAGATTCAAGATTGTGTTGTGAAAGAGACATTTCGATATCTATGAATCACAACTTGGATAAAGAGAGAATTTAATTATTCTCTAGACTTCATCCTTAAGTACTAGAAATTAGAAAACAGATATTCTTATTAAACCTCTCTGAGAGTGATCATCTTAGTAAAGATACACGTATGATTGAATTATTTTGTATTCTTATGATAATTTTATTTTTGTAAGGCTATTGACTGTTATGGGCTCCACCATGTGTAATCATTATTTAAAGAGGTGATGATCTCTGAAATAATGAATACTTGTGTAAAAGGCATTATGATGATCTCTTAGATAATGTACTAAACAATAGATTTTACTGTAAGATTCAGATGAGTTTTAGATCGTGTTGTGACATTAACATTGCTATGTTCATGGGTCACAAATTGGATAAAGGAAGAATCTTAGAATTCTCCAAGTTTATTCTATATTTTGGTAGATCTTAAACTCAGGATCTCGTTGTGATATAGAAATACCAATTTCTATGAGTCCCAACATTTGTCTTATCACTAGTAGCAGTGATTTGTCATACCAGAGATTTAGCAATATGATTTTGTATCATGTGTTCTATGATATCACGTACTAAGAAGAGACAAATAGATATTGAGTATTAATTCTTGCTTAAACATCTGTATTGATGTTGCTAGATATGATCTCTCTGTAGGATTATCAGGTTAAGAGGGAGTGTTAAGAATATAACCTAGATAAACCTACAGGTCTGATGGTACAGATCATACCTGCTCTTCTATACATATATTCCTAATGAATGGCATTCAATTTAATATATATTGTCTCTAAAGGTGCCAGCAATTTCTGGACAAATACATTATTTGTTCTTGGTTAACTTGGTTAGTCATAACTAATTTATTTACTAAAGATCGCTGGCTTAGGGATAACAAGTTGTTCGTTAATGCTAAGGGTTATGTCCCTTGAGGGACATACCCTCTAGATAGGATATATGTACGGGTTGTGAATACAGTTTGGAAGACAAACATACACAACACTCTAATCTTCCAAGCATTTTACTTCCTCTGAATTACATAGCAGAGATATTATTAATCATCCAAGATCGAATATAGAGGACTGGACCTGCAGTAAACATTAGTCATATCTGCGTCAATCAAATTCTAAATATACATTTGTAGAAGATCCATGAATTTAACAATTTCCGTCCTGTAGTCACTTAAAGCCACTTTATAAAGTATATAACTTTATAACATAAAGTGACTTTATTCCACATACTTTAATAAAGTACTGAAATAAATAAAATTAAACCTTTGTGTGACTGGTAAGCATCTTGTTAGTTAATGTCGTTAATCTATCTGGATGTGGAGATAGATTAACTTGGCGCCAAAACACTAGAGCTGAGAAGGGGACATGACACTTTACTATGGCAATTCTTTTGTATACTTCAAGTTTTTGCAGCACTCAAAAAATCCTTTTTTAATATTTCACGGTACATTCCTTTGAAAAGTAACAAAATGATACTTGAGGATAACAGTGATGAGAATAGGAATACCACAATTGCTTTCTAATTGTGGAGAAATTATTCATTAACATAAAGAACTAGTGTATGTAAGAAACTCATGGAGACACAGTCTGAAATGCAACTTCATGGAATGTTAGGGACATAAAACAAAATAAAGATATCAATGGAAACAATAATGTGATACCAATGAGTTTGGTGTCATGTCGTGAATGATGTGGAAGAAATTATAAATGAGCTATAAAAATGTGGGTTGACCAATTTAGTGGTAAGATGATTACAAGTTCATGCACGGCATAACACAGGTAAAGTGCATGAGTGGCTGATTGGAAAAAGATATAATGACTATCTCGACAAAGCCAATAACTTGTTCTTTCTTCAGGGATATGGATTTTATGTTACCTTTTTGTAAAAGTGACTCGTTGATTATTGTAATTGAAGTTATCTTGAACTTTATCATTGTAAAATTTAGGTAAATCCTAACTTGTTCACAAAAGTAGTTATTTTGAAACAATCGTTTAGCTAGTTAAACTACATGGTTACTTAAGTAGTTATCCTAAGTAGTTATCCTAAGTAGTTACCCTAATTAGCTACCCCAAGTAGTTATCGTTAGTGGTTATGCTAAGCGGTTATGGGTTGGTTATTCATTGAACCTATAAATACAAGCCATTTGCAAAGTAAAAGGGGGACCTTTTGCAAAGGGGAAACTACGGAGAAATTTCTAAACAGGATTTTGGGTTTACACTACATACAAAAGTGTTTTTGAACTTGTATATTTTCAAAGAGATAATGAAGAATAGATTAAGCTATATGTCTTGAATGTGTTCATCAATTATTATTACTAATTCTTCGTATGTTAAATTGGAAATTTGATTATGTATTGATGGAATCCAATGGTCTTTCTAAACTATGTAATTGATTTGATAAAATGCATTCATTTCTTGGAATCTTGGTATGAATGTGTTGGAATAGCCTATATTTTCATATGTCAACATTTGTTATCAATATTCTATCATAATTGTATATTCAAACTTATTATGTGCTAAAAGCCCCCTTGTGATTTGTTATCAATTGTGAATCTCAACTAGTATTAGTATGTCTACTGTTGAGATTTATGTTATCCATTTCCTTTAGTTTCTCTTGTTTCTTGTTGTGCTTTATAGTGAAATGTGCAAAAAAAATTAAAATAGCCCTATCATATGAGGGAGTTTCCCCTCTCAAATGCATAGGAAGATTGCAATCTAATTGTGATCTAACTGCAATCTCTCCAATTGTTGACTGCTCATAGGGAAAACAAGGTTAGCTTTGAAGAAACACTTGCAGTGAAAAATTTGTTTACCAACAAATTTTTGGCAACTCTGCTAGGGAAATTCAAAATGCCAATGTATATCACTCCTCAACAACTCTAAGCCATGAACAAAGGTTGTGGACTCTATTTGAAAGATTGAAATATTGGACATGACATTATGGTTTAGTATAAAGGAAAAATGGGAAGTGGCAGTGAAAGTGAGGGTGAAGATTATTCTTATCAAAAGAATTAGGTTCTTAATGAACCCATATAAGTTGATTTCTTGAAACGATTTTACGGTGGCTTATAGCTTGATCCAAGAAAGCCTCGTCCTTGCTTGCTTTGAACTCTACAAAAGATTGAAGAAGAAGATGGCAAAGATAACCAATCTCTTTTTCATGATCAAGAAACTTTATCAAAAAGAGGTTCCACATGCAAAGACAGAGAAGATTTTGTTGAGAAGTATCATTCATGTGAAATGGTGATGGATAATGATGATAAGAAACGTAGTTCATTTCTTATACTTGGTCCTCAACAAAACCATACTCTCAATGATCTGAAATAGATTGTGTTCATCAAAACATGCTATGGAAATAAGGAACTTGCTCCTATAAGATACATCCTGCATTGCTTCAAGAGTTGCAAAAAATCAAAGAAAATGATGGAACAAAAGTTGATTTTCTTGCTCATGATCATTTGTCCAAATTGGTGACATACAACAATGATGAAGAAAAAAGATATCATTCTCCTATGCTTGTCATTCAACAAAATTATACTTTGGATGACCCTAAGAAAATTCTATTTTTGAATTGTTTCTATTCTAGCAAGAACCTTGACCTAAAAAAGTTAAGCCTTGCTCCAAATTCAAAAAAAGATGGAATGGAGTTTGATTTTCTTCATCATGGTCATTTACCCAAATCAACAATGAGGAAAATAAAAGTGATCATTCCATTGTATCTATTGTTCAACAAAATCAAACTTTTGATAATCCTATACAAACCCAATTTTTGAGAAGCTTTAAAAGCAGTATGCAGCTTGATCCTAATAAACCCCATCCTTCATTGCTTCAAAGATTGCAAAAGATTCAACAAAAGAAAATACTGAGAAATCATCTTCTTCCTATCCAAAAGTTTTATGATCAAACTGTTAGAGAGCTTCACCACAACATGCATAGGTAAAAGGAGTGGAATTTTCTCAAAAGAATTCCTATCAAGAGAATGATACAAAAGAAGTTGATAGAAAGAAACAGAAAAATGCATTGATGCATGGCAAAAAAATTGCGGAGATTCTGATAACAAAGAAGAAATATTTGATCAACCAGATAATGACAATATTAAAGAAGATGCATCGAATATTTCGAAGACAAGAAAGCAATCTAAGCTGGAGAACGGTGAAGAAAACATGCATCAAGACGAATATCAAACAATTTTTATTCCAACTTGGTGATTAGAGTCTTCATAAGATGTCTTTCTATGTGGAGAAGATATTCCTATTCGTCCACCATTGATTATTGAAGATGATAGCTCCATTGATAGAATCAAACCTTCAATGTCTATCATGCTGTCTTGTACTACTATGACTAAAGAAGAGGCAACCTCAAGTGAACTTTTGCAAATTCCTTCTCCTATAGAAATTAAGATCTTTGCTTTTAAAGATAATCACTGAATCTTTAATGAGTGGTACATTTGATGAAAGATTTAAAAATCAGTTCCAAGTAGAAGATGATGAATCATCAAGCAACCTTTTCCAAACCTTTATGCAACAAGAAAATGAAAATTTTATATTTCATAAAAACTACCATGGAGAAGAATTAGTGGATAGACAAATGACCCTAGATAGATATTGATGAACAGATTGAAGATGATAGGTATGAGGATATGTCAACAAAGGTTCCTAGTTAAATGGAAGAGCTATTAATGTCTTTTGGAGAATCCAAAGTTCCAAAAAGTTAACTTTTCAAATCTCTTGATCAAATAGATCATCCTATATTAGGGAATGTCCATAAAAAGTGTACCAACAATGAAGCAAGAAATAAGCTACAGGAAGATCTAACAAAGGAGTTCAATGAAGATGAATGTATTTCTCCAAGTGATTTGCAAGCCAAGATTTGAAAACCAAATTCAACATTTTCATTAACACAAGCTTCTTTGCATCACAAACTATATTAAGGCTCTCCAATTTGTGGCTTCATTTCCTTCAATTCAAATTATCAAAGAGATCTTTAGATAGAGAAAGTTGGTATGCTCAGCGTGATGCAGAGCATAAGTGGTATCAAGGCCATTCAAAAGAGCTCAAAGATTTATGATGAGATATGGTTGTTCAGTCTTTTGTTAATAAATATTCGTCATCTCGTGTATGTTAGTGTGTTCATCCTACTAAGCTCATAGGTGTTATAGAGGTGCAAAATGTAGGCCATTTATTTTGTCTCGTGTCCTTGCCCTAACCCTAATAAGGGTTGACATAGAAAAATCTAGGGCATTTATTTTGTCTCATTCTTGCCCGCAAATTATAATCTGAGACTTATATAAAGGACTCTACTTCTCGCTTATAGTAAAGGATGGAATCTCGAGATTTTTGCTTATGAGCTAGCAATATAATCAAGTTGTTAGTGCAGTTTGGAGATTTCTTGATGTATTTTGGTGCTTGAATGTTCTTGTTGTTCCCTCACTAAGAGTAGATATGTTTTCAAGTAATAGAGTTATGGTGGGATCAGCTTGCTCATAGCTTTTGTTCTTAGGTGATTCCTAAATGATATGTAAGGTTGGTTCTGAGTCATTATGTGGATGCTTTACTTCTATCTTTGATTCCCATTGTGTTTTTATAGTGTTCATTGAGATATGAAAATTGTTTGCATAACCCTTGGAGATAGCACCAGCTTTGTGTAGTTGAATTTGGCGAAGCAAAGTTTGGTAGATTTCATCTAGTAGCACTACTCATTTTTCAAGTTCTTAGGACTAGAATAGAATCCCTCACCCTACTCTCATTTACTTTCTACATATTGCGAAAAACCACAAAGGTACTTTCATTGCAATACCATTTGAAAGCTTTGATAGCTAGTATTGTTTGAAGTCAACTTGAGGAATATAATATAGGGCCCCTGATGATACCAGCATATCACATTAACCATTGAGCCTATCTAACCTTGTAGGAATTTTGGAAATTGTGTTGATCTTACTTGCAATCTTAGATACATTAAATTTTGATCAAGAGAGGATAAAATACTTCAATATTTCATTCTACTAGTAATGTAGTCATAAAATACACGTCAGCAATGTTTAATAGTGGAAAATGGTGGTTGGAGGAAATGGGGCAGCATGGGTTGGTGGTGATATCTAATAATGGGCTATGGCCCCATTATAAAGATATCCTAGAATGGCACATAAGTAACCTTAAGACGTGTGAGTGGAATAAATCCACATTCACAACAGCCTACCCCACTTCCCTCCTCCATTTGGCTCACTATGCCTACAAATTCACTCCCCAAAAAAAACCTCTTCTCATTCTTTTCCCAACCACACTCCTTTCTTTACTACACATCATTTTCTCTCCTCTTCCAACCCTCAACCCTACCTCTTTCCCATCCTTAACCTTTAACCCTAACCATGCCTCCAAACACACTTTTCTTCTTAGTTACCGGATTCGTGAATCAGACCCTAGATCCGGATTCGAGTCTGATCCGGATCCGGATTCGCACGTGGATCCGTGAGGATCCGGGCAGGGTCCGTGATCCTGCCTGTGGATCCATCAGGATCCGTGGCCCAAGGATCCTGATGGATCCACAGGAAGAATCAAGGATCTTGCTTGTATCCTCAAGGATCCAAGCACGAATCCTGAGGATCCAACACGAATCCATGGCAATACAAGGTCGGGAACAGAACCCAAAGGAAACCAACCTGAGGGTTAAAGGTGGAACAATGCTGATTATATCATTGTATTTCCTTGTATCTTTTTGTTGTGTAGTTCTGGTTACAAGATGGATCTCAGTAATCCTGTTGTGAACCCAGTTGCAGTTAGCTGTTGGTGCAAAACTTGGGTTGAAAGTTGAAACCCTATGTCTGAAAATTGAGAAAACTGTATGAGAAAACTTCCTCTATTAATTTTATATCTAAAAATTTCAAAAGATGAACACAAAATCTATGTTGCAAGATTTGGCAGGTTCCAAGGATGAACCTGCTTTTAAGAATTTTCATATGGGTCATATCTCAGGTATGTTTGACTCAATCTCTTTTGCCTCCTGTGACTATGGATAGGATTTGGGAGAGGTCTCCTATCCACCCAAAGGCTGGTAGCCATAGGCCAATGAAGTTGTTTGATTACATACATAACATGAGATGAGTGTTGCAAACTGTTTAGAGTAAGGTGTACCACTAGATGGATGACACAGTTCCCCAGCTCTACCCTAATATTCTTAAGGTGTAGCCATTATCTTAGGGTCTCACCCTAGATATTAGCAAGGCAAACAAAAATATATTCAAAATAAAAAATTTCAGCACCCAAAGAAAAATCTTCTGTGCTGAAAGTGATGTTAAGTTCCATAGATTTTCTATCCATAAATGTTTGCAATTTCACATTCTCATTACTGTTTCCTAGGATATAGGCAAAATGTAATTAGAAAAGAAAAAACTGACATTTTTCAACTTTTTCAAATGTGTACCCATCACCTTTGCCTATGTAAAATTGACAATAAATAAAAAGGATGATAATATTCATAAAATAAAGCTTTGATCTTGATTTCTAAATACAAAGAATGAATGCATGTAATAATTATTGATAAATTACGAAAACATAAAAACATGAATATGAATGTTCTGATTTTCTTTATAATCATGAATATAGATCAATTATCAAGTATACTAGATTCATAGATGCATACTAGAATCATAGATTCATACTATGAAATAATTTCTCTTAGTTATATATATATATATATATAGAGAGAGAGAGAGAGAGAGACACACACACACACACACACGAATCCTCTACGAATCATTATTGGAAAAAAAAAAAAAATCCCAAATCCACGGATCCGATTCGCATGCCCGAATCGGATTCGTTTCACGAATCGGCAACTAAGCTTTTCTTCTCTACCTATAAATTACTTACCACACTTTTCCATTCACACTTCCTCATGTATGCTATACCCTCTTTTCTCCACTAAAATCTCCTTTATATTTTGTAATATCCCCAACAGAGACAACTTCTTCTCTACATATAAATTACTTACCATGCTTTCCATTCACACTTCCTCATGTACACTATCTTTTCTCACCCCTCACCCCGTCCTATAACCAATCTTCTCCACTAACATCTCCTTTATATTTGTAATGTCTCCAATAGGAAATTTACTTGGTTTACCCTAAATTTCCAACTAGGGTTTGGTTTGCGCTTGAAAATGGGAATTTAACTTAGTCTCTAAAATGTTCCTTACAAGGAGGTTACCAATTTTCCAATAATTAACATTCATCATTATACAGAAATAATTGACTTGTAATACGTTTGATTATTAACATAAGGAGCCAATTCCTTACTTCTCTCCTATACATCAACACCAAGGAAGCTAGGGAATTACTTGTCCTTAGAGGGCTCAGAAACCAATCTACAAGTAGGCTCCCTCAAGGTTTTCAAAATGCATATTCACATCTATCTCAAGACTTTCCCCTCAAAGGATTGCAAATATATGTCTTTACCCCATCTTGGGATTCTCCTACCTTGCGAGGAATTACTCTAGCTCACCCTGAGAACCAACTTATCCTCTTAAGGCTATAACGAGTGATTAAGGAATGGCTATGTATATATTAATATTTAATGTATTACAAATATATATGGGTAGATAGATAGATAGATTTGAACAATAAAACATAATTTTATATATAATTCTGATTTCACTACTATTAACAAACATATATGATATACGTATATGTTACCATATAAGGCTTCCTTACCTCGAATAAAATCCACAAATAATATCATGTAAATCAGTATTAAACTCATAGATGCTTGCCAGCAATATGAATGTTTCATTTCCTTTCTTCTCTTGTGAAGAGTATTGAAATACAGGTTATGACCTCTGATTCTCTGATGATGATAAGTAAAGAAATAAGCTTCATATTCCATTCCATATTAATCCTTCTTCCCCCTTTATATCATTTGTGAGGAAGTATCACACCTTTTCACCATGCCTGCCCTTTTCAATGGTCACACTCACACCCTCTCACAATTACCACCTTCGACCATTGCTGCCACTTTGGAAGTTACTTTCTTCTTCTTCCATTAATCCTTGCTTAATTCCTATGCTTCCTTTATACAGATCATAACTATCTTATACCTCTGAAAAAAAAATTCTATTATTTTCTTCCCTTTTAAGGGTTTCTCTGAAGTGTGACCATGTTTCTCAATTTTGTGTGCTTCTTTTGTATAGAATTTTTCTACACTTCTCATTATCAGTTTTGAAATTGTTATGAAAATATTAGACTATTTGAACATCTTTTAGAGGTGGATATTAAATGTTTGAAGGTCTTTGTAGTGTTGACAATCAAGAATTTGTAAGTTGGTAATTGATAGGAAAATATCTCCGGCATGGACACATCATGATCTGTTACTATAGCAAGTTAACTATAAGTCCTATATGGGATATCTCGTGTGCTTTATCTCTAGTACAAATTGAAGAATAGACATTCTGAATAACTTGATTTTCTATACTATAATATGCATGATTAACAAAATACTATGATTAATCATTTTCAAGATCCAAAAGACTTACTTGTCTATGTTAACAACTTTTACACGAACAGTTTCGCCAACTGTCAAAAAATCCTTTATGTCACGAACTAAATCCCACGAAATCTCAGATTTGTGAACCAATCCCTCTATATGGTAGCTGCCTGCCAAAATTAAGTATGGAAAATAGTTTTGGATGAGAATTATCTCACTCTCATATTACTTGATAAATTTGAGACTTTACTTCTATAAATGAATTGATGATTGGCTTTTAACTGAGCATGTGCATGAAGTAAATCATATGATACAAAAAGTGTTGGACTGCATTTTCATTATATAACTGAAAAATTGAACGATTGTGTTAAAGAGTAAAAAATCCAACAAAATTTGAAATATTAGCAAAACCACCTTCAAATGTCATGTCTAACAAACTAACCATCAGGAAAGCACAAGTATACAAAGGCACCAAACTCAACCAAACTATTGACTTTTCCTTCAAACACATCCCCCACATTTACTTGATCAATATACTTTTCCCACATTGCAAGTTTATGAGAGAATATCAATTTTTTTTCTTCTTCATTTACTTCAGATACCTACAACATCAAGGAATAAAAACGATTTAGAAAACAATATCCATGGTATACAAGAGATATATAAAATCACATTAATGCAAATTCTATTCAAAGACAACTTGGGGATTACTAGAGATATGCATTAGGTGTCATATAGATAAGGAATGTTAGCAATATATACATGAACATCTCTGAGTATTGCTGAATATAGAATAGCATGAAAACAATTTAGTGATCCAATACAATAAATAATTCAAAACAATGGAACTTTCTAGCAATAATACTTAATATTGAACAACATTAAATAAATATAAAGATGCAACACAACTTGTAAATTAAACATAATGTTAGTTCCTACTAGTTGCATTAAACAACTCTCAAACAAAAGAGATAAATAATAATTTTTAAATAAATAAAACTTATTTTGTAAAATATAAATACTCAGAAAAGTTATTTATAGACACAACCCATTTGTCAAATCAAAAAGATTTGCTCCCATGCACACACTACTAGACCCATACCAAAAAAATCATGGTAATTTTCAAACTAAAAACATCCACAAAACCCCAATCTTCCATGTGTATGTATGCCATACTTCCAAACCCTAATCAATGTCTTCATACAGCCTTCCAACACATCAATTATGATGAAGATCAAAGCTTCAACAAAGAGGAAAATGCAAAAGATGCAAATAGGGCATCCAATGCTTTGGATTACATCATAATGGAAAGTGAACAAAAAGTCATTTAAACTTTAAAGTGATAAAGAGTAGAAAAAGATTAAAAAGATGTTTAAGTGAAAAGTGGCCAAACTGTCCGATTTTGTCTCAAAAAGTTCAAAACATTAAAGAGGACAAAATGGCCAAAAGCATGCTCCATAAGCAATTTTGTCTACAAAGTTTAAAACATTAAAAGAAGGCAAAAAAATCCAAAAGAGAAATATTTCCGTCAAAGAAGTTCAAAACATGAAAATTGGCCAAAATTGGGTAGAACTTAAGGAGACAAATACTTTAAAATAGGCAACATGACTGAATATAATCAGTACATAATGCACATAGGTGATGACAATCTTGACAAGAACTCTTGACAATTATCTCCCTTGAACACACCACTCACGAGATTTGGAACACTCATCCACCCAACCAAGAACCTTTTTACACTCCCACAAAATTCTGCCTAACGTGAAGAATGTTTGACCCAATGAAAGGATGCCTAGAAATCTGAACCTAGCAAGACTAATGGCATATGTGCAACATGATATATCTACAATCTAATGCTGATGTAACAATATCATGATCTAGCAAAGAGTAATGTGACGACAATCAAAATTAGCAGCATAAGCTCACATAAATGAGATTAAGAGTACTAGTTCCCACACAAATACCAGTGTATTCTGTTGTATTTCACCGAAGTGTCCTACAAGTACAAGGATCGTGGTGGTCTCGCAACTAAGATTACAGCCTGAAGGCTCCACACATTCACTAGAGTAAAACATAATAAAATAATTATGCCAATCAAGGCTTTAGACTCAAAGGGTGATTATTATGGATATCTTACTTGTCTAAGTAGATCATGATAGATTATATCTTGCATAGTGAATTAAGTTCCTTAAACAGACCATGAATGTTCCTATGGTAAGTATTATTGAGGATACGTATGCACATGCTGAACATTTTGAGTATTTGGTGAATGTCATTTAACTTGATGTTTAGGAGGCCATTACTCAGAGTACTTGGTGAATATCATGCATCTTGACGTTCAAGAGGCCATTAGTCAGAGTTCTTGGTGAATATCGTGTGACTTGATATTCTGAGGCCATTAGTCTTGATAGCATGAGATGATATCTAATGGTGAATATCTTCTGATCAAGGATATTCTTAACCATGCCATCTTGATATTACTCTGAGGTAATATCAAATCATGTATTTATCCTCCCTAGCTAAGAGGGAGTGTTAATGTTTTCTAGCTTCAGTTGGATAACTTCTATATGAAAGATATATATACATATCATATTTAATATTATGTGAGATATAATATAATATATATATATCTACAATACTATTATTAAGGAAATTATTTGTAATTGTTAAAGGTTGAAACCCAATTAAAGATCAGGCATGAAGGGCACCTCTTCATGAGACATACCCATGAGCGGGCATGTCTCCGCCTTCTATATTGAAGATATATATACATATCATATTTAATATTATGTGAGATATAATATAATATATATATCTACAACACTATTATTAATGAAATTATTTGTAACTATTAAAGGTTGAAACCTGATTAGAGATTGTAATAACCCCAACAGGTTATAACTTCTTCAAACACCAAAAATCTTTATAGTTCAGTGGTTTGACATTTCGTCAAACACTTTGCAAGCAAGTGTCCTCTGACTGATATAACTTTTCAGATTGCTACAGTGATTCTTGTTTGGATTTGCCTCAAAGAGAATGCTTACAAAAGACTCCAAATTGTCTAAACAATGACCTAACATAAATATGCAACTAATTTTGGCAATAGTGAATGCATATATGAGTTCTAATCATGAAAATGATCAACTACAGTCAACTGGTATTTTAACAAACAGTTGGTATGCAAACTAACTGGCTGATTAAAAAAAAATGATATATTAACGCTCAAAGACAACTATTAATGACCAGCAATTGTATCTCCTTAATTGAGAATGAGTATCCAATACAATATTCATACTAAGTTAGCCAAGACTCTTGGCATTTACAAAGATATCAAAATATGATGATTGCTGGTAAAGTAATATGCACCTACAACTGCCAATGAAAACTAATGCAATACTAAATATCTAACTTCAATACTCCCCTACAGCAGTACGCTAATCACATGCATGATTAATTACAACTAAAGCCATGGATTGTTGATACCATTGTGAGGAATGTAAAAATGAATGATGTATCTATTAATGAATGATAGGTCTGATACGAAATGACAATTACAACAGCACTCTATAGTGAAAGGCAACTATAAAAATACACATCAGACCTGGCATATGAAGTCACCTTAGAGAATAGATGTATTGCAATACCACTGAACAGAAAATAACCTCCTCAAGTGCCCAAGTCATGCCTCTCTAGCTGCCGCCCCTTGATTGTAGATGGCTGTAATAATTTTCTTTGCTTTTCCGAATTTGCTTTTTCGGATTGCTTTTTTTTTTTGGATTGCTTTTTCGGACCTGCTTTTTCGGCCTGCTTTTTCGGTTCTGCTTTTTCGGCCTGCTTTTTTCGGACTGCTTTTTCGGCCTACTTTTTTCGAACTGCTTTTTCGACCTGCTTTTTCGAACTGCTTTTTTGAACTGCTTTTTCGAACTGCTTTTTTGGCCTGCTTTTTGTACTCAAATATTTTTCCTCAATGTAGTACAAATAGAAGACTGAAGTATCTTCCTCCCAGCTGCAATAATTCAAGTGATATTTCACACCCTCAAAATCGCGTACCAATTGAGAGTTTTCGTTCTCAATGGCCACAAATATTTTTTCTCAATGTAGCACAAATAGAAGACTGAAGTATCTTCCTCCCAGCTGCAATAATTCAAGTGATATTTCACACCCTCAAAATTGCGTACCAATTGAGAGTTTTCGTTCTCAATGGCCATTTGTGACTATTGCAAAAACCCTAGGCTCCACAATGCACATCAACAAACATCAACATCAACAACAAATCTGAATGATTAGAATGAAGCCCGGGGTGCCTATTTATTCTTTTTCCTCCACTTTCTCCAGAAGCTTCTAGAACATTATTTTATTTTATCTATTAGTGACTTTATAAAAAATATTTTATAATTCAAGTCACTTTATTAAATTAATTAAATATAAAGTTACCTTTTAATATTTATTTATTTGATAACTTTATAAATAATTAACTTAATATCACTTATTTATTTAATTAAAATAATTAATTAGTCATCCTCATAAAATATTCATTATTTTGGACAACTTAATTAATTAAATTAATTAAATCAAATTGCCTCCAAAATGGGGACATGACAGTCCGCCCTTCCTGAAATTGCTTGTCCCTAAGCAATGGCTGAACAATAAACCAATCAGTCTGCCTAGATCCCAAATGTAGTCATGAACTATACTACTGTCAATTAACACAGGCTCCAAGAGGAATCCATAATCAAATTGACAATTACAGCTCAACCAAACTCCAAAATCACAACTGCCAACACAGTAAATACCATCAACGCATCCCACTGGCCTATACGGAATGTACAATCCAACTCTGCAACAATGGTGAATGCTCCCGAATGAAACTGTACCAAGTATGGAGAATCCACACACTGCACAACTCCTGCAGTCAACACAACTCTGCAGATCACCGGCCACTGTCTCATAACCATAACTCCCATGCACTGCTGATGGTGAAAAGACATCACAAGATGAACAGCAAGAAATGGAACCCAAACCAAATTTGCCTGCCATCAACTCCTCAACACAAGGATCAAATGCTAACTGATGTACATACCCTGTAGTATAATGCTGATAAAAAGAACCAACCTCAGTCAATAGTTCACCATGAACAAGTGATACAACCCACTGTGACTGATCACCAGCTAAGTCAGGAGATGTCATAGCCAAAGGAGTAGAATCAATAACAACAACCGCTGAAGCATCACTCCCAAACTCCTGCTCTAAGTTATGTATTATAAAGATGTCAACCGCAGAACCTATCGCCATGTCATGCCCATCACAACTCTCATCCCGAGGTGTCAAACCGTCCCATAAGTGATGACAAGCGCTAGGAACCAAAGTACATCTCTGTATCATCATCTCATCAACATGGTCATCAAAGGTAAATTGATGAGCATACCTCACAGTGTAATGCCGATAGAATGCGCCAATCTCAGTCAGTGGTTTAGACTGCAATCCAGATGAAACTAACTGCAATCGATCATTAATCATGTTGGAACTGACTACTACCTCCGAAGATATCACCAAGGGAGTAGTATTACTAGCAGGAACCATGCCAACTGCCGGCTCACCAACATCACACATGATCTTTGATACAACATCTCTAGTCTCTGTGCCATCAGTACTAGAGGCCACCACTATGTCAGGCATACCACAACAATCTGCTACAACACCCAACTCAACTGAACCTGACTCTAGTGGGAACGCACCCAATATGCCAATGTTAGTATCAAGGATGGATGCATCCCCATCTGCACTGTCTTTGACAATCTCGACCATGGACATCCTCGGATCACCAGACACCACAGCTTGTGACTGTACAGAATCTAGTAAAGACTGTAGTCGCTCTAACTCCACGGTCACCTTAGCCAAATGAAATTGTGACTCATCAAAAGCCAACTATGTACTTTCAAGAATCTCAGAAGTCACCTCGAGCTGCTGAGTAAGCTCACTCACCTCATCTTCCTTGGCCAATAATGCATCGTATGTTGTACTCCCCCATTCCATAAGATAATCTCTGTCGGCTACCAGCTGCATATAATTCTATCTCAGAATCCGAATAGCCTCCCATAAATAGTGGATCTCTGTCAAGGAAAAATAACTGCCTCCCTGCTCATCACTAGTAGGAGAACCCCATCCATAAATTGCTAACAACTGATGAGCAGCATCGAAATGCTGGCAAGCGATAGCAATGTCTCGCTCACTAACTCTCAACTGACTAGACACATGATGGCACTGGCTAGACTGTCTCCTACAAACTTCCTCCGACACACTATCTAAGGGAGTATCCTCAAAGTTACTGGTCTCTAGAGTATTACCAACCATATCCTGTGAATCAACTACAAAGCTCATATCAACATACGAAGTATCAAAAACTGTAGCACTGCTGTCCAACTCCTCTGTACCAAAAGAAACTGCCAAGGAAGCTAAGTCTTCAAAACTACCCACTGCATCCTCCTAGATGTCATCAAGGCCAATATGATCCTGGGACTCATCTGTACACACTACCAAATATGAAAGATCATCAACACATTCTAGCAAGAATGGTCGACTGGATATATGAACAAAGCCCAACACCGGTGTATAAAAACTAATACCAACATCGGACAAGCTGCTGGCACAAGAAAAGACAACACCGTGCAATCTGCTAATCAAATCCATGATAGCACCCAAACAATCACTGCTACCAAAAAGTGATAAAGATCTCCAGTCGACTGAATCCCAAATGCCAATATAACAATCTCGAATCCATATCCGTAAACTAGAATCAGCTGGTAACTCAAGCAAACTCCTCACCTGAGTAATATGACTAATACCAACTAACTCCACATACCTGTCTAACATTGTCCCTGTATCCTGGATTTGAATACAAGATGAACTCGCAACATTATCAGCGACCACATATGATCCGCCTGTCGCAGAAAGCTGAGTATTAGGAGTGCAAGATGAAACTAAACTCAACTTCATGCCATGCTTATTCCCATGTCTCTCCCAATCCTATAATGCCAATGAAGTATTTCCCAAAGAAGCTTGAGTGTCCTCAAGCTCGCGAGAAAGCCTGTCAACTTCCTCCTTCCTCCTCAAGGCATCTGAATAGTCTCTGACAAGTCTAAAAAGATGGTCACGATTTGATAGAAGATGTAAATAACTCAACTTCATCGTTCCCATTCCTTCCCTAATCTCCTGTAAGTCAACACAAGAAGACTTCGTCTAAACTTTCTTATATCTACCCTGTAACTGAATCATCCGAATGTGATCCTCTATCATATCCCGCATCTTGTCGTGATGAGATAATGAAGTCAAAATACTGTCTTCGCTCACCTTCAGCTGGCTGGACAAATCATGTGAAGTACTATCAGCCTCAACCTCATGTGATGAAGCATCTATCTGTGCCTGGTACTCTCTCTCAACAAAGTCATGAATGCTCAATGTTTGCTCGTCTCTACCAAGTATCTCACCATCATGCACAACAACATCTTCATAATCATCATCTGAACCCACTATGTTGTAGTCATTGCCTGTTGGAACTAAACCATCCCGAGTACCTGTGACATCACCCTCTGACGACATGTATACAATTGTCTCAACTTGAGTATCAAGTTGACTATTACTATCAATCTGCATAATATCCATTCCCACTACCTTCTGAAGTATTGTGTGCCCAACATCTTCCTCCAAGCTAGTCTGATTTTTGTCCTCCCTAGATTCGACTATATGCTGGTCACCAACTGCTGCAAACTCCTTGTAGAGGTTTCTAGATACCTCACTTGTAGAGACCTCTTGTTCCTCTTTGTCTTTGTTCTATGATGTAGTCCTCTTAAACATGGAAACCATCAATTCATTCATCCTTTTCTGACTTTCATCCAACCTTTTCAAATTTTGTTTAAGCTTCTTCATATCCTTGTCCCACTGGTTCTGGGTACTTGAAGTAAACATGAGTAACTAACTGATTCAATGTCCAATCTACCCAACAGGATGGCAAGTTAATAGCTCTGATACCATTGTAATAACCCCAACAGGTTATAACTTCTTCAAACACCAAAAATCTTTATAGTTCAGTGGTTTGACATTTCATCAAACACTTTGCAAGCAAGGGTCCTCTGACTGATATAACTTTTCAGATTGCTGCAGTGATTCTTGTTTGGATTTGCCTCAAAGAGAATGCTTACAAAAGACTCCAAATTGTCTAAACAATGACCTAACATAAATATGCAACTAATTTTGGCAACAGTGAATGCATATATGAGTTCTAATCATGAAAATGATCACCTACAGCCAACTGGTATTTTAACAAACAGTTGGTATGCAAACTAACTGGCTGATAAAAAAAAAATGATATATTAACGCTCAAAGACAACTATTAATAACCAGCAATTGTATCTCCTTAATTGACAATGAGTATCCAATACAATATTCATGCTAAGTTAGCCAAGACTCTTGGCATTTACAAAGATATCAAAATATGATGATTGCTGGTAAAGTAATATGCACCTACAGCTGCCAATGAAAACTAATGCAATACTAAATATCTAACTTCAATACTCCCCTACAGCAGTACGCTAATCACATGCATGATTAATTACAAGTAAAGCCATGGATTGCTGATATCATTGTGAGGAATGTAAAAATGAATGATGTATCTATTAATGAATGATAGGTCTGATACGAAATGACAATTACAACAGCACTCTATAGTGAAAGGCAACTATGAAAATACACATCAGACCTGGCATATGAAGTCACCTTAGAGAATAGATGTATTGCTATACCACTGAACAGAAAATAACCTCCTCAAGTGCCCAAGTCGTGCCTCTCTAGCTGCCGCCCCTTGATTGTAGATGGTTGTAATAATTTTCTTTGCTTTTTCGAATTTGCTTTTTCAGATTGCTTTTTTTTTTGGATTGCTTTTCTGGACCTGCTTTTTCGGCTTTCTTTTTCAGTTCTACTTTTTCAGCCTGCTTTTTTCGGACTGCTTTTTCGGCCTGCTTTTTTCGGACTACTTTTTCGGCCTACTTTTTCGAACTGCTTTTTTGGCTTGCTTTTTGTACTCAAATATTTTTTCTCAATGTAGCACAAATAGAAGACTGAAGTATCTTCCTCCCAGCTGCAATAATTCAAGTGATATTTCACACCCTCAAAATCGCGTACCAATTGAGAGTTTTCGTTCTCAATGGCCACAAATATTTTTTCTCAATGTAGCACAAATAGAAGACTGAAGTATCTTCCTCCCAGCTGCAATAATTCAAGTGATATTTCACACCCTCAAAATTGTGTACCAATTGAGAGTTTTCGTTCTGAATGGCCAGTTGTGACTATTGCAGAAACCCTAGGCTCCACAATGCACATCAACAAACATCAACATCAACAACAACAAATCTAAATGATTAGAATGAAGCCCGGGGTGCCTATTTATTCTTTTTCCTCCACTTTCTCCAGAAGCTTCTAGAACATTATTTTATTTTATCTATTAGTGACTTTATAAAAAATATTTTATAATTCAAGTCACTTTATTAAATTAATTAAATCTAAAGTTACCTTTTAATATTTATTTATTTGATAACTTTATAAATAATTAACTTAATATCACTTATTTATTTAATTAAAATAATTAATTAGTCATCCTCATAAAATATTCATTATTTTGGACAACTTAATTAAATCAAATTGCCTCCAAAATGGGGACATGACAGAGATCAGGCATGAAGGGCACCTCTTCATGAGACATACCCATGAGCGGGCATGTCTCCACCTTGTGGAGACATGTCCACTCATGGATATGTCTATTCATATCCTTTATAATGTAGATCCAATCCAGGAAACACATCGAAATCAATATATGTTCTGCCGTTTAGAGTTTGGGGACTACAATTATTAGATTCAAAATTACAAATCAATACTCAGTATTTATCAACACTGAATTGTCATTTCATACACATTCGCAGCATTCCTACTTCTTCAACACTTCTAATCTATCGATCATTTCATCATTCTTAAAATCAGCTAAATATCTTAGATATCATATTAGAGGGTTAGAAGCTTTATTTATCTCCTAATAGGTTCTAGTTCATATTTTCATAAATAAGGAGAGCATCGAAAAGAAACTTCACTTCCTCTAATTAGAATCTATTTAATTCTAACAACTTCATATAAGTAATCTATTCATTCAATTTTATTTACTCAAGAAACAATCCAGATCATTCTCTTAGAAAACTACTACTGATTAAGTAAGAAGCTCCTTTGAACAGTCTTTTATACATAAGAAACTAAAAAATAAAACATAAATTAATGGCTACAATAGCTAATGATAGATCGTTTATACTTTCCAATCAAGCATCCCGATAATCAAGATTCAAAATGATATTTTCAATCTTTGAAGGAATAAATTAACCTAAAAAATTTATAACTATTTGTTCTGGAAGAGCAATCTAACTATATCTTTATCTAAGAACTTTGATAAGTTCTCTCAACCATTCAATTCTTAAACAAGAAAGTATTGATGAGGGTGTTTGCAACCACCAACATAGAATAAAATACACAATGTATTCTATGTTAAAAGCATATCTCAAATGCTAATATGTTTGATCAAGTGAGATGACCTAAAGGTTCTCTATGTCAGGTCTTGACTCACTTGGATAGACTCAGTTGATGATGTGATATGCCTGTAAGCAGGAGGGAACTTACACAAATGCTCCTAGACAGAAAATGCAACTCTCTCATTGAGAATGATTTCTCCAATAGGCTTCCTAATGGTGGGATTTCAGATTCTCCAAAGTCTAATAATAGGATCTTTTTTGTAATATTCCCACAACGTATTTACCCAAATTTTGGTGCAAAAATTTAATCAGATAATTTCATGCAATAGATTTCAAATTATCTAGCAAAACTTACCAAAATACGTAGATGAAAATATAGTTTCAGAAATGAATACTGCAATCCAATCATCAGTCAGAAATAATAAATTCCAATCACAAGTACAGAAATTACAAGAAGATGGCTAATAAGCAATAAAGATTTTAAGCACAAGCAAGACGCCCATATGACAACTCCAACTAACAATGGGTTTCCATCCACTGCTTCCAAGCTTGAGGGTTTCCAAACTCAAACTGGCTGAAAGTTGAAGCTTCCAAAATCTCCAAGAGAATAGTAATCAAATCATTAAACCAAGTATGAAGATAATGAGCCTCTAAAATTTCTTTCATAACACATTCCTATGACTTTTCATTGTCCGCTAGCTTGTTTCTTCATATTTATTTTTGAGGCTTCAATTAACCCTTTTAAAAATAGAGTGATATATAATATGTACTTAATTTTAAAAGTCACTTTATTAATAAACTCTTTAATATTTGGCATTAAAAATAAATAACCAATCGAACTCAGAAAATCATGCGTGATAGCTCGTTGAAAAGGTCGTGGTGAGGTGTTCCAAATCCAATACTGAAATGCCAAGAAAAAGGAACCCTACTAACTTACTATAGTTAGTAATTGTTTGGAAACCCTGCAAAATCAACTCTGATGAGCCTAAAACTGGAGCTGCCTAGGCCAAATCTCAATCTGATCCCTGCAAAGTCTTGATTAGCCCATGGGACCAAGGCAAATAGGGCTAATGATACAACATGAATTAATAGGCTAGAAAAAGGGACATTATACTTTTCTCTAGCTGTCCAAGCATTTTCAGATCTTCAGAGCCTCTATAACAGTTCAATAATACTACCAAACTGCTTCAAAATAAATTGCAATAGGGAAATAAGGGTTTAGAAAATTATCTAAGAATTCTTAGGACAGTGAATATAATAATTAATGCTGCAGACAGATGGATCTCATAACTGTTTTATATTTAACCAGATTACTCACAACACCACATAAATAGTGAAATCTTGAAAAGTAAACAAAATATTTTCAGATTATAAACATACATTCAAGTACCCAATAATGTCAAACAGGCAGTCACAATTGAACTAATGCTTAAGTTGGGCTCAGAGCTATGTTGCATTGGTACTCATACCCACACCCCTAGGATGTGTTCAAGGTACTAGTACACGTACCCAAGCACCGGGTACTGAATAGGTACTTAATGGAGAGCATCATAGCCAAGGACCTTGATTAAGATTTCTTATTCTTGTTTCAGTTTTTTGTTTGTGTATTACCTTGTTGTTTCTCAAGCATATTTCTATATGCAATCATTAATCTTCAAAGTTAATGTTTGACAGTAAACTTATCACTATTCTTATTTTCAAAACTCAATGTCATTATATTTTAAGATTTTCTATTAAATATTAAATATTAAATATTAAATATTAAATTAAATATAAACAAATTGACGTACCCAAAGTATCCTCGTTTCCTTTTTTTTTTAAATAATCATAACCATACTCAAAGTAACCATGTGCCCTCATCTTCATGCAACCTTAGTTCGTAGTAAACATATACTATAACTTACATCAGTGGATATAAATTTTACCATCAAAATCACTAAATTGAAACTATCATTCAAGAATAGTGTTACATGGGCTCTGGGGGACAAGCGGATGGGAGGACAACAGTATGGGTTTCTAGGACAGGGGGGCTAAGGGCCTCAATTTGGGGAGGGTGGCAGGAGGTTGGTGTTGTATATACTATATACTATACATATAGTACTTGAAATGCAAGTTATGAAAAGATTTATAACAATATAAGTAAAATGGCAAAAATTCAAGTGCCACATACTAAATACTTGAACATTGAACAATGAACAATGGAACAATGACTATCAAATTGCAAATTAGAAATTAGAATACTAGATAGAATTGTTGTATCATTGAATGCAAGATTTTTATTATATCAAAAAATCATAAAGATGATTAGTGTGATATCAAAACAAGTAAAAAATGTCAAAATGTAGTGAAGGGAGGCCTTTAATCATCCTTCAAGGGAAACTCCTCATTAATGGAACTCAATGAAGTGGACATAAAAAAATCAACTTTATTGAACAATGTTTCCCTGTCAATTTCATCCTTTGTTTTTAAATTTGAAAGCTAGGGTCTAAGGGAAACAACTAGTGGGGTCAAGGGGCATGGCCTTCAATTTTATTTTATTTTGAAGCAATTTTCTCCCAAAATTGACATGTATGAACAAATTTTAAATCATATGATTTTTATTTATTTTTAATAAAAATGGGACAGATTTGTGGCTCTAAGGAAGGTGTAGAGTTTATTTACAACTTCTTGGAGTCCTACCCTATAAAAAAGGTCCTTCATGCTGATTTGGTTGCTTCAAGTCCTCTTTTTTTGCTTTTGTGTTATGCTCTTTCTGCTTTATTTGGTTTTTTTCTTTTGTGTTCACAAGTTGAATAAGTATCCAAAATCAAACACCTAAACGAAATGCAACGGGAACTAGAAATCCAAAAACATCTTTGAGATTTGAAACCGAGTCCCAATTGAAGTCTTGAGCTATGATTTGCAATGGTAATGGCCCTCTTCCTCCCCCTCCTCTGACCAGGGTGGAAGCCATTGTTCAATCTAAACTTGTGGAGGAAAGAACAAGGAGAGTGAGAGAGCTCAACGACAAGGTTTGTGGTCTCCCATCTATTGTCACTGCAACTATCGACTCACTGGATATGGCTTATGCTTTTCTTAGGGACTAGCTTGAGTTCCTTAATATCTCTCTTAATAGGGCTTCGATTGGTTACAACTCCACCATTTTCCTTTGATTCCATAGTCTTTCAGATAGACTTCATGTGCTTGGAGCTAGGAAGAAGCTCTTCCCTCTTCCTTCGAAGATATATCTCAATGAGGACCTCACAAAATTGAAAGTTGTTCAGTTTAAACAAGCACGAGGCCTTGTGACAGATGCTAGATGTGACGAGAAGTCAGTCGTTACCAAGAACCTCATTCTATTATTCGGTATTCTCCTCCTCTTGGTTGGGAATCGAGGTTGGTTGCTAATGCCAAATGATGGTTCCAACAACAATGGGGCAATGTGGAGCCTCACAGTGGTTCCTTGCTCTTCCACTACTGGAATGGCAACGTTTCCCTATGGTCCTTGCTTGGTCTTTTTCAAGATGCTCTTGGTATCGCCAATATAATGAAGACCTATCATGGTTCCTTATTATACGTTCGTGGATATTAATTCCATTCCTTGAGAGAATTATCCTTCTTTATGCTCGAGGCGTGCTTATTTCCTAGCACATCAAGTAACATGTGGTCATTTGCTTCTGCGAGGTTTTTGTGATGTCAAAGTTATCCAGGACCTTGGGGATCTCTTCTTGGATCACCTATCTTTGTCCCCACAAACATGTTTTTCTTAAATATTTGGTCTCTGATTTCTCCTTCGGGTAGGACCTCAATTTTGTAATAAATTGCCTGACAGAGCGACTTGTGGTCTTGTTGGCTATACAATTTGAGATCTAGGATTAGAGTAGGTAGTTTTTTGGAGTATAGCAAAAGAAAGATATCATAAGTTTGGCTCTGTAAGCCCAAGCTTCTAAACTCCCAGATTGTATTTTAGTTGTTTATGGCTGCAACCAAATAGGCCTTGTTTCTGGAATGTTGTAATAGGATTTCCTCATCATAACTACATTTAGAATCAATATATATCTTGTCTTTTCTTCCATATTTGTGTTGGCTTCTATGTGTATACTCTAGCAGGGTGGTTGGTAAATGTCCTTGGGTTCATGTCTCCATATTACCTTGTGTCAAGTAGTATCAAAGCAAAAGTTTCTTTCCTTGTGAAGTTTTGGGATCGTGGAGAACCCTGATTGGATTGGTTGTAGGGTGGTAGATTTGATTTCTGACCTATAACTCGCAAAGGGTCATGATTCTTGCAGTAACTACTATCAAAATGGTTCGAGGTAGAGGAAATGTTGATAATGCTATAATGGACATGTTGAGGCAAATTGCAGCTAAACTTGATGCTATTGAGACAGCCAAGAGAAGATTACATACTACATCTTGATGATGTTAGTGATGAAGAAGCAGGTTCACCTAATCCTGAACCTAAAGAGGAATAAAATGAGGAAAGGTTTTTTAGAGCTTTATCTATAGAAAATTGAAGACCTTCTTTTGAACTTTCAACTTACCATGGAAATCTTGATATTGATGCTTTGTTGGATTAGATCTCTAAGATTGAGAAGTATTTTGATTATGAAAGTATCCCTAAGGATAGAAAGGCGAGAATAGTAGCTACAAAGTTGAAAGGGCATGCTTCTCTTTGGTGGAAACACTTGCGAACTGATAAACAAAGAAGAGGAAAAGAAAAGATCAAGACTTGGGAGAAAATAGTTAGTAAGTGGAAAAAGAAATTCCTTCCTACTGATTATCAAGTTAACCTGCAGAGAAGAAATCAAGATTTGAGATATAAAGACATGACTGTGAAAGACTATACTAAGGAATTCTATAAGTTGGACATTAGATCTAGACATATTGATGATGATGTTGAAAAGGATGTTAGATATCTGAATGGACTAAGAACTTCAATACAAGATGAGATCAGTTTTGTGAAAATGGAAAGTGTTGAAGCATACTATATGCCTTAAGAGCTGAAAAAATATAGGCAAAAAAACAAGAACATAGACAAAGGACAAGAGGTGGAAGATTTCAGCGAACTAGAGGTAGATCTTATGGAGAAAGTGGCAGATCCCGACAGTACACATCAAGATAAAGGCAAACCAGAAGGGAAAGAAGATAATGCTAACAAAGGAAGAGGTAACTATGCTAGAGGTGATTATTCTGGTTACTCTAGGAATAATAGTATTGGTAAGTGAACATAGATCTTAGTTTAAGGGTACTTGATTCAAATGTGGAGGACATGGTGCCTTTGAATGTACCTTTTCTGGGAAGAAGACAGGGAGTAGTAGCAAAAATGCTTTGATTCAAGAAGAAGCCATTAACCCTCCTAATGAGAACCTAAGAATGGAGAGAATCTGATGATCAGAAGAACCTTGTGGAATGAGCTATTGAATGAAGAACTTGTTTTTAGGAAAAGTTTTTTCAAGACCAGATGTAAGATTGAAGGAAAATGTTACAAACTAATAATTAACAATGGGAGTTTTGATAATTTGGCATCTGACGAATTGGTATCTATTGCATCCCAATTTTTGGCTCAATTTTAAATGTTCCTTTATAGCCATTGAGGCTTCATGAGAAGTTGAGTGATTGGTTAAACTAGTTATTCGTTATGGTTTCATGTAAAAATGAAGTGTTGGTTAATCGTTATGATCTTACGATAAATTGGATTATTGGTTAATCATTATAATGATATATGAATTGGAGATGGTTTGTTACTTCCCAATTTTTGACCTAGCTTGAAATATAGCCGTTGAGGTTCGCATGAAGTCAGTTGGCAGTTTAAATTGATATAATTTGGCGAAATGGTAAGATAGTTGGTCGTTATAATTTCAAGTAAAGATGGCATGTTAGTTGATCGTTAATCACGAATTCATGGAATTAAGATGAAAGGTTAATTGTTATGATTATTTATGATTCAATAATTTATAATTCCTTGAAGAGAGCATGTCAAAGGGGTGGAAGCATTGTCAAAAAAGAATTAGGCAGGGCATCAACATCACTAGGCAGATGGGTAAAGGACCTAGCAATTTGAAATAGAATACATCTGCGGGACTCGCATGAGTCATTTAATAATTTAATTAAATTAATTGAGTTTAAATATAAAACGTATCTTTAAAGATTTTAATTTATCTTTCATCATATTATTTTTTATAAATATTTAAATACATGCATTTAAATATAAAATGATTTGGCACCATTATAATTTAATAATTTAATAGTTGTACATTATAATAATGTTCAAATTATAATAATTGTATCATTATAATCTTCGAATTTTAATCTTCCAATTCTATTCTCTTCTTTTTATTATTCTTGCTTTTAAATGATTATTGTTTGGCATGTTTAATAGAATTTAAGTTTTTAAATTCATATAGACTTCTTGGGAATCTGAATAGATTCTTGTAACTGCAAGAAGTCGTTAAGTCAAACTCTTCTTTTAATTAAGTTTCATACCCGAAACAATTCATTCTTCTATTCCTTTTTCATATCATTCCTTGCTAACGAAAGCTCAAAGAACGACTAAGTCTGAAAGTCGATACACTTTACTGCTCTTATGTATGTCCCATTATTCCTTCATAACCTCTGCTACAAGATAAATAACAAAATAAGGATATGATCATTCTTTTTCAGTCTTTCCAACCTTAGCCGCTGATAATACCGGAATGAGGCTCAGTAACTCGTGGTTGTATTTACCTCCAATATTCTTAGCACTGGCCGCGGATCACAATCTGAAGGCAAGAATTTGTTCAAGACTCAAGCCTTCTAAACCACTTAAGGAGTCACGTAAGACACATGTCGTACTCTACTTCACATTCTTTATTTTGCTTTCTTTGCCAAAGTCGATCTCAGATTATTTATATGCTCAAAATCCATTGGTTCTTAGTTAATCTTTTTCATGCTTATAACAGCCGTAGCAAGAACATTGTAAAACCATTTCATGTCACAAAATCTAACAGTTTATTTCCAACGCAAAGTATGATAGGTAGGGATAAATATGTATACACCTTTTGTACTCTGTTATATATTTGAAAACCATGTTGTATACTCAGTAACTCAAATAAGGTGCTTGAATCCAAACACTTTCAATTTTGATATGACATTGAAATTATAAAGTTTGTTTCTTATTCTTTCTCATATATATATGTCCAAATATGCAAAGCTACTTTGAAATTATCTTTGGATCCATGATAAGAAAGTATATCAACCCAATTTAGAATCAGATGCATCCTGAAATATATTAAACTGAGAATGAGATATTGAAACTAGAACACCAAGGAATTCACTAGGCGAAGATGCCAATATGGGGTAAAGAAGATGTAAAGTATCATTGTGATCTTTAATCTGATAACACCTGGGAATCACCGGCTTGGAGACCTGAATAAGGTGAGGAGGTGAAGAAAACCGGCAAAATGAGGTTGACATCAGTATTCATAAAATTAATACATAAAACATTTCTATAGCTTATGCATGTTTCACTCATGAAGAATGTTGTCAATTTTGAGATCTTTAAAGAATATAATTATGTAATCACAAAATGTGAAATGTTGGATGTATGTAATAAATGATAGAACCATCTGCTCTGAGAATTCCAAATATATGAGACTCACCCGGCTATGTAGCCAAGAGAGAAAGGGTGACGAGGTGAAAAAGAGGAAATCTGTGGTATCGAAAGCCCTAGTTGAATCCATGGTAGCAGAAGCCCTAAGTGAGATAGCGATGTCAGAAGCCCTAAATGAACCGAAGGTAAATGATGCCCTAATTGATAGATAGATAGATAGATAGATAGATAGATAGATAGATAAAATTTTAACGTCCACGAGGCCAAAAATAGCCTATGGGACAGCAAGACAACTCAAGCAGACTTAAGTAGCGCTGTTCGCCTCTTGTGTAGACTAATGATGAGCCCCCCCAATTGCTCAATGTACTCTTCGTTGAACAGGTTATGCCAAGAACTGTCACATATAGTATCTGCAAACTTATCCCTGCTATCCTTGTAGGCCTCACATTCTAGAATAAAGTGTTGTTCAGTTTCCACTTTCCCAAAATTGCAAAATCTGCAAATTCTCTCTTCCCAAGCCTCCTTTGGCCTCTTCCAACGTCCGGTCTCACAACGAAGTTGGTGAGAGTTGGTTCTCAGCTGAGCAATAAGAATTTTAGCTCTCCAAGAAATGTTGGCTCCTATGTACACTTTTTCGAGTTGATCACAAGTGGGGTTGAACTCATTTATATAATATAGTTTCTTCCTCCCAATCTCGCTTCCCCAATTTCTCTTGTAGAATTTCTCCATAACAAAGACCTTTATTTCTTTATTACTTGTGGGGCACATATTGAAATGAATATTCCATTTACTCATCCACTTGATGTTTTGTTGCATCCATGTCCTTTTTCGCTTACATAGTGTGTCACTAAAGACAACTTTCGGCCATCTATCCTCTTCCATTTTTTTGATTCTTTTTAGATAGCTTAAAAGGCGAACCATAGCAAGTGCCTCAATAGGCGCAGCCCCCATTTCACTTAGCATGATGTCATATGGAACAGTGCTTTTAATTTTAAACTTGCTTGTAATCAAGCGCTTTTGGATTCCTTCGATTTGTTTCCATTGTGCTATAGTAGTGCTGCTGGCCCATAATTCACACCCATAAAGAACAACTGGCAGCACAAGAAGACCAAACAAGGTTTGAATAGTTTTCCAATCCCACAACTCCGCTTCACGGCACCTATTCTGAAGAGCGTAGAAAGCCTTCCATCCACCTAATGTCCTTTTATACCTGCAGCTAGACCAGCTTAGTTTTTTGTTGAAATCGATGCCAAGGTATTTATATTCCGCAACTTCTTCGAGAACACTTCCATTGTAATAAAATTCATGTTGATGCTGTTTTTTATTATTAGAGAAAATCATAACCTTGGTTTTGCTGATATTGACTTGCATCCCCACCATTCTACAAAAGCGCTCAAGAGAAGATAGATGGTCTTGCAAACCACAAGCAGATTTGGCAATTAAAATGAGGTCGTCCGCATATAGGAGTAGCTTTATAACAAATTCCCCTAGCTGAATGCCTTCACGCTCTTGCATGTTTAACCACTCTTCCAGTTTGTCAATATATAAACCAAATAAAGTAGGGGATAAAGGGCAGCCCTGTTTGACCCCGATATCGCTCCTAAAACATTCTGAAATGCCATCTGAAGTTCTGATTTTGACTTTCACCTCTTCGTACATTCTATGAGCAGCAGCTCTGAGATGCCTAGGAATCCCCAATTCTTCCATCCTCAACCAAAGCTTGTCTCTCGGAACGGTATCAAAAGCCTTTTTGAAGTCAACAAAGCAACAAAAAACCTCTTCTTTTTTCTCCCACTCTTTTTCAATAATGTGTCTCAGAGTGACACAGTGATCCACTGTCGAGTGCTTTGGCCTAAAACCAGCTTGCCCTTTAGCACGTTTATGATTTTCTTCTGCCCATTTGCTGATCCTAGTTTCTATCATACTGCCAAAAAGTTTAGCAAAGAGGGGATTGATCATTATAGTCCTGTAGTTGGAGGGATTGTTAACATCACCACTCTTAAAAAGTGGTATTGCAAGGCTGATTGTCCAATCTTTCGGAAACCCTTCCTGGCAGATTTTGTTGAAGATTTCAGTGATGTGCGGTGCAAGAGTTTTCATACCCCACTTCAAATATTCAGCTTGAAGTGCAACAAGGTCTTTTGCTTTGCCTCCACCCAACTTCTTAATCCCTGTCTCTATCTCTTGCACAGTAAAAATATTTGTGGTATCATTGACCAAAGGTGGCTGTCCCACTCCACCTTCTTGTTCATAAAGTTTCTTAGCATAATCAAACCATTGGGTGGCAGTAATATTATTTTCAGTTTGCTTCCTCCTTGGTTGGAGTTCTTTCCAAAAACGTTTGGGGTTATTTCTGCCCAAGAAAATTAGCTCCTCTCTCCTTGTGGACATAAAATCGATTTTTTTCTTCTTTAGGATCTATTTGTAGGTCTTAATGTCAAGGTTAGTTTTATTTGACTCCCTTAGATTTCTCCTAGCCCTCTTGCATTCCTTATCAAACCATGCATTGGCTGGAAAACAATTAGTTTCAGATTTTCTATTTTTTGCTCTCTTGCATTTTGAAAGAGCCTTGTGAATCAGATTTGATAAATCATGACTATTAACACCATGCTTATACATAGGGTGTCCCATACAAAGTTCCTCAAGAGCAGCCCTGAAAGTGTTACTATTTTCTGAAGTTAACAAAATTCTGCCCTAAGAAGGTGGGTGTTGAGGGCCTTGGATTTTTGCCCCAATCCGTCTATCCTTTGCCCAATACAAATTTACGTACAGTGGTCTATGATCTGATTTGAGATCCCAAATGTGCTCTCCAATTTCAACTTCTTCAATATTGTTATACAAATGCTGCGAACAAATTACATAGTCTACCACACTTGCCCCGTTGTATGTGTTGCAAGTGAAATTGCCCGACTTAGCCCATCTAGCCAAACCATTACAGATTATTAGATCAAATGTGCCACACAAAGTGATCAATTCTTCCCCAAAATGATTGCAGCCTTTAGCATCTTCGGATATTCTATCCCATGGATGATTTCTCTCTTCTGTGAGCCAAATAGGGTTATCATTTACTTCGGAGCTGAAAATACTTGCTTGCCAATTTGCTGTCCTAGCATTGAAACCTCCAACGAGAAGGACATCCCCACGTTGTGAAAAAACAGCAACATCTTTCTTTAACGTAGCATAAGGGTCATTGTGATCTAAACCACACTTTTTATAAATTTTAGATACTTGTGGAGCAAAGTAACAAGCTGCAATCCTGAGAAGAGTGTTATTTTCCACGATTTTGAGCCATATAAATTGTTTATTAGAATCAGTCTTTTCCAGCTGAATGACACGACCTTCTTTTTCTTTTACTAGAACCATTATACCTCCATAACCTTTACCATTTCCCGCTGCCTCATTCCACACTGCCATCTTCCAGTAGCCTTCAAACAATGGGGTCTTACATCCCTCATGCTCATGTGTCTCTATGAGACAAATAATGTCTTTGCCTTCCGCAATAGGCCCTAACCCAGGCCCACGTCTCCACGGATAACCTCTGCAATTCCAACAAACTAAACTTAAGGACGCCTGGGTTAAGCTTGATTGCTATTTATTTTGATGCGAAAGACTCAAAGTTGAGTTATTATCGCTAGGTGTGATTATGGATCTTGTTGTATCGCTGCCTGTTAAGGTGTTTGTTGTTGCACCTTTGTTGCCTTCTTGCTGCCCTTCATTGTAGCAGTGGCCAAAATGAGCAATAACTGCTTTTCCCTTGAACATCCAAGCTCTTTTGCCTTCATTTCTAGCTGTTCTGATTTTTTCCATTTCCATCCTTCTTTCTACTTGCTGTCTCATAGTTAAATCCTCCTCTAAAACGAAGCGAGAACCCCACAAAAGCTGTTTTTTGTTAAGTAGATTTTGTTTGTCGCTAATGCTGAGCATGACTACCTTGATTGGCCTATTTCTCTCAGCGTGTGGTTTGCCAACCCTCCAAGCTTGGCAGATTTGTCCTTGCCACAACAGCACATCTTGTAGGAAATCCCTCGTTAGGTCAAGGGTATGTTCGCCTTCCCCATAGTCTTTTATTCCCTTGATAATTATATTGGATGCCCTAAGCTGCCTTTCCTTGACCTCTTTGTCTTGCGTGTTCACACGAATCTTTGCCTCTTCTCTTGCCATATCAGGGTGTTTGCTGTTTTTGTCCCAAGTTTTGGTGACTTCTGCAAAACTCCTTCTCTTCTCTTCACCATCTGCCTTTCCTAGCAAACTAGTGTGAAGAATCGTTTTCTCCTTATTATGAGATGACTCGGTATTTGCTGTGACCTTGTTTGTTTCCAATGTCACATTCAGATTTTTCCATTCATCCTTCATATTCTGCCATTCAAGCTTCCCGGCTAAAAGTGTTTCTTGCAACGTTGAGATTTGAGCTTTTAAAGTGTTGTTATCATCTGCAAGAGTTTTATTTGTTGCAATTAGCACCTGTATATTGCGGTAACTTTCTTGCTCCTTAGCCTCTAGGAGCTCCAACCTCCTCTTGGCCCTCAAAAGTTCTTGCACATAAAGATCTGGGCACCAAGCGAGAGGTGTGGAGGTAGGGCTGTAACTGACAGACTCATCGAAGTTATTACTACCATACAGATGACTGTCACCACTTAAGTGTGGAGGAGGGCACATTTTGACTTGTTTATGCAATCTCTGCCCGTGTTTTTGCTTGTCCTGTGACCCTTTCATACGAGAAAGTCTACGTTTTAAAATGCCCTTGAACTGTTTAACATTGACCCAGATATATTTTCCTGTCTTGCCAAGTGATGCCATTTTGACTTGCCCTAAATGGTTAGTTTCAAAGTGTACCATAATTTCTTGACCGTTTTTTACCAATGAGATGGTTTGTTTTTCCATGGTTTGCATATCCACCGTTTGTTTTCTCATTTGTGTATCCTCAATTTGTTGATACAGTGGTATGTGATGCCCTAATTTAAAATATAGTGGTATTTAATTGTAATTATCCTTTGATCTTAAGATAGCAGTTTGTAGATGATAGTCATCATATGAAATTGTTATAATGTATTTGTGGACTAACCCGAGTGGTTGTAGAAGCATCCTTAGTCTAATTTCGATCTCAGTTTTTCAAGGTATGTGGTTTTCAATTTCTATAGTAATTTCATTTGTTGGTACTTCAAGTTTTTAAGTTAAGAAATTTTGCCTAACTAATTTTAACAATAAAACTTATTCACATGAACTTGAATGATATAACTGACTTCCTATGAAACGAAGTAAAAACAATATTCTTTGAGTATGTTAGATGTTTAATTAGACTCGGGAAAACTGGATGTTACATATGGTATCAAAGCGTTGCGTTCAACGCTGAAACCTTGGGTCCAGCATTATTTCTGAGAAACTGAAAATATAAATGTTGAAAAAGATTTATTTTGCATAATAGATATTGCAATCAAAACTGGAAAAACACACTGGAAAATCATTCAGAATAGCCAGGAAGGCTGAAATAATATAAAGTGGACAAATGTATAAACTATTAAAAAGATAAGGATTGGCAAGTTGAGTGGTGGAGATCGGGCTTGTCAACCCACATTTTGAAATCCTTGGCCAGGGTGAAATTAGGCAGATTTGCTGGCACAATTGATCTTTGTTAATTGTCCAGACGCTTCAATTATTTTGTTGAATAACTGTTGGGACTTCAACCCACCTGAATACTTAGATGGTAGGACCAGAATGATACATATGCCTTATCCATGGAGGGAGGGCCATTCTTTCTTGAGAATGAAAAGGTTAAGATGGGTCCAAATGCTGAGGCTTGCGCAATCCAAACACAGTTTATATAATTTTGATAAAATGTTATCTAAATCCATCATGATCGGGTTTGTCAACCCAAATTAATGACAAAAATAAATTGTTACCTATTTGAACTTGAACTGAATGAAAACAAAACTATGAACCATGATCCTTTCTGATGTTGGTTAAACGACAAGATCATTATGTGCTCCAGTAAGGAGTAAACATACTTGCATAATTGGAACTATCAATGTTTGTTTACAAATGTAAACTTTCGATGAGATGGGCATGGAAGCCTCAATCACAGAAATGGAAAAGATGAATTTCCAAGTATTTACAAATGAATGATGAGCCACTCGATAAGAATATTATGAATTGTTTCAGATATTTATGATCTTGATTTGATGTATATCTTGCACAGTATAACATGTATTTACCCTTTGACACACTGCTATACATGTATAATACACATGCAATGTTGACTCTGCATATTGAGTTGTTGTATATTGCTTTGGAGATAAAGTGTATATTCTATCATGAAATGATTGTTACAAAGAAATGCTATTGTGATAAGATGGACAAAGAGGCCGAGATTACATAAATGGAAAAACATGGATCTAATAATCTTCTTCAGGTGATCTGTAAGTTTACCAGGACGATCTACCCATTAATAAGTGCCTTAAGCCAAATGGTATGTATAAGTGATTTAAGTTATGATCTAGAACTTGCTAGCTGAAGAATTTCAATTTTGAATGCTTATCTTATTTTCAGTCATTGAACCTTGAAAATTCTCTTAAATATCAATATGGAATTGAACTAATGATATGGTGAGTGCCTACATGAGTATGACAGGAACATGAAATAGAATCAACTCAAATGATGCTAAGAAAACCACAAGTATGGTAAGGAGAACTTAGGTGAGCATGTGCTTAAATTTATGTTACCATGCAAGTATCTTTGGATCTTGAGTTTCGATTATGATTTTCATTTTGACCCAATAGAGAAAAGAAATGATATCACAATGTTATATATATATATATATATATATATAGAACGATGAACCACGAGGGGAATGGTACGTTACATTCCAATTTTAAAACTCCTTTATAATATTCGTTGCAATTTCAAGTTCATCGAGGATGATGAACCACAAGGGGAATGGTATGTTACATCCCAATTTTTGACCTAGCTTAAAATATAGCCGTTGAGGTTGACATGAAGTCAGTTGGCAGTTTAAATTGATATAATCTGACAAAATGGTAAGATAGTTAGTCGTTATGATATCAAGTGAAGATGACATGTTCGTTGATCGTTAATCACAAATTCATGGAATTAAGATGAAAGGTTAACTGTTATGATTATTTATGATTAAATGATTTATAATTCCTTGTAGGGAGCATGTCGAAGGGGTGGAAGCATTGTCAGAAAAGAATTAGGCAGGGCATCAACATCACTGGGCAGAAGGGTAAAGGACCTAGTGATTTGAAATAGAATACATCTGCAGGACTCGCATGAGTTATTTAATAATTTAATCTAATTAATTGAGTTTAAATATAAAACATATCTTTAAGGATTTTAATTTACCTTTCGTCATATTATTTTTAATAAATATTTAATAACGTGCATTTAAATATAAAATGATTTGGCACCATTATCATTTAATATTTTAATAGTTGTACATTATAATAATGTTCAAATTATAATAATTGTATTATTATAAACTTTGAATTTTAATCTTCCAATTCTATTCTCTTCTTTTTATTATTCTTGCTTTTAACCAATTATTGTTTGGCATGTTTAATAGAATTTATGTTTTTAAATTCATATAGACTTCTTGGGAATTCAAATAGATTCTTGTAACTGCAAGAAGTCGTTAAGTCAGGCTCTTCTTTTAATTGAATTTCATTCCTGAAACAATTCATTCTTCTATTCCTTTTTCATATCATTCCTTGCTAACAGAAGCTCGAAGAATGACTAAGTCTGAAAGTCGATACACTTTACTGCTCTTACATCTGTCCCATTATTCCTTCATAACCTCTACCACAAGATAAATAACAGAATAAGGATATGATCATTCTTTTTCAGTCTTTCCAACCTTAGCCGTTGCTAATACCAGAACGAGAGCTCAATAACTCATGGTCATATTTACCTGCAATATTCTTAGCACTGGCCACGGATCATAGTTTGAAGGTAAGAATTTGTTCAAGACTCAAGCCTTCTAAACCACTTAAGGAGTCACGTAAGACACATATCGTACTCTGCTTCACATTCTTTATTTTGTTTTCTTTGCCAAAGTCGATCTCAGATTATTTATATGCTCAAAGTCTGCTGGTTCTTAGTTAATCTTTTTGATGCTTATAATAACCGTAGCAAGAACATTGTGAAACCATTTCATGTCGCAAAATCTGACAGTTTATTTCCAACGCAAAGTATGATAGGTAGGGATAAATGTGTATACACCTTTTCTACTCTATTATGTATTTGAAAACCATGCCATATACTCGAATAAGGTGCTTGAACCCAAACGCTTTCAATTTTGATATGACATTGAAATTATAAAGTCTATTTCTTATTCTTTCTCATATATATATGTCCAAATATGTAGAGCTACTTTGAAATTATCTTTGGATCCATGATAAGAAAGTATATCAACCCAGTTTAGAATCAGATGCATCCTGAAATATATTAAACTGAGAATAAGATATTGAAACCAAAACACCAAGGAATTCACTAGGCAAAGATGCCAGTATGTGGTAAAGAAGATGTAAAGTATCACTGTGATCTTTAATCTAATAACACCTTGGAATCGCCGGCTTGGAGGCCTGAATAAGGTGAGGAGGTGAAGAGAACCAGCAAAATGAGGTTGACATCAGTATTCATAAAATTAATAAATTAAAACATTTCTATAGCTTATGCATGTTTCACTCAGGGAGAATGTTATCAATTTTGAGATCTTTAAAGAAAATAATTATGTAATCACAAAGTGTGAAATGCTGGATGTATGTAATAATTGATAGAGCCATCTACTCTGAGAATTCCAAATATATGAGACTCACCCGGCTATGTAGCCAAGAGAAAAAGGGTGACGAGGTGAAAAAGAGAAAATTTGTAATAATTGAATCCATGGTATCGGAAGCCCTAGTTGAATTTGTGGTAGCGGAAGCCCTAAGTGAGATAGCGGTATCAGAAGCCCTAAATGAACCGAAGGTAAATGATGCCCTAATTGATACAGTGGTATGTGATTCCTTAATTAAAAATATCGTGGTATTTAATTGTAATTATCCTTTGATCTTAAGATAGCGGTTTGCAGATGATAGTCATCATATGAAATTGTTATAATGTATTTGTGGACTAACCCAAGTGGTTGCAAAAGCATCCTTAGTTTGATTTCGATCTCAGTTTTCCAAGGTATGTGGTTTTCAATTTCTATAGTAATTTCATTTGTTGGTACTTCAAGTTTTTAAGTTACGAAATTTTGCCTAACTGATTTTAATGATAAAACTTATTCACATGAACGTGAATGATATAACTAGCTTCCTATGAAACGAAGTAAAAACAATATTCTTTGAGTATGTTAGATGTTTAATTAGACCCGAGAAAACCGGATGTTACATGGTTGGCTAATATGATCATATGCTATGATAATTTTAATTTCATAAAATTATGAGAATATGTTATTACCGTGGTAAATGTCTCTTGCAAGAACGTGACGAAGGGGGGAAAGCATTGCCAAAGAAGGAATTGGGCACGAGGGCACTTCCTGCACTTCCAACTTAATCCCATGCCAAAAGAAGCAATTAAATTTGGGGCCTTACACTTGGAGGGAGTTGCAGATGAATGGTGGCATCACGACACCATCACACTAGGGCATGATCAAATAAATACCTATGCGGAATTCACTGAGAAATTGATAGATTGATTTGATGGTAAGCATCCGGAATTCAATTTCAAAGATTTGGCACAATTGAGGAAAATTGGATCAGTTGACTAGTAAATTGCGGAATTCCAAAAACTCTCTATTTTGGTTAGAGACATTTCTGAAAGATGGATAGTGCTCTTCATGGACGGACTGACAGAACCACTAAAAGGTTGGGTAAAAGGGTTCAATCCTGCCACCCTATCAAAGACCATTAAGAAGGCACAGAGTATGGCATCATCGTTGGCGTCATCCTCTCGGGGTTACTCACACTCCAAACTGCCAATGTTTCCAAGGGACAAAGATAATAAACCTCTGTCGAGGAAGCCGTCGTTGGACGAAGCTACCAGACAGGAGCTCCGAAGGAAGAAACTATGTTTCAACTACAAGGGACCATGGGAACTTGGGCACAAGTGCCTCGGGAAAGGAAAGATTCACTACATTGAGGTCGTGTCCGATGATGAGGATGAACAAGAAGATATACCCACCAAAGATAACCAACCCCACGAAGATACCAAGATGGTTAGTTTGAACCATATGGAAAGAATTGCAGCATTGGTACAACACGAAGGAACTATCACCCTAGCTGGTAGCCCGAGGTGCATGGTTTTTTGTGTGCAAGGAACCCTTTAAGGACAAAGGGTTATGGTGATGCTCAGTAGCGGAGCCACCCTAAACTTTATAAACTCATCTTTAGTGAAGTGAAGAGGTCTACCTACGGAGACGCACGCAGAATTTCAGGTCAAAGTTGCTGGAGGGACTCTTCTGCCCTACACACACTTTGTTCCTCAGCTAAGTATCACAATGGCGAATCATAAGGTGATTGAGGATTTCTTCATAGTGGACCTTGATGATATGGAGGTTATTCTAGGCATACAGTGGATGGAGACACTTAATGAACATACTCAAAGCTTCAAATGGATGGACTTCACTTTTTTTGTCGATGGAAAGAAGGTTGTTCTCTGTGGAATGGCAAATGAGGATTCGAAGGAAGTTTCTGCACATCGAATGGAAGCAATTTTTCGGCATGATGACATTGCTTGTGCTGCACATTGTTTTGTCTTAGCGGAACCTATAAAAAGGCAATGGACACCTCCCCAGGATGATGATCTCCAGAATATTTTGAGTGAACATGATAAGGTTTTTATAGACATTCATCCTGGCATACCACCTCATCAAGGGTTTGAACACACTATAGAATTGGAAACAAGAGCCAAGCCGGTCATAACCACACCCTACCACCATCCCTAGAAATTCAAAGATAAGATCAAAAAGACTATTTAGGAATTGCTAGAGAAAGGATGGAAACGTCCCAATTCTAGCCCCTTCGCGTCATTAGTGGTTTTGGTCAAAAAGGATAGGATGATGCGCAAGTGTGTGGACTACTGTGCGTTGAACAAAAAAACAATAAAGAATAGATATCCCATTCCAAGGATAGATGAGTTGCTGGATGAATTACATGGTGCACTCTATTTTTTGAAAATAGATCTTCATTTCGGGTACCATCAGATCCACATAAGGTAGGAAGATTTGGAAAAGACAGCCTTTCGTTGTCACTATGGGCATCATGAGTTCCTGGTAATGTCAGTCGGATTAACAAATGCACCTGCTACTTTCCAATCATGCATGAATCGCATCTTCAACAAACAATTGCGTAAGTACTTACTGGTATTTTTTGATGATATTCTTATTTATAGCGGGACATGGGAAGAGCACCTAAAGCATCTGGACGAAGTTCTACAGATCATGAAGGATGTCCTTGTTTGCCAAGTGATCCAAGTGTGAATTCGATATGACAGAAATATTGTACCTGGGGCATGTTGCCAGTAAATATGGAGTTCAAGTTCATCAGGAGAAGATTCAGACTATCCTTGATTGGCCTCGCCTGACATCACTCATGGAGTTGCGAGGATTTTTTGGACTGTGCAGTTATTACCAGAGGTTTGTAAAAGGATTCTCTCAGCTCAGCGCTCCATTAACAGACCTAACTAGAAAGGGGCCCTTCTAGTGGAATGAAAAAGCACAACTCACTTTTGATAAGCTAAAAGAAGAAATGAGCACTTGTCCTGTACCTGCATTGCCTAATTTCGCTCGAACATTCATTTTCGAGTGTGACACATCCGAAGAAGGCATTGGTGGTATTGTGTTGTGAGGTTCTCACACCATCGCCCCAAAATTTTGGGGACCCCCTTTTTTTCAATCACCTTCGCAAATTTTGAGTTGTCCAAAAATTTTGATTCGATTTTTTGAAAATTTTAAGTCTTGGACACCTTCAAGCTAGAGGGGAGAGGGCTAGGTTTATTTTTCACCCGGTTTCAACTCAATTTTCCAAAATGACCAATTTCATCCTTAGGCCAAACAAATTTTTTAAAAGCAACACTTGGCTTTATAAAATTGTAAATTTTGTACTTAGACGATTTTTTTTGAAAATTTGGATGTAATTGTATAAATTTAGAGAATTTTCAAAAAAGTGAAATTTTGTTAGAGTTGAGTTTTTTGGAAAATCTTGAATTTCTTTGGCCAAATTTTTTTCTTTTGTGAAGATGAAATCAAATTGCAAAATCGATTTTAGGCTCTAGAGATGATTTATTTTTTTCAAAAAAAAAAAAACTAAAATTATTTGGCAAAATCGATTTGAATTAAATTGCAAAAAATTGGCTTAAATGGATTAAATTGTCTTGAAAATTTTTAAGCCTTTAATGAAATTAGTAATTTAATATTGAAAAAATGACTTTTGGCTAGCCAAAATCCGATTTTAACTTAGTTACCGATTCGGGATACGAATCCGATTCGGGCACGTGAATCGGATCCGTGGATTCGTGATTTTTTTTTTTTCCCAATTAGGATTCGTGGAGGATTCATGAATATATATATATATATATATATTACTGATCTTGCCCAAGCCCCAACTAGTAACAGATATATATATATATTTATTTATTTCTCTCATTTATTAGTATATATAATGCATAAAAAGGTCATTTTAGCACTAGAAAGCAAAAAAATATATTTAAAAAAGTCATATTATATAACTTAGACTCACTTAAACTTGTCGATCCTTGAGGATTCACGCTGGATCCTTGAGGATTCGTGCTTGGATTCATGCAGATCCAAGCAGGATCCTTGTTTTACACAGTGGATTCATCAGGATTCGTGGGCCATGAATCCGGACGAATCCACTATGTAAAACAAGGATCCTGCCCGGATCTGCACGAATCCAGGCACGAATCCGAATCCGGCCTCTAGGGCACGAATCCGGTAACTAAGGATTTTAATGATATATTGATTACTAAATCATCATTAAATGGAAACATTTAGCATCTTCAAGGCATTATTTACTTTCCTTTTGCAATTTTGGTCTAATTGGCAATTTTAAAAAGTAAATTTCATCCTGGCAAAGTTAATTTTGGGCTAAGCATTTAATTGGGAGCCATGTCTTGTGTTCTAATTAATTTATTTTTGCTACCAGGGTCCCAGTTGGCTAGCTAGGGAGGATGAGCAAGTAGGGTATGAGAGGAAACTCTTTCCCCTCATTTCTTCATTCCTCACTCTTCTTTGGTGCTTAGGCGATTTTTGGCTAGGAGCAAATTTTCTCTTCCTTGAGCAATTTTGCTAAGACAGATTGGCATCTTCTTTGGGTGATTTTTCCAGCTAGGGCAGCTTTGCATTATTGTTGACAAATTTCTTCATGGTAGAGATCTCTATGTTTGGCAATTTTCCATGATTAAGGGCAGATCTGCACTCTTCTTGCTTGGCGAATTTTGTGGGAGCCAACTTTTGTGTGAGGCAAATTTTGTGGGAGCCAAATTTTGAGGGAGCTGAATTTTGTGGGAGCCAAAATTTGTGGAAGAAAAAATTTTGATTTTCAAGAGGGACTGCATTTTTTACTTCAGATCTGGGCGATTTTATTTGGAGAAGAAATACATGATGGAGGTCTGACTTTTTTGGACAAATGGTGGACAATTCCAAAGGATTAAAATTCTAATTTGCAAGAGGTTTGAAATTCTCAAAGTCTGATCCTAAATTCGAAAAGGAAGATCTGGCTATTGGTAGAGGTAATTTCAAATCATTTAGAGTTGAAAGGGATCCTTAAGCTGATTTCCTTCTTTCATTCTTGTCTAGATATTGTCTCCCTTGGTTCTTCTTGCATTCATTGTCCACCACTTTACCATCCCGTAATAGGGCGACAAGATGGAGGATGGTAGAGCAAGCAAGATCCCTAAGGGAACAAACACTAAGAAAGAAAAAGAGGATATGATGCCCAAAACAACTTTCTTCTCGAAAATGAGGCAAATAACCGATACCAATGTCAGTACAGTAAACATGATACAGATAAAAATCCAAAAAGAGACCTAGCTATTGATAAAGGCAATTTCAAATCATTTATAGTTGAAAGGGGTCCTTAAGCTGATTTCCTTCTTTCATTTTTGTCTACATATTGTCTCCCTTGATTCTTCTTGCATTCATTGTCCAACACTTTACCATCCCGTAATAGGGCGACGAGATGGAGGATAGTAGTGCAAGCAAGATCCCTAAGGGAACAAACACTAAGAAAGACAAAGAAGATATGATGTCCAAAACAACTTTCTTCTCGAAAATGAGGTGAATAACTGATACCAATGTCAGTACAATAAACATGATACAAGTAAAGATTCCAAAAAGAAGACCCAGCTATTGGTAAAGGCAATTTCAAATCATTTAGAGTTGAAATGAGTCCTTAAGCAGATTTCTCTCTTTAGTTCTTGTCTAGACATTGTCTCCCTTGGTTCTTGCATTCATTATCCACCACTTCACCATCCTATCATAGGTTGACAAGTTGGTAGCTGTTAGTGCAAGCAAGAACCCTAAGGGAACAAACATTAAGAAAAACAAAGAGGATATAATGCCCAAAACAACTTTCCTCTCAAAAATGAGGCGAATAATCAATACCAATGTCAGAACAGTAAATATGCTACAAGTAAAGGATAGACTAAAGGAAAGACAATCCCCCTTGGCAAAGAAGATACAAAAAGCGGTGACACATCACAGCCTAGGCGTCAACACTTCCATTTCAACCATGATGAGCGACGTTGGGGTGGCACTTGATTTTGAAGACATCAGAGAAGAGGATATCAATGAGACAAGAGTTGGATCAAAATTGGATGAGTTAGGAAAGGTTGCTATCAAGAAGAAACATTTGAACACCCTTTCTTCCCTCAATGCCTTTATCGGATTTGCAAAAAAATATGAGAAGGATCATGAAAAGACACTACAAGCAACAAGCAACATGATGAAATCGGTTGAGCTTAAGATAAAGCATACACCTTGTCCTCCCATGGAAGAAGTCAACGAAAGGCTAGCTAGGTTCATTGCCTTAGCTAAAAGAAAAAAAGAAAAAGGGAGAGTTATATTAGGAGATCATTTGGTGTAAGCCCGAGTGGTAATTTCTCTTTCTTCTAGAATAGGACAAGTGTCTAATTCTGATTGGCCACCATTTTGTTGCCTTCTCATTGGTTACTACTTTTCCACTTTTTTCATTGGTCCATTGGCGAGGTGGTGTCTTCTCATTGGCCGATGGGGTGGCAACCCTAATTAGGGTTTCTAGGATCCAATCTAGATCGTTGATTTTTCTTTTGATCTCTACCGTTGGTTGTAATTTTGGCCTCTATATAGGGCCATTTTGCTCTTATTTGTGAGAGTTATGTTGGAGAATTGTTGCCAAAATACTATCAAAATTGTTCTCTATTCATTGTTGTGGCTTGCATGGTGGATATACATGATGATTTTGGTGTATTGCATGGTTCTTCTCATCTCTCAAATTAAAGTAGGATTTCATTTCATGTTAGAGTAGAAGTAGATGGCTAATTGTATGGTGATGTTAGTGAATATTTGATAGGGATCTACAACTAGGCCACTAGCATCTTAGTCGCTGGTTAGGGAGCCTTGTGTGGTAAACTAGTTCTCTTTTGCTTTGAATCACTGCATCTATGGAGGTGGATCCGTTGGTAAGCTCTCATTAGATCCGATCCCCATCCATTTGTTAACCTTTCCATTCATAGGAGTAGAATAGCGAGTAGTTGAAGGAGTAGGAGTAAAATAGTGAGTAGTTGGGTAGTCGAATTTCACTCTAAGAAAGTTAAGAAGGTAGAAGTCATTAGAACCATTATCGCCTCCTCGTGCAATCAACATTATCTGGTACTATATCCTCCACCATCACCGTCACCATCAACATCACCTGGCACTCATACAAAATCATCACCATCTCACCAAAAACCCAAGTCATCCTTGAATGAATAATGTAAGGCCGCCGACGTGATTACCAACAAATCACATCGATAAAACTAAGCGAATATCCACAAGTGTAAGGAACATTGGAGTTATTCTCGTGTCCCGTGAGCATTAACTTTTCAAGAGAGGAATTGTGTGTTTGATACTCCATATCAGATATTCAATTACTAATATGTTATGTAGTGGTACAAAAACTCACATCAACATACTGATGCAAGATAGACAGCCCATAGCCTATGAGAGCAGCAAGCTTATGCAAACAGAATGCTTATATTCCACATATGACAAAGAGATGTTGGCCATCGTACATGCGCTAACCAAGTTTCGACAGTATCTGGTGGGTGCCGAGTTTGTCATTCATACGGATCACAATAGTCTGAGATTTTTTCTAGAGCAACGAGACTTGAACTAGAGGCAACAAAAATGGGTAAGCAAAGTTCAGGCATTTGAATTTGACATTGAATATGTGAAAGGAAAGAACAATATGGTTGCAGATGCCTTCTCTAGGAAACCCGCCATCTGCTTACTAACCAAGATTTCAGTTGACTAGAAAGCACATTTGTTGGTAGAATATTCCAAAAACACATTGGCCTGTGAGCTAATTGATGGAAACACCCAAGATGATTGGTACAAAGTGGTGGATGACATCATTTACTATAAGAATTGGATTTTTTAGTGCCGAAATCCAAATTGAAGTAGAAAATCTTGAAGGAGGTACATGACTCACCCTTGGCAAGACACTCAGGTTTTCTCAAAACTTACAAACGTCTCAAGGAGACGTTTTCATGGAAAGGCCTTAAAGGAAATGTATTGCAGCATGTAAGAGTGTACAATCTACCAAGAGAACAAATCCGAACATACTCTACCCGCCGGGTTACTGCAACCTCTATCAATTCCAGAAAAGAAGTGGTAAAGTATCTCGATGGATTTCATTACTGGACTTCCCAAGGTGATCTGAAAGGATTTTATTTTTGTAGTGGTTGACAAATTGACGAAGTACGCACATTTCTTCGTCATCCCCTTAGACTTTCAAGCTGCACAGGTAGCTGATCTATTTTTTAGATAGGTCTTTCATCTAGACGGGTTACCTCGAAACATTGTCAGTGATTGCGATGGACAATTTATCAGTATCTTCTGGACAGAACTGTTTTGACTGGCAGGAACAGAGCTGTCACCAAATACTAGTTACCACCCTTAGACAGATGGGCAAACGGAGATTGTGAATAAGTGGCTCAAAGGTTACCTTCAGAACTATTTGTCAGCACAACAAAGGGCATGAGTCAAATGGATACACCTAGAGGAATATTGTTACAATACCATGTACCACATGTCCATCGGGATGGCACCATTCAAAGCTCTATACAGGTACGAACCCCTTTCCTTCATCGACACAGTTCTAGGAGACAATCGCATATCAAGGGCGAGGGACTGGCTTCAAGAGGGACAAGACATTCTAAGATACCTAAAGGAAAACTTACAATGGGCATAGAATCAACAAAAGATAAACGCCGAAAAACACCAAATAGAGAGGAGTTTCGAAGTAGGAGACTTGGTCTACCTAAGATTCCAGCCATACCAACAATCCTCATTAAAAGAGAAGGAAAAAGAAAAATTGAATCCACGATTTTATGGACTTTATCATGTAGTTCACCGCGTCAGTGAAGTCACCAATGAGCTGGAACTTCCGGAGGGGAGCCATATTCATAACATTTTTCATGTCTCCTGCTTGAAGAAAGTTGTGGGACAGAACATCACAGTAGCTACAAACCTTCCGCCACTCAATGAAGAAGAAAAGCTCATATTGGAACCAGCAAAGATTACTAAAGTAGGTGAGAAGACCCTACGGAACCGAAAGGTGAAGGAATATTTGGTGTGCTAGAAACACTTGCCGCTGGACGATGTAAATTGGGAAGGTGAGCACATTCTACAACATCCAGCATTGCGTTTTCTTGAGGACAAGCAAAATTTGGGATGAAAGGACTGTAATATCTCTATCATAAAATAGTTTATTAATCAAATCTATGTTAATGGGCCGATTGATGTAAAATATCTCGAACCCATTTTAGTTTTATTTCCATAGGTATGTGTAGCCATCAGCTATCTTTGTACACCCTTAAAAAGTTTTCCCGACAGGTATTTAAGCACGACTTGTAGGTAGTCATAGATATACAATTTTGGATTATTTCTTTGTACTGCAAATTCCTATTGGAGTTCTGGTTTTGTTCGCCATTTCGGAAGTGAAAGATCTTCCCTATTTGGCTCATGTGGTTTCAGTGTGATTCAACCTCACCCTATTCCATTGTTGCATGTAAGACTTTGCCCGAATCTAGCAAATTGGAGAACCATCTTTTGGCAATTATTAATTGAAGGTTGTTTGTGTTCTAATTCTCTATTCTTGTTTGGCATTGTTTGATGAACTTGAAATTAATAGTTTAAAGTGCAGATCTGAAATCATTATTTTTCTATACCTCCTTCATTTCTCCCAACACTCTGCGCAACTACCATTACTTACTATACGACCTCCAAGCTAAGTCGTACTACATCCCAACCAACTATACAGCCTCCATATACTCAATCATACGAGCCCCATACTCCCTACCGTACGGCTACTCTACTAATCGTACAACTTCATTCTCACTCTATCGTACGGCCCCCTTATACCTCTATACGGCCAGATTGCTAGCCGTACATCACCTCTCTCCCACCGTACGACACTTCTAGTGTCCCATACATACCATACGGCCTGCACCGTATGGCCTTCAACCTTGTCCGTACACTCCATTTGACATTTGTACAAGCATTCTGGTGGCTATATATTGATTTTTAGAGTTGTAGGTATGGGTCATTACACTTGAATGAACATCATCTAAGGGATTTTAAAATAAATCAACTAAATCAAAATAATTTATAACAAAAGACAATAATATATAATAGTATATACTTATAATATATATAATATATATTATATAATATATATATATCTGTAAATATATATAATAGTATATACTTATAATATATAATATATATATATATATATATATATATATTTGTATATATGTGTGTGTGTGTGTATATACATGCTTTCATTTGCGTATGTATTTTTGTTTCTCTTTCTCTTAGTGTATGTGTTTTTTGGTTTTCTTAGGTTCAAATTTTCTTTTTTTATAATTTCTTATTTTTATCACCTTTTATTTATATTTTTATAATTTTAAATTCTTCTGTGCCATTTATCTTTCATGTCTCATTTATTTCATTAGGTGGTGCACTTCTCACTTTTTGTTCTTTGCACGAATTTGTGTGCTCTCTCCTTCTCTTCTTATATCTCTTGAGAATGTCTCAATCTGCATATCTCTACTATCCTGCGCTTTCTCATCCTAATGATGGATCATGTAGTATGATCTAAAACGTTGATGGTAAAAATCACAACCAATCAAATCTAGAAAACATTTTATTTACAAATGGATTGTGGAAATCTGATAATGTTAAAAGACAATAAATTATCATACTTGTTAAAAAAATTAATAATCACAAAGGTTATCCTATAGGGATGGTGACATATAACGAATAACCAACACTTCCATTTCCATGAAACCATAATGATGAACTCAACTTCGCATGAAGTCACAACTACTATAAGGAATATTTTATAATTAAGCAAAAATTGGGGTTTAACTGTAATAACCCCAATTGGTTATAACTTCGTCAAACACCAAATTCTTCTCTAATTCAGTTGTTTGACATTTCATCAAACACTTTGCAAGCAAGCCTTGATACCACTATAATATCCTTTGTCAATTCGAACATCAACTTGTTGATTTGTAGGTCAAGGAAAATTTTGAAACACTTCCAATACAATCTCTATGCTTGTTGTTTCTAAGTTTTAGACTGGTTATGCTTGCTTCAAATGATATCAAAGGGAATCTAAAATCCTGTAATTGATTACTACTATATCTAAGAAAAGAACTACATGCATATGCAATTCTCTTTTGGCTTTTCAAATGCATATAGATGAAATCTAAATGAAAAATGTGCACTTACACAGCCAATTGGTATTTTGTCAAACACTTGGCATGCATACTATTATGTCAAACATGGTAGATATAAATATGCACATTACATCAAATATATAGACCTACAACTTATCACTCCTTTAGTGAGATATATTTTAATTCAATGCTTAACATAATATTCCAAGGCTCTTGGCTTTGCAACCCCAAAAAAAACTGAGTAGAAATGACATTATAAATTTGAAATAAAATGTGCATCTACAACTACTTATGACAGCCACCTTTACAATGCCAAATAACCAATTTAAATGATGCAAACTGATTGTAGAACCTGATATACAAATCGCCCAATGAAGGAGATGAAATTGCAATCATAATCAAGCCAAGTACTATAGTGTGGGTACTGTTCACGTCACTGTTCACAGCACTGTAGCAGCCAGCAATAAATGTAATCTCCAATTTAAGCACCAATAGAACTCTAGAATGAAGATCTCCTAAATGCCAAATTTAGTGGATATTTCACTACCTCAAATGGTTGCAACACTGAAGAATTGACGCTCTCCAATGGCTAACTGAAATCAAAAACCCTTAGTTTCTTCTCCCAAGTTTATATCAAATGCAATTGACAATAATCGGATGCTTAACAATGAAGCTCTCGCATCTATTAATTCTTTTCCTTCACCCTTCTAGAAGGAAATAAAATATTATTTAATTGCACTCTCTAGAAGCTTCCCTCTTTCCAATACAATAATTAGTTGTGCTTCTAAAAAATTAAATTAATTAAATATAAAGTCACCTTTAGATTTACTTATTTGTTGACTTTAATTCAATTTATTTCTCTTTATTTCTCCACTTAGCCTTCGGAGAATGAAAAGATAAGAACTCAATTGAGGGTCTAAAAGATGGGGAACATTACATTAACAAAGAGTTCAACAAGCTCATCCATCATCAAAGGACCTTAAAGATCTAACATGTCTCCATTGTACTATTCTAATACAATCATCAAGACATGCAAAACCTCTCACTATTCCAACTCTACAGATTTCTAATAGAAAAACCAAAGCATGCAAAAGTTCATTGTCATGAATGATCACTGAGAGTAGGCCACCAAAGTTCACAGCACAAACCTTCATAAGATGAGGTCTTGCAATTTGGAAGATTTGAAGTAAACAAAAAGTATCATTGCTCAAAAATGAAATTAGTGAAGAACAATCTGATTTTGTGGTTCTACACAAAGGACAACAGCAGTTCCAAATCAACTCCAAAGTGCTACAAAAACACCTCCAAGAAATCACCAACTGGAAATCCTCACTACCTTGACAAAGAATAGTGTGCCAACTCCACTGAATGAGACAACCTGTGAAATGATGAGACTGACCTTCAGCCAAACAACAAGCTCCAAACTGAAAACCTGATCTATTATTTGCCAAGAAATACTCCTAAGAGTGGTCATACTGTCAATGCTCCAATTTCTGTTTAAAATCTCTCTCTCCAGTCCATTTGTGAATGAACACATGGAATAACAAGACAGTTGGTAAGGGAATGACCAATGCTGTCAAATTTAGTATTTAGATCATCCCTCCAAAGCTCACTCCACATGCGATCTTCATTTGTCTCCTTATTTGTACAATTTATATTTGGGTGTCTTGCAAGAGAGTACACAATCACACCTCATAAAGAAAACTCAAATCATTAGCGGGCTGAAAATCATGCTCCAAGTCAGGTTATAAATCTTCTCCTGGATTCCATACCTTAATATTTTCACCAAATGCAGCACTACAACCAAGAGATTTTCCATCATCCAACTCAAAAAGTGGATTGTCATATCTTCTCTACACTGATCTCAAACAATAGGTTATCATTGAACACCACGAACTGATTTTTCCAATCTTCTTTATGCAAATCAAAAGAATTGCTGCTATTATGAATATCAAAATCAGAACTGTTATACCTTTCATCAATGACTCCAAGGCTGTCCCAAGTCTCTCATACATTCTCATTATCATCTTCAGCAATATATTGTGGATCTGAATCATCCTACATCGTAAACTTCTGCTCAAAGTCACCCCCGTGCAAAGATAAATCAGTTTCTGCTTCAAGATCTTCATCTCAATCATCATTAGTATCCTTCATACTTGCATTATGGTTATCACCACAATCAAAATGAAATTCATCTTGGATAAGATCTCTATCATACCTAGGTGCCAACACACCCAGATCCCATATTTCAAAAGGTTGATTGCTTTGTTCAGAAATTAAGTGCTTGTTGTCCACATGAGTGGAAAAAGTCACTGCCAAGCTCACTAGCACTGATGTCTTCATAGACGCTTCTCCCCAAAGGCTTTGCATAATCATTCAATATGTATCTGTCTTGGCTATCTTCACTGGAAATATCTGATATCAAATCCAAGGCTACTGTTTTATCTCTCTTCATGCACAGACTCATCAATAGTAATTGTATACATGTCCGAAGAGTCACTCTGAAAATTTGTCAACTGGTCTTCCTCTATCAAGGCACTAATCTTCGTTCAAAAGATTTGCTACGAAGCTCTTTCTATTTGTTTTTTTTCTCATTGTCTCTTACACTAGGAGAATATTTTTCATTTACTTCTTTCTTTTTAAAAAAGGATATTAACCAACCAGGATGCTCATGCAAGTAGTGAAGATCTTCTAGCATCTCATAAGTCTTCATCTTAATGATAGCACTGTTGTTTCCTCCATTATTTCTGCCATTGTTGACATCAATACCCATTTGTCTAGCCATCATCTGCAAAAATAAGTCTGTTTGTTGACTTTGCTCCTGAGATTTTTGTTCACCCGTATTCCTTGTAACCTGTTCACCTATGCTCAAGTGTTCTTTCGGATTTCTCTGTTCTTCTTGCCCCGTATTCAGTAATGCCCAGTTTCTCCATGTATTAAATCATGTGACAATGGTTGTACACTCCAATCAGCCATGTCACTGTCTAATCATTTTGTAGTGTACCCACTAGGATGGCAGGATACACTGCTCTGATGCCACTGTAAGATACCCCCTTGATCTGATAAAAAAAACGTAAACTTTGACTCCTGGAGTTTTTTTCAAACAGTTTGTGTGCAACCTGGATGCTGAGAATGCTGATTTGTTTTTCAATATGCAAATGTGTATTTGGTTTGAGGATGTTTACTAAGTTTATCAGATTTCCATACAACTAGAAATAACACAACAAAACTCTTGCCAAGGAATCAAATTTAATTCTGAAATGGTGACTAAAAAGCAGACTGAAACCAGTGTTTGTTAATAATAATATATTGTTTTCAGATTTATTCCAGAACTTTACTCAATAAAAAATCAGTGGTGTTTAACATCGCAGACCTGATTATCCCTCCAGCTTATCATCTACCAATGGTTGGCAACGTGCATACAAGCAAAAGATATTGTTCACACACAAATCTCCAGCATCAATCACATCTTCCAACATTACATAGCACCCAGCTGAGTGAATTACAAAGCCACCAAATATACATTTAACCTTTTGTAGAGTTTGGCTGCCTGAGACAAGGTTACAGGGCCATAAACTCAGTCAACAACTCTCTTCTAGGGCCCCCAGCTGCAGCCCAGCATGCTCACGGCTTGGCCTGGTAATGATATAGCACAGCAAAAAGATATACTGCCAGTAAGGTATGAAATGAAGCTCCACTAAACACCTGACAGGTACAGCTGGAGTATTTCTATGATATTATGAGAGTTTCTGGATTTGATTGTGTAATATATTTTATCATCAATGTTTTGGATCACACTACATGATCCATCATCAGGATGCAAGAGATTGAAAGGGGGAAAAAAATTCCTTTTGATCTCTTGTATCCTGATGATGGATCATGTAGTGTGATCAGAAATGTTGATGATAAAAAATCTTAGACAAACAAATCCAGAAACTCTCATAATATTCAGATGGATTGTGGAACTCTAATATCTTTGATATTTCTATGATGTCCACAATTTCCCAGCACTCCAAACTCTAAGATATGCAATAAAATCACTAACAACAATAACCCTTGATTGAAGATAAATACCTGCAAATACTCTTCAATCTCTTGATTTCTTCCTTTCAAGTACAGTCAAATTCCCCTGACGGTTTCTTGCAACCACGAGAACAATGCTAGCAAAGAGGATTTTTTGTCCTCCAAGCCCAAGAGAATAATCTGCAAAATTTCACCAACTTTTTATGCAATATCCAAACATAAATAAAGCATCCAAAAAGAGAGTACTTCGCTCCTTTCTATACACTTTCTCATGAGTTCACTCTCTTGTTTTTTCAATGTAGGATAAAAAACCATGACACTGTCTTTTACTCCTACATTCTCGCAACCCCTATTTTCCCGTGGTCCCTATTTTTCTGCAGAACACTATTTTCTTGTGGCTCCCTATATTCTCACGGCTCCTATTTTCTGCGGGTGCTCTTTTTTTTAAATTTCCCCTTTACCTTTTATGTCTCCAATGTGTTATAAAATGAAGAGGAACCATTTAATTTAAATATTTCCTACAAAGTATAGATTATGCATTAATAAAGTTAAATAATTAAATTTAACTTTATATAAGACTTTGTTGATGCATAATAAATTATATCAATGGTAAATGAATGATCCTATCAAATATTGAGCAATTTACCATCGATCTACCACTGCAGTGGAAGTTGAAATATAGCCGCAATGACTTACTATAAATAGTGTGGCCAAAACTGCCTCTAAACACCCCAAAATGAATTGTAATTGAAACTGCCTATGCCAAGTGGGCTCAAAGTCCCTTATGTCTTGGTTAGCTTATGGTACCAAGGGAAAATAGACTAACGACAACAATGTGTTGTGAACTCTAGAAAGGGGACATTACATTGATTCCAAAGCAAGTATATGGAAGGAACAATATGATCAAGGAGAGAGTTTCAAAAGAGTAAATCAAAGTTAGGGCCTTAATCATAAAATCATGCGATTAAAAAATATTGCCCATGGTGATTTATCACATTTACATGGCACCTAGCATGTTGAACAATGCCCAAACACCTTCACTAGCTAATTAAAAGTATTCCAGTTGACAACATATAAGGAATGGATCAAGCATAACCTATTCTAGGCAAAAGAGCATTAAATGCATTGTGGGAATCTGATTTCATTAATGGTCACTTTGACCACTCTCCCACTAAGTAGATGACACTTTTCTTATTGCTCCATGTGGGCCAACTTATTCATGACAAATTCTCTTTCCATGACCTAACCCTAATTAGGGCTAAGGTGGGAAAATTTGGTCCCTTAATTTCAAATCAATATTGATCGTTCACACTTAGGAGCTCTAGAAAAGGCCACCACTTTTCATTTCTAAATCATAGTACAATAGTTAGCTTGTTAGAAGTAAAGAGCTCTTGCTTCTTAGAGTATAAGTAAAATAGGAGGAGAAGACATTGTAAGACTAGTAGAAATAAAAGTTAGGTTTCTTGGAAGATATGGTGGATTCATGTTAAATTTTGACTTGTTGCATGGTGTTCTTCCAATATCTCAATTGCTAGAAAAAGTGCTTTGATTTCAATGGAGAATGTAATGGTGTTTCATGAATTTCTATGGCTCATTCTTTTTGCATTTTGTTGATTATACATTGCAGTGTAAAGTTAGCATGAGCCCCTGTTATACAGATTCTTAACTTCGACCATCAAATGTGCATTGTTCATTATGATATGAAAAATCTTTGTATAATCCTCGGAAGATTGCATAATTCCCATGGAGTTGTAGTTAATCTTGGCAAAGCAGAACTTGGTTATCTTGGAGTTCATGCACTGAAGCACTATCCATTGATATCATTGTCCTTAGGAATAGACTAGATTTCTTTAACCCTTTCCCTTTTAACTTTTAGTACATTTGAGTTGTGTTGTTGAAGGAAGAAGTATCATGAGATTGCAAAATCCAATGAAGAAGTTCCGGCCAACATTGCAGAAGAGGCAAAGAATGATTCAAATATAAGTCACTTTGTGTTACCAGCATATCACAATGACCATTGAGCTTATCGACACATCAAGATCTAGCAAAAAAGAACCTTGGAGTCACCCGTATGACCAATCCTAGCATACATGTGATTTTGCTCAAGAGAGGATAGGATACCTTGGCATTTTATTATGTGTTAGTGTGGTCGTAAAACACCCATCAACAGGTTCCAACTATCACCACCTTATCCAACCTATCAAATGCAAGTTCAAGGTCATGCTTCCCAAAACCTTCAGACCATGTTGTGGAAAGGGCATGCAGATTCATGCAGCCCACAAGACCAGTAAATCTCACAATAAGAAGTGGGGAATATTGACATTTCTCTAATAAAATCTTAAGGAGTTTCCAATAAACGATTTAAGTAACTCTTTATGGCCATACAATCTAGGGCTTTTCATGCAATTATTTCTTGGATATCTGGTTTATGATAAAATTAGAACATATTTACAGCATAAAAATCAATTAATCAAAGATATGCTAGACCATGTATAGAAAGATCAGAAGAAAAATTAAAAAATTGTCTCAATCACTTAAAAAGATAAAAGCAAAATTTGCATCCAAAAGGAGTTCAAAAACTGCGTCCACACTACGTCCTGCAGCTCGCATGTGCTTCTTCAAATACACTCCCTTACTTCTTCACTAGGATATGTTGAATGTGGAAAGTGGATGCAAAATAACGTATCTGTCTTTAATTACCAGTCTTCCTTGTGTGGGCCCAAAAGGCCTCCTCTTTGGGAGCCTACACAAAGTTATTCTCCTCACGTGAAGGATGGTCTTCTCAGATTACATTTATTGGTGTATATCAATTTACCCTGCCAATAAACCTCTTAAGGATTGAACTCTTGGTCCCAAAAATTAACTTGCCGCCCCATCTATAAGATAGATTTCAATGTCCATCTTGATGACTTCTAAAGATATGTGATTTGCGGTCTCAGTTGACGTCGTGTAAATTGTTAATCCCTTTTAACCTGCTTGACCTTCTTCATAATCTTACTATTTTATTTCCCGGTTCTTTTGTTTACTTTAAAATATTATCTAAATGATGGGAGGTTATTTTCTTGGGCCTTGAGACACAGTCAATGTATTTATTTGTTGTTGTTGCAATGTGTCCATCTTCAGTGGTGGCAACGATTGTCGCCTGACTCTTACAATTTCATTATTTATGGAAGGAAACTAATTTTGAAAATGGAATTTAGCACTCCTATCGAAATCACTTTTTTGGTTTCAACTAGCAAGGGATATCATTTCTTGTAGCCAAGGCAACATAACACAAGAAATACCTTTACAGAAACTGTAGAACCAATCAAATCATTGATAACCTCTACCAGTGGCTTGTTCCGATCTGCGTGCAACATGAAGGTTGGAATTAGAAGATCCATATAAATGAGTTCATCTACATGCTAAAGTATAAATGACACGCTACTTTTCTGAAAAAATAAACCCAATGTGCATACTTGAAGAATTAATCTGATAGAGAATATTTCATATCATTAAGAGATTGCATTTGACAAAAGTAAACCATGAATTAAGGCATAGGCTTTTTAAAACTGAATTAAAATGTATTTAAGTTTCACAAGATTCTACTAAAATAGTGGCTAAACTGAAATGACTAATCCTGATGCATAAGATAGAATTTGCCAATGATTAAAAATAATAATACTTGATTAAACTCCGATAAGAAAGGACCAGCCGTTAGCTTTGAGATTGAATATTTATTTTTTATGTTACAAGTAACTTTGAAGATCCATAACTTTAAAGCCTAAACCACATTTCCAAGATTATGTAAACAAGAAAAATGGTAAGTTACTGATTTGGGTTTGGGTGGGTTCAGGTATGTGGATGTGGCCAAAAAAAATTGCTGGATTCATACATACAAAAAATATATAAAATCATAAAAATATAGAAATTTACAATCTAAGAACAGGATCAAGCTCAGAATACTGCATCATCATATAATAAACAAAAAGCTAAATATGCAATTTAAAAAACTATATATTTAAAAAAAAAACATACTAACAACAATTCCTAATTGTATGCAGTAGGTTCGAGTTCGAGTTCAACAGCTATGAAGTTTGGATAAGGTTCGACAACGCAAAAAAATCGAAAATAAAATCGACATTAAATTCACCTTATATAATTTTCAAAAAAAAATATGTATATGTTATTTTTTTAAAAATATTTGTATAAAATAAAACTATAAAAATTATACAATTAAAAATAATTTTAAAATGATGTAATTAAAACATATTAATAATCATAACTAAACAAACAAAACATTAATATATTACTAATATAAATAAATAAAAATATGCATAAAATATAAATGTTTTACTTGCATTAAATTTAATAAACACTTTTATAAAAATTAATAAAAATAAAATATATAATAAGAAACATTGAATAAGAATTAATAAAAAAGTATTAAACTTGAAACCTAAAAAATAAAATAAAAATTTTATAACTATATTGCATCCAACCGTCGATGACTGGGCAAGTTGAAAATGGCAGAGCTGCCAGGGGAAATCCTTCAGCAAAGACAACAACTTCAAACAATGCAACTGCCAAAGACAAATGGCGACTCCAAACACCACAACTGCCAGATGACTTCCAGTGTTTGTTTTGACCATCAGAAATGCTTCAACCCTTATGCAAAATGACAAAGGAAATATTGTAATACGAATTTCTAGACGAATATAATGAAATTTTTATATTATTTTTTGAGGTTTGCCAAATTTCAAACCTAAAGCCAAAAATTCGGCTAACCCTGTAACTTATGGACAACACAATCTTCTAATGATTTAGAAGAGTGATTAAGCCTAGTTAAGCACATATCTCATACCATAAGTATAACACATAACTAGAACATATTGGACTTGGAATTTGGTCTTCAAGGTGTATTGACCTAGAAAGGTGCCCCTTTTTAATACCCAAACATTAGTTTAAATATTTAAGAGTTTTTCATTGTGTGCAAAGTGAAACAATCCACTTAAGCACGTTATTCAATTGAATTGACCCATTTATGTGAGGCGAATAAAAATATTAAAAGGCTGGAAATCACAGGGAGCATAGAAATATAGAACATTATATAAAACCAAAGGCTATTCAAAAAGTAACAATATAGTGTTCAGAAGTTGAAGATGGAATATAACTCTGAGTCCCACTGCCCTTAGCTCACATCTTAAGGCCAACATTGGTGAGCTTCACCATCAACTTTGTTAAGGCCTCACCAAATGAATTTGCATAGTTTGAAGTGCTAATGGGGGAGAGAATGAAGGTGTCACCTACTACGGAAAGTAATTGGTAAAATATTTGATGTATTAACAAATGATTGAAGAGATCATTATAAAGAATTTACTAATGTAAAAAATAGAAAGTTTCTAATTAGAAATTTAAGATCATAATGATGATCTTATCTACAAATGATTTAATATAATACAAATTGGCCATCAAAGCAATGACACAATAATATTCTAATACTCTCCCTTAATGGTCAATCTGCCTATAGGATCCAATTGTCCCTTGAATTGAACAAACTTATCTAGACCAAGAGGCTTAGTGAGAATGTCCACAGTTTGAATTGTTGTTGGAACAAACTGCAAGTGAACAATCTCATCTTCAACCAACTGTCAAATGAAATGACAATGAGCATTCACGTGTTTGGTTCTTTCATGGAAGACCGAGCTCTTGGCAAGTTTGAGCACTCCCTAATTATCAAAGAGGGACAAAATCAGGCCTACTTGAGATAAATGCACATCCGCAAGCATCCGGTGAAGCCAAACTACCTCACAAATTGTTTTAACAACTTCTTGATACTCTCTTATGGAGGAGAGTGAGATTGCATGTTGCATCTTACTAGTCCAAGTGACTGCTCTTAATCCCAAACGGAACACATATCCAGAATTTGGTGTCTTATCATCAACTAAAAATGTCCAATCTAAATTTGTGAACCCATTGTGATTGGAATCATAACTCCTAGTGTAAAGAAGTCTATAATCAAAGGTACTACTCAAATTTGATGTACCATGTAATGGAGTCTTGATTTATAAAATCAGTACTTCCATTTGAGTACCACTCTTTTCATTTAATTGTTGATCTTATCTTTTAAATTACTACTCAATTTCCATTAGATATGGACTTTCACTGACATGAGATAATAATTGGATACTGTGATTTGACCAATCAGGATCAGATTTGTATTGATGCATCGCATTTTATTATGCTATTATAACAGTGTTTTATATTGCTAACAGTGTATTGGGTATTATTGATCCCAAGCATCATCTCAACTGTAAGAGGAAGGGTGGATATCTCTAGTTGTATGAATTGGCTGTTATCTAACATGGCACAGTGGAGATGAAAGTTTGGGACACGAATGTATTCAGAGATTTATATTCACATGCAGGGCTGGCTAAGACAGGGGAAAATGCGATGTTGACTGTTAATTGGATTGTACAAATGCATCCTTGAATGAGTATTTCAAGAAAACCGTATGTGATACTTTGTGTAAATAACTGATGAAAGTCATTAGCCATTAAAATAAGAATAAACAATATATAAGTGAATCCCAAAGTAAGTTCCTATAGTGAAAAGATGGCATCAAAAGACATAGCAGGCAATGTTGCAAAAGGGATAAGCAAGTAAAATATCTTGGAATGCAACACCAAAGTTCAATATTATTGGAAGTCTCTTGTCCAAGAATAATGCATGGGCTCAGGATTATCGAGAGTACACAACAAACTAGAACCAACACTGTCATAAGGCCCCAATCAACTTTCAGTGGAGAATATTGATTTCCTATTGTATAGAATTTCACCACTCTGTTCAACTAATTCCAGGATTAATATTAAAAGGGAATATGTTTTTACCTTACATGTAAGGTTAGAGTCCATTTGAAGAAGCCCACGTCAACTCATTGGTACCAATACCATGAGCCTGAGGCAATTTGAGGAATAAGTGAAGATGATTGTCTATGTTGGATTTGAAGATTGTCCATCCCAATTGAAACTTAATCAACTTGCTGTACTTCAATTATCTTATCATGCACAAGAGGTATTGCAAAGCCATGAAAACATTTAATAAATGTGCGGAAAATATTAATCATGAGACAGTCCTAAAGATTCGGTAGAAGGTAGAGTTACGTAGTTTTCTAGAAAACAATTGTATTCAAATCATGAGATCAGTAAAGTGGTGTACTATGTCATGTCCTGAAATTTTAATGTAATAATTTAATTTAATTAATTAATTAATTGGTCCCAGAATTCAAATAATATAATAAAAGGACCTTTAGTTAGTTACTTTAATTAATTAATATGGGGCCAAAGTTAATAATACTTGTATTTGTGGTTCCGATTGATTTAGTATATCTTGGACCCATTTTTAGTTTAAATTTTTTCATAGGTGTTGCTATCAGTTATCTTTGTAAACCCTCGGAAGTTCCTATGAAGGGTATTTAAACATGACATGTAGGTGGCAGTTGTTATGTGATTTGAATTATTCTTCTTTGTACTGCAAATTCCCATTGGGATTCTCTGTTGTTTGCCATTTTGGAAGTGAAAAATCTTCCCTACTTGGCTCTCGCTATTTCAGTGGGAATCAACCCTCACCCTATTCCGTCTACTATACTTCTTTGCATCGGATCTGGAAAATCTGGAACACCATTTCAGTCTGGAATATATCTATATCTATCTGTAACTATCTCAATATACTCTGGTGTCTTTTGTATAATTTCCTTGAAATTTTCAATCCATTCTGGAGGACTTAGCTTGAGCGAATCTGAAGAACCAAAAAGTACTGCATTACCCCCATCAAGCACGACCTCTTTATTTCCTCACCGAACGCTCAACTCCATCACCGTACAGTATCCTCCTGTCACCTTATGGACCCACTATCTTAGCCCTAATGCTACTGTATGGACACAGACATCACCGTATAGCATCCAGCTATTACCATACGACCTCTTCTAATACTACCGTACAACCTCTTCTAATCCTATCGTACGGCCTCCCATTACACATTGTTTTCTACCGTACAACCCCCAATTGTACTCCAACACTACCGTATGGCCTCCCTTGTGTGCACTGCCTGCCAGAATACTACTATACAACCTCTCCCATTGCGCATCTGACACTTGATAGTTGGAATGCATTGGAAGGGAAACTAAACATTACAGTGGTATCCGAGCCAAATACCCTGCCATCCTGTGGACAATGAATGAAAGTTTATCGCCGGAAGAGAAGGAGATCCCACTCAGTTGATAGAATCGCAGATCAAGAACCCACTCCTGCGGAAGTCATGGCACTATTGAGGGATCTTTCAAGGAATCAGGCACAGATCAATGACACTCAGTGACTTATGGAAGAAACTCTTTGATAATTGGTAGACAATAAGATATCTGGGGAACAAAATGGTCATAGTTCCTACTAAGTTTTGGGAAAGGTGAATCCTCATCCGGCACACTCTCGACTATCCATGCCAACTTTCCCTACACGGACGGAGGTACCACATGGAGGAAGGCAACCAACCTTTGAGGAGATTCAAGAACAATTGAAAGAAGACTGGAAAAATGCAAATTTGGGAGAGGGTATATCCTACAAAGACTACGCAAAATTGAGAATGCGATATTCCGAAGGTGGAAACCGAAGATATTTTAATGACGATCTCAAAAGAAAGTTGAGTAAAGTAAATATGTCACCATTTGACGAATTTGGGTGTATATCTGCCCAAGCATGGGTAATGAAGGTCGATACTTACTTCCAGTTTAATCCAATGCCAGAAGAAGCAATTAAATTTACAGCACTCCACTTGGAGGGAGTGGTGCATGAATGGTGGCATCATGGCACTATTATGCTAGGGCATGACCAAGTCAATACTTATGCAAAATTCACTGAATGATTGACATAACAGTTTGATGGTAAAGATCCAGAACTCAATTTCAAAGAGTTGGCACAATTGAGACAAACTAGATCAGTTGACCAGTACATCACAGAATTTCAGAAACTCTCTGTTTTGGTTACGAACATTTCTGAAAGGAGACGTATAGTACTCTTCATGGATGGACTAGCAAAACCACTACGGGGTTGGGTAAAAGATTTCAATCCACCACCCTTTTGGAGACTATAAAAAAGGTGTGAAGCATGGCATCAACATTGACATTGTCCTCTTGAGATTACTCCAACTCCAAACCGCCAGTATTTCCAAGGGACAAAGATAACAAACCTCTACCAAGGAAGCCTTTATTGGACAAAGCTACCAGATAGGAGCTTCGAAGGAAAAAATTATGTTTCAATTGCAAGGAACTATGGGAATCTAGGCATAGATGCCTCGGTAAAGGGAAAATACATTACATCAAAGTCGTATCCGATGATGAGGACGATCAGGAGAATCTGCCCATAGAAGACGATCGCCCCCACGAGGACTCCAAAATGGTAAATTTGAACCGTACAAAGAGGATAGTCACGTTGGTACGACGTGGAGGAACCATCGCCCTAGCAAGGAGCCCAAGATGTACAGTATTTCGTGTACAGGGAACCCTTCAAGGACAGAGGATCATTGTGATGCTTGATAATGAAGCCACTCTAAACTTCATAAACTCATCTTTGGTTAAAAGAAGAGGTCTACCTACTGCGACACATGCAAGATTCCTGGTTGAGGTCACGGGAGGACCACTTTTGCCCTGTACACACCTTGTTCCCCAACTAAGTATCACCATGGCTAACCACACTATGACAGAGGATTTCTTTATAGTGCTATCAAAGCTAGTGATCTTGCTAGTAAATTTGAACTGTACAAAGAGGATAGTCACGTTGGTACGACGTGGAGGAACCATTGCCCTAGCTGGGAGCCCAAGATGTACAGTATTTCGTGTACAGGGAACCCTTCAAGGACAGAGGATCATTGTGACGCTCGATAATGAAGCCACTCTAAACTTCATAAACTCATCTTTGGTTAAAAGAAGAGGTCTACCTACTGAGACACATGCAAGATTCCTAGTTGAGGTCACGAGAGGACCACTTTTTCCCTGTACACACCTTGTTCCCCAACTAAGTATCACCATGGCTAACCACACTATGACAGTAGTACTCCTTTTATTTGCATATATGCCGAAGAGATTACATAATGCTTATGATGATTACAATGATGATCCAAAGTTGTACATATACCATTCTGAAGAACCTTCCCAAAGGGCCCCATCAGCTACATAACAATTACCAACGACATCAACCCCTCGGCTACACAATATCTACCGACAACGTCAACCCATCGGCTACACAATATCTACCGACAACATCAACCCGTCGGCTACACAATATCTACCAACGACATCAACCCGTTGGCTACACAATATTTACCAGTGACATCATCCCCCCAAAAGAAAGTCGTCTCCGGGCAACAATTACAAAATATCCGACACAGATTAACAAAATGGAATACATTTATTGACTAACTACAACAAGATAGATCTGTTTTTGTCACACCACTTTCACATTCGTCTCGTGCCTAGACCAAACTGGTCTCCAAACCACATTGCATCTGTAACCTCTGCTAACACAATACTGTCTCCTTAGTCAAGTTGACCTTGATAGCCACCCGTGCCGCTTTCTCTTTCAACTCCTGGGTATACTTAGCAAAGTGTCGCTCTACTGCCCTCAACTGGATGATTAGCTCGTCCCGAGCTCTCTATGCATCCAACAAGACAGCTTCATGTCCAACACCTACTCCAAGTGCCTCAAAATGTATCACCCCTCTCGAAAGGCTTGCTCTATTGTTCCCTCCACCTCTAGTACACTGACACTCCATGCCTGCAGCAGCTCCAGGTCTCATCAACTAGTCACACTTCCCACGACTGTTAACTACACCGACTAAGGGTCTACAGCAAGGTCGAGGAGCAGTGCCCCCGCCGCCAAGACCAAATTAACACTCTCAAAGCCACACAAAACTCCATGGAACCACCATTTTTGTGATTTTCTTTCGATTCTACACTCTTTCTGGCAACTGCTTATGTTTATGTCTTTCCTTTCCCTTGGGCATCATGCGTTACTCATTCTGAACATTTTTTATTTGTTATCATTTTTTTGTTTTTTTTGGCTCCTTCCTCTAAGGTTTTCTTCTACTACCTCTTTCCTACAGGCTCCATTTGTTCTTTTGTTGGGTTAGGTCAATTATTTTTCTGCACACAAATTATTTTCCTTCCCTGGCGTCCGTATGGCCCTCCTTCAAGACTTAATGAATGGCTTCTAACTTCTACTGTACTTATGAATTCCTCCTGCAATTGCCCAAAAATGAAACATACGACCTTACTTGTTAAAGACTAGCTGATTGCCAACATTTTTATTTGGTTGGCCGTACGACTTAATGTTTCTTCTTTTATGTAGTCGTACACTGTACAGTCCAAATTCCGTGTCTTAGAAGTTGTACATCGTACGGTCTGAATGAACCTAGCCTTCTCTCTTCTTATTGTAGTTGGATAAGTGTCTACTGCAATTGCCGTACAATCTGAACTGTGTTGTAATTGCCCTTGCTGCACCTTTTTCCTCCATCGTATGTCGTATAGCCATCAGTCATCACTCCTTCCCTTATCACTACACATTGTATGGTTTCCTAATGTGCCTGCTATGCATGTTCGGCTTTTATATGGATTCAGACTTTCCCTGTACGTTGTTTGCCTACATTGGAGGGGTCGTACAATGAGTGCATTTATTGAAGGGACCGTACAGTGAATGCATACACTGAAGGGTCATAAAATGAAAAAGAGATCAGCCCACGGTGTTAATATGTTTACTGTACGGTCATGAGGCTCAATTTAAAAGATCGTACAATGGCTTTAATGGCTTTTTTTTTTCATTTCTCTTTTTTTTTCTTTTTTTCTACTTTTTCTTCTTTTTTTAAAACTCAGAATTTTACTGCTCCTCGATACTTGTCGACAACAGAATAGGTCGCGCAATATATATTTTTAACTTGCAACCATTCACCGTTTCCAGAATTTCCTTCCCATCCAGTGTCCATAAATTTATTGCTCCTTTATCACCTACTTCCTGGATCTAGTATGGCCCGACCTATTTGACTTTAAACTTTCTTGGTTTGATTTCGTTTCGTCCATCATACTTCAACACTAGCTGCCCCGATTAGAACTTGTTCAGTTTCAGGTGTCTATCATGCCATGCTTTGCACCTATTCTGTGTCACCTCTATGGCCCATTGTGCTTAGACTCATTGTTCATCAAGTCTATTTAAGTTACACGATCTCTCCCTCAAGTTTTCCATATCGCCCAGTTTGTTCTCGAAACTCGATACCATGAATTCTATCGACTGCCACTCCTTGCTGTCAATAACTGTATTCTTCATGTTAGAACCTTCCCTCCATATTGTTGAGGCTTTTATTAAACCCTTCCTCTTTGTTTCCTATGCAGACTGTATGATGTGTTTTCCTTGATGCCAGCACCTTTCTACTATATCCGTGATTCGACGTAACATTTTCTTTTGGCGCTGTCTGTTTATTTTGTACCGTATGGTGGAATCTTTACTTTTTCTAGGTTCATACTATATGTTCTTCCCTTTAGCTTTTTTCATAACCGCCTTTCCTTCTTCCGCTTCTCTATATTCCTTTGGGCATTCATTTCCCTCTTCTTTCTCACCTTCATTGACCCTTAACATATTATAGCTCGGAAAGAGCTCATAATCCTCCATCTACCAATGGAAAAGGCCGTTCACTGAATCCAAATCATCGTCCGTCAATCCACCTTCCAACCATAGGACTCCTTCCTCATTGGGTTCCAATCGCTGCTTTCCTTCATCCTCTTCTTCGAAATCAAATGATACGGCTTCTTCACCCACCATTTGTGTGTGTAAATTAATAACGAATCGTCGTCCCCTGCTTTCCATTGATAATGTATTCTTCTTCCAGTCGTGCTTAACCCTTGCTTGTACAAGCCATCCTCAGCCTAGAATGGCGTCATATCCTCTCCTCTTCATCGAGATGACAATGAAGTCAAGTAGGAACGGTTGTGTTCCAATAGTCACTGGTTGTGCCATCAGAATTCCCAATGGTTTGATCCCGTGCTGGTCTATCATGAGCAACTAGAATGTAGGTGGCCACAACGTCAGCTATCCCAACTTCTTCCAGGTATCTTCTAGTAGGACATTTACCCCTGAACCTCCGTCCACAATTGTGTCTGAAACGACCATTCCTAATATACCCATTTCAACGACCGCTGGATGTTGTCCGGATGTGAGGGCCAACAACATTGGGTCTGTTGCACTTGCTCTGCTTTCCTTTTCCCTTCCATGTTCTCCTAGTAGTTTAGCAGTCGAGGCTATGTTTGTGAGTGTTGTCCGTAGTTGAGGCATTGTGAGGATCAGATCATTTAACTTGACTGGTATTTCAATTTGTAATATCTGTCGTAAGATGTTCTCTTCTGCACAGTTCCTTGTTGAGGTACCGATAGTGTTCTTCAATTGTGATTTCTCTGCCTACATTGCTTTCTTAATCTCTACCTGTGCTTCTTCCAATCTCTTCTTTTCTTCCGTCGAATCGAGGTACAATTTTTCTTGTTTCCGTGTGATTGCCAAGACTTCTTCATCCACACCAATGCTGATCAGATTCACTCCTGATTTCAGGTACTTGGCATCTTCATGATCTCCAGTACCGCACCATCGGCATAACAACTTTGGTGTATTCGTTGATGTACAGTTTCATGCAAAGTGGCCCCACAAATTACATGCTCAGCATTGAACCATCGGGCAGTTGTTTGCATCGTACTGAATCTGGCTGCAGCTCCTATTATTATTGTTGTTGGTATTGGTGTTTTGCCCTCTTCTATTATTTTTGTACCCACCCGAAGTGGCACCATTGTTGTTGATGTTCCCACTCACTCCTGACCTAGAAGCCTCCTATGTCAAGAGCACCTATTGAGGCCCTCTTATTTTCATATTGAAGGGGCATTCTTTAAGGAATGTCCCATAATTTGGCAGATCTCACAGAACTGTTTCTTCGGACAGGATCCCTTCGTGTGACCTTTTGTCTTACATTCTATGCACTATAGCTTGTTTCCCTTCGTCTCTCTCTGCATATTCTTAAATTCCTTCATCATTCGGAGAATATCCTTATAGAGAGCTTGAACCTTCTTGCTGCCCTTTTCCTCATCCCTGCTATCTTCTTCCGAAGATGCATCATCTGAGTCGGATGAGCTCTTTTCTTCTTTTTTGTTTTTTGCTCACTTTCTAAGTTCATCGCCCGATTGTATGCTTTGATGTACGATGATGGCGGCACGATCTTCATTTTCTTCCCTAACTTCGAGCGTAGTCCTTCAATGAACCATCTCTTTTGCAGCCCATCTGTCGGCTTACTTTCCATTTTATTTATTAATTCTTTTAGTTTCCTGGCATATACACGGACTATTTCATTTTTCCATTGCTTTGTGTTGTATATTTCTACTACAATCTCATTGTCGTCGCGCAGCAATTGAAATTCGGTGATAAACTCCTTTTTAACTCCCACCCAATTAGTTATTTTTTGGGGATTCGCATCGGCAAACCAATCAATTGCTATACCTCTTATGGTTGCCAGAAATTGTCGAACCCATTCATTTGTGTCAGTTATGCCATTTTCTGTCCAAATTGTTTCGCATGTCTTATAGTGTCGGATTGGATCGGTCGTTCCATCACCATCAAACTTTGGCAATTTTACCTTTGGTCCAACCATTACTATTCGAGTTGGAGGTACTTGTTGTGTACCCACACTATTTTGCCCACCCGTGCTGTTTTTGCACACCTGCGTTGTTCTGAACACCCACGTTGTTCTACACACCCCTACTGTTCTGTACACTCTGCTGTTCTAGGCAGTTGTCTTATTTCCAACAGTCGTGTTGCTTAGTGAAAAAGGGTTTTCCTCAAGCGAAGTTGCCCATTTCGGAAGTGTATCGCGAATGAAGAATTCACTCCACACTCGTGCTCCCTTGGCACTCTGAACCGTGCAAGTTAATTCCCTTTCGTCTGGATTCTCTTCCCTCGGCTATACAGGTTCAAAAATTCCTCCCTCACTTCTTCCACCAAATCCAACTACTGTTGAGTCTCTTCCAACAACTCCTCGGTGCTTCGGTGTCCATCGGCAATCTACTGAAATCTCTGTCTGCGCTTAGCTTGTTGTGCCAAAATTAAAATTTCTTATGCGGTGAGTATTCCATCTTTTCCCTTTATCTTATTTCTATCCTTGTTAAGCTGATTCGGTATTAATCTTCATTCCTTTGCCTTTGTTCCAAGTCCATTGGGCAATGACGCCAACTGTTTACCGTATGAGGTAAATAGTTTTAATGCATATAGATAATGAAACAAGAACATGTAACAGTAGTACTCCTTTTATTCACATATATGCCGAAGAGATTACATAATGCTTATGATGATTACAATGATGACCCAAAATTGTACATATACCATTCCAAAGAACCTTCCCGAAGGGCCCCATCAGCTACATAACAACTACCAATGACATCAACCTGTCGGCTACACAATATCTACCGACAACGTCAACTCGTCGGCTACACAATATTTATCGGCGACAGCCATCGTATCTGTTACCGAGTCCATCATGTCTGTCACCATTGTTGTGTCTGTCAACGTCGTCATGTCCATCACCGATGTCAAGTTTGTATCCGTCACCGTACTTGTGTCCATTGACGTCATCGTGGTTGTCTCTGTCATCATTGTGTGTCTTTCATTGTGGATGTGTCCATTGCAATAGCTACATTGGTCACCATTGAGACATTGCTTGCTATCGAGACTCTATCCATCATCGAGGCATCATCCAAGGTTCTATGTGCCACCAAGATTTTATCTGCAGCTAAAATTTTGTTTGCCGCCGAGGTACTCTCTATTGAGGCTTTCTCTGCCAAGGCTCCCTTCGTAGAGGTACTCATGGTCGAGGTTTCCTTCACTGAGTTACTCTCCATAGAGGTTCCCTTCACTGAGGTACTCTTTGCTGAGGCTCCCATCATCCCAGCATCCTTCGTCAAAGCCCCTATCTCCAAGATACTCACGGCCGAGCCGCCCTTCACTGACATTCTCGCCACTAAAGCTCTCTTCGTCAAGGTTTCGAACGTCAGGAATATAATAGTAGTTGTTGTGATTGTTTACTAGCCAAGTTTGTGCTAGCATCAATGTCTGTGTGCATGACCATACCCAAAGAGATTTTTGAATATGACATGAAAGATTTCATCAATTTGTGTCATTGGGATCCTGTCGAAGGCTATGACAATGTTTATATCAAAGTGGCATAACGGATGCTTAATGATAGTGTGGTGCAAGGGAGATTTGATGACAATTCACTCATTTCGCCTGCATGTTTGGTTTGGGATCTTGGTGCAAACAGCAAAACCAATGTTGAAGTGAACCCCCATAATACTCTCAATGTGTGGCATGAGAACAAGGCTGCTAATTTACAAGAGGGCATGGATAATAATCTAGAGTCATATAAATGGAATCATGAACCTAGAGAATGGAGCAAAGGTTGTTTACAGGAACCATTGTTACAATTGATTGGTGATGAAGTCTATCCTCCAACTGTGCTCAAGGAATGTATAACTGTAATTTTTCGTATGAGGGCCTTTTGCACGAGAGCAATAGGGTCTGCCTAAATTATGAGTTTTCAGAAGAGATTGACGAACATGATGACATCGATGTAATTTATGATCGGCATCTTTAGGATCCTGGTAACTCAAGACATGACAATATTTATAGTAGAGTGGTGCAGCGAAAGTTTGATGGCAATGTGATGCTACAAAGGATTGATCTCATTTCACTCATCTCACCTATGCGTTTGATTTGGGAACTTGAAGCTGTTGTTGTTTCATCTGAAGACGGATTGTTTGAGGATAAGCAATCTTTGGGTAGGAAGGATTTGTCAGTCCCCAAATTTTAATGTAATAATTTAATTAATTAATTAATTAGTCCCAAAATTTAAATAATATAATAAAAGGACCTTTAATTAGTTACTTTAATTAATTAATATGGGGCCAAAGTTAATAATACTTGTATTTGTGGTTTTGATTGATTTAGTATATCTCAGACACATTTTTAGTTTAATTGTTTCCGTAGGTGTTGTCGTCGGCTATCTTTGTAAACCCTCGAAAGTTCCTCCAAAGGGTATTTAAGCATGGCATGTAGGTAGTAGTTATTATGCGATTTAGATTATTCTTCTTTATTTTTTGAATTCCCATTGGGATTCTCTATTGTTCACTATTCCGAAAGTGAAAGATCTTCCCTACTTGGCTCTCATGGTTTCGATGGGAATCAACCCTCACCCTATTCTGTCCATTGTACTTCTTTGCTTCGGATCTGGCAAATCTGGAACACCATTTCAGTCTAGAATATATCTATATCTATCTATGACTGTCTCAATATACTCTAGTGTCTTTTGTATAATTCCCTTGAAGTTTTCAATCCATTCTGGAGGACTCAGCTTGAGCAAATCTGAAGAACAACAAAGTATTGCATCACCCCCGTCAAGCATGGCCTCTTTATTTCCTCACCGAATGCTCAACTCCATCACCATAAGGTATCCTCCTATCACCGTACGGACATAGACATCACCATACAACATCCACCTATTACCATATGGCCTCTTCTAATACTACCGTACGGCCTCTTCTAATACTACCGTACGGCCTCTTCTAATCCTACCATATGACCTCCCATTACACATTACTTGCTACTGTACAGCCCCCAATTGCACTCCAACGCTACCATACGGCCTCCCTTGTGTGCATTGTCTGCTAGAATACTATCGTATGGCCTCCCCCATTGTGCATCTGACAAATACTTAATAGGAATTTCATAGTTGGAATGCATTGGAAGGGAAACAGAACATTACGCATTACAGGAATAATGAAGAAGCGGGTATTCTTGGATAGAACCATTTGAGATATGAATGGATTTTCATGATGTTCCAAAATAATTGATGCGTTAAACCTCTAATAGAACTCAGGAAAGAAATAGCCAAGTTGATAATGAATTTGCGAGTTAGAAGGAATACATCTTAGATACTAGGAAGTGGTCTTCCAGAAGATTTTGATGTTTTGACGTGATTCCTATTTTGCTTTTCATTCTACAATAATGGATATTTTAGTGCCCATTCTTTACAGGGCCTCCTGAGTGGAGGAGTTATGTTATCTATTATAAAAACATTTTTTAGTAATTTATATCTAATGTTATTTTGTGTTTGTTACAGGCCTATGAGATGCATGATGAAGGAGAAGTAGAGTGCACAGATATATATCGACCATTATACATGATGCATGTTATTCAAGGGTGGAAGAACTAAGGGTGATTGAGGTTCCTCCAACGCATATTTTGCAGAAAGTGTTTTCTTCTTACTAGACCAGTGGTCTCGATGGAGAAGGAATCTTGCACGAACAAATCAAACATATGAATGAAAATCGAAGCCATGCTGGTGATCAAGAAACATGAACATAAAAAAAGGCACCATGTCTTCCCGGCACAATACCTTAATAGATTGCCGCAGCCGTGAATGCAGAAGATTTGGATCTTCACAGTGATGATATATATTCCCAACACCCAAAATGAACAAACATGACTCTCAAATTATGAGATGCAACACTGTTGTTTCGTTCATCTCATGAGGAACCCGATACTTCTTCTCTAAGACATGTGATTGCTTGTTATATCTATATAATAAGTCATGAAACACGTTTGGGTTATGTTTTAGTTTATTAAAGATGTAAGGTTCGTAATTCTATAGGAATATCTAGCAGTTTCAATTATGAGAAAGATTAGTTGTCGTAAGGTTGTGTGTATTCAATTACGCACCCTTTCATTAGTTATAAATATGGAATGCCAACAATATAGAAACAACAAGTAATTCTATTTTTCTGAGACACATTGCCTTCATAAATAAATGTTATTTGAGACCTGATATATGGAAAGAGCAATATAACTGGGTACTTATCTTCTTATACGAATATTTAAGATATGTGCTTTTGTCAACGGAGAACATCATTTACAAGTAAGATTGGTCCTTTGTGTTTTTAAAAGGAGATTATTGCATTTCTATCTGATTCAGTAGGTTTGAAAATCTGTCTCAAAGCATTTACTGTTTGATAAACAAGGAGTCCGATAAAACTTATGTTTTTTCTTCTCTTTATCTAATTGGATATCTATAAAGAAATTAAATTTCCTTTTAAACTGGCAGTGGATTGCATATTTGATATAGATTTTGACATTCTAAAATCTAGATTAGTTTGTGCTATTAAACTATCTTTCTTCTCTCATAATGTTGTACCTAATAATCTATACTGCAGATGACTCTATTGCCCAAGTAGATAAGGTGCTAATATTTATAGGTTTGTCAAAAATTGATGCTCATTGTGTACATCCCGTATTCATTTAAAAGCATTAATATTTAAAACAGTCTTATCCAAAACATTGTTATCTTGATACTTTCATTTTATATTAATCAAATTGACATTTGTTATAATTCCAGAATTTTGAAGTCTTACAAATTTCACCTAAAGCATCTAGAGTCTAAAGTTCTTGGTGAAGTCATAATAGTTTTAGCATATTTCACCTATTTACTTAGGAAGTATAGATTAAAAGTTTTCTTAATCTCTTACCTCCAAAAAGGCTTTTTGCTGCACTTGTGATTTGATCATTTGCTACAAAATCTTTAGAACCTAAGTGACATGTTCAAGATTAGGTGCACCCACCTTGGCCCTACAAAGCCAGAAGCGCAGAGCACTTGGATCGGATTGGTCAGTCCTGTCAAATTGGCCTTCAACCGGTTGGAATCCCAGCATTGAGTTGGCAAGACTTGTAGGATTCCAATCTGTGGTTTTCGGAACCAACAAATTGGCGACTCTACTGAAGAGAGTTGCAAGTAATTTTAAAAGTTTTTTGTTTTCAGACCAACATAGAGATTCATTTAATCAAGACATTGTGGTGAGTTTCATAATTCAGATTTTGTTTTAGAATTGATATTTTTTTCAGCATTCAATCTTTTCCCGTTTATCAAAGCATTTAAATAATTGGCACTATTTCAGATTTTGGAGAAGTTTTGGATATTTTAATTCAGCATTAAATACTTGTTTTCTGGTTAAAAGTTTTTGAATAATTGATATCATTCAGATTTTTTAGGTTCTGATTCTTCATTTCAGCATATAGGGGTAAGCATATAAGCATTAGAGCTTTCTTTTGAATCTGAAATTATAAAGATTCTATTTCCTGTAAAAGTGTTGAATTTATTTTCAGAGTTATATATTTTTCAATACAAACATTTTGTGGCATATGCTTTGCTAAGGAATGACCTAAATATTTATTTCATTTCCCTTAAAGGGTGGCGACTATATCATATATACATTGTTCATGAATGATCAATTAATTTGTATAAGAAAAGATAAAGGAATTAGACATCTATCTTTGAAGTTTATGTGGGGAAGGAAATCAGTGAATCAAGGGCAAGATAAATTCACAGAATTAACCTTTGAAAGAAAGCCGAGAAAGAATAAAAGTCAAAACAAATTATAAAAAATGATCTATTCAAGACACAAGAATTTCCGTGACAAGACTAATAAGCAAAACGAAAGAAGTAATTCGAAGCTCAATAGTCCCGAGAAGGAAGATTAAAATCTTAATCCATTCTTTCGAATCTCTAGAGTTGATGAAGAACCATAATGTGAGGTTACTCAAATAGATGATGAAGAAGATGAGGAAGAGTTACAACAATGGGGTGTGGTCATTAAAAAAATGGCTGAAGCATGTAGAGATAACAACGCAATATTAGCAAGAATACTTAAGATACAGCCTAATGATATCCTAGAGAAACTAGGAATATCAAGAATGGATATTATTTCTCAACGAAGTAAAGAAAACAATGGAGAAAGGAAAAGGCAAGCAAGATGGAGGGAAGAAAGGAACATGTTCAAGAAGAGGTGAATAGAACATCTAAGTACAACCCTCCTCACACACAAAACTTAGACTCGCCTTTCGCCACTAGCCATGTTAATCCTTTGTATGATAATGGACAAAATAGAAATCAGAATGAGGTTTTTGGAAGACGTTATAGCAACAACCAACATGCTGGAAATTCAGGGCAGCATGCTGGAGGCATTCCCCACAATAATGCAAACTCCAAGCAGCTCTATCGTGGCAATCAAAACAATAGAGATATCAATCAAAATAACCAAGGTTATGGAATGCAAAATCAAGGAATGAGAAACCATTGTAAGACAGCTTGTGGTTATTGAAAGGTATAGACAACTTGATTTTGATGGGATAAGAGGATACGCCAACCCGATTTCTAATGATCTAAGAACAGCCATTCCAAAGTTTTCCAGCAATGGAGTTAAATCTGCTGAGCAAAATGTCATTAATCTAAAGAATACAATTGAGGAGTTGGAAGAAGATCATGAGGATGTTTTCATTAAACTTTTGTGCAATCTTTAGTAGAAGACGTGGCAAAGTGGTATAGGAGTCTTCTTGATAGATTCATAATTGGATGGTGTGATTTTGTCTATCAATTCATAGAGCAGCTCGGGGATCACAATGATATATCTTTTACAACGATATATCTTTTTCTTCACATGAGCTAACAAGCATCAAAAAGAATGCGAATGAGTCAATATCAAAATTCAACAAAAGATACAATAAAGTGTTAAACAAATTCCCAAAAGAAATCAGGTAAATGGATTCTTTTCTGATTGACTTTTATCTAAGCGCATTTGATAGAAAGACTCATTATGAGATAAGGTCTCATAGGCCTAGTTCTCTACCACAAGCTTTCAAGATAGCTACAACAATAGAGAATGACAGAAAGGTAGCTAGCAGAATAAACAAGAGGGATGATACAAAGTTGTATAATCCTAAAGCCCCCAAAAGGGATGAGTTAAAAGAGATTATGCTCAAGGATATTAAGATGAGGCAAAATATAATTGAAAAAATACCATTTCAGAGATAGACAGACCAAGGTTACATGATATGCCATATAATACAAATTGGAAAGATGGAAAACTAGAGAGAACAAATCATGTTAAGGCCACTCTTGATCCATTAAAGAAAGTTAACATAGTTGAAGATGGGCCATGGTGCGAGCTTTGCAGATTACCTCATGCACCTAATCATTTTGTTGTAGCATTTTAGAGGAAGAAAATCAAGAAACATAGGATCAACATTTGTTAATGCTTTATCATCTGAACCTTTATGGGCTAGAGATGGTGAAGAGTATTCTGACGAGGACCATGCTTCCAATCTATATTAAAGAAGACATGATCAGCAACATCATATTCAGCAAGTGTTTTCTAATGAGGAAGAAGTGCCTACTCTTAGAATGTTGACATATGAGGAAAGAAAAGCCTATACTATTGCAGTCATTGAGCAGGCCAAACAAACGTATCGACGAATGAATAAACCCACAGGTACATATCAAAGTAAACCTGCTAGCATGTTTGCAAAGACCCCGCAGCAAGGAGATACATCAAGGAAGATCAGCAGCCAAGGTAAAGAAGTAGATACCTCTCAACCTCCTAGATTAACCAAGCAATCGACCAAGCAGAATACTGGTAAGCAAGTTTCCAACTGTCACTCTTTTATGAATCATGCATTGTCTCTTTAAAAATTAATGTCCCGCTAATCGAAACGATGAAATTTCCTAATTACAAGAAGGAGATTGTGATCATATCTAGCATAAAGGAAATACATGATAAAAATTATAAATAAGATAATGAAGAAATTCCTATTGTATATGTAGGGATTGAATTAAATAAAAACCCTAATCAAGTAAATTCCTTTTTATTTGACTTTGTTGATTAATAATAGATTAGTTAAAAACTGCATGATTGATCCTGGTGCAGCAGTTAACATTATGTTTGCTGATGTTATGAAATAAATCGGTCTAAAATTGGATATTCCTTATGGAAAATGTTATGCTATGGATAATGGATCTGTTCCTATAGTCGGTAATATGAAAAATGTTGAATTCAGATTTCCTACATTTCCTCAAATTTCATATAGGACTGACATTACTGTTGTAGAAATTTCAGCAAATTATGGCATGTTACTATCTCCACAATGGTCAAACCTTGTAGGAGGACATGTTCAACTGAATTTATCTTATGCTACTATACCAGTAGGTGGTAAAGAAATCAAAATTAAAAAAGAGCCAAGATCGTATTACTTAGTTAAAGATTTAAATCATGATTCTGATGTTAATTTTTTCCTGTTTGATATGGATAACTTTCAAGTGAATATAACTAAACCAGTTTTAAATGTTGTTGACCCGATTGAAGTACATGTGCAGGAAAACCATGGTAACATATGGAAAATGTACTTTGATGAGGCATGTAGTAAAGAAGGTTTGCTCCATCCAGAGATAGTTAGGATACTCATTATAGCCACAAGGGGCATATGTCCCCAATAAGAGCCACTAATGGAGTCCTAATTTATAATATCAGGACTTCCATTTGAGTACCACTCTTTTCAGTTAATTGTTGATATTATCTTTTTAGTTACTACTCTGTTTCCATTAGATATGGACTTTCATTGACACGAGATAATAATCAGATACTGTAATTTGACCAATCAAGATCGTATTTGTATTGATGCATCCTATTTTATTATACTATTATAACAGTGTTTCATATTGCCAACAACATATTGGATATTATTGATCCTAAGCATCATCTCAAGTCTGCATAAGAGGAAGGGTGGATATCTTTGGTTGTATGAATTGGGGGTCATCTAACATAGCACAATGGAGATGAAAGTTTGGGGCACGAATGGATTAAGATATTTCTATTCACATACAGGGATTGTTGAGACAGAGGAAAATGTGATGTTGACTATTAATTGGATTTTATAGATGCTTCTTTGAATGAGTATTTCAGGGAAACCATATGTGATATTTTATGTAAATAACTGATGAAAATCACTGGCCATGAAAATAAGAACAAAAAATATATCAGTGAATCCCAAAGAAAATTCCTATAGTGAAAAGATGTCATCAAAAGACATAGCAAGTGATGTCGCAAAAGAGATAAGCAAGTAAAATACCTTGGAATGCAACACCAAAGTTCGATATTATTGGAAGTCTTTTGTGCAAGAATAATGCACTGGTTCAAGATTACCGAGATTACACAACAGACTAGAAGCAGCAGTGTCTTAAGGCCCCAATTAACTTTCAATGGAGAATATTGATGTCCTATTGTATAGAATTTCACCACTCTGTTCAACTAATTCCAGGATTAATATTAAAAGGAAATATGTTTTTACCTTACAACTAAGGTTGGATTCCATTTGAAGAAGCCCAGATGAACTCCTTGGTACCAATACCATGTGCCTAAGGCAATTTGAGGAATAAACAAAGATGATTGTGTATGTCAGATTTGAAGATTGTCTACCCAGTTGAAAGTTAATCAACTCACCATCCTTCAATTATCTTGGCACGCACGAGAGATATTGCAAAGCCAAGAAAACATTTAATAAATGTGCGGAAAACATTCATCATGAGATAGTCCTAAAGATGTGGTAGAAGGCAGAGTTACATAGTTTTCTAGAAACAGTTGTAAAATCATGAGATGAGTAAAGTGGCGCATTATAGGAATAATGAAGAAGCAGGTATTCTTGGACGGAACCATTTGAGATATGAATGGATTTCAATGATGTTCCAAAATAATTGATGTGTTAAATCTCTAGCAAACTTCAGAAAAGAAATAACCAAGTTGATAATGAATTTGCGAGTTAGAAGGAATGCATATCAAATACTGGGGAGTGGTCTTCCAAGAGACTTTGGATTTTTGACATGATTCCTATTTTTCTTTTCATTCTACAATAATGTAGATTTTAGCGCCCATTCTTCACAAGGCCTCATGAGCGGGGAAGTTATGTTATGTATTATAAATCATTTTTTAGTAATTTATATCTAATGTTGTTTTATGTTTGTTGCTGGCCTATGAGATGCATGATGAAGGAGAAGCATAGTGCACAAATATATATCAACCATTATACATTATGCATGTTACTCAAGGGCGGAAGAACTAAGGATGATTAAGGCTCTTGTTTATGGCCAAGGAAATGAGTTCCTCCAATGCATAATTTGTAGAAGGTGTTTTCTTCTTACTAGGCCAGTGGTCTCGATGGAGAAGGAATCCTGCACAAATAGATCAAACATATGAATGAAAATCAAAGCCATGGTGGTGATTAAGAAACCTGAACATAACAAAAGGCATCGTGTCTTCCTAGCACAATACCTAAATAGATTGTCGCACCTATGAATGAAGAAGATTTGGATCTTCACGGTGATGATGGTTGTTCTCAGCACCTAGAATGAACAAACATGACTCCCAAATTATGAGATGCATCATTGTTGTTTCTGTCATCGCATGAGGAACTCGACGCTTCTTCTCTAAGACATACGATTCCTTGTTATATCTATTTAATAAGTCATGAAGCACATTTGGGTTATTTTTTAGTTTATTGAAGATGTAAGGTTCGTAATTCTATAGGATTATCGGGCAGTTTCAATTATGAGGGGGATTAGATGCCAAAAGGTTGTGTGTATTCAATATGCACCCTTTCATTAGTTAGAAATATGGAATGCCAACAATATAGAAATGAATACAAGTGATTCTATTTATCTAAGACACATTGCATTCATAAACAAATGTTATTTGAGATCTGATATATGGAAAGAGCAATGTAACTAGGAATTTATCTTCTAATACGAATATTTAAGATATGTGCTTCTATCAATGGAGAACGTCATTTACAAGTGAGATTGGTCCTTTGTGTTTTTAAAAGGAGACTATTGCATTCCTATCTAATTTAGTAGGTTCGAAAATCAGTCTCAAAGCATTCATTGTTTGATAAACAAGGACTCTGATAAAACTTATGTTTTTTCTTCTCTTTATCTAATTGGATATCTAAAAAGAAATTAAATTTCCTTTTAGACTAGTAGTAGATTGCATATTTGATATAGATTTTGACATTCTAAAATCTAGATTAGTTTGTGATATTAAATTATCTTTCTTCTCTCATAAAGTTGTACCTAATAACATATAATGCAGATGACTCTATTGCCCAAGTAGATAAGGCACTAATCTTTATAGGTTCATTAGAAATTGATGCTCATTGTGTATATCCCATATTCATTTTAAAGCATTAATATTTAAAAGCAATCTTATCTAAAACATTGTTATCTTGATACTTTAATTTTAGATTAATCAAATTTACATTTGTTATAATTCCATAATTTTGAAGTCTTAGTAATTTCATCTAAAGCATCTACATTCTAAAGTTCCTGGTGAAGTCATAATAGCTTCAACATATTTCACCTATTTACTTAGGACATACAGATTAAAAGTTTTCTTAATCTCTTGCCTCCTTGAAGACTTTTTGTTGCACTTGTGATTTGATCATCTCCTACACGATCTTCAGAACCTAAGTGATAGGTTCAAGATTATGTGCACCTGCCTTGGCTCTACAAAGCCAAAAGAGCAAAGTACTTGGATCGGATTGGTCAGTCCTGTCAAGTTGGCCTTCAACCTCTTGGAATCCTAGCATTGAGTTGGTAAGGCTCATAGGATTCCAATCTGTGGGGAACCAACACCATGATCGAGGGAACTGTTTAAGTCCATAGAGTGCTTTCTTGAGTCTACAGACATGGTATTCTTTATCGGAAACCTTGAAGCCAGGAGGTTGTGTCATGTTGACTTCTTGCAATTCACCATTGAGTAAGGCATTCTTAACATCCATTTGATAGACTTTCCATTGAAACTAAGATGCAATGGTCAAAAGGAGAAGAATTGTGCTCATCTTGATAGTAGGAGAAAAAGTCTCGTCATAATCAATGCCCTACCATTGTGTGAATCATGTTGTCCTCAATTTTGACATCACAAAATTGATGCAACCCTGCGCAATTTTCTCATGGATTCGTAGGCGCATCCTTTTCATTGCAATGCCCTGATGAGGCATCATGAAAACAATTCATTATCTCCGAATCTTTTTTTGTGTAGGCTTGTCTATGTATTCTTTTGAAGGTTTTCCATCAAGATTATCTGTAATTGTTTGTTGGTAAGAGTTTTTTCTTCTCGCACTGCAAACACTCAATTTTTTGGTAAACTTTCATGTCTTTTGTTTGTTTTTCTTTGTGTTGTAAATAGTTTTTGCTCTTGTTTTTGCCTTAGGTGTATAGTTTTTTGCTCTTGTTTTTGCTTTAGGTGTATAGCCCTTGGAATTCTGCTTGATTCAAGCTAACTTAGGTTCAAATCGGAGTTGGCTAGCTCTAGTTATAAGGGGAAAAGTGGGATTTTCCAGGCCAACTGCATATTTTACTAAAAACTCATAAAAGTGGGCTTTTTATTGGCAATTACACGACATAAAATTATATTTAATATTTACTGTGGATTTTGTGGTCCATTTTAAAATTTCAACTCATTTTGAGTTTATTTGACCATAGTTTTTTATGTTTCATGAAAATAGCCTATTTCAAGACTATTCTTCGTGTTACTTTATTAGAAACTATAGTTGAATATTAATTATAATTACATGAGACAACTTAAGTGTATAGACTGGATTTTTATTTCATATTGCATATATCCACATGCAAAATACTTCATGAAAATCCAATCCCAATAAATTTTAAGTCCCAGCATTATTAAAAGTGTGGTTTTTAAATGCGATTACATATGTTATTGTATTTAAAGTTCAATAAACAAATGCATATGTATTTTTAATCACCATTCAAAGTAGGCTTTTGAAATACAATTGCATGTCATTTTGACATGTAAATGTTAATTGAAAAAGAGTTCTTTACTCATATTAAGCTTAAGTGGAGATTTTGGACCCAAATACATACGTTTTTTATTTAAAAAGATTGTTCTCTTTAAGCCTAAGGGAAAAAGTGGTGATTTTAAGGCCAACTGCATATGTTACAAACACATGTAAATGCCTTTGAGAAATACGTTTTGACTTATAAATTCCACCTACAAACAAAGTGGCTATTTTATATCATATTGCATATGTTTAACATGTATGCTTATGTCTTCAAAAAAATGCGTTTAAGACTAACTGGCAATTTTCCACCATTTTACATGTGCAAAAGTTCATGCATTTGCCTTCAAATAATCTGTTTATCTTTATATGGCCGGAAGTGACGATTTTCCAAGAAAGAGCACATGTTATAAACTTCCCTAAAGCCTATTTTTGTCTTAAAAATGCCTTAATCTCCCTAGGCGGTGATTTTATGAAGAAATGCATGCATTTTGTGACATGCTAATGCCTTTCTAAAAGGTGTTTTTAAGTCTTTTTTTTTTCCAATAAGACTTGGATGGCAATTTTAGAAGCATTTGCATATATTTTCGTATATGCATTTGGGCAAAAACAGCCCAGTTTGGCCTTGATCTCATTTCAAGGCAGTTTTGCATTAAATCTCTTCAAAAGGCTTTCTAAGGTAAGGGTTTTTAATTCCAAGCTTGTTCTTCATTAGTTTGTAAGTTAATCTTTGCCCTAGACGTCATTTTTGTGTGTCTTTGCATTCAAAGTTACTAGGTCAAAGTTTGCTGCACATTTTGGGCATTTCATTTCTCTAACCACCTTCACATGTCCAAATTCGAACTATGTTGTGTGGATTCCGAAATCTATTTAAGTCTTTGGCTTTGGAGAAATCTAAAATCCTAAATCTCTTGGATTATTTCAGATTTGCTCAAAGTTTTGGATTAAGACTTGTCTTTCTCATTCTTGGTGGAGTTTAGGTCAGATTTCCTTGGTTATTTTTCTAAGGCATTTGAATATATTTGTCTTGAAAGTTCTTACAAATCTTTGTTATTTCCATTTTCAGATTTGCATCTCTTTTGTGTATATGAAGTTGGTCCTTCTATCTTCCATCATCTTCTCCAAGTTGCATATGCAAGGTTTCATCTATCTAGCATATGCAAAGTTTCATCTTTCTTGCATATGCAGTCAAGTGTAAAATCTCGTTCTTAAAAGAAAGACAAGTTCATTTTTCCCTTACATACAAATGCAAGTTTAAACCCCACCATTATGCATTTTGTATACTTCCATATGGCTGCCCTATGATTGAAGTTTCTCCCACATGCTTACTAGATAGAGTTTCGCATTTTGCACTCGTTAAAACATGAGATGCTCAATGTGTTATTCATTTTTTCCCTTGCTCACTAAATTCCAAGCTTGCAGGTCGCATATGCAATTCACTCCAAAAAAAATCCATTTTTGGCTATTTCACTCATATTTTAGCCATTCTAAGCTAGACCTATTTGTTAATTTTCTATCCTTAGTCATTCCATTCATTTTCCCTATCCATACCTTGTCCAAAACCCGTGTTTTTACACTCAATATCTTGTTATGGGTCCTTTGCATGAAGATGTTCTCATATTATGGGATTTTCATGTGACTGTTGTGCAAGCGTACAATTTTGCAATGTCAAGAGAACCTACTCCAGCAAAGGACAAAGACAAAAAGACGATGAAGTATCAATACAATCAGTATCATAATTCCATTCCACCATCACTAGTAAATTCATACTGTGATGAAGCATGGGATACTGATATCTCACATGAACATTGACGATTTCCTAGCAAGAGTTGATGCTGAAGTTACCAAGAATATGACATGGATCAAGCGGAATCATATTTATTTCTTGTCTAATTTACTTTTGGCAGCACATGAGCCGGAATTCATTCTTGCATGTGCTAAACACTTTGATGTGCCTTCTCAAACCATTAGAGATTAGGATGGCAATACTATCATTAGTCTTGACCCTGAGACTATTGATTGTATTTTTCACGTTCCTCGTACTCCAATTGTTACAAAAATCACAAGACAAAAGGCTATGGAGCGGTGGAATGAGGATACTGCTTATTATACTTAGTTTGTTAATGATAACTGATTGATTACTAAGAGGCCCAACCTTGTTAGATGGCCAATAAAGGGCATGCATCAATGTGATTTCAAGAAATCAATGATCTCATTACATTGCTCAATCACTTGGCAGGGCTCAAGGATTCAAACACCTTCGAACCATGGATGTAGTACATTTCACTCATAATAAGGTAGAAAAAGAGTGTTTTTTGGGCTAAATTTGCGAGTGATTCAATATGTGAGCAGTTGGTGAATGTGTTGTCTACTGGTGTGCTCAACATGAACTCCTATATGGTATATATTGTTGCTGCCTTGGGTACATTTTTGGTTTGTCAGCAAAAAATGATAGATCTATAGTTCATGTGTGGAAGTACTATGAGCAGTTGCCTTTGAAGCAAAGTCGGATACATTACCGAAGGTTCAAGATGTCTTCTTTGGGCATTTCATGTGCTTGTTCGATAAAGAACTCCCAAACAAGGAAGTCTTTGATTAAGCGTGGAACAAGGTAACTGAATATGGTCGTATGTTCTTACAGTTTCCCAAATTCATATATCTATGAGTTGGATGCTTCAAGGGAGAACCATACATGTTGCCAAGGTACCCTACTGATAAAATTATACTTATGGAATTAGCAAGACAACTCATGGAGGTGCAGGTTGATCAGTCCAGTTTGCACCAACCAAGAGTGGGGATCTCATCAACATAATCCATTGAAGATTGGTGGGTACTCATTGGATAATGTGCCTAAAGCAAAGAACATGGAGTTTGAACTTCAAAGGATCGCATTGAAGAAATTTGCAGCTAGCAATTGTTTTAACTGGAGAGGGCTACATGACAAGATGAGGAAGCAATTCTTGCACATACATCGTCTAGAAGATCTCTGGATTCATGTATAAACTAAGGTAGATATACGACGCATGGACTATACTCTGTTAACAATGAAACAGATTGTGGATTTCAACTTGGCATCAACCCCTCTTGGATTTGAAGATGATGATCAAATCCTAGATACTGAATATTTTCAGCATGATCTGGAGAAGTTACCCATTCTTCCTCCTACTTGATCATGTAAGGAAAGTACTTCAATTCGGGATAGATTCCAATCTATTCTTGCTAATACCAACCCGTGGATGAAAAGAAGGGGTCTCAAATGCATTAAAATAAAGCTTGACAAAGACTTTGATCCTGCTGGTCCGATTGGTTTGAGATCATAAATAAAGGGTAAAGCTAAAGACAGGACATCTTCGTCTACATTTGAACCTCCTGTTCAAAGTTTGCCCAAACTATCTATCAAAGGAGGAAAGGATTCAAGAGTACTTGAGGTAAAGGGGATTGAAGCTCCATCAATTCAAGTTGACTCGAGTGATGATGAAGTGAGGAGATCAAAGAAGTCTTCACTACTGGGTTCATGTCCTCTTGAGGTTCTTGTTAAGAGGTTATCACACCATCGCCCCAAAATTTTGGGGGTCCCTCCTTTTTTTTTATCGCCTCAGTAATAGTTTTTTGAAGTTGTCCAAGAGTTTTTTTTGAATTTTGAAGATTTTGAGCTTTGGACACCTTCAAACCAGTGGGAGGGACTTAGCTTATTTTCACCCAGTTATTTTAACTTGATTTTCCAGAGCCACCAATTCTATCCTTAGGCTGAACAAATTTCAAAGTTAATTCTAACTTGGCAGGATAAAATTGTAAATTTTATACTTAGACATTTTTTCCTTTTGAAAATCCAGATATAACTATAAATTTGAATAATCTTTCAAACGGGGAAATTTTGTTAGACTTGAGTTTTGAAAAATCTTAAATTTTTCTTTGGTGAGAATTTTAATTTTGTAGAAATGAGGCTAAATTGTAATAGGGCGATGAGTATGGAGGATGTTAGTGCAAGTAAGAATCCCAAGCGGACAAACACTAAGAAAGACAAAGAGGATGTGATGCCCAAAACACCCTTCTCAAAAATGAAGCGAATAACCGACACCAATATCGATGCAGTGGACATGATACGGATGAGGGACAAACTAAAGGAAGGACAATCCCCCTTGGCAAAGAGGATATATAGAAGCGGAATTGTACATGCATCAGCTTTTTCTCCTACATTATCGTGTCCGGAATTGATTATGGAATGTGCATCTAGATTTTATCTAAACAGTAAATCCATCATTTTTGATGAAGGGAAGAGAGTGTTGGCCAACATTGGCGAACAAGAAATTGAAGAAACATTCAACATTCCCTAGTACAAAGGCAACCAAATCATTCCAAGATAACCAAGAGGCTTATTTCACGCATTTAAAGCAAAATTGGATTCACGAGGGAAAGAAAGGTGTTAGCAGATCATCAAGGTTTACAATGGAAAATTTCAAAATAGAATATGGCGATCTCGTTGTTCTTCTTAGCCAGATCATGGGCCTAGCTCAACGGATGCAATTTGAAAATTGGATGTATTTCTTCATTGATGAGATTGAAAAGGGGAAAAGAAGATTTGATTGGGCTAGGATCATAAGCGAGAACCTAGAATTGCAACTCAGAACCGTACAAAACCAAAGACAATTCTACATGGGATCCTATCTATTCTACCTAATTGCTAGATTGTACAAGAGTCCGGGACTTAAGGCCCTGGGAGAAGTTGGTAGTGGGCTGGGGCAATATTTGGTGCATGAATGCTATCCGCAACTCCATTTGCATAACAACAAGGATTATAAGATATTTTGTGATGCCTTCGCCATGAAGACAGTAAGGGTATTACAAGAGACACCTGCTAAGAGACTTTCACCGGAAGCAAAAGCAAGAATTAGGAAGTATGGGAGTTGGTTCATCCAATTTCCACAATTTACATACATTAGAGTGGCAGGAAGTACAGTTTGTCCTAAGAGGCTCCCAAGGTACCCTCCCGACAAGGTAGTTTTAATGGAATTGGCTAGGCAACTTGAGCACTATGATAGAATAATTAGAAATGAAGGAAAAATAGGCGTTACATTCTCAATCATAATTGGCAATGATAGTTGCCCAAATCGAGCCTCCTTTCAAGCTGCGGAGAAGGAATTGGAATGGTATCATCTAGGATGGTACAGAGCAAGGCAAGGATTTGATCCTAATGGTCTTATCAAGGTATCTCATGGAAATGAATTCAAGCATGTTCCCACCATAGAAGACTTTTGGGCCAACGCCAAGGATGACTTTCATGTGAGAAAGCTAGCTTTTTCAAGGCTGTCGATGAACATGATGAGAGCTATCAAATGGAGAGGCCTTGATATTCTAGATCAACTGGAGGATGATGGAAATGTGTTGAGAGAAGATTATGGTATAGTAGAAGGAACAGAATTGAATCCAGTGGATTGGGATGACCATCAGGATCCTTCCTTGGAGGTAGTCACAAGGGCAGTAGATCTACATACTGAGTCATGGTATAATGAAAGACTAAGGAAGCTGCAAAGGCAAAGGATTCCCCTTACCTATGAGATAATGATGCCAAAGGAGAGACAAACAGAATCAGTCAGACAGAGGAATGAAGGAAGTAGCCGGCAATAGGAAATGGTTAGAAACGGCAAGAACAAATTTTTGGAGGTAGAGAAGGGCAAAGAACATCCAGAACCTCCAGCCAAGAGACAGCATGCAGTGCCGTCAAGAGAGAGTATAATTGAGGCAAGACGCCAAGAGGTTAATTCAAGTGATAAAGGGGTCGTGGTAGAGGTAAGCTCTGATTCGGAATCAAGTGGCTATAGTGAGAGTACCGAGTACTCCCCTCTCTCGGAAAACCAACAAGGAAATGATATCGCAGAAACTAGTAGAGAAGAAGATCGGCCAATTGACATTGAGGCAACAAGTTAGGCACCCGAGGCCGATGGTGATGCTTTGTTAGTTGAACCGAATCCAGATTTGGGGAGATGCACTGCACCACTATGGTTAAGGCAAATGCTTATGCCAAGAGGCGAGGTGGTAACGGCCCATACAGTTGAGGACATCCAAGGGTTAATGGGAAAAGGTGATAGCGAGAACCAAAAATAAATGGAAAAAACAGTGGCAAGGGTAATCAGGAGCGACAGTGATGGTCACCGAAAGGTTCAGATTGCTATTCCAACAATCAACAAGGCAGTAGATGAGATCGTGGCCCAGGAATATGAGATAGTGGAACATAACTTGGGAAGGAATACAGATGATATGGGGTGTGAGGAGGTCCAAGAAGGTATAGCATCAATCAGAGAAAGGTTGAGGAAGGCAAATGAAAGAATAGTAGAGTTGGAAGCCGAGAACAAATATGGGAGAGACTGCCAGCCCATCCAATAGCTGCACCAAGCAGCCCTTCCTCAAGACAGCGAAAGCAATTCAGAAGAGATATCAGCTCAACTACATGAAGTCAAGGATTGGATCCATGATACAATCCAAGATGGGAAAAATTTCTTGCCTTCATCTCGACATTCCAGTCATTAGTGGCTATTAGAGACAAGTTCAGATTATTCGAAGAGGAGTGGAAAGGTTTCCTTCCTATCAAAGATTTGGCTATTCCTAGGCTACAGACATTCATTGGGCTACCAGAAGCATATTTGGAGAGGGCCAAGTTGGTGGATGAGAGAGGATTGAGTACAGTTGAATCTTGGTTTGTTGCATTGACTACCAGATTTAGAACACTTGAAGAAATACATAATGAGATTGCACGACATAGCCCAAGCGTCGACACTTCCATTTTAACCATGATGAGCGACGTTGGGGTGGCACTTGATTTTGAGGATATCAGAGAAGAGGATATCAATGAGATAGATTTTGGATCAAAGTTGGATGAGTTAGGAAAGGTTGCTATCAAAAAGAAGAATTTGGGCAGCCTTTCCTCTCTCAATGCTTTTATTGGATTTGCGAAAGAATATGAAAAGGATCATGAAAAGATACTACAAGCAGCAAGCAGCATGGCGAAGTCAACAAAACTCAGGGCGAAGCACACACCTTGTCCTCCTATGGCAGAAGTTAATGAAAGGCTAGCTAAGTTCATTGCCTTAGCTAAGAAAATGAAAGAAAAGGGATGAGTTATATTAGAAGATCATTTAATGTAAGCCCAAGTGACAAATTTCTCTTTCTTCTAGAATAGGACAAGTGTCTATTTCTAATTGGCCACCATTTTGGTGCCTTCTCATTGGTTGCCACTTTGTGCACTTTTTCATTGGTCCATTGATGGGGTGGCATCTTTTCATTAGTTGATGGGGTGGCAACCCTAATTAGGGTTTTGACAATCCAATCTGGATTGTTGATCTTGTTTTGATCTCCATTGTTCATTGTATTTCTGGCCCCTGTATAAGGCCATTTGCTCTCATTTGTAAAGTGTTGGAGAAATTGTTGCTAAGATAATACCAAAATCGCTCTCTTTTTCATTGTTGTGACTTGCATGGTGATTAAAAACATTGAGTGTTATTGCATGTTTTCTACTTCCACGTAGTTAGATTTCTTTTCAAGTTGTTAAAGTTGGTTGCGTTTGAAGTTGTTTAAGTGAGGTTAAAGTAGATGGATAGTTGCATGGTAGCATTAGTAGATGTTTGATAGGGATCAATACTAGACCACTAGTATCCTAGCGGCTGGTTGGGAAGCCTTGTGTGGTAAACTAGTTCTTTTTCCTTAGAATCGTTGCATCTATGGAGGTGGGGCCGCTAGTTAGCCTTCATTAGATTCGATCCCCGTCCATTTGCTAACCTTCCATTCATAGGAGTAGGAGTAGAATAGTGAGTAGCTGGGTAATCAAAGTTTAGAGAAGGAAGTTAGAGGAGTAAGTCAAGTATCAAAACACATCCATTCAACTTCCACCACCACCACTTTCCCACCAACATCATCCTTGGTAGACACACCCTCAATCATCACCACCATGAACATTATCTGCCCCCGCACATTTCACAAACCGAACCACCATCACCTTCATCCCACCAAAGTCCAAGTCATCCTCAACAATTTGCGTAAGGCCACCTATGTGATTACCGGCGAATCACATCGATAAAACCAAGTGAATATCCACAAGTGTAAGGAACATTGGAGTTATTGCTTATGTCTTCATGAGCATTAATTTTTCAAGAGAGGAGTTGCATGTCTAATATCCCATATCGAATATTCAAATCCTAATATGTTATGCAAGTGATACAAAACTCGCATCAACGGTTCTTACTGTGACTTCTCTTCCAAATTTAGGGTCAATATCAAATGAATCTCATGATTCACCCTTGGGCACAGCTATGGATGCATTCTCTACAGAGCATCCATCTCTTGAAGATTCCATGACCATCACTCCAGCATTGCCCATGTCCTTAGTTGCACCTACATTAGAAACAGGGGGCATCAGTATGAGTATGAGTGTTTTGGTACATACTCTTTGTCAAATCCTACTACTACTATTCGTTCTATAGCATTGCTTGATGTGACTTCAGCTCAGTTTGAGTAATTCATGACTGAAGTTACACATAGTAGCCCTACTCCTATGGTCATTCAAACTGAGGCACCTGCTATAGTCACTACTGTCATGCAGAGCAATCCAGTGTCAACTATGGTGACTACCACTTCAACCAATGCATCTTCTTTCAGTATTCCTCCATGGTTGAGAACTATCACACAAAAGAGAAAGAAAGAGGAAATCCCACCTAAAGAGTCTGACAAACAGGTGACCAAGCCAAGGATTTCAAAGAATAAGAAAGCCAAGATAGTTTCTCGAGTTGCAGTTGATGGAAATCACAATAAGTATGCTGAAGTAGCTGAACCACTTGTGGAGAAATCTACTGAAGACATGCAACCTGTTGATTACAAAATTACAGAAAGGACTTGTAATGCCTGGTACAGCCCCTTGACTGTAGAAATCAAGCCTCTAGCAATATGGAAGCAATTGCAAGTTTGGAAACATTCACCAATAAGAAAATTGCAGGTAGGAAAAATAATTTCAATATAGAGGCAATCACAGATAAGAATCAACCACAGTATGGATGCCTTTCGCAGATATGAAACAATGGCAATATGAATGCAAATCGCAGATATGAACAATGGCAATATGAATACAAATCACAGATATGAACAATGGCAATATGAATACCAAAATGCAAATATGATAGTGCTCCCTGATATGAAAGAAAATTGTGGATATAGAGAAAGGCTTCTTGTTTCAAAATGTGCGCTCAAAACATATGCTCTCTCGAATGGAGTTACCAGCAAGATAGAGGAAAGGTTGTGAGAATATGAGTTATATTCTTGGCTTAACATTCAAGAGCCTCAATTTAAAAGGTCAATAATGGAAAATGGCCAACAGAAGCAATAACAATATAGGCCGCTGGAAATATAATATGAAGACTGATGGAACAATTAAAATATTGTCATAAGATGGAATAATAATAACGTATTCTTCATATTTTATTATAATGGTGCCTATTATAGTTACATATATTCGTACGTGCATATACACATATACATACATACATACATACATACATACATACATATATATATATATATGTATTACTCTAAATATATGTACTTTGTGTATACATTGTGTTTTAAGTTTGTGTACGTCATATTTGAATATATACATGTACGTGTACGAATGTACATAAGTATCGTGGGTACCATTATACTAGAACATGTTTGCCATACCAATTCTTAAGGTAACATATTCTTAGTTTTCATTTATGTTCACGTAAAAACTTTCTTTTATTAAATGTGTTGACCTAGTTAGCTCATGGTGATCTCTTGGTAGACCCTTGCTTGCCTAGTCCAATTTTCCCTTGACCATGGCAGTTTACTTGTTAACTCAATGGTAAGTGGTGCCCTCATGCCCAATTCCCTCTCTAGCAATGCTTTCTCCCTTCGTCGCATTCCTGCAAAAGAAATTTACCATGGTAATAACATATTTCCCATCATTTAATAAAATCAAAATTACTATAACAAGTAATCATATTGGCTATCCATTTCCAATTCATACATCATAACAATTAATCACTATTCCAAGTTCCTATCAAATTATTATGAATAACCAACACTTCCATATCACATGAAACCATAACTAAACCAATCAACTCAAATTCACGTGAAGTCTCAATGGCTATAAAGAATATTTTATGATTAAGGAAAAATGGGATGTAACAGCTTCCCATGGGTACTTCTCTCGAGTACTTTTCCCTCGGGTTCTTTTCCCTTGGGTATTTGCCTTCTAATGTCAGCTATATATAATGGGTGCAATATAGCCAAAATGGGTAAGAGGGCCATAACACAGGCATAACTGGATGTAGTTAAATTGAGTGCCAAGAAATCGTAGGATTGAGGAATTGCAAATTGGCATTTACAAAGTCTTGATAAGGGGAAAGCACTCTTAAACCCAACTGTCTAACTATATCATGATAATCTACCCATCCAATTTACAGCATTGAGTATGAAAAGGAAGAGTAACCTTGTCATGAATGGGAGATATTATACTTCTTAGATAGCTAGTTGCATTCTTTGAGGCAAAGCCCAAAAATATGTAAGCTTTCATACCACCTAAATATTGTATTAATGAGAACCGTTGCACATTACAAATGTTGCGAGGATTCAGCCCTGAAAACTGTATCTACAACAATTTCAGTCTAAAAGGAGCCACTAAACCAGAAGAGGAGCGGTTGCTCTTATGTTTTGGATATAGTCCATCCATAGTTAAGAAATAAACAACGAAAAACAGAAGACATCATGGCTCTTTGGAGCTCTTCATTAGTAATTAATCATCAGGCACTTTCCATAGTTTAAAATTGTAATGTCCCCTTCTAGAATAGAATTTTGTATAATAACATTTTAAAATATAAGATTAAATAATTAAATAATTAAAGATTTATAATAATTATCATGATTATAAATATAGTAATCTAATTAAATAGATAAATAAAATATTATTACAATGAAAGAATATGATAATATTAAATAAGTAAGAATATAAAAATATAAAATAAAATTATTTCATTACAATATGATCTTCATAAGACAACCGGCTAAGGATAAATCATCTCTTGTATTAGTCACTACATGGAGATCATATAGGAATAGATAATGCCTAAATCAATTGGTTTAATAAAAGACAAAGTATAGAGTCCTAAATTATTTAGAATCACGACCTTTGAGTCAAACAGACATGCCCTTTCAACATAGGCAACCTTCTCTACTCGAGCTAGGATGATATAAATGGAGGAGAAGGGGGGAGTGATAGAGAACATGGCCCAGTCATAAAAAAATCATTGCCACCAGAGAAAACACGTAAGGAAACCATCAGTGATTAGAATCACTAGCTGCCACAAATAGAGAAAAAGAGCATGAATAGGAAAAGTATGAAACTTTTCTAGGTATCGCTTACACCACCAAGACAACCAACATGGATAGTCCCTTCAACATAGACATAATAGGAGTATAAGAGTCATTGGGCTTTATGAGGAGAGAAACACTAGTATAGCACAGCCCACAAGGATGAGAGTAATAACATAAGGAGGGTATCATATGTGACAACATAGAGGAAGACCCGTTAAGGCAAGAAAGTGATAAGACCGAGTGGATATGAAATAGAGGAGAGACCCGCTATTTGGGAATCACAACACTTGATAACGAGAGTCAAAATTCTTTTTTTTTTTAATACTATATGATGGAAGGAAAATAAGAATTCAAACAACATACACTAAGATACCAACAATGAATGAGACCATCGAGACAATAGGAGATAGTAGAAGTCTGCAGAGACCTAACGAAGAACAATATGATAGAAGATTCAAATAATCCAGCTTCTTGACTGTGTGAATGGATAACAAAACAGGAACAAGAATGAATCTAAAAAAAATGTATTTCCTTAAAGATGCAATAGAAACCAATCGTACCCTAGTTATCAGATTATTTCTATCATAGGATAACCATATAAGAGGCTCCACATTGGCACCAATGGAAATTAAGGAGAGATGTGTATTGGACATATCTAGTAATTTATTCAATAACACCGTGAGTAACAAAAAGCCCTAGTAATCTCAGCATAATTGGGTATAGCTTCAGATATTATTACTTCAATGATCCTACATCTTCAATTTGGGGTAACTTCAAACAGCTACAAGTATATATTGTGAGTAGGTACTGAATATAATCTTACAAAGGATGATAGATGTATCAAAGGTAAGACACAGAGTTGAATTATCTATTGAAATATTAATATTTGGAGAACGAGAATTATCAACATATGAGATGAGCAGTTAAACTAATAGTTTTATAGTTGAATCAATTAGGGAGACCAAGCAAGAATCTTGGTAGAGGGCATCTAATTATAGATGTCAAGTTTCTCTAATAGGGAACTCAAAGAATAGAGGGAATTCTCTTAGAATGTCGAGTTTCTCTAAAGGAGAACTCAAGGTCTAGAGGGCATTCTAAGTAGAATGTCGGATTCCCAAATTGGGATCCATAGAGGATCTTTAGAGGATCCATTAGAGGCAATATATATTGTAGTGGTCAAACATATGCATGTGTCAAAGATAAGAGACTTGATAGAGGTGGGATCTCTACCAAGTAGTCTTATCAAAGATCCCAAAGAGGCCTAAGGGAGAAGCTCTATCTATGACAATTACCTAATCGAGATAAAAGTCACCAGAGGGTTAGGTGATTAGAGAAAGGATCTCTCCTGAAGGATTAGGAGGGGTAGCTTGGGTAGTATTTGGATTAGTACTTACTTAAATCTAATATTTCTGATATGTTTTACATACAATTTTGGATATTGTACAGACAAATGATTGCAGTTTACAGTTATCGAATTGAATCGGAAAGCAGGGACATCACAAAAATCCATCTGCTCTTGAGAGAAAGCTCTTGATAATATCGTGTCCTTTTTACTCTAAAAGGGAAGAAAGGTGGTTTCTACCATCTACTGCAATATTTATTTCCAATGCATGTGAATCTTCCATCTACATTTGATATTCTATTAAAAAAATTATATCTACCTATAGTACGCCTCATATGAATATGTATATTGTAGATTTACAAATAGATGTCACTGATCTTAATCATGATTGTGGTGACATCACAACCAGCTAACATCACATTTGAAACAACTAGTTGCTTGATGACCAGTATTTTAAAAACTAAAAAATAACATGATTCCATCTAGGTATATACCACTACCTACAGTCATAATCTCACTTGTGAGCATGTCCATAATTTCGTGGATTAGAAATAAGATGTCTTACATATCAATTTGTATCCTGCTATAATATCAAAAAGAACAATCTTACCATAATCTAGTCAATTAAATCCTGTCTGCGTAGAAAATAGATCAGATATTCAAATCTATTGAGCTAATAACTCAACTAGGCTCACAAAGTTTTCTTGTTAATTATTAAGGTTCTTTTGTGATTCTGTGAAAGCTTTCTTACCATGCTTCAATCAATCACATTCTATGTCCTCTCAGGCACAAGATAACAGAGTACACAGGGAAATAGATGACACCAAACCCTAATATAAAAGTATGTAAATATGTAGCGTACCTTTTGGCATTACCATTTGAGTGTATGGTAAAAATCCTTGTAAAGAGTGAAAACGCACTAGAAGCCCTCCACTTTTTGATTTATCAACCTTTCCTTCATATATTTCACCACTTTTTTGATATTTCTTTGCTTTCTCCCAATCAGCAACTCTCTAATTCTTCACAAAATATAAGTATCAGCTCCCTCCGAGACTCATATGCACAAAATGATTGCATTAATACTAATGATACACTAAGTTTAAATGATGCATCGACAAAAGTTCTTAGTATAAGCTCATGTCATTACTGTAAAGGACTTCAATATTATCCTCTCTAAAAACTATATCAGACATTAAAATGAAATACTATTTCAACATTCATTGCAAGCTTTAGGAGAAAACTTTCCTAACAAAAAAGCATATTTTATTATTGAGAAAGTGCAGCATAATTTCCTCATATAGTGCGTTGATTTCTTAACAAAATTCTTATCTTTTGATTCGGAAGTGAAGATATAAAAGAAACTATAATTTGGGCATATGGCCTAGGTGTTAAATGAAATATAATGTACTTAATAAAGTTCAGCAACTTTTGAAGAATTGACATCAAGATGTGGCAGTCAAAAGCTGCTTATAGATGACAACCTTTAGATCGTACATATGATGAAGTATTATATTGTTACCATTCTGCTGCTGCAGACTATAAAAAGAAACATCAAACATGGTGTATTGTTTCAAAATTTATAAGGGAAGGTTCCCTAAGACATAATTAAACCTAAAACTAAAAGCTATAAATAACATGTATAAGTATGAAGTGTGCACATATACAAGATTACAATGAGAATTTGCTTGATGTAGATATCTAGCATACTATATTATTGTGCCATTCACCATATGGTTAATAGTCAAAACCTGTAGCAAGATTTTAAACTTAAAGAAGGGAAACTTATCAGGCAAAGACCAGTAGCAGCTGTCAAAAAAGATTTGAAAGGAAAAAAACAAATGAATGTTGATTACTAGCTAAACTGTAGGCTAACAAATCTACATCAACAGGAACTAATTAAATGGATAATGCAGTCAAGAAACCAGATGTCTAATGAAATATCACCAATTAAATATCTTACCATAATAAATAAATTTATAAACCACAGTTAGCTCTAATGTAAATTATAATATTCAACATCTGTAGCTACTTTCAACATAAACCAAAATATGCACAAATTTCATCAAATTCTATCAATGTTCGAGCAACTAGTTTGACATAAGACATTTATTAATGCAGGAGAGGTGGAGCTGGAACTAGGGTTTTGAGAGGCTCTCAAGCTGCAGGGGCCTTTGCAGATGAAGGAGAATAAAATGGGGAAGGTGATAATCTGGCCGAGCTTTATCTGGCTATTCCAATTTAAAGTTTTTGGGCTGATATGGCTACTAAAGCGAACCCTTCTGCAGTCGAGATTGTGGATGCAGGTAAAACAGAGTTCTTTCCATATCATTCTTTAGTTGGGGGACCTGTGGCTGCCTTGTTACCACATTTAAGGGCAGATTTGGTTTTTTTAAGAACCTTTCACTGGAATGTCGCATGTGCTTCTTCTATGGGCTCAAGTGTTAGTGTTAGCAGTGGCCTTGTTGTTTCCAGATGCTTCAGGTTTGACCCACATCTTGGTTTGGGTTGTGGCTTTGAGTATCACTTATGTTTGTGTAAAAACCCCTAGCTGGGTCCCAATTCAAATCTTGATGAACAAATTATTGTTTCAAAGTTTTCTAATTGTTTATCATATATTCATTCATTTGGTTCTTTGAAATATATAACTATCAAGACCATAAATTGTGAAAGTATAAACCTTTCCAAAACAATGCTTGTCAATTTATTAAATTTGAGATGATGAACAACCTTGCCAATAATCTGAATACACTTCTAAACAGTAATTAGAGTCTATAATGAATATAGTGATGTAGCTGGCCCCTCTAATGTCCATTTGCGGCTGACTCCACCATTTGCAAACTGTAGGAATGCACAATTTCCCTCTGCCATAATAAATTCAGCTTCAACACAACTCCCAGTAGCTGTCGTCTATCATATACAAGTCCAACTACCACTCACGGCTTGGTCTGATCTCCCACGCTTCCTATCTTGAAACCGCAGCCTAGTCTAGTATCATGCCAGCATACACATGGTCATCCCATCTCAAAACCCAGGACTAGGAATGTGAGTGAGACCCAAGAAAGAAGCCGACCAACTTCACAATGGAAATTGTCCTTATGTTCTACCAGGTCTGCCAATACAAACATTTTGCAGACTTCCAGTATCAAGTCGTTTGTGCTAAATCCAGTGTTATTCCCAGCAAGAATTGTCCACCTTTATTAAAAAAATCTCCAGGCCACCTTAGGCACAATAGGAGAAGCGGATAATTGTTTTCCTTGGCACAATTATCACAGAAAACTTAGAATTACTTCAAACCCTCAGCAAGATGATATAAATATTCTAGATTATTCTCCTTAACCACAGAATTCACAGTAGGAGATGTTGGCCAATTGTATACTTCAGCGCAATTGCCAAGAACTTCTCAAACGAGACCCTTATACTTCAGCAAGGGCTCACAAGTCAGAAATCAAGAAAGCCACAAAGGCACAAACAGAAAATATATTTTCAAGTGTGCCTTTCCCAATGACATGAGCTCTCATTTATAAGCTTTCGTTGGCCAAAGTTTCCTTAAAACTCCACTTCAAAAATTGTGGAAGTTTCCCAAAAGAACTCAACACTAGAAACTCTCCAACTCGATTTTAAAAAAAATCTCTTAAAGTCATTATTATAATAATATAAACATTATTATAATAATGTACTCAATGATTAATAAATAAATAAGAGCTCATGCAATTTATTACTCTATTAACTACAGGTGACGACCAACTGCTGAAGCCACCCACTAGACTGCCAAAAATAGCAACTGCCGAAAATAGACTTACTAAAAATAGTAAGTCCACAACTGAGACCCCTAAAACACTCTGTTAGCTCACGAGGGTTGCTATGATGAGCTAACTCCATCAACTACATAAACCTGCCAAAATCAGGGACATTACAGTCCTCCCTTCCCAAGATTGTTTGTCCTCAAGCAATCTAACATCATACAAAACCTCCACCAGGATCCCATAAGAAACAAGTGATGTCCCTATCCTCACTGAGCCAATAGAATGCCAAAACCATCAACACAACCAATAACATGACCCACCACACAGCACCAAGTACCCGTGCTGGTGATGTAAAGGTCGGAACATCACCAATAGACAAATCCTTAGGAGATCTCAACACACTCTCCTTCATTATGCCTACCACATCATCTTGCAGACAATCCAGCTTAAGCTCAGACCAACTCTGTATCTGATGCAAATCCTAAACATGTGAGTCAAAACCCAACCTATAAATACTCATCATAGTATAAACTCTATCATTAATATGATCATCCTCATCGACATCCTCATATGGCTGTGATGACTCATCCTCAATCTCATCAATGTAAACCCACATCCCATGATTTGATGCTCCTTTTGGCCTCAACACACAAGTACGACCTTTTGAGAAAGGCCCCTTGCACCAAAAGCAAAGCTGACAACTCCTCAAGTCCTCTCTAGGAGTGTCATCAGACCTCCCTACTGACTTACCCTTGTCCTCAACAACTGGTGGGGACTCCTCATCATCAAGTGGAAGAACAGAAGATTTTGAAGCAACCTTGCTTCAAAAAGAGGACTCCAATTCATGTACCTTCCTCATCGCGAGCTGTAGAGAAGATGGGCCCAATGACTTTACCCATCCACAAAGTGGCTCAGTCAATCCCTCCATAAATAACATAACTTGTCTGTGCTCCGAAATATCACAAACCATTACTGAAAGCCTCTGAAACTCACTAATGTAACCCTCCAATCCACCAAACTGCTTCAGCTGAGCCAACTCATGGAAGTACACCTCTGGATCCTTCCTATCAAACCTCTCGATCAAGAGATCTATGAACTCCTGGTAGGAAGTGATGTGATCATGTCACAAAGAAACTAACCCATGGTACCACCAATCATGGGCAGCCCCGTCTAGATGCAACACTCCAAATCTGATAGCATCCACTTTTGACATAGGACACAAAGCCAAATATGTGTCGAGCTTATGAATCCAAGCTAAAGCTATAACTCTCCCAGTACCATCAAAGTGCTCTAATGTCATCTTACTGGCAACTCCTTGTAACTCATTTTGTCGAGGTCGTTGTCTCTCAAGTCCTAGCCTCGCTCTGGAATGCTCCCATTTCCGGATCAGGAACCTATCAAAATTCAAATGATCTTTAATTGCCTGTGGGAAAGCATCTCACTTCGTAAAATGTGCCAAGATGTCATCAACAAAAGGAGCGGCCTCAGGCTCAATACTGACCGCTTCCATCTCAGGTCTCAGAAATGTAGGCTTCTACAACCTATCATGAGTGCTAATATGAATGTCACCTCCGTCAGCTAATCCACTATGATCCTCAACTCGAACCCAATCTACATCTCTATATCTAACACCATCTTGTGTTCTATCCTCGACTCGAGATCTATGAGAACCAATAGAAACATCTCGAGCTCTCTCCCTACTCCGTCCTTGAGGAAGCATTATCTACTACAGAGTATTAGACAACTATTGCAGTATATCTATTATTTGTTGTTTTTCGGCTGCAATATTCCTATATGCCTGTAGGGCATCTCTATTGACCTCAGCATCTATGGGTCATACTCCAGTGCCACCAAAACCACTCAGACTACCAACTGAACCAAACTGAATCTCAGGCTCTCCTCTGGGAGGAGAATTACGTCCTCATCAGGTATAGTGCATACTCGACACAAATCTCCTATCATCAACCATGATAGAAAAATGGATCACATACTGAACTAACAACTATTTCGGAGCCCAATTCCTGCAGGCTGGCAAGAAACCACTCTAATACCACTGTAAAAACCCCTAGCTGGGTCCCAGTTCAAATATTGATGAACAAATTATTGTTTCAAAGTTTTCTAATTTTTGATCATATATCTGCTCATTTGGTTCTTATAAATATATAACTATCAAGACCATAAATTGAATAAGTATAAACCTTTCCAAAACAATGCTTGTCAATTTATTAAATTTGAGATGATGAACAACCTTGCCAATAATCTGAATACACTTCTAAACAATAATTAGAACCTGTAATGAATATAGTGATGTAGCTGTCCCCTCTAATGTCCATTTGCGGCTGACTCCACCATTTGCAAACAGTAGGAATGCATAATTCGCCTCTGCCGTAATGAATTCAGCTTCAACACAACTCCCGGTAGCTGCCATCTATCATATACAAGTCCAACTACCACTCACGGCTTGGTTTGATCTCCCATGTAGCCTATCTTGAAATCGCAGCCCAATATAGTATCACGCCAGCATACACATGGCCATCCCATCTCAAAACACAAGACTCGGAATGTGAATAAGACCCAAGAAAGAAGCCGACCAACTTCACAATGGAAACTGCCCTTGCATTCTACCAGGTCTGCTAGTACAAACGAATTTGCAGACTTCCAGTATCTAGTCGTTTGTGCTAAATCCACTTTTATTCCCATCAAGAATCATCCACCTTTATTAACAGAATCTCCAAGCCACCTTAGGCATAGTAGTAGAAGCGAATAATTGTTTGCCTCAACACAATTATCATAGAAAACTCAGAATTACTTCAAACCCTCAACCAAATGATATAAATATTCCAGATTATTCTCCTTAGCCACAGAATTCACAGTACAAGATGTTTGCCAATTGTATACTTCAGCACAATTGCCAAGAACTTCTCAAACGAGACCCTTATACTTCAGCAAGGGCTCACAAGTCAAAAATTAGGAAAGCCACAAAGGCACAAAAAGAAAATATATTTTCAAGCGTGCCTTTCCCAATGAAATAAGCTCTTATTTATAAGCTTTCGTTGGCCAAAGTTACCTTAAAACTCCCCTTCAGAATTTGTGGAAGTTCCCAAAAGAACTCAACACTAGAAACTTTCCAACTTGCTTTTTAAGAAATATCTCTTAAAGTCATTATTATAATAATACATTCAATGATTAATAAATAAATAAGAGCTCATACAATTTATTACTCTATTAACTGCAGGTGACGACTAATTGCTGAAGCCACCCACTACACTGCCAAAAATAGCAACTATCGAAAATAGACTTACTAAAAATAGTAAGCCCACAACTGAGACCCCCAAAACACCCTGTCGGCTCACAAGGGTCACTATGATGCGCTATTTCCATCAACTATGTAGACATGCCAAAATCAGGGACATTATAGTTTGGTTGAGGTCAGTTGGGCTACGGAGGTTTCTGGAGTTGCAAGGGCCTTTGCAAATGAAAGAGAATGAAATGGGGAAGGTGATAATTTGGCCAAGCTTTATCTAGCTATTTCCATTTAAAGTTTTTCTGGCTGATAGGACTACCAAAGTGAAGCCTTTCTATACTCCAGATTGTGGCTGCAGGCAAAACAGAGTCCTTGCCAAATTGTTCTTTAGTTGGGGACCTATGGCTGCCTTGTTACCAAATTTAAGGACAGATTTGGATTTTTTTAAAACCTTTCGTTGGTGTCGCATGTGCTTCTTCTATGGGCTCAAGTGTTAGTGTTAGCAGTGGCCTTGTTGTTGCCAGATGCTTCATCTTTGACCCAAATCTTGGTTTTTGTATTAAAATATTATAATGTTTCTTTAATAGTCATCTTAGTTAGCCTTTAGTTTATTAAATAGTTTCTATTTCCGTCTTTAGTTCACGATTGTTTCTTTTAGAAACATCGTCTTTGTAAATCGATATAAGGAGCTTTCATTTCATTTATTTAATACAACTACAACAACATCGATTACCATAACATGGTATCAAAGCAAGTCGATGGGATTTCATAAAATTTGGCAAAATGTTTTAAGAAAAATTCAAGCCTCTTGATCTAGAATTTTTTCCAGAAATTTGTTTTTCAGTTTTTAGAAATAAAATCGTTAGTATTTTATGAAACTTTTTTGGTTCATGTTCGAGGATTTTGCTGGAAATCACATGCCTGGTTAAAGGTTTTGATCCCGTGATTTCTTGGTTGCAGCAAAAGTCTCTAATTTTTTAGGGTTGCATGTACTTGCATGTGCTTGCATGTTGCTTGCATGTGCTGGTTTACCATATGAAGTCTCATGCTTTGCCGCTCTTAAAATTTTCTGATTGGTTTTCATAAATTTTTCCCTTAAAAATTTTCTAATGGATTTTTATTATTTTTTCCCTAGAAAAATTTATGATTCTGTAATTTGCAAAGCTATGTGAGATTCCTTTGTGGGTTTATAACTTTGTCCTCAAAATTTATCTAGTGGGTTTTACCGTTTTTTCTTAAAAAAGCGAAGCTTTGTATTGTCTGGTTTTGATTGATTTTTCACCTCAAAAATCATGTTAGGTTTGATTAATTGTCCAACTCAAAAATTGGGTTGGATTTTTATCAATTTTTCTCCTTAAAAAATCATGGCTTTTTCCAGCTTGTTTGGGGCATCCTGTGGTATTGTGCTCATCTACAAAGTTTGGAGGGTAAGTCAAATTTTTCCTCAACATTGTGCTAGTTGTTCTCGGTGTTTTTCTCTGTCTCCAAGGAAGAGCAGTTTTGTTATCCAACATCAAGTTGGACACTTTACGATGATTTCTAGTCAGATGGTTTTTTAATTCTAGGAGGGTTAGTGACAGACTTATCTCCATGGCAGATTCAGTGGCAGGCTCTTGTCTCTTGTTGCAAAGCATTCTAAAGTCTTTGTTCATTTTTGGACAGATTTTGGCTTCTTGGTCATTAACATTTTGCAGATCTAGGGAGGATCTTAGCAGCAGCAAAATGTTTTGAAGAATTTGTGACCAAAAGACATCAATTAGACAATGACCATTAAGGGAGAGTATTAATATATTATAAAATTTCTTTAATGGTCATCTTAGTTAGCCTTTAGTTTATTAGGTAGTTTCTATTTCCGTCTTTAGTTCACGATTGTTTCTTTTAGAAACATTGTCTTTGTAAATCTATATAAGGAACTTTCATCTCCTTTATTTAATACAACTACTGCAACATCAATTTACCATGACATTGGGCTGTGGCTTTGAGTATCACTTATGTTTGGTTGAGGTTAGTTGGGCTATAGAGGTTTTGGATGCTAGGATTTCACCTATTCTGTGTAGTGCTAGCAGCTTTATCATCATTGGTGCTACAGCCAGAGTTGTTTTGGTGAATAATGGCTTTTTTGGAATTTGGGGCCCTGGGACCTGTTTGTGTCTATTGGGAGATTGTCAGTCAGTTTGATGCCCCATGCACGATGTGCACAAGTTTCTTTCATTCCAAAAGCTTTGTTGTGAGGCGCATGATAGTTTTTGCCTCTCTTCTATCTATTGAGCTTGGGGTAGCTACGGGATAGATCTTCTCATGTTGATGTTCTTTGGTTCTCTTAATAGGTTCCTCTTGTTGCTGCTATGAAATATCTCTACTCTTTGCTGCTCCTGTGATTTTCATGACTTTATCACTTGCAAGAGTTTCTTATGGAGTTCTGCCCGAATTCAGTTTTTCTGTTCTTACATGTCATAGCTAGCATTGTGCATCTGATGCTTAGCTCTTATTTGGCATGGTTCCTCTATCATCAACATAGTTTGATCATGGTTCTCCTTTCCTGTTCCATGTGGATGCTAACTTGGTATCAGTTACTTATGGGCAGTCATGTGCACTGATTGATCTTAAGTATTCACCGTTGGATCTGTTTTTATTCATCACGGCATGTAATTTATGAGCTCATTGCGACATGTTTAATTAGCATTGTTGATTTTGACGGTTATCTTTTCCACACCGATTCATTTTCCCTGTTTGTCTTCTTGGTTCAGGCGGCATCAATTCATTTTTGTTTTTCGGTGGAGACCATTTATACCTGGTATCAGGTATTACTTGTTATGTTCTGAGTGTGTTGTTTGTGGTGTATCCTCTGTGATTGCAGCATACAGTCTTTTCTGAAGATTATACAATACTGACAATACAGTTTTAGTAAAGACATTTGCATTGATTGCTTTAGCAAGATTGACCACCATCAGTAATTTTTCTGCAGACATGCATGCCTTGCTTCGTATGAGAGTAGGTAATCACATTTTGTAAATGCATTGAGAATATAACTGTGAAGTTATATCTGTGTATTGGGAAGCAAAACTCAGTTGTTTCATTTCTTTGACTCTGATCATTGAGTGATCATTGTACGTTGAAGACATCCATAAGGGGCAGAGATTCTTTGTGATTGATTTGATGAACTGAATTAAGGATCCATCTTTCTGTGGGCTGCGTTGTTCCCTTTGGTGAAAAGGGTTATTCCCAGAATAATATTTGTGTTCTCTTTATTGTAATTTCAGTTTATTGCAATCTATATATTCTGGTTCAAATCTTAACACTGTCATACCCATTTGGGTTTATGTTTTCCCTTTTGCCTGGACTTTGTCTAGCCTAGCTTTAAATCTGTGTTTCTAGTTAAGGGTCTCTTCTACTCTTATGGAAGAGCAGTTTGTTTCAATGATTGTTGAGGGGGCTCTCTTTCCTGTTCTTGTCGATTTTCTATTGAGGACCTACATTACTTCTACTTTGGTATCTTTTCACAAGTCTCCTATAGATGTAAAGAGTTCTGCTATGGAGGTGGAGATTTTCCTTGTGAGAAGATCGAAGGTTTGTTGCTTCATCAATTACCTTCCTTTTCTGTCAGTCCTATTGTGGTGGATGTTTCTCCTATTGAGGTGGAGAATGTTGGTGTGGGAGAGATGGTGTGCAGTTGTAAGGGCATTGTTGCTACCCTTTCTTTGGCTATTGGTTATAAGGTGCTTGATGTGGGTCTTGCTCCCCTCTTCTTTCATCTCACTCCTATTGAGGTGAAGACTTTGTAAGGAAAAGGAATCTCGTGGATGTATCTGTGGAAGGTGAAGCCTTTTTAAAACCAGTTGTAAAGGTTATGGGAGCCTATAAAAATCCTTTGTACTAAGTTGTTTGGGTGCTTCAGCCTTGTGTTTGTAGCTTGGTCTTTACATGTTTAGTCTCCTTTAGGTTGTTGCTGTTTTTCTGATTGTTGGTCTACTGTTTGTATGTGTTCTATCTTTTGCATCTTCCTATAAGGGTTTCAGATCCCATCAAAATCCAAGGATTACATCACAAGTCTACCGAAAGTACATGGGTAGGATTGTATCTTTGTGGTTTTAGCTCAACTTACCAAGTATGCTCATTTCAATGTCATATCTTCTGAATAAAGAGTTCCACAAGTGGCCACTCTACTCTTTAGAGAAATTTATTAAAACTACATGGACTACCTCAAGACTATTGTTAGTGACATAGACAGTAAATTTATTAGTTTGCTTTGGCATGAACTCTTCTGATTGACAGAAACAGAATTAACCCCAAGCACTAGCTACCAACAAAAAATGGATGAGAAAGCAGAAATTATGAATGGGTAATTTAAGGAAATTTATTACAAGACAACAAATGACATGGGTTAAATGGATTCATCTTGGAAAATATTGTTACGATTATGCCAATTGGAATGACTCCTACCAAAGCACTATATGGTTACAAAGCATTATCATTTGTAAATTTTGATTCTCGTAAATAGTAGTACCTAAAGCTAGGAACTTGGTATAGAGAAGTATGAATATTTCAAACACATTAAAAAAAAACATGCAACAAGCTCAAAGTCAGAAAAAGATATATGTTTATCACTATAGATTGGAAAGAATGTTTAAAGTTGAAGACTTGGTATATTTCTAAGGTTGTAATGTTATAAACAACATTCTCTCAAGGAAAGTATTGCAGAGACGCTCAAGCCGCAATTCTATGGGCCCTATAAGATTATACGAAGAATTGGAGAGGTAGCTTATAAGTTGGAGCAACCAACAAATAATAGAATTCATAAGGTCTCTCATGTATCTTGCCTCAATAAAGTGCTAGCTCAACATATTATGCCATGCCAAAGTTACCCACTTGATGAAGCAAGCAAATTTATTTTGGAACCCAAAGAAATCCTTGACATGAGAGAACAGTGTTGAAGATTGTAGCTGCGTTAGAGACCTTTATCTCTGATTTTTCCATATGTTGAAATAGAAATAATATTGTGTCAACGACTGGAGAATATATTCATGATAATATTTGAGTTACTATTATTTTGAGAGACATGTCATACGAAGAGTCGTGTTTGGAAATAAGATTTGTTTTTGGAAATTGAAGAGACCTTCACTTGTGATGTGAAGAGTCCCTCAATTCTACATATATGAATGATTACTTTGTGTAGAGATATCGTATCAAGTGAAAGCATTGTACTCGAACATTTTAGTATAAATAAAAAAGATATTTTAATGGTGTGGCTGGGTTTTTACCTTCAAGTTGAAGGGTTTTCCCAGGATAAATGGTTTGTATCTTTTGTACCTATTTTTATCTTCTTTATTGTTGTTTAGAGCCAAGTTTAGATGACAGCAGTAAAGAAGTCCTTTTTGATCATTAGTTTGTGCATCTATCTTAGATTGCTATTTCACAGGCAATCTACAAGTGTTGGAGCACTGATGTTATTATAGCTTCGAAAGATGTCTTTCATACTTGTGTGTTGTTCTACCTTTTGTCTCTATTGTGTTTAGTCTATATCCTAGTTGAAGACACTTGCATATAATATGTATTTGTGTCTTGAATATGTTGACTTAGCATCCTGCAAAGACCAATGGTTGTGCCAGAAAATTAATTTCATATTCTAGGCAAGTGCTTGGTTCACTTAATAAAGGCATCAGTTCATGATTATTATTGGTCAAGAGTCTATAATTCTATTTTGTTGTGGTTGGTGCATTCTTTTAGTGCTTGTAATTATGAAGGATTCATAATGTTTTTCTCCTTATATAACGGTGGTTGGTTTGATGTTTCGTATCTCCTGCGCTCAAGGTTGGACGGTTATTCTTTGTTGAAGACTCTAGATCAGAGTGTATAATAAAAACTTGTATCGGTTTTATATGAATGAAGTGTCTTTGCATAGAGTATGATGTGTTACCATGTGGAGGATGATAAGATATTTGGAGTATGTCAAGAGTTTCCTGCATCGCCACACGAAGAGTCTTTCCTTGACATTTGATAAGTCTAGCGTTACAAGAAAGAGATGATTTTCTTTCTACTCGAAGGTTGTTCTTTCATGGATTGGCGTTCATTGTAGTCTCTGCATATTATGGATGTTGTGTCTTTTACGGCTCTTTGCTTCATGTTTTCATCATTTATTGTCTTGGGAATATTATGTGTTCTCTTTCAGATTATATACTGTGCAACTGGAATTCTTCCTGTCAAAATTTGCTTTTCTGCAACAAGAAAAGTAAACAAAAGAGTGCAGAAAAGAGAAGAAGATGCAATTAACGCAAATAAAGGTTTCCAAGCACTTTGATAGTAGTACGAGGACAAACCAAATACTTAATCACATTATTGTTTGTTACATTTGGGAGTATAGATGAATCGAGAAGTCACAAGAGTTAAAAACACTTCAGTTTCATACTGAATACAGGAAGTTGCGTACACTCATTAATTCAATCTGATATTAGGTATTATGTTCCTCATCTCAACTAGTTTAAGATTTAATGTATAAAGAGCAGATGAGAAGCTCGTGTTATTTTCCAGGCTCGTTGGACAGAGTAGCCGACATACAATTATCGTGCTAATTCACCATGATTATCTCACAACATCCTGGAAGTGTATGGAAAAGGGTGTTGAGAATATAAAAGTCACGTAAGCAAGCAAGTCTACAATGGATAGAAGGCAAGGAAACTGTGAAATGGACAACAAATTTACTGGAGTATGAACAATACCAATTCCTACTAAACGGGAGTAAGTTGGTGTAACAAAGCTTCCAACAACAGAAATACGAAGAGTGTAGAATGGTGGAGTGTTTAGCAGGAGTTGGGCATGGAATAAATGTTATTTTCTTCTGATGGAGTCGGTTCTCAAAGTGACATAAGTTGGAGCTGGCAGATTCCACAATTTCACAATTATCCCTGATGGCTTCAATGATTGATCTTGGAGATTGGTTGATATGACCGCATGTTGTTTAGCAAGTTCTATGATATGAATGCTAGTCTGCGTTTATAAAAGAGATCATTGTGTATTTCATATTTGTGTGCATACTGAGATAAGAAATAAGTATTCTATGATTATATCTTGAATATTGATTAATGTATGTTGTTAGCATTGGTCTCTATATTTCTCTTTATGAGAGATCAATCTTATGAGTTGTTATAAATCTCTCTTGGTTACAGGGTGCATCGAGATGCAATGAAATGGTGAGAGATTGATGAACATGAGGGCGTTGCTTGTATTGATGATACATATCTTCATTAAAAGAAGAAGATCATATACAGGAAATGATATTTAGATGGACACTTTTCAGCTTCGAAGGGAGGTTATGTTACAAAGGGAGATGTCTAATTCTTTGCAATCTCATGTAGCAATGTAACTGCTAAAGCTACATGTTTGGTCAAATTGGAATCAGTTATCTTATTGTGGTGATCAAGTTGTTCCTACGGAGAGGGAGAATTTATAGAGAGAATCTCAACCATTTTTATACATGTTGTTAATGAGCTCTTCTCTATGAGAGAAGTTTGAGGTGAAATCCCCTGTTCCACCCTCTACGAGTAGGTACGGTGAATTCACCCTCTACAAGTAGGCATGGTGAAAATATTATGGTAAAATAATGAACGTGTTATTAAATAAAGGTCATAAATTATCTATATATACAAGTATACACAAGAATGTTTCTATAACGAACAAAGAGAGAGAAATAGAAACATCCCAAAGAGAGAAAGAAAGTTTCCATATTGAACAGTAAGAGAATATAGAAACATAGAAGAAGACTGGCTATTAAAAATATAAGTAAATCTATGGAAGAGAGAGAACAGAAATAGAGAGATTTAACTCTAATACCCTTCCTTAATGGTCAATCTAACTTCAAATTAAAAAAAATTGCAAGGGAATCTGCTCTATATGTTCTGCAAAAGTGGTTTATGGTAGCATTGGTTGTGGTAGGACGAGTCTCAATACCCAGAACATGCGCCTCAAGGAAACGGTACTCGAAGACCATCATCATTGTCTGCTTCTAGGTGTAGTTCTTTCTGTTGAATTGTTGGCTGCCTTGCAAGAAAAGATTGGTGAGAGATGTCATGACACGTTTTGATGCAAAAAAAAAAAAAGTGAAAATCTGAAAAGGCATGAACTTCAAGGTAGATTGACAAAAGACCCAAAAAAAATTAAAGGACACCCAGAAGAGAGCTCAAAAAACCCACAAAGAATCTGAAATTAGATTTTGAATCCGATTGCTCAAAAAACAAGGCACAAAAAATTATGCACCCAAAAAAAACAGAGACCAACCCAGTTGAAATCTAGAAAAACCCAATGCAAATCTTCTATCAAAATAAAATTTCAGTTGCATTTGAAGAGTAGAAACCCTAGTTGAAAGTGCAGGAACTAGAGGTAGCCATGAAAGCTCAAATATTTGCTAGAAAAAATAGGTCCACAAAAAAAAGTCAAATACAGGCCCAAAAATGCAAAAAAGCCAGTCATTTTTCAGAGGAAGGTGGTTGTGCGGGCAGGGGAAAGGCAGATGATGCATGAGTTGCAAGAGAAAAGCCACCCAAAGAAAAAATATATACAGAGACCCTAGATAGATATAAGAAAAAATCCTTGCAAACAAAATTTTGAACATAGCCAGGCAAAGCATGTTGAAAATCTTGAGTCTAAAATTTCATTAAGAAATTAAAGATTTTCAAAAACCTTTTCCAAAAAATAATATTTTTTTTCAAAAAAAATAGCTTTGATACCATATTACAAAGTAATTGGTAAAATACTTACTCGCTATTAACAGTGATCAATATATACAAATAGGCAAGAGCCTACAACGCATCGGTAAATTGCGAACTTCTCATTGAGAAGGTCTTGAGTTCAAATCTACTCGCGATTAACACATAAGAATAATTAATCTTAATAATAATAAATAATCTAGGCTTCAGCCACTTACCGATCAAAATATAATAATAATATACATATATATACAAATGAATAAACGATGTTTTCTTAGGAAACGATCGTAAAGAATAGAAACATTCAATTCTAGCTATCAAATAACTAACAACTAACTAAATATTAGAAACATTCTAATATTTACAATAGATTACAAATAGATAACCAATAAATAATAATAGATAATTATAGAAGCTATCTATTATTGTAATACCCTCCCTTAATGGTTAATCTATCCATGACACCAAATTGTCCTCTACATTTGACAAACTTATCAGGACCAAGAGGTTTGGTGAGAATGTCTACAGTTTGATCCATTGTAGGAACATACTACAAGTCTATTGTCTCGTCTTCAAACAATTGTCATATATAGTGATAGTGAACATCCACATGCTTGGTTTGCTCATGGAAGACTAGATTTCATGCTAATTTGATAACACCTTCATTATCAACAAACAAAGTGCTAATTTCATAACTCTAATAGAAAATGCATTCTTATCCAGGAGAAGTCTAAGGTGAAAACCTTGTTCCACCCTCTGTAAGTAGATACAATGGACCACCCTCCATGAGTAGGAATGGTTGAAATGCATTCTTCTCTTGAAGTAGTTTAAGGTGAAAGCCCTCAGTCCACCCTCTACAAGTGGGTATGGTGAACCACCCTCTGCAAGTAGGCATGGTGGAAGTCGTGTGTGACTCCATGACTTTAATTTCATGTGTTTATGAAGTAACTATGGTGAATTACGTTATGCTAAGATAGCATGTTTTTATGAGAATCTATGCAATGATAATTGATCATTGACATCTTGTTGATGCGATTTTTGTATCACTTACATAACATATTAGGATTTGAATATTCGATATGGGATATCAAACATGCAACTCCTCTCTTGAAAAGTTATTGCTCATGGGACATGAGTATAACTCCAATATTTCTTACACCGTTGGATACTCGCTCAGTTATATCGATGTGATTTGCTGGTAATCACGTCGGCGGCCTTACGCTATTCATTCAAGGATGACTTGGACTTTGGTGGAATGAAGGTGATGTGGCTCGGTTTGTGAAATGTGCGGGTGGCATATAATGTTGATGGTAGTGATGATGGAGAATGTGTCTGCCAAGGATGATGTTGATGGGAAAGCGATGGTTGTGGAAGGTGAATGGATGTATTCTAATACTTAACTTACTCCTCTAACTTCCTTCTCTCTAAACTTCAACTACCCAGCTACTCACTATTCTACTCCTACTCCTATGGATGGAAGGTTAGCAAATGGACAAGGATCGAACCTAATGAGAGCTGACCAGTGGCCTCACTTCCACAGGTGCAATGATTCAAAGGAATAATAAACTAGTTTACCACACAAAGCTTCCCAACCAGCCACTAGGATGCTAGTGGTCTAGTATTGATCCCTATCAAACATTTACCAATGCTACCATACAACTATCCATCTACTTTAACCTCACTTAAACAACTTGAAATGAAACCAACTTTAACAACTTGAAAAGAAATTTAACTAAGTGGAAGTAGAAAACATGCAATAATACCCAATGTTCTTAATCAACATGCAAATCGCAACAATGAAAACGAGAGCAATTTTGGTATTATCTTCGCAACAATTTCTCCAACACTTTACAAATGAGAGAAAATGGCCTTATATAGGGGCCAAAAATACAACGGACGGTGAAGATCAAAACAAGATCAACGATCCAGATTGGATCCTCAAAACCCTAATTAGGATTGCCACCCCATCGGCCAATGAGAAGCTGCCACCTCATCAATGGACCAATGAAAAAAGTGCAAAAAGTGGCAACCAATGAGAAGGCACCAAAATGGTGGCCAATCAGAAATAGACACTTGTCTTATTCTAGAAGAAAGGGAAATTACCACTTGGGCTTACATCAAATGATCTTCTAATATAAATCTTCCCTTTTCTTTCATTTTCTTAGCTAAGGCAATGAACTTAGCTAGCCTTTCGTTAACTTCTTCCATAGGAGGACAAGGTGTGTGCTTTGCCCTGAGTTCCACTGACTTCGCCACGCTGCTCACTGCTTGAAGTATCCTTTCGTGATCCTTCTCATATTCCTTTGCAAATCCAATAAAAGCATTGAGAGAGGGAAGGGTGCCCAAATGCTTCTTCCTGATGGCAACCTTTCCCAACTCATCCAACCTCGATCCAAAATCTGTCTCATTGATATCCTCTTTGCCAAGGGGGGATTGTCATTCCTTCAGTGTTTCCTTCATCTGTATCATGTCCACTGTACCGATATTGGTGTCGGTTATTCTCTTCATTTCGAGAAGAAGGGCATTTTGGGCATCATATCCTCTTTGTCTTTCTTAATCTTGTCCGCTTGGGATTTTTACTTACACTAACATCCTCCATGCTCGTCACCCTATTACGGGATGGTAGAGTGGTGGACCAGAAGGCAAGTAGAACCAAGGGAAGCAATCCTAAGACTAGAACGAAAGAAGGATGTCAGCTTAAGGACCCCTTGCAACTCTAGATGATGAAAATTCACTTTAACCAATAATCTTACAGCGACTTTTTGGAATTAGGACTTGACCTTAAGAACTTCAAATCCCTTGCAAATCAAAAATTTATCATGCAATTCACCTCCAAATAAAATTACCCAACCTAGGGCCAAAATCACAGCCTCTTTCAAAAATCATAATTTTATCTCCCACAAATTTCGGCACCCACAAATTTCGCCCTCCACAAGTTTCGGCCCCCAAATTTTGCCCTTCACAAGTTTCGGCTCCCACAAATTTCGGCAAGCAAGAAGAGTGCAGATCTGCTCTTGTAAAATCACCAACACCTTGAGAAGGAGAAGTGAGAAGTGAGGAAGAAATGGGAGAGAGGCCTCCTCTTATACCCAACTTTCTAATTTCCTCCAAGCTGGCCGACTTGGACCCTCGGAGAAAGAAAAACAAATAATTAATGCAAAATTATGGCCCACAATTAAATACATAGCTAAAATTAATTTTCCCATGATGAAAATTAACTTTTTAAATTGCCATTTGGACCAAAATTGCAAAAAGAAAATAAATAATGCCTTAGAGGTGTTAAATATTTCCATTTAATGAAGATTTAGTAATTAATACGTCATTAAAATTAGATTTTGGCTAGCCAAAAACCATTTTTTAATATTAAATTTACTAATTTCATTAAAGGCTAAAAGTTTTCAAGGCAAATTAATCCATTTAAAACCAATTTTTGCAATTTTAATTCAAATCGATTTAGCTAAGCAATTTTAGCATTTTAACACAAATAAAATTATTTCTCTAGAGCCTAAAAATTGATTTTGCAATTTGACTTCACCATCACAAAAATTAATTTTCTTCATCAAAAAAATAATTAAGATTTTCCAAAAGAACAAAATTAACATAAATTTCATTTTTTGAAAATTATCCAAATTTATACAGTTATGTCCAAATTTTCAAAAGAAAATGTCTAAGGACAAAATTCACAATTTTATCTTGCCAAGAGTTGTTCTTTAAAATTTGTTCGGCCTAAGGATGAAATTGGTGGCTCTAGAAAATCAAGTTGAAACCGGGTGAAAATAAATCTAACCCTCTCCCATTGGCTCGTACGAGGCGATCAAAAAAAAGGGGGGTCCCCAAAATTTTGGGGCGATGGTGTGAAAACCTCACAACATTTAGCATCAACCCAAAGAAATGTTCCTGAACATTTCAAGAAATAAGTAACTTAGAACAAAAATCTCAAGATGGCCTATCCGAAAATTTACTTAAGGGCGAGCACTCAACAAGGGAAAGAACTCTCAAGTTGAACCTAAGCACTTTGACCATAAGTTACGTGTGTGCAAATGATTTATTCCTCACTCGACAAGAACTCAATAATCTCTTAAATCCATTAAACTTAGCTATTATAATATCCTTACTTCAAAAGCAACCTGGATAGAGCCTCGCTGCCAGTCAGGCATCTATAGCCCCAACGGAGTTATCGCTGTAGCACCACAATCATGGTTCTACCTTTAGTGATTATTTTTATAGCACCGGTAGAGATGATTGCACACCCTTGAACCAAATTTCATCTTTATTTTCACTTTGATACTGCTTTTTCTCCTTTCTCATGATATTTTCTCTTTTTTCTTTTTCTTTTCAATCTTTTGTTTGGTTTGCAGGCAATGAAGCTTGCAGAGGGTTTGAAAGACCACAGTGGCGCTGAAGCAAGCGTATGATTTTTACTAAGTCAATTTCACTTCAAAATACCCAGAACTCAGAGCAATTAAGTGTGCATAGAATGTTGTAACCATGTCAAAGATAACTTAGGAACCTCTATCAAGTCTAACCCAAATCTAGTACAAGTCCTATCATAGACCAACAACTAAAGACATCCTTTAATCTCTGAACCTTGTTAAATGTATTCGAGAAATGAACAAGGCAAACTCTATTTTGTCACCAAAAATGTAAAATCTACACACCTCACCCACGAGTGACAACATGGAACCCCCTTTGCACTTGCAAAACCAAAACTGCTCCAACTAAGGGAAGAGTAAAAGATCTCAAGTCAAATGACCTAATGCAAATTTTACTCGAGATCCCTTACAACAACTAAACTAAACAACTAAAAGAAAAATACTCTAAACCCTTGGGCCAAATGGTCCAAGACAAACTCTACTCTAAAGAACAGAAAAAACAAACTAACTACCAACTGAAAGAAAACCTACTCTAACTATGTACAAGACTCTAAAGGGACAACACTAACTGATCTAATATACACTAGATCTAACATGGTTTCTCAAGCTGTTCAAAAGTAACAAGGTTTGGATGATAGTTCTCAATCTCGCAAACTCATCCTTGTACTTTGAAAAAAAATTGGTCACCTCAAACTCAAACTCTAGAAAATTATCATGCAAGATCAACAATTGAGGCAACTCATAGGGTCCATGATTAATCCATATACAAGTAGTTTCTCCAGAATTTCCATAATCAAAATAAAAACCTTTCAAACCTTTCATCTTTAAGAGCAAGGAAAGAAACAACCTGGTGTGACCCAAATTCAAATGGAACCTGCAAATTCTCCATGGCCTCAGGAAGTCAAAGTTGGTGGTGAACCATCCCAATAGCATCAACATCGAACTCATTGGTAGCCCAAGCAAGATCAATCTTGGAATCAAGCTCATGAAATATCGCCTTTGGAGGCTTGTCCCTGTGAACAGTGAACCATGAATCCTTGTGAATCTCCTCAAGTGTATCCTCAAAAATCAAGGAGTCCTTGATATTCTCCCCATCAAACACCTCTCCAAGTTGCTCGAGCACAATATCCAACTATAGCATCAACCTAAACTGTTCTTTGTTTTCCTTTGCCACGGGAGCAACTTGATCAGCACTCAACAATCCTTGCATATCCTCATCAATAGGAGCTTCATCATCTAGCACGTAATTTCCCTTTGAACTCTCTTCAGGAACATCTTGCCATTCTTTATGTAGACTCTCACCAAACATAGCACCTTCAAGACTAATAGGAGAACCATCATACGTCTTTGTGAATTGTCCATCAACTTCCATTTCAAGTGGCAAATTTTCTGGAGGTCGAAGTTGATGGTGAATCATGCCACCTCCTACAACTCGATCACCTTGAAGTGCCTTGGGCTATGATTCCTTTTGTATTTCTTTCATAGGATCTTCAAGCATCCCCCCAAAGAATGTGGTGGAGCTAGCATCTTGTATTGGTTTATCAAATTTTTCTTCATATCTTGATTCTCTTGTGATATTTGTAATTCCTTGTTCAACTTTCCCACCTAATTATCTTCCTCTTTAAGGATATTTGAAACTTCTTGCAACCCATTCTCAAGAGTCACCTTTTGAATTATACATGAAGGCTCACCAAAGATTTCCTTTTCGTCCACCTTTTGATGTTCCATTTGTAGTTCTTTGTGTGTCTTTACTTGTTGATTTTTTGCTTCATCAACTTGTTGAATCTCAACCTTCTGTCTGCCATGTTGATCTTCTCGTTTTAGATCCCCTGGGATTCTCTTTTCTACTTGTTCTAAGGCCACAAGGAGCAAGTTAACTCCGAGTGGAATGCATTGTGAATTCTGCACCAATTGGGTAATAATAGGTTCTCTGCTGATATTCGGTTACCCGACTCCATTCCTTACTGTACAGTTTTAGTCACAAAGTTCTTGAAGCTCTCAAACATGCCTTCACCCTCATCGGATGAAGCATCTGGATCTAACTCAATCAAGATCTCGGTGGAATCCTTTCCTTTTCTTACCATCTCCTCTCTCTCTTGGATAAATTCAATTGTTCCCTCGATTTTATTGTCAACCTCTCCATCTTGTGATATAATGTGTAAAGGTTCATCCACTTGGTTATCTTGAACATTAGAATCAACCATATCATCTTGATAAATCTTACCCTTTTCATTCTTTGGTGTCCAATTTGAAAGTTGAAATAAATGTTTACCACCCCCTACTGATATTTCCTCATACCAACCCAATTGAAACTTGACCAAGTCAATGGTGTCTTGGCAAGATGGGCAAGTAGACTCTGAATATATGAGACTATATGCAAGGCACCAATAACTTTTTCCACATGTGTTTTTTGATTCCCTATTGATATCTTCTCTGAAAACAAGAAAATCTTCCTCCGAATGGACAAAGATTGTAGGCGCATGTATTTGTGAAAAAGAAAATTTTCCTCTTAATACCATGTCCACTCTTAAGAGAAACACCAAACAATCCATCTCCCCATGATCCGTAGTACCATGTATCCTACATTTCCTTGGTGCTGCAAGTTGAGACAAATTCAATGGAGATAACCTTTTGTTCAAATCAGACCAAATGGGATGAACGTCCACTCGCCTATCCATTGAGAAACCTTTCTTCTTTTTTAAAAATTTTTGAATTTTTTGATTTTTGACTTTAAAAGAGATCTCTCATCTCAAATCTAGCTTTGAAACCTCATTCCTCGTCATGCTCTAAATTTCCAAGTTGATCCGAAAATGAAAATCATTCAACCCTCCTTCTAGCGCCAGATAATGTTGATGTGAGTTTTGTATCACTTACATAACATATTAGGATTTGAATATTCGATATGCGATATCAAACATGCAACTCCTCTCTTGAAAAGTTATTGCTCATGGGACATGAGTATAACTCCAATGTTCCTTACACCGTTGGATACTCGCTCAGTTTTATCGATGTGATTTGCTGGTAATCACGTAGCCGGCCTTACGCTATTCATTCAAGGATGACTTGGACTTTGGTGGAATGAAGGTGATGTGGCTCGGTTTGTGAAATGTGCAGGTGGCAGATAATGTTGATGGTAGTGATGATGGAGAATGTGTCTGCCAAGGATGATGTTGATGGGAAAGCGATGGTTGTGGAAGGTGAATGGATGTATTCTAATACTTAACTTACTCCTCTAACTTCCTTCTCTCTAAACTTTGACTACCCAGCTACTCACTATTCTACTCCTACTCCTATGGATGGAAGGCTAGCAAATGGACGGGGATCGAACCTAATGATAGCTGACCAGCGGCCTCACTTCCACAGGTGCAATGATTCAAAGGAATAATAAACTAGTTTACCACACAAAGCTTCCCAACCAGCCGCTAGGATGCTAGTGGTCTAGTATTGATCCCTATCAAACATTTACCAATGCTACCATACAACTATCCATCTACTTTAACCTCACTTAAACAACTTGAAATGAAACCAACTTTAACAACTTGAAAAGAAATCTAAGTGGAAGTAGAAAACATGCAATAATACCCAATGTTCTTAATCAACATGCAAATCACAACAATGAAAAAGAGAGCAATTTTAGTATTATCTTCGCAACAATTTCTCTAACACTTTACAAATGAGAGCAAATGGCCTTATATAGGGGCCAAAAATACAACGGATGGTGGAGATCAAAACAAGATCAACAATCCAAATTGGATCCTCAAGACCCTAATTAGGGTTGCCACCCCACCGGCCAATGAGAAGCTGCCAGCTCATCAATGGACCAATAAAAAAAGTGCAAAAAGTGGCAACCAATGAGAAGGCACCAAAATGGTGGCCAATCAGAAATAGACACTTGTCCTATTCTAGAAGAAAGGGAAATTGCCACTTGGGCTTACATCAAATGATCTTCTAATATAAATCTTCCCTTTTCTTTCATTTTCTTACCTAAGGCAATGAACTTAGCTAGCCTTCTGTTAACTTCTTCCATAGGAGGACAAGGTGTGTGCTTCGCCCTGAGTTTCGCTGACTTCGCCACACTGCTCGCTGCTTGAAGTATCCTTTCGCGATCCTTCTCATATTCCTTCACAAATCCAATAAAAGCATTGAGAGAGGAAAGAGTGCCCAAATGCTTCTTCTTGATGGCAACCTTTCCCAACTCATCCAACCTCGATCCAAAATTTGTCTCATTGATATCCTCTTTGCCAAGGGGGGATTTTCATTCCTTCAGTCTTTCCTTCATCCGTATCATGTCCACTATACCGATATTGGTGTCGGTTATTCTCTTCATTTTCGAAAAGAAGGGCGTTTTGGGCATCATATCCTCTTTGTTTTTCTTAGTCTTGTCCGCTTGGAATTCTCACTTGCACTAACATCCTCCATGCTCGTCGCCCTATTATGGGATGGTAGAGTGGTGGACCAGAAGGCAAGTAGAACCAAGGGAAGCAATCCTAAAACTAGAACGAAAGAAGGATGTCAGCTTAAGGACCCTTTGCAACTCTAGATGATGAAAATTCGCCTTAACCAATAATCTTACAGTGACTTTTCGGAATTAGGACTTGACTTTAAGAACTTCAAATCCCTTGCAAATCATAAATTTATCATGTAATTCACCTCCAAATAAAATTACCCAACCTAGGGCCAAAATCGCAGCCTCTTGCAAAAATCATAATTTTATCTCCCACAAATTTCGGCTCCCACAAATTTCACCCTCCACAAATTTTGGCCTCCACAAATTTCGCCAAGCAAGAAAAGTGCAGATCTGCTCTTGTAAAATCACCAACGCCTTGAGAAGGAGAAGTGAAAAGTGAGGAAGAAATGGGAGAGAGGCCTCCTCTTATACCCAACTTTCTAATTTCCTCCAAGTTGGCCGACTTGGACCTCGGAAAAAGAAAAACAAATAATTAATGCAAAATTATGGCCCACAATTAAATACATAGCTAAAATTAATTTTCCCATGATGAAAATTAACTTTTTAAATTGCCATTTGGACCAAAATTGCAAAAAGAAAATAAATAATGTCTTAGAGGTGTTAAATATTTCCATTTAATGAAGATTTAGTAATTAATACGTCATTTTAGATTTTGGCTAGCCAAAAGTCATTTTTCAATATTAAATTACTAATTTCATTAAAGGCTAAAAGTTTTCAAGGCAAATTAATCCATTTAAAACCATTTTTTACAATTTTAATTCAAATCGATTTAGCTAAGCAATTTTAGCATTTTAACACAAATAAAACTATTTCTCTAGAGCCTAAAAATTGATTTTGCAATTTGACTTCACCATCACAAAAATTATTTTTCTTCATCAAAAAAATAATTAAGATTTTCCAAAAGAACAAAATTAACATAAATTTCATTTTTTGAAAATTATCCAAATTTATACAATTATGTCCAAATTTTCAAAAGAAAATGTCTAAGTACAAAATTCACAATTTTATCCTGCCAAGAGTTGTTCTTTAAAATTTGTTCGGCCTAAGGATAAAATTGGTGGCTCTAGAAAATCAAGTTGAAACCGGGTGAAAATAAATCTAACCCTCTCCCATTGGCCTGTAAGTGCCCAAGGCTCAAAATTCTCGAAAAAATCAAAATTGTTGGACAATCCAAAAATTTGCTTAAGTGATCAAAAAAAAAGGGGGTCCCCAAAATTTTGGGGCGATGGTGTGAAAAACTCACAACACATCTTTGATTGCAGCTATGTGTGTCTGTCATACTAAAGATCTCTCTTTTGCTAAAAGGGAGTGTTGAAGATTGTAGCTGCAATAGAGATCTTTATCTCTGATTTTTTCCATATGTTGAAATAGAAATAATATTTGAGTCAACAACTAGAGAATATATTCATGATAATATTTGAGATAATATTATTTTGAGAGACATGTGTCATGCGAAGAGTCATGCGTTTGGAAATATGAAAAGACTTGGTTTTTGGAAATTGAAGAGACCTTCAATTGTGATGTGAAGAGTCTCTCAATTCTATATATATGAATGATTACTTTGTGTAGATATACCATATCAAAAGAAAGCATAGTACTTGAACATTTTACTATCAAGAAAAGAGATAGTTTTTGGTGTGGCTAGGTTTTTCCCTTCAAGTTAAAGGGTTTCCCCACGATAAATGTTTTGTGTCTTTTGTATCTATTTTTTTCTTTTGTTTATCTTTATTTCTAAGCTAAACATTAACAAAAGGAAGTTAAGAAGTTAAGTTATCCCAAGCTATTTGGTAAAGTTGAAGAATCTACTATGGACAATGCCACATGGTAAGGAGCAGATATCTTTGATCATCCCTAGTTAAATTTGCTTGAGGACAAGAAATTTTGGAAAGGGTGTATAGTCATGCACCCACCCACATTTAAACATTCCCAACTAAACAAAATATCCATTGATCCCAGGAAATCTTAAAATGGCATTCAATCCATTGATAGAAATAGTAAAGCAATTACTTGAACAGCTACTATCTCATTCAAACAAAGAATAAATAAATATTAACTATAAAGTTAAGAGGCATCCCAAGGGTTATGACCATTAAAGAATATGCATATATAAGAAAAAAAAAATTAAGGTAAGAGGAATTCAGAGCAGATATAATTATTTTGTGTTTCCCACATGATCTATGAATTAAAAGAAAAAAAAAATTAAGGTAAGAGGAATTCAGAGTAGATATACTTATTTTGTGTTTCCTACATGATCTATGAATTAAAGATTCGGCAATCTTAAAAAAAACCCCTCATAAATCAAAGATTCAGCAATCTTGAAGATGTAACCCCTCATAAATCAAAATTCAAGGACAAAACCCCTTAGTTTATTAATCAAATTAGAGGGCAAAAGCCCCAACTTTAGCAGAAATATTTCAAGACATTTGTACAAAGATCTACCTGCAAATTGTAAAAAAGATTACTGCAGATATCCAGGAAAATAAGTTTTATAGTTTCAAAATAATATTATAAATTGTAAATAAGACTTAAATATATATAGAGAGAGAGAGAGGGAGAGAGAGATATAAAAATTATAGTATAAGGACAAAATAATATTTGTAATTAAATGAGTATGGGATATTTATTTAAAAGAAGATAAAGGAGTTCTAGGACGGGACATTAGATTTGAGGATCACCCTTCTGACTATAGTATGGTTATGAATAAGTGTCAAGAGCCAGTAAAGGTTTTTAAACCTCACTTAGCCTCCAATGCTCGGTACAAATTACAAAGTGCTTTCATTCCATTTTTGAAAGGCATATTGCAAGTCAAGATGGGTTCTGTAACCACTAGAGAGTGCTGGCATAATGTATCTCAGGAATTTGAAGAGTTTTATAACCATTTAAATCCCCAATTTAAAGTATTTCAACAAGTTGAATAGGTTTTAGAGCCACTCAAGAGCTCAAATAAGCGTTTGATGTTTTTCCTTAAGTACGTTACTTTTTATTTATTATAAGACATGAAAAACACATCAGGTGCTACCATTTGCTTCAAACTATTAGAAATCTCTGACAAAATTATAGCAATGAACCTTTTACCACTTTTTTTGCAAGATTTAGATAAGTTGTGAGAGAACAATCAGGAGCCAACAAAGATCATGTCTCCACTCCATAAATTTCATAGCTTTCAACTAGAAGCCATTTTATCTTGAAAATTGACCACATTACACAGAATGCCCTCTGTGAATTTATTTTGCTCCAACTTTAATGAAACTCCTAATTAAATTGTTTCTCCAAACCACTGGCAGAAAATTTTTATTTTAATTTATCCCAAATGAAAAGTAATCTGGCTCCTAAATTTGCCATATTGTGTGCAATAGAGACATGATCATCTCTGACAAACTATCTCAATGCAGCTCAAAAATATCCTTGGATTTAATTGTTTTTGTGAGTTACCGTACTATACAACAGTTTCCAATATGGTGATTAAATGAATGAGCAACTCTCCTTCAGGCTGAAGCACAAATTCAAAGCTTGATGCAATTAAACTTTACATAAAAGATCAATTTATTTATCATAATGTGTTTGATATATGACAATCATTACCAGTTTTGACACAAATGTTTAAAAATTTGGGTGAAAGCAATATGGAGCTAACAAATAGTAAATTCAAACTTGATAAGTTGGAGATATTTTCTACAGCAAGTCAACTGTGATAATGCTATCAGGATTGAACGGTTTAGTTTTTGAGTCAAATTCATTGACCCCTGTCTCATGAGCACTAGTTCACAATACCCATCTCTCATGAGAATGAATGGAATACTTAGCACTCATTGCATCTAGGTGTAAAAATACTGGAACTTCCTAGGAGGGTCACCTATCCCAGTATCACTCCAACTCAAGTGTTCCTAACTATGGTTTCTTCCTGATTAAGGCCACATTGCTTGCAAGCCCATTTACAAAACCTTCAGCAAGTGTCATGTCTTACAAACTATACATTATAAAGCCCCTTAAGCTCATCAATTGATTAATAGGAGATATTTTCCATATGAAGTCAAATTGTGATATTGCATCAGGATTCAGCTGTTGTATAGTTTTTGAGTCAAACACAATGAGTTAATGGTTCACACAAATTTATCTCTCATGAGAATGAATGGAACATTTAGCACTCATTGCATCTAGGTGACGCTGACAGAAATGAAGCGAAATTTGTAGAGTAACAAATTAGAGATACCCTCCTCTCTCCTATACCAAATATTCTTAGTAACTATGCCAGAATCTCACACGAGATTTACCTCATAATTGTTCTTAAAATAACAGTTACTCTTTACCGTTCTTTAAAGAAAATAAGTAATAAGCCGGGAAGAACATTTTAATTACCTGTAGTACAATTTTGGAATCTTTTAGTAGCTCCCCCTCTGTTTCACTTACTTGTGCACTTATGCTCGCCTTATTTGATTTGGCAGAAGCCCGCACTGTAAGCCAACTTTCTCCTCTTGAGCGGACTCTCTCTATGTAACTGGGTTTCCTTGCATTACAACGTTTGGCCCAATTAACTGAAGAAACTGTGTGTCCCCGAAAAACGTTACACGAAGAAGATAATACACCTGAGGTGTCAAAGTGTCTTGCAGTTTCCAGAGGAATTATCATTTTTCCTCCTGACATGCACTTTGTTATGCTTCTACCCAAAGGAACTAGTCCTGGTAATTCTACTTATGTGTTTGAGTGTTAATTGCAGTGTGGATAAGAGATTGTTGTAGAATGGGTGAGGAGTCTTGCTTCTGTCCACAGAATCAATGAACCTCTATTAAAAGATGTAGCTCTCATCAGGACAAACGTATCCCAAGCTTTATTGCAGACTTTCCAATTTGTGCAATGTTATGGGAATTGAATAGTAAATTTATAAACTAGTTTTTATTAATTTCTAATTTTTAATGAACTCATTATTAGGATCAAGTTTTTTTCATAGGCTCTTTAGCTAAACAAGAGTTGTGTGATACAGCTAGAGTCCTTGCCTTGTGTAATTGACTAAAATGTATAATAAATGTGATTTAAATTTAGGAGCTAATGCAAAAAATTCTAACATTATATATTATCCACATTGTCTACATCTACATGTAGTGGATAGGAAAATAAGTAAGTTTGATTATTTTATTCTATTTTGTTTTCATGTGTAAATTTGAGATAATGTAAACAATTGTTTAAATTGTTTAAAACATTATTCATTGAATTCTAAATTTAGTTTATCAAAAATTTCTAATGAAATTTGAAATTTGAAATTTATAATCATTGAGTATTATTGTTTTTAATAAAATATATTTCATTAAAAAAATATTTTATTTGTAAATTTAAAGTAAAAAAGAACAATATGAAATTTAAATTATAATAGTTTAATAAGTCAAATGAAAATTGAAAAATTAAAAATAAAAGATAATTTCTTACAATACGATTATATAAAATTTTAGTTTGTATTTTTAATGTAGACAATTGTTAAATAGTTCAAAATAACTAATTAATAATAAAAAATTAAACAATAATGTAGTATTTTTTAATATCATTAATTATTTAATCAAAAATTAATTTTTAAATCAATACATTTGATTGTTATTTTTTTTATAATTTATTTTAATATCGATTTTTTTAAAAGCTTTTTAATATTGACACAACTTATTAGTCAGGTGATAGGGCAGAGGAATTATTGGTATTGAGGCTCTAGAATCGAGAGCCACCAAGATGTACAAACAATAATAAATAAAATCATTTAATACACTTTTATCCTGCCTTGCCAGGTGGTTGATTTCTAGATTTTTTTTTTTTGCTTAAATTTTTTAACATGAAAAAATAGAGAGAGAGAGAGAGAGAGAGAGAGAGAGAGGTGGGGACTGATTTTAATCCGATTATTTTATTTAACTACTATAGATAGATTGATAGAAAGAAAATAAGATGGGTGATATCTTTTTTGAGGTACTTATAGCACTAATATAATTTATGAACATAGACACCTTTCACCTTTTTTGAGGTACCTATCACACTGGGACAATTTATGAAAATAGGCATCTCTACAAGGATATCTCTTTACTTATTATAGCAATCGTAAGAAGAATGAAAGATATTATTATTATTATTTTATTATAGTTAATCTATAATAGTAATCTATAATTATTAAATATTAATGATATATTATATATTTTATATTTTTATTTTAAAATTTTAGTTTGCATTAGCATTAGCATAAGTTTTATCATTAAGATTATATTATAATTTGAAATAGAGCAAAGATTGAAGTGGAAGCTCATATATATACATACATACATACTGTTGAGATATGATTGAAAAGATCATTTGAATGGAAAGATTGTTGTAAAAAGAATATGTGTTTTCAATCATTGTTTTGTCACTGATGTCAAACTTGTTATATGCTAGTAAGACAATTGCTTATATGTTTCAAGCACTATCACTTAATTGATTGATGAAGAGGATTTGATCAACAAAATGTAACAAAAGTACCTAGAGGAAAGGTTGAGTTATGATTACGTATTGAAGTGCAAGAATTAGTTAAGATAGTGATAACATAATGTATTGATGATCTACTTGAGGTTACGAAATGATTGGCTACACTTAGAAAGTTCAAAAGAATAAGGTTGAACAAAGTTCATTTGCTAAGCTTGACCAAGTTGATAGAAGGTGTTGAGAAAAGTTAGTGCAAGCCGAGAAAAATGTCAGTTGGAGCCGAGTGAAAGCAATTTCTAGTGGATGTTGAGTAAGTTAGTAGGTGCCAAGAAAGATAGTAGAAGTCGAGTGATTTTCAGTTGATGCCGAGTGATTTTACAATAAATGTCGAGTAACACAGTATGTGTCGAGCATTAGTAAATTGATAATGCTAAGTTGTTGCATTATGAATAAGATTGAAGATTTGCCAAATAAAAATTAACAAGTTTGTTTTCTTGGAACTTGTAAATCAGGAGGAAGATAAGATTGATGGGTTGGAGGCATAAAATCTTATGTAAACCGTTTTGAAGGCGAATTCAAATGGATTCTAGGAGAAGCTTCTAGAGAAGACAAGATATGGGGTGGATACATTGTATCCTACCTAATCCATCGAAATCCCTAATTTTTGAGATGGATAATAAGTGGAAAAAAGAGTTCTAAAATTCCTATATGTAGGGATATCTAGTCATGAAGTAGAGAGGTTAGAGAGTTTTGGCTGCAAAAAATCTAACAAGGAGAAGGAAGAGGGTTTGCTTCAACAAGTGACCCAAGAGAAGAAGTTTGCAATGGTGAACTAAGCAAGAAGGCTTAAAGAGGATGAATTCTTGAAGAATGAACAAGCTGTCAGAGCTGCAAAGATTGGAAGCCAAGTAGAGTTGAGGACTTAATAGTGATCTGTAATCTGCAAGTAAGGTTGTAAGTTGTATTAGATCAAAGCTCTACTATTACTTTCTAACAATTGTATCAGATTAGGGTAAATCCCTTGAAGAAAGGTTGACTTAACAGTCATTGGAAAATCCTTTAACTAGGTGGCATTCCAAGTGAATGGCCTAAAGTCCTCTAACAAGGCTCACTTTTAATAGGGTGATTGAAATCCCTTAACTGAGTCACATTTAATAGTATGTGTTGTAACCTTTAACAGGGCATCACTTCAAAAGAGTGTTGATTGATATGTTGTAAAGTCTTCTTTTTCAAATTAGGTTTCCATGTTAAATCATTGTGTCAAGTGTGTTGATTGATATGTTGTATTTTATGCTTTATATTTATGCATGTTAATGTTACAATAACATATCAGTTTTGGTTAACACATAATGGATGGATGCATGGTTAAGAATGATATATGGGTTCATTGAATTGTGAAAAGTTTTATTTTGTATATTTGGACCTTGAATAACTGATTCACCCCCCCTCTCAGTTATTCCAAAGAATTCAAACAATTGGTATCCGAGCGTAGTTGCTTAAGAGGATTAGTTTTAAGGTACTAAAAGCATAAAGATCAAGATGTCAAAAAGAGAGCTACCCAAAGTAAACTGAGATAAATTTTTTGCATGGCAAAGTTTGATGAAGCCACACCTTGGAGGACTTGAAGATTATGTATAATCTTGCATTTTAGTAGCACATGTTGATCCATCAGGAGCCCTAACTACTGAAGATTTGAAGAAAAGGAAGGAGCACAATCAGGCTATGTTGGAGATTGCCTTTGCCCTAAGCTATGCTGAGTTTGATGATATCAAAGACCTTAAAAGTGCAAAGCAGATGTGGGATGCCCTAGACACCATCTATGGAGGAGACAAAAATGTTCAAAGAGCCAAGTCAGAGAGCCTCAGAGGTAAGTTTGATGATATGAGAGTGGAAGAAGGTGAAAACATTGCTCAATATGTTGCTAGAATAAAAGCAATAAAAGGTGTTAGTGGTAAAATAGATGATGATACTGTGCTAAGTAAAGTCTTGAGAACATTGTTGCTTGTGTATACCATTAGAGTGTTTTCAATCCAAGAGTTAAGATGTATGCCAGTAAATGATCTAACCCTTGAAGGTCTAGTAGGAAGACTCGATACTTTTGAGTTATCTAATTTTGACAAAGTTACAGTCCAAAAAGTATTGAATCAACTTTCAAAGCCAAATTGTTATTGAAAGATTCTGAGGAGGTGAAGCCAAAGAAGAAGAAAAGAAAGATAAAGTATGCGTCCAGTGACAACAGTACATATGAGGAAGACATTGAACAATTGGAAGCATTACTGGCTAGAAAATTTCATAGAGGAAAAGGCAAATTCAAAGTTAAGCTATCTATCATTTGTTTTAATTTCAATGAAGTTGGCCATATTGCAGCAAGATGTACATAGAAGAAGAACTTTAGAGAAGGGAAAAAGCACACAAATAGAAGAGAAGATGATGGAAGAGATTACAGAGATGAAGGCAAGAAGTCATGCTACATTGCTAATGAACATGACTTTGATGAAAATGATAATGAAGTGGTATATGTTGCAATGAAGGATGAATCAGATGAGGATGAGGCTACTGCACTTATGACTTATGTGAACAAGAATGACAAATGGATCATTGACAATGGATGCTCACATCACATGACTAGAGATAAAAGTAAGTTCATTACCTTAACTTGTTATGATGGAAATAGTGTAAGATTTGGTAATGATGCACCATGTTTAATAAAAGGAAAGGGGTCTATCAAGCTCACAGACAAGATTTCATGTGACAATGGTTATTATGTTGAAGGATTGAATTATAACTTGTTAAGTGTGTCACAATTGAATAATTTGGGGTACAAAGTTGAGTTTGAAAAGAAATCAGCCAAGATATATGATACAAATGGAATTTGATTGGAAAAGGTGATCAAACTAGGAGTAATCTGTTCTATTTGGATATAGAAAATGCTACTTGTTTTATTGCAAAATTTGATGATGTATGGCTTTGGCACAAGAGATTATGTCATGTTAAATTTGATAATCTGATTAGTATCAGCAACATGAAAAGAGTTAGAGGTTTGCCTAAGTTGAAGAAAACAGAAAAATATAATGTACAAACAATGTCAGCTAAGCAAGATGACAAAGTCAAGTTTTAAAAGTAAAGCTTATACCTTTAAGGAAATACTTGAAATTGTTCATACTGACTTGTGTGGACCTATTGAAGTGCAAAGCTACAAAGGAGATAGGTATACAATATTGCTTGTTGATGATTACTCTAGGATGATGACAGTCATGTTTCTAAAATTTTAAAAAAATGCTTTTCAAATGTTTAAATGGTATTTGGCAAGAGTTGAAAAAGAAACAAGTAAAAGCTTGAAATGTTTGAGATCAGACAAAGGAGGTGAATTCACTTCACATGAATTTGAGATGTTCTGCAATGACAGAGGAATCAAGAGACAGACATCAACACCTAACACCCCCCCACAAAATGGAATTATTGAAAGAATAAATAGGTTTGTAATGGACTATTCCAAAACACTCATGATGGAGAAACATGTTTCTCTAAAATATTGGAGAGAAGCTATAAGTACTATCGTATACACCTTGAACCATGTGCAAGTAAAGAAAGGTACTCACTCAACACCTTTTGAACTATGGTATGGTCATCCACCTAATGTGAAATATTTTAAGGTATTTGGAAGCAAATGCTATATTCTTAAAGATGTTAGGAGTGGAAAGTTTGATTCAAAGAGCGAAGAAGGTACATTCCTTGGGTACTCCACAAGAAGTAAAGCTTATAAGTGTTTAATTAATAACACTAACAAAATTGTGGAAAGTGCAAATGTGAATTTTGATGAGTTTACAGAAGCACATGAGGCTAAACCTACAAAAGAACCAGAAGATTACAAGACATTTGTATACTATTATGAAGGAATGCTTACTGAAGAAGATGCTACAAATCATGCAGCCAATCAACAGCAAGTCTCAAAAATTTCTAAGTCACATCCTATGAATGTTGAGTTGCAAAATGAGGAGAATGCACAATCTTAATCTAAGATTGGCACACATGAAAGAGATTCTGAAACACTTGATAGAGATGCACATAGTGATACTAAAGCCGAGAGATAGAATGCAGCCACAAGAATTGATCCAAGACTATCCAAATATGTCAAAAGACACCATCCTGCAGATCAAATCATTGGGACAAAGATGCAAGGCCAATGACAAGAAATAGGTTTAGAAGTGAATCATGTTTGTTAAGTATGAAGGAACCTAAGACAGTGAGAGATGCATTGGAAGATGATGATTGGTACAAGGCTATGGAAGAGGAAATTCAGAAGATAGAAAAGAACAAGACTTGGAGCCTAGTTCCTAGACCAGAAGACAAGAATTTAATTGACACAAAATGGGTATTTAGAAACAAGCTAGTGAGAATGGTGAAGTGACAAGAAACAAAGCAAGACTAGTTTGCAAAGGGTATGCACGAGAAGAAGGAATTGACTATGGTGAAACATTTGCCCCTATTGCAATAATGGAAGGAGTAAGAATTTTGCTTGCTTATGCTGCATACAAAGGTTTCCAAGTTTATCAGATGGATGTTAAGTCTACATTTCTGAATGACATATTAAAAGAAGATGTCTACATAAAATAGCTAGAAGGATTTGTGGATAAAAACAATAAAAACATGGTATGTAGACTACACAAAGCCCTATATGGATTGAAATAAACACCAAGAGCATGGTATGAGAGACTTCATACTTATCTTGTTAAGATTGGATTTGAAAGGACATATGATAACAAAAATTTGTACATGAAGATAGATAAAGAAAAAGGTATACTATTATCTGAAATATTTGTTGATGACATAATATTTGAAGGTCAAGATGCTTTGTGTAAAGATTTTGTAAATCAGATGAAACAGGAGTTTGAAATGTCAATGTTTGGTGAGATCAAATTCTTTGTAGGATTAAAAGTCTATCAAATGAAGTATGGTGTATATATCACTCAGTCAAAATATGTCAAGGAGATATTGAAGACATTTGGACTTGAGGATTCAAAACTAGTAAGTACACCTACGTTAACAACACTCAAGCTATCAAAGAATAATGATTCAGCTGAGGTCAATCAAACATTGTACATATCCATGATTGGCAAATTTCAATATGTAGTACACAACAGACCTGATATTGCATTAGTTGTGGGGATAGTTGCTAGATTCTCTGCTAACCCTAGAGAGAATCATTTGATGGTTGTGAAAAGAATAATGAGATACTTGAAAGGAATGTAAGAGTATGGTTTATACTATAAGAAGAATGAAAATTTTGAACTGAAAGCCTACACTGATGTTGATTGGGCTTGAAATATTGAAGACAAAAAAAGCACCAGTGGAGGAGCATTTTTCTTAGGCAAAATACTTGTTACATGGATAAGTAAGAAGCAAATTTGTACTTCCCAATCTACTTCTGAAGTAGAGTATGTTGTTGCTCCTATTAATTGCACAAACATTGTATGGATCAACTAGCTACTTAAGGGAATGAAGGAAGAAATCACTGAACCAGTGACACTTTATTGTGATAATATAAGTGCTAAAAATATATCAAACAATCTTATAATGCATACAAAGACAAAGCACATTGCAATAAAGTATCATTATGTAAGGGAGTTGGTTGAAGACAAAGAAGTGAAGATGGAATATATCAACACAAAGGAGCAAATTGCTAATATCTTCACCAAAGCATTACCTAAGGATTCTTATGAGTATCTAAGAGGTAAATTAGTGGTGATACCCCTATCAAAGACTATGTAAAAGACAGAGGGAGTACATTGCATCAAACAAAGCTGACACTCATTTTATACAAATCAATGCAGTGGATTTTACTTTAGGAAATTGCCTAAAGTAATCACAGAGCTAGAATTTCAAATTAGTCATAAGCAAGGTGACTATCATGTCCCCTATTCAAATAATTTAAAAAAAAAAAAAAAAAACTTTGTTAAGGCAGGCAGGCTCCAAAAAGGTGAAATTTCGGAAAAAGGGGTTAATCTTTGGAAACCAATGGACTAATAAATAAAAATTATTATTAAATTCTATTTTATTAACCCCTCTTGGACGTGAGTTAGGGTTATGCCCTCTTTAAAAGGGGTTTGGAGGCATTTTGGGCTCATTCTACATCTTGATTCTTGCTAATTTTCTTGTTGTTCTTCAGAGGCTGCCAAACCTGTGGAGAAGGAGACCTAAGAACAGGAGTTTGCAGGTTTCCAAGAAGGCTAAGGATGGGAGTTTGAAGCCATTCCATGTGCATGCTCATACAGAGTTTTCCTTTGTGCTGAATAGTGCCGATTTGGGTGTTTTCGGGGTTGTTTTTGGTTTGAGTTTGGGTTTTCAATTGAGTGTTTCATATCAGTTAGGTTTGCTGTTGTATTTCAGACTTTATGATGTTAAAATAGAGCTGAATATATGTATTGGGTCATGATTAAACTTTTGAGATAGTTTATGAGTGTTTTGTGGTGTTTCCGGGCATTTTTGTGTTAATTTTGAGAGCCCGATTGAGCATAGTTTTGCCCTACATTTGTGAGCTGTTGTGTAAAGGCTATACAAATCTGGAAATGTCATTTTGTAGGCTGTTATGCTGCTGAAATTTCTGTAAAAATGTCCATTTTCAGATTTATTAATAATTTGTGAAGTTGGAAATTCTTCCAAGACATCCAAAATACTCAGAAGCAAACAGTGGATGGTTTGGCGGAAACTAGAGAGGCTTTGTGAATATTGACAGAAAAATTACAAGGAATTGCATCTATTAATGAGAAAGGAAGCACTTCAGAGGAGCCGAGAAATGGGAGATCCACACCATCTAAATCAACCAAATCTATTTTCTTGCCTGCAGATGAGCCACCGGTACCAAATCCAGCCATTAATCCAGTGGAAGAGGTTACAGGTAATTTGATTACATTAAGAGCTACTTACAATGGCTTAGATGATGACTTTCGTAGTTCAGTTCCTTTTAGAGAATATGTGGATATGATGAACGCTTTGATGCCTAATAAAGAGAACAGGAGGGAGCATGACACAAGTGGAAGAGAGCTCAAAAATAAAATAAGCAAGTTTACAGCACCTACTTTTGATGGAACAAATAAAATTTCAGCTAGAGTATGGCTACAAAAATTACAAACTTTCTTCACACTTAACCCCATGAAAGAGAGTGATGCTATTCAATTTGCAAGTCTACACTTGGAAGATGCAGCCTATGATTGGTGGTATCATGGAATGACTACTCAAGGTCACGATCAGGTAACTACATTTGAAGATTTCAGTCAAAGGGTGATAGATAGATTTGACCTCAAGGATGATGAAGAGTACTTTAAAGAATTGTCAAAGTTGAAGCAAACCAAATCAGTTAATGAGTATATAGAAGAATTTCAAAAAGTGGCTGTTATGGTACCTGATATGAGTGAAAAGAGGATCATTTATCTTTTTCTTGATGGTTTAGAAGATTCTATTAAGGGTTTGGTTAAGGCTTTCTCACCCTCAACCTTACAGGAAGCTATCAAAAGAAGCTTGCAACTTGAAACTTGCGTGCCTATGAAATCAATCACTAATCAAAAACCCCCAAATCTTTGGCAACATAAGGGAATTTTCAGAAAAAGACTTTCCCAACACTACCACCAAAAGATGTGACAAATGTGGCAAAAAAGAAGGTAGATGAAGAGACTAGGAGTGAATTACGAAGGAAAAAGCTTTGTTTTACTTGTAGAGAACCATGGGTTCCAGGACACAGATGTTTGGGGAAAGGTCAAGTGCACTATATTGAAGTTGCTTCAGAATCTGATTCAGATGAGCATGAGGAATTTCATGATACTAAGGAGGAGCTAGAAGAAGAGAAAGTAAAAGAAATCAGCAAGGATGGCACTTTAGCAGCATTATCAGGAGTCCCAAGATACCATCCCTTCCGAATTCGAGGGGTACTAGCAGGGCAAAGGTTGACTGTTCTTCTTGATAGTGGGGCAACTCACAATTTTATTGATGAGGGATTTGTCATGAAAAGAGGGCTTAAAGCAGAAGATTTTGAGGGATTCAATGTTACTGTAGCTGATGGATTCACTATACCTTGCACACGGGTGGTGAAACAACTCAAGATGACCTTAGGAGATTATGAGTTATGTGATGACTTCTATGTGGTTGGTATTGGGGAGACAGATCTTGTATTGGGTGTTCAATGGTTGCACTCTATCAGAGGCTATTACATGAACCATCAAACTATGGAGTTTAAATTTCATTCCAATGGGAAAGAAGTCATATTGAGAGGGTTATCGAATGGAGCACCTAAGGCGGTCTCTGCAAAGAGGATGGAGAGGACTTTTCGAAGAGGACAAGTAACATGGGCAGCAGGAGTCATAATCCAACCAACAAGCTCTCCAAAGAATCAAGGTAATTTCCATTTTGAAATTCAAAATATTCTTGATAAGCATAGTATAGTTTTCAATGATTTGCCTCCAGGATTACCACCAGATAGAGGTTTTGAGCATGTTATAGAGTTAGAACAGGGTGCCAAACTAGTTATAACAACCCCATACCACCATCCAAGAGGTTATAAGGAAGAAATTGAAAAAACTATTAAAGAACTCCTGGACATGGGATTCATAAGGCCTAGCTCTAGTCCATTTGCATCATCTGTGGTACTTGTCAAGAAAAAGGATGGTACAATGAGAATGTGTATAGACTACAGGGCTCTAAACAAGAAGACCATAAAAAATAGGTATCCCGTACCACGCATAGATGAACTCATTGATGAGTTACATGGTGTTGTATACTTCTCAAAAATTGACTTAAGATCAGGCTACCATCAAATTCGAATGAGGAGTGAAGATGTGGAAAAGACTGCTTTCAGATGTCACTATGGGCACTTTGAATTTCTTGTTATGCTATTTGGACTCACTAATGCACCTGCAACATTCCAATCTTGTATGAATAAGGTATTCAGTCAGTATCTTCAAAAATTTGTTTTGGTATTTTTTGATGATATCTTGATATACAGTAAAACATGGGAAGAGCATCTAAAGCACATAGACACTGTTTTGGGAATCTTAGAGCAGCAATCCTTCTATGCTAAGCTATCTAAATGTGAGTTTTGTTTGACAGAGATCCTATATTTGGGAAATATTATAAGCTCTAAAGGAGTACAGGTTGATCAACAAAAAATCCAGGCAATTTTGGATTGGCCTCCACCCACTAATCTTACACAGTTGAGAGGTTTGTTCGGGTTGTGTAGCTACTATAGGAGATTTGCCAAGGGATTTTCTCAGCTTGCTGCCCCTTTGACTGATTTGACAAAGAAAGGAGCTTTTATTTGGACAGAAGAGGCACAAAAAACATTTGATAAGCTTAAGGAGGTAATGAGTTCATGCCCTGTGCTTACAATTCCAGATTTCTCTTTACCTTTTGTTGTTGAATGTGATGCTTCGAGAGAAGGTATAGGGGCTATCCTAACTCAAAGGGGACATCCAATAGCATTTGAGATTCAAAAATTAAATCAATCAGAGAAAGGGTACTCCATCTATGATAAGGAAATGTTGGCAATCATGCATGCACTTCATAAGTTTAGACAATATTTGGTATGTGGGAGATTCATTGTAAAGACAGACCATAATAGCCTCAGGTTCTTCTTGAACCAAAGGGATTTGAATGATCGTCAACAAAAATGGGTAAGCAAATTGCAAGCTTATGATTTTGATATTGAATACATGAAAGGAAAGAATAATGTGGTTGCTGATGCTCTCTCAAGAAAGCCCACTTTGTGTTCCTTATCATCTATCTCTGCTGATTGGAAAGTCTCCATAATTTTAGAGTATGCTAAAGATTCATTTGCCACCAAGATTTTGGATAAGTTAGTGGATGATAATAGGTACAAGGTTGTTGATGAATTGATTTATTACAAGAACAGGATCTTCTTAGTGCCAGGGTCAAAAACTAAGGAGAGGATATTGAGGGCCTTTCATGACACACCTTTGGCTGGTCACCAGGGATACTTCAAGACATACAGGAAAATTCGAGAGCAGTTTTCATGGAAGGGTATGAAGGAGGATGTCCTTAAACACATTAAGGAATGTATGGTATGCCAACAAAGCAAGAGTGAGCAAAATTTTCCTGCAGGGTTGTTGCAACCACTTCCTATTCTCGAACAAAAATGGGAAAGTATTTCCATGGATTTCATCACTGGGTTGCCCAAGGTTCAAGGTAAGGATTGTATATATGTGGTGGTAGATAGACTAACTAAGTATGCACATTTCTTTCCTATCACATCTAATTTCAAGGCATCACAAGTGGCCGAATTGTTCTTCAAGGAAATTTTTAGATTACATGGTTTGCCTAGAAAAATTGTTAGTGACCGGGACAGTAGATTCCTCAGCTCTTTTTGGAAGGAGCTCTTTCATTTGGCAGGAACTGAACTCACTCCCAGTACTAGCTATCACCCTCAAACAGATGGACAAACAGAGATAGTTAATAAATGGATAGAAGGATATTTGAGGAACTATGTTTCAAATCAACAACATGCTTGGGTGAAATGGTTACACCTAGGGGAGTATTGTTACAATACATCTCATCACATGTCTATTGGTATGCCTCCTTTTCATTCTCTTTATGGTTATGATGCCCTTTCCTTTGTTGATCTAATACTTTTTGATAGCAGAGTACCTGCAGCAAGTGATTTCATCAAGCAAAGCCAAGACATAATAAGGTCCCTCAAGGATAATCTACAACATGCACAAAACCAACAAAAGATATATGATGACAGGAAAAGGATTGAAAGATCTTTTGAGGTGGGAGATTTGGTATTTGTTAGGTTGCAGCCATATAAGCAAAGCACCTTGAAGAGAAGTGGGGCAGAGAAACTCAAGCCAAGGTTCTATGGGCCTTATAAAATCATCAAGAAGGTAGGAGAGGTAGCTTATGAATTGGAGCTCCCACCAAACAGCAAAATACATAATATTTTTCATGTATCTTGCTTAAAGAAGGTTCTAGGCCAGAAAACCATAGTATCTACAGAATTACCACCTCTTGATGATGAAGGGAAATTAGTTTTGATACCAGAAGAGATTTTGGATACAAGAGAGAAAAGGTTGAGAAATAGGAGCATCATAGAGCATTTGGTCAAATGGAAAGGATTACCACTAGAGGATGCAACTTGGGAAGGAGAACATATTCTTGAGAATTTCAACCTTCATTGCTTGAGGACAAGCAATATTTGGGAGGGGAGGACTTGTCATGTCCCCTATTCAAATAATTTTTTTAAAAAAAAAAAAAACTTTGTTAAGGTAGGTAGGCTCCAAAAAGGTGAAATTTCGAAAAAAGGGGTTAATCTTTGGAAACCAATGGACTAATAAATAAAAATTATTATTAAATTATATTTTATTAACCCCTCTTGGATGTGAGTTAGGGTTATGCCCTCTTTAAAAGGGTTTTGGAGGCATTTTGGGCTCATTCTACATCTTGATTCTTGCTAATTTTCTTGTTGTTCTTCAGAGGCTGCCAAACCTGTGGAGAAGGAGACCCAAGAACAGGAGTTTTCAGGTTTCCAGGAAGGCTAAGGACGGGAGTTTGAAGCCATTCCATGTGCATGCTCATACAGAGTTTGCCTTTGTGCTGAATAGTGCCGATTTGGGTGTTTTTGGTTTGAGTTTGGGTTTTCAATTGAGTGTTTCATATCAGTTAGGTTTGCTGCTGTATTTCAGACTTTATGATGTTAAAATAGAGCTGAATATATGTATTGGGTCGTGATTAAACTTCTGAGATAGTTTATGAGTGTTTTGTGGTGTTTCCGGACATTCTTGTGTTAATTTCGGGAGCCCGATTGAGCATAGTTTTGCCCTACATTTGTGAGCTGTTGTGTAAAGGCTATACAAATCTGGAAATGTCATTTTGTAGGCTCTTATGCTACTGAAATTTCTGTAAAAATGTCCATTTTTAGATTTATTAATAATTTGTGAAGTTGTGAAGTTTTTGACACTAATTTGGACATACCCGATTTGGGTTTTATTGGGAAATTAGCAGATCTTTGTAATATTGGTTGTTTGATTTTAAAGTTCTGATTTGAGGCTGGAAATATCAATAAAAATCAGTAAAGGGACATTTCAGTGACAGAGGTAGAAAATTGAAGAGCCTGTAAAAGCTTATATCTGCATATATCAAAGATGACAATTGTTGAGTATATGTCTTTGGCATTGTTGTCAAAGAGGGAGAAAGTACATTAAACTAATCAAGTGCATACTAATCAAGAGGGAGAACATAGAAAGTACAATAAACAAGAGGAGCAATGAAGTAAGAGTACATCTTAAGAAAGAAAAAAGACTAAAAGAACTAAAAGAAAAAGGGAGAAAGCAGAAAACAAGAGAGGGAGATATTTAGATATTCTATTGACCCATGGAAGAAGAGAATGTTATATTTTGTAACCTAAGAGGGAGTTGGTGATAGAGGGAGAAGTTTTACTCACAACCTTTCTTTTTGGTATTGCCTTACTGTTTTAACCTAGTTAGTTTATCATTTGTTTGATTGGTTGATTAGTTTGGTTTACCATCAATGCCAAAGAGGGAGATTGTTGATATATGATTGAAAATATCATTTGAATGGAAAGATTGTTGTAAGAAGACTGTGTGTTTTCAATCATTGTTTTGTCACTGATGTCAAACCTATTATATGCTAGTAAGACAATTGCTTATATGTTTCAAGCACTATCACTTAGTTGATTGATGAAGAGGATTTGATCAACAAGATGTAACAAAAGTACCTAGAGGAAAGGTTGAGTTATGATTATGTATTGAAGTGCAAGAATTAGTTAAGACAATGATAACATAATGTATTGATGATCTACTTGAGGTTACGAAATGATTGGCTACTCTTAGAAAGTTCAAAAGAATAAGGTTGGACAAAGTTCATTTACTAAGCTTGACCAAGTTGATAGAAGGTGTCGAGAAAAGTTAGTGCAAGCCGAGAAAAAATTCAGTTGGAGTTGAGTGAAAGCAATTTCTAGTGGATGTCGAAAAATTTAGTAGGTGTCGAGCAAGATAGTAGAAGCTGAGTGATTTTCAATTGATGTCGAGCACTAGTAAAATCTAGTTGTTGCTAAGTGATTTTACAATAGATGCTAAGTAATGCAGTATGTGTCGAGCATTAGTAAATTGATAATGTCAAGCTATTGCATTATGAATAAGATCAAAGATTTTCCAAATAAAAGTTGACAAGTTTTTTTTCTTGGAACTTGTAAATCAGGAGGAAGATAAGATTGATGAGTTGGAGACACAAAATCTTATGTAAACCATTTTGGAGGCGAATTCAAATGGATTCGAGGAGAAGATTCTAGAGAAGACAAGATATGGGGTAGATACATTGTATCCTACCTAATCCTTTGAAAACCCTAATATTTGAGATGGATAATGAGCAGAAAAAAGAGTTCTAAAATCCCTATATGTAAGGATATCTGGTCATGAAGCAGAGAGGTTAAAGAGTTTTGGATGCAAAAAATCTGACAAGGAGAAGGAAGAGGGTTTGCTTCATCAAGCAACCCAAGAGAAGAAGTCTACAATGATGAACTAAGCAAGAAGGCTTAAAAAGGATGAATACTTGAAGGGTGAACAAGCTGTCAGAGTTGCAAAGATTGGAAGCCAAGCAGAGTTGAGGACCGAATAATGATTTGTAATCTGCAAGTAAGGTTGTAAGTTGTATTAGATCAAAGATCTACTATTACTTTCTAACAATTGTATCAGATTAGGGTAAATCCTTTGAAGAAAGGTTGACTTAAGAGTCATTGAAAAATCCTTTAATAGGGTGGCATTCCAAGTGAATGGCCTAAAGTCCTCTAACAAGGCTCACTTTTAACAAGGTGATTGATCCCTTAACCGGGTCACATTTAACAGTGTGTGTTGTAACCTTTAACAGGGCATCACTTCAGAAGAGTGAAAAAGGACTAGCATGTTACTGGTCATTTTTCCCAAATTGGGTTTCCACATTAAATCATTATGTGAAGTGTGCTAATGGATATGTTGTGTTTTATGCTTTATATTTCTGCATGTTCATGTTATAGTAACATATTAGTTTTGGTTAACACACAATGGATGCATGCATGGTTAAGAATGATATATGGGTTCACTGAATTGTGAAAAGTTTTATTTTGTACATTTGGACCTTGAATAACTAATTCATTCCCCCTCTCAGTTATTCTAAAGAATTCCAACACATACATACTCGTGTAGGAGCACCTAGGTAAGGCTATTTAACAACCTAGGGTTCCTAGTCAAGTTTTGGCTTATAGTGGCCTTAGCGAAGCCAGTAGTGGAATGAAGAGGGATAGAGAGTCCTAGAATAGGACTTAGCCATTAGGAGGTCTAATTGGGTCTTCATTACAACCTAGTCATCCAAAGTTGCTTAGTGTAGTTTAATTGTTGTTTATTATTGCTAAGAATGGCAATTGTGCATCTAGAGGACTAGATCAGTCAACTAAGGGGTGAAATGATGTTTTAATGTCACAAGTGACATATGTAGGCACTTGTTAGAATTTAATGGGATTTTGACCAAGTTTGGCCTAACTAGGAAAACAATAGTAAAGTTGCTTGACAATTTTTCTTGCAAAAAGTGCGACCTCGATTAGATGGTTGTGTTAACCACCTCTAAGTAGTTGGATCAAAGGTGGTAGACCTCTATAAGGCCTCCCTTGACCTATCACAAGGGTTGGATGTAGTTTTGAAGGAAGGGTAGGGCAACTTATGAATGAGCAAGTTTTCTAAGTATTTTGATGTATTTCCTTGTTAATGGTATTTATATGGATTGAACTCAGTAGTATGACTTTTGAATGAGGTAGCCCATGTAATTAGTAGGTTATGTGTGTATTTGGTTCATTTTCATTGGTTTTGTAAATTCTTTAGTTTTGTGCATTGTCATTGGTCTAAACTAGGTAGTTTGTGTAAATAGGGTCATAACTCACCATTCTTCCATGGCATCTATACAGGCTCTTAGAATTGGTGAGATGACTCCTTGTACCATATGTGTGGAGGAGGTTGGGCCCTGGAATTGTTTTTTCTATTTTTGCAGTATTGCCCTAGGCATGCCAGTAGTGTATGGCTAGGGAACTCAGAGCATTGCAAGAGACTTCCAGTGGGTTGAATGTATTGGATGCTTCAATCTGAGCATTTGGGGAGGAAGAAAGAAGTGGGAGGAGTGCCCCATGCCCAAGGAGAGGTTTGGGTGATCAATTTGTGAGGTAGAAAAGTAAACCCTTGTGTAAAGCATTCAAAGTCCATGAAACCCTTATTTTTGGGCTATCAAATAGCACTCCATTGTACAGACAATTTGAGGAGTAGAGACCACTAAAATCTTGAAGGGCTCCATAAAGGGTATCAAGAAGTGAAGCTTGTTTGGTACTTTGTTTCGTAAAAATTGGAGTTATTGGTCAAATAGTAAGAAATTAGGCCTAATTCCTTGTTGCCCAAATTAGGACAGTTTGTTGCTAGATCTTGAAATTGATAGGATTTCAATGCAATTAGGGTTTTTTGGTGTTGTAATGGACCCAAAACCTTAGTAACAAGCCTTCCTCTCCAAGGTTCATTATTTTTTATCAAATTTGTTGTTAGGTATAGGGGATGCAAGGAGACATCCAAGGGCAAGTTTATAGTGGAGTTGGTTTTAATGTTGATGCTGGAAAATTGAAAAGAAGAGGTTCAAGTTAGGAACCCTCTTGAGTTAGGGCAGTGAAGAACCCCAATTAGGCTAGTGAAGTGGCCTAGAAAAGACCCTAAGGAAAATAGCATCGATGAGCAAGATTTTTCATTACATCATATTGGTATCAAAGCCCCAAAAGATTTGAGATTGTGGTTAAATGTTTCAAACTGCTAAAGACTTAGTGGGTTCAACAAACATGGCAGCTAATATAGAGTTAGCCAAAGAGATGGGTGAGCAAAAGGAGAAGAATAGAATCCTTGAAGAAGCCCTAAAAGAAATGAAGACCAAGCTAGAAGAAGTTGTTGAAGCAGCCAAGAATAAATATGAAGAAGGTGGAAGGAGTGAAAAAGGAAAGGAAAAGGTTGAGGAGGAGGATGTCATACCTACACCAAACCCTCCATTGAATGAAGAACCATTCTTGAAAGACATCAACGCACTAGGAGGAAAAGCCTTAGAAGGAATGTCATTGTTTAATGGAAATATGGAATCTGATATAGTGATGGAATAGATTGAGGGGATGGAGAACCATTTTGAATGTGAAGGTGTCATAGAGGCACAAAAAGTGAAGGTTGGAAAATCAAGACTTGGGGGACCAACATTGACATGGTGGAAGTGATTGCAGGATGAAAGGGTCAGCATGGGCAAGAAGCCCATAGCTATCTGGAATGCCATGGTGACCAAAATGAAAGAGAGCTATCTGCTAGAAGATTATGAGGTCTAGTTGCATAGAAAGAGACAAGGTTTGAAGAAAAAATACTTTGATGTGGCCTCCTATATAGAGGAATTTCAAAAACTATGCCTAAGGTCCAAGATCTAGGAAGAGGAACTTGTTAAGGCAGCAAGTTACTTGGTGGGGTTTAAATAGAGAATCCAAGAGGAGCTAAGCCTATGGACTCCTACAATTGTTCAAAAGTGTCATCAATTAGCACTTAAGGTGGAAGAAAAGAACAAGAAGAAGGGAGACTCAAGTTTCAAAGGTAGAGGTAGAGGAAGAGACCAAAGAGGGCATAGAGGTGGATACCAAGGCAAAGGCAATGATTAGAGAAATCAAAGTGAGTCCAAACTAGCAGAGCAGGTTAGTGAAACTACTCCAAGGGGGGGGTATTCAAGAGGAAGAGGCAATAAAGGAGGCTCAAATAGAACCAGAGATACACTTAGGGGAAACTCATATTTTACAAGTATGAAGTGTTACACTTGTGGTTAATTGGGTCACCCTACCTATAGATGTCCTAATAAGCCTACTTCTTCAAGTGGTGATAAGAGGGTTGCCTATGCTTAAGAGGATACCATGAGTTCTAAGGTATCTGAGGTAGACCATATTGAGTCAGAAAGAGGGGAGAACTTAATGTTCAAGAGAGTGTTGATTAGATAGCTAGTTGAGGATGAACCTAAGCATAGAAAAGCATTGTTAAGAATTAGGTGTAAGATTTTGGGCAAGGTGTGCAAAGTAATTATGAGTTCAAGCTCCATAGACAACATTATATCAGAGGGAGTAGTGGGGAAACTCAAGTTTAAAAAAAGTACTACATGTTATCCCATACAAGGTGACATGGTTGAATGAAGGGCAAAGTGTGTTGGTGAATGAGAAGACTTGGGTTGAGTTTTCAATTGCAGGTTACATGGATAAGTTTCTTTGTGACATAATGCCTAGGGATGCATTCCATCTACTATAGGGTAGGCCTCGGCAATATGATAGAGGTGTTGTGTATGATGGGAAATAGAATTTTATTTCTTTCAAGAATTATGAAAGGACTTTCAAGATTTGATCCTTATTGGAGGAGGATGAATCACAATCCAAGACTCCTGGTGTGTTATTGAGTAGTGGGAAGGAGTTCATCAAGGCTCTTAAACATGAAGACAACGAAGGTTATGTCATTCTCCTTAATCCTAAGGATGAAGAGAAAGCTAGACAAGAGCCCTTACCCACAAAAATCTAAGAGATGCTTAAGAAATATAAGGACATAGTGAGTGATGGGACACCTGCAACTCTACCCCCTAAGAGAGTGATAAGTCATCAAATTGACTTTGTACCTAGGTCTTCCTTTCCTAATAAGCTAGCCTATAAGCTTACCCCATATCAAAACAGAGAGGTAGTTAGGCAAGTGCAAGAACTCCTAGATCCGTGTCTGATAAAGAATAGCATTAGTCCTTGTGTAGTGCCAGTAGTTTTGGCATCCAAGAAAGGAGGGAAATTGAAGCTCTGTACAGATTCAAGGGCCACCAATAGGATCATAATAAGGTATGGGTTCCCCATACCTAGAATTGAAGACTTGATGGATTTTCTTGGAGAAGCTCAACATTTCACCAAGTTGAACCTCAAAAGTGGTTGCCATTAGATAAGGATAAAGGAAGGTGATGAGTGGAAGACAACTTTTAAGACCATGGATGGATTGTATGAGTGGCTTGTGATGTCATTTGGGCTCCCAAATGCTCAAAGCACATTCATGAGACTTGTGAATGAAGTGTTGAAGGATTGTGCTGGAAGGTTTGGGGTGGTATATCTTGATGATATACTCATCTTCAACAAGACAATAAAATAACACCTAGAGCATGCGGAGATGGTGCTAAGGAAGTTGCATGAGGAGAATTTGGCAATCAATTTGGAAAAGTGTGAATTTATGAAGCAAGAGCTTGTATACCTAGGATATTTGGTATCCAAGGGGTCTTTGAAGATGAACCAAGACAAGGTTGTGGCTATCCTCAATTGGCCACCACCTACTACAACAAAAAAGGTAAGAAGTTTCCATGGTCTATCTTAGTTTTATAGGAAATTTATTAGGAATTTTAGTGGCATTTGTGCACCATTATTAGATACCATAAAGGGTGGAGTGAAGGCCAAATTTAGGTGGACCCTTGAAGCAGGAAATGCATTTGAAAAGTTGAAAGAACAAGTAGCCACACAACATATCCTAAAATTTCCTAGTTTTGAGAAACTATTTACCCTAGAATGTGATGCAAGTGGGATGGCAGTAGGGGGTGTTGTGAGTCAAGAAGGTAGACTAGCAGCCTTCTTCGGTGAGAAGCTAAATGAAGCCAAGAAGAAGTATTATTCATATGACTTGGAGTTGTATGCCCTAGTCCAATTACTTAAGAAATGGAGGCACTACCTTCTACCCAAGGAGTTTGCACTATTTACTAACAACCTGTACACTCGAAAGTGTCCCACTCTAAACCCTTCTATCCAAACAATTCCATGAGTTGGAATGCTTAGATGCCGGCTTAGAGCTCCCTATCCATGGAGTGCAAGAGAGTATATTTCAAGAATAAAAAGGCTCTCAGATGAGCCTTAGAGATACTCTTCTTGCTAGTAAACCATGCAATGGGAGGTTCCAAAGACAAGATGCAAGAATGCAAATGTCCCAAGGAGTTCCTCAAGGATGCAATGCAAATGAAGATTAAGCTAGAATGAGAATGTCAAATGCAGCTATGCTAGAATATGAATGAGAGTGTTACAATCCAAATATTAAGCTATGTGAGAGATTATTGCAAAATAGAAGCTAAACTAACATGCAACATGAATCTAAGCTAAAATGCCATGGATGAGAGAATGTAGACAAGGAAGAGAAGTTCTCCACAAAGCTCCAAAGAAAATCTGTTAGAAAACCTGTAGCATAACAATGTTCAAAAGATGTATGGATTGAGGGGGAAAGCTCTCTCCCTTTTAAAGATGTATGGACGGTGGAGATCAAGATGAAGATGGTGGATGATCAACGATGGAATTCGAAAATAGGAGTGATCCATGTGCACACACAAATCAACCAATAGAATATAAGTTGACTTGTCATATAAGACAAAAGTCACAAAGCCTTTTCTTTTAATTGCAAAATAGAAAAAGGACTTTATGTGTGCACTTTAAGTGGGTTAGAAGAATGGGGTATTTTATTTAATTAAAAGGGGACATGTTCTTTTAATCAAATAATAAACTTAGGATAGCATAGTCAAACTATAGGTTATAATCAAATAAATTGATTATTAGCAATTTGGTCTAGATAAATGATTAAATTAATTTAGCCAAAATGCTGAGAAGGGGGCTAATAGTCTAGATGACCATTTTTAGGTGATTACACAACCAAGCCCCTAACTATATCAATACCCAAGAAAATTTAAGCAATAGACGTTTGAAGTGGATGGAATACTTGCAAGCATTCACATTCACCATCAACCACAAGAAGGGGCAAATGAATAAAGTTGTAGATGCACTAAGTAGGAGAATGTTGACCATTCAAGAAGTTCAAATCCATAGCATTGGTATAGAGAGTTTCATGAACCTCTACAAAGATGATGAAGATTTTGTTGAGGCTTACAAGGTATGCTCTAAGTTTCAAAATCATTTTCATAGCTCTTTTGCTAAATATACTTTGCAGAGTGGACTGTTGTTGAAAGGGAATCAATTGCGTGTTCCTAAGGGTTCTATAAGAGAGAACCTTATCCAAGAAAAACATAATGGAATCCTAAGTGGATATTTTAACATCAAAAAGACCCTAGAGCTAGTTCAAAGGTCTACTATTGGCCAAAGTCGTCAAGGGATGTGATAAAATATGTTGAGAAATGTGTAGTATGCATGAAGGAAAAATGAGCAGCTAGTAATGTAGGTTTGTAACAACCTTTACCAGTCCCTAATAGGCCATTGGAGTGTGTTAGCATGGACCTCATCGTGGGGTTACCTTAGACAAAATAGGGATATGATAGCATCTATGTAGTGGTAGATAGATTTAGCAAGATGGGAAACTTCATACCTTGTAAGACTACCCATGATGCTATTCATTTAACACATATGTTCTTTAAGCATATTGTGAGGATCCATGGACTACCCCTAAGCATTGTATTAGATAGGGATGTCAAGTTTATGAGTCATTTTTGGAAAACCTTGTGGAGTAGGTTGGGAACTAACCTATCTTCTAGATCAACTTACCAAATTCAAACTGATGATCAAACTAAGCTGGTTAATAGAACATTAGGTAACTTGTTAGGGTGCCTAACTAAGGAATATGGTTAGACATGGGTTGTGATTATTCCTCAAACAGAGTATGCATATAATGATAGTGTGAACGTGACAATAGGTAGGAGCCCATTTGAGATTGTTTTTAGGATTCATCCAAGGGGTGTGTGTGAACTTAGAGACCTTGGAGATATGGAATACAGAAGTGGATAGGCTGAAGACTTCACTCAAACCATGAAGGAGATTCAAGAACAAGTGAAGAAGACTATAAAAAACTCTACACAAAAATTGAAGGCTAATGTGGATGAGAAGAGGAAAGATATTCAATTTTTAGTAAGTGACTATATCATAATACATTTGAACATGTCTAGATTGTAGAAGGGAGTACCTACCAAACTACAAATGAAGAGAATGGGACCCTACAAGATCCTAGCTAAATATGGAGCTAATGCATACAAGGTGGATCTGCCTAGTGACTTGAACATCTCACTAGTCTTCAATGTGGAAGACCTAAACAAGTTTAAGGGTATTTAACTAAAATAGATGGGAACATACAATAGGTTAGCAAGGATGTAGCAACTAATGTCCTACCTCCCAAGATGCAGCTAGAGGCAAAGAAGGTACTATATTCAAGAGCCAAGAAGACTACTAGGCACAAGGTGTACATGGAACACCTCATCAAGTGGAAGAATAAGCTAGTGTTAGAGGCAACATGGGTTATAGATGTAGATTTCAAGAAGATGGGAATAACTGATGACATATTGTCTAATAGAGTCACATGATTTGCTCTTGTGGGGAGCATGGTGTAGGAGCACCTAGGTAAGGCTATCTAACAACCTAGGGTTCCTAGTTGAGTTTTGTCTTGTAGTGGTCTTAGCCAAGCCACTAGTGGAATAAAGGGGTAGAGAGACCTAGAGTAGAACTTATCCATAAGGAGGTCTAATTGGATCTTCATTACTACCTAGTCATCCAAAGTTTCTTGGTGTAGTCAAATTATTGTCATTATTGCTAAGAATGACACTTGTGCATCTAGAGGGCTAGATTAGTCAACTAAGGGGTGAAATTATGTTTTCATGACATAAGTGACATATCTAGGAACTTGGTGGAGTTTCATGGGGTTTGGACCAAGTTTGGCCTAACTAGGACAAAAGTTATAAAGTCACTTGACAATTTTGCAAAATTGCAAAAAATTCATGACATTTTTTCTTGTAAAAAGTGCAACCTCAATCAAATGGTTGTGTAACCACCTCTAAGTGGTTGTATTAGAGGTCATAGAACTATATAATGCCTCCATCTACTTGTCACAAGGGTTGGATGTAGTTTTGAACGAGAAGCAACTTATGAATGAGCAAGTTTTTTGAGTATTTTGATGTATTTTCTTATTAATGGTGTTTCTATGGATTGAACTCAGCACTCTAACTTATGAATGAGGTATCCCATGTAATTAGTAGGTTTAGTGTGTGTTTGGTTTAATTTTATTTATTTTATAAATTCTTTAGTTTTGTGCACTATCGTTGGTTTGAACCAAACATTTTGTGTAAATGGGGTCATAACTCACCATTCCTCTATGGAATCTAGATGGGCTCTTGGAATTTGTGAGATGAATCCTTGTACCATATGTGTGGAGAAGTTTGGGGCCTGGAAAGTTTTTTATTTTATTTTTGTAGTAATTCCCTAGGTGAGCTAGTAGTGCATGGCTAGAGAATACAGAACAAAGCAATAGTTTTTCAGTGGGTTGAATGTATTGGATGCTTCAATTTGAGCATTTGGGGAGGAAGAAAGAATTGGGAGGAGGCTTTATGTCCAAGGAGAGATTTAGGTGATGAGTTTTGTGAGGTGAAAAATTAAACCCTTGTGCAAACTATTTAAAGTCCATGAAACTCTTATTTTTAGGCTATAAAATAGCACCCCATTGTACAAACAATTTGAGGAGTGGAGATAGTAAAATCTTGAAGGTCTCCATAAAGGGTATCAAGAAGTGAAGCTTTTTTGGTAAAATTTGGAGTTATTGGTCAAATAGTAAGAAATTAGGCATAATTCCTTGTAGCCCAAATCAGGTCAATTTGGTGCTAGATTTTGAAATCTATAGGGATTTCAATGAAATTAGGGTTGTTTGGTGTTGTAATGGACCCAAAACCTTAGTAACAATCCTTCCTCTCCAAGGTTGATTATTTTTTATCAAATTTGGTTTTTAGGTATAGGGGATGCAAGGAGACATCCAAGGGCAAGTTTATGGATGAGTTTGTTCTAATGTTGATGTTGGAAAATTGAAGAGAAGAGGTTCAAGTTAGGAACCCTCTTCAATTAGGGTAGTGAAGAACCCCAATTAGGCTAGTGAAGTGGCATAGAGAATACCCTAAGGAAAATAGGGTTGGTGAGAAATATTTTTCATTACATCACCTACATACATACATACATACATACATACATACATACATACATACATACATGGGTAAGTGCACAAAGATGCAGTACCAAAAAGATGTCCCTTACTCTCTTTTTTCCAATTTAAGGCATAACATGGTCGTAGTATAGGGAAATCACACTATGGGTTGGATAGGTCGAGCCACAAGCTCACAAAGTTTAAAATATAGTGTGGTTGCCCTATAGTGTTCTTGCAATATGGTGTACGTGCGTTATAGTGGGTATGCACTATGAAAATTTTACAAATAAACACATTTAAATGTAAAAAGCTATTCTAAATTTGGAAGTAAAATCCAACAGGCCCTACGAGGCCAATTTTAGCATTGGGATCATACATAAAATATAACACTTAAGTATAAGTTGCATACTCTTCCTTTTTTCACTTAAGTTACATTTTATATTGTAGATGCTTAAATCGTCCCAAACACTGTATTAATTTATTTAATATTTCCTATGACATTATAATTAATTATTTAGTAATTAATTATATTTATCATATTCTTCTACTTATTTAATTAAATTTATTTAATTAAATAAGTTCATTTCCCTAATATATTTAAATTTAATTTGAATACTTTGAAATGTCCCTTTTCTGATTTTTCATGATATTTCCAACCTCTAATCAGATCTTTAAAATCAAACAACTGCTATCACAAAGATCCACCAAATTCCTTAAGAAACCCCAAATCGGGTATGTTGAAAATAGTGCTAAAAGCTTCACAACTTCACAAATTATTAATGAATCTGAAAATGGAAATTTTTACAGAACTTTCAGCAGCATAACAGCCTACAAATTGATATTTCCAGATCCGTATAGCCTTTACACAACAACTCGAAAATGTAGGACCAAAACTATGCTCATCGGGCTCCCGAAATAGCACAAAATATGCTCGGAAACACCACAAGAACACTAATAATCTATCTCAGAAGTTTAATCACGTCCCAATATATATATTCAGCTCTATTTTAACAGCTTAAAGTATAAAATACAGCAGCAACCAAAACTGATATGAAATACTCAACCGGAAACACCAAACTCTTACAAAAATACACCTGGAAACTCACAAATCTGCACTGTTCAGCACAAAGGCAAACTCTGTATGAGCATGCACATGGAATGGCTTCAAACTCCCATCCTTAGCCTTCCTGGAAACCTGCAAACTCCCGTTCTTGGGTCTCCCTGGAAACCTGCAAACTCCCGTTCTTGGGTCTCCTTCTCCACAGGTTTGGCAGCCTCTGAAGAATAACAAAGAATGAGTGAAAATCAAGTCTGGAATCCCCCCCAAAATGCCTCCAAACCTCTTTAAAAAGGGCATAAATGTAACTCACATCCAAGAGAGGTTAATGAAACATATTTTAATAATAATTATCATTTATTAGTCCAACGGTTTCCAAAGATTAACTCCCTTTTTCCGAAACTTCACTTTCTTGGGCCTGCCTGTCTTAGCAAAGATTATTATTTTTTAATTATTTGAAAAGGGGACATGACAAGTCCTCCCCTCCCAAACATTGCTTGTCCTCAAGCAATGGCTGAACAATAAACCAATCAATCCTCCTGGATCCCAAATGTAGTCATGAACTATACTACTACCAATTAACACAGACTCCTGCAAGATCCTCTGCAATATGACCAAGAGGAATCCATAATCAAACTGGCAATTATAGCTCAACCAAACTCCAAAATCACCATTACCACAGTCAAAAACCCATGAGACACAAACTCTTAGAATATCAAAACCCAAGTAAAGTGGACTACCAACATAGTAAATACCATCAATGCATTCCACTGGCCTATATGGAATGTACAATCCAACTCTGCAACAATGGTGAATGCTCTCAAATGAAACTATACCAAGTATGGAGAATCCACACACTATACAACTCCTGCAGTCAACACAACTCTGTAGATCATTGGCCACTGTCTCATAACCATAACTCCCATGCACCCCTGATGGTGAAAAGCCATCACAAGATAAACAACAAGAAATGGAACCCAAACCAAATTTTCCATGAACAAGTGATACAACCCACTGTGACTGATCACTAGCTAAGTCAGGAGATGTCATAGCCAAAGGAGTAGAATCAATAACAACACTTGCTGAAGCATCACTCCAAAACTCCTGCTCTAAGTCATGTATTATCAAGCTATCAACTACAAAACCTGTCGCCATGTCGTGCCCATCACAACTCTCATCTCGAGGCATCAAACTATTCCATAATTGATGATAAGCACTAGGAACCAAAGTACATCTCTGTATCATAATCTCATCAACATGGTCATCAAAGGTAAATTGATGAGCGTACCTCACAGTGTAATGCCGATAGAATGCGCCAATCTCAGTCAGTGGCTCAGACTGTAATCCAGATGAAACTAACTGCAATTGATCATCAACCATGTTGGAACTGACTACTACCTCCAAAGATATCACCAAGGGAGTAGTATTACTATCAGGAACCATGCCAACTGTCGACTCACCAACATCACACATGACCTTTGATACATCTCTAGTCTCTGTGCCTTCAGTACTAGAGGCCACCACCCTGTCAGGCATACAATAATCTGCTACAATACCCAACTCAACTAAACCTGACTCTAGTGGGAATGAACCTGATATGCCAATGTTAGTATCAAGGATGGATGCATCCCCATCTCCATTGTCTCTGACAATCTCAGTCATGGACATCCTCGAATCACCAAACACCATAGCTTGTGACTGTATAGAATCAGATAAAGACTGTAGTTGCTCTAACTCCATGGTCACCTTAGCCAAATGAAACTGTGACTCCTTGAAAGCCAACTGTGTACTCTCAAGAATCTCAAAAGTCACCTCAAGCTGCTCAGTAGGCTCACTCACCTCATCTTCCTTGGCCAACAATGCATCATATGTTGTACTACCCCACTCCATAAGATAATCTCTATCAGCTACCAACTGCATATAATTCTGTCTCAAAATCTGAATAGCCTCCCATAAAGAGTGGATCTCTGTCAAGGAAAGATAACTTCCTTCCTGCTCATCACTAGTAGGAGAACCCCATCCATAAACTGCTAATAATTGACGAGCAGCATCAAAATGTTGGCAAGTGATAGCAATGTCTCGGTCACTAACTCTCAACTGATTAGACACATGATGGCATTGGCTTGACTGTCTCCTACAAACCTCCTTTGATGCACTGTCTAAAGGAGTATCCTCAAAGTTACTAGTCTCTAGAGTATTACCATCCATGTCCTGTGAATCAACTCTAAAGCTCATATCAACATACAGAGTATCAAAATTTGTAGCATTGCTGTCCAACTCCTCTGTACCCAAAGAAACTAAGTCTTCAAAATTGCCCACTACATCCTCCTGGATGTCATCGATGCCAATATGATCCTGGGACTCATCTGTACACACTGCCAAATATGAAAGATCATCAACACATTCCAGCAAGTATGGTCGACTGGATATATGAACAAAGCCCAACACCGGTGTATAAAAACTAATACCAACATCAGACAAGATACTGGCACAAGAAAAGACAACACCGTGTAATCCGCTAATCAAATCCATGATAGCACCCAAACAAACACTGCGACCAAAAAGTGTTAAAGATCTCCAGTCAACTGAATCCCAAACACCAATATAAAAATCTCGTGTCCATATCTGTAAACTAGAATCAACTGGTAACTCAAGCAAACTCCTCACCTGAGTAATATGACCAATACCAACTAACTCCACATACCTGTCATGATAAGGTAATGAAGTCACAATACTATCTTCACTCACCTTCAGCTGGCGGGATAAATCATGTGAAGTACTACCTGCCTCAACCTCATGTGATGAAGCATCTAACTGCGCCTGGTACTCTTTCTCAGCAAATTCATGAATGCTCAATGTCTGCTCATCTCTACTAGGTATCTCACCATCCTGCACAACAACATCCTCATAATCATCATCTGAACCCACTACACTGTAGTCACTGCCTGTTGTAACTATACCATCCTGAATACCTGTGGCATCACCCTTTGACAACCTGTAAACAATTGTCTCAATTTGAGTATCAAGTTGACTGTTACTATCAATCTGTGTAATATCCTTTCCCACCACCTCCTGTGGCAAAGTAGAATCTGAGACCACTACCTGGCTATCAGCTAGTTTCTCAAACTCCTCATGCAAGTTCTTGGGAATTGTGTCATCTGTCCTGTGAGAAAATCTGCCAAATAGAAATCCAGTCAACTTATCCACCTTAGCTGGGTCAGATAACATGTCATTTATACGGTGGTGCTCAACCAACTGTTTAGACATGTCATGGCTTATTTTCATAAGTTTATCTCGAATGTCTAAATAACCATCCTTTCTACTATTTTGACTCTGGCTATCAATTGTCCAAGATCGTTCCCTCTGAGACTCTGTACTATACCTGTCCATTCTGGATAAAGTAGAGTGTAACCCCAATAGGATATAACTTCTTCAAGCACCAAGAACTAACATGCAAATGATTAGAAGTAGCATGCAACCATAGATTTGGACATGCAACTGATTAGAAGCAACATGCAACCACCAAATTATGACATGCAAGATCTGGGTAGTTGTCAAAACTGACATGCAAACTTCTACAACTGCCAAATTCACCAAGAACTAATAGGAAAATGATTAGAAGTAGCATGAAACCATAGATTTGGACATGCAACTGATTAGAAGCAACATGCAACCACCAAATTATGACATGCAAGATCTGGGTAGTTGTCAAAACTGACATGGAAGATCTGGGTACTTGTCAAAACTGAAATGCAAACTTCTACAACCACCAAATTCACCAAGAACTAACATGAAAATGATTAGAAGTAGCATGCAACCATAAATTTTTACATGTAGCTGATTAGAAGCAACATGCAATCATAAATTATGACATGCAAGATTTGGGTAGTTCTCAAAACTGAAATGCAATATCTGGGTAGTTGTCAAAACTGACCTGCAACTTCTACAAACCCTCAGGCTGGCAAGATCATGGCTCTGATACCACTGAAATGTCCCTTTTCTGATTTTTCATGATATTTCCAACCTCTAATCAGATCTTTAAAATCAAACAACTGCTATCACAAAGATCCACCAAATTCCTTAAGAAACCCCAAATCGGGTATGTTGAAAATAGTGCTAAAAGCTTCACAACTTCACAAATTATTAATGAATCTGAAAATGGAAATTTTTACAGAACTTTCAGCAGCATAACAGCCTACAAATTGATATTTCCAGATCCGTATAGCCTTTACACAACAGCTCAAAAATGTAGGACCAAAACTATGCTCATCGGGCTCCCGAAATAGCACAAAATATGCTCGGAAACACCACAAGAACACTAATAATCTATCTCAGAAGTTTAATCACGTCCCAATATATATATTCAGCTCTATTTTAACAGCTTAAAGTATAAAATACAGCAGCAACCAAAACTGATATGAAATACTCAACCGGAAACACCAAACTCTTACAAAAATACACCCGGAAACTCACAAATCTGCACTGTTCAGCACAAAGGCAAACTCTGTATGAGCATGCACATGGAATGGCTTCAAACTCCCGTCCTTAGCCTTCCTGGAAACCTGCAAACTCCCGTTCTTGGGTCTCCCTGGAAACCTGCAAACTCCCGTTCTTGGGTCTCCTTCTCCACAGGTTTGGCAGCCTCTGAAGAATAACAAAGAATGAGTGAAAATCAAGTCTGGAATCCCCCCAAAATGCCTCCAAACCTCTTTAAAAAGGGCATAACTGTAACTCACATCCAAGAGAGGTTAATGAAACATATTTTAATAATAATTATCATTTATTAGTCCAACGGTTTCCAAAGATTAACTCCCTTTTTCCGAAACTTCACTTTCTTGGGCCTGCCTGTCTTAGCAAAGATTATTATTTTTTAATTATTTGAAAAGGGGACATGACATACTTCCCCCGTAATGTATTAAATTCATTTAATGCATAGTGCTTCATAAATCTCCTTTTAAATAAATCTTAATTTATTTAATTCCCTCCACTTTATTAATTTATTTAATCTTGTGATTAAGTTAAATATTATTTAATTTAATCTTAATCCCGTCCTAAAACCTAGTCTACACCCATCACTCTCATCCTTCTAAGCCTACCCACTACTTAATCCCACTTATTTATCCTAAACACCTTTCTAAAACACCGTTTAGCCCTTAAATGGTTGCTCACACGTGTGAGCAACTCAATCCCAAGGAGCCCCTTTCTCATTAACTTCTCTAAAAGATACTCTTACACCTTTGTCCCCCACTCTTTTCCCCAAGGTTGCTCACACATGTGTGAGCACACCTTGAGCCTCTCAACCATAAAGACTATTTTTTGACTTTTGCATGGCTTTGTCCTTTAACCCATGTGTCTTCCTTATGGCACCTATGTGGATGCTACATATATGACACCTCCCCGAGGCCTCTCTCAAACCTATAAATAGAGCCCTTGTCTCAATTATTTTTCATCTCCCTCATTTGCATTGTTATCATGCTACTTTAGAACTAGAGCTTTGTAGTGATCTTGGTAATTTTATACATTGTTACTAACCCCTTGGTAGTTGCTAGATTTCTTTTCATTTTTATTGTTAATCTAATTTTATTTCTTGCATCCACATTCATATCCTTTGAGTGCTTTCAAGCATGGTTGCTTCCATAGCCATTGCTTGAAGTATTCTCCATTGATCTTAGTATAGTCATATTATCATTGCATATCATTTATCAATCATTGGGATTCATAGTTGTGTTTGGGAGAGCATATTCACATCCCCCACACTTAATCACACCAACAAGGCCTCTTATGGGCACCCTTGTTGAGATGCTTTGAGGTTGTGTGGGAACTCATGCTTTTCAGTTGTTTAAGTTATAAAACTCAAGTCTAACATTAGTTTTTTTTTATTTGTTTTAATCTTTGATATCCATATGCTACTAATGTTTTCTTGTTTACGCGTGCTCCCGATAGGTTAGGTTTTCATGCATATATTTTGTCACGCTCAGTGGGACCCACGTCCCTTATCCACTATCAAATCACATGAAAACTTTGTAACTTGCTGTCAAAATATGCACACTGTCGTCTCTGCTAGGACAAAGTTTCATTTACAAAGACACTTTGTCATTAGCATAGATTATCGTCTACACATATTGGCGACTCCACTCCTGCCTGCTTTAAAATTTAATGTCTCCATAGATTACTATGTCATCTATGTATTTTTCTACTCTATCATCTGCATTATGAGCGACGCAAACTGCTTGTCCTTTCAAACCATTGTCTGCAACTTTTGACCTACATCATCATCTGTGTTATTGGTAGACTGAACCTTTAGTATCATTAGACTATCATCTACACAACTTTACTTTGTCATCTGCACCTAACAATACTAGTAGAACTCTATCGTCTGCATATTATGTCATCTAAGTAGTTTCGTGTCTCCAAGACTAGTCTATTTTCTGCAACTACAAAACTATCAGTGAAAAGAAAATCATACTACTCTGTGTTCTGTCATCTGCAATTTTCAACATATGGGCTTTTTTGTTGTCTACGAGTTTTTGCATCTTAGTTGTTCTGTCATCTATGCCTAATGTATGTTGCCTCTAGTTTTTGACAGATTGACTAATATTTTTAATAGTTAACTCATTGATTAGTTAACCTGTAGGGATTTTTAACAGGGTTTTGATTATAGGAGACAAACTTTGGGATATCTTTATTGATTTTAATCACTTAGGGATTTATAGGGATTTTAATCACTTGGAGCTTTGTAGTGATTTTAATCACTTGTAGGATTTAATATGGTAAATGAACTTGCATGAACTAATCATTTGTCCTTGGAATGCATGTTTTAACTAATCTCTAAAGGTCACATACACTCTTGAATGCATTAAGGTAAACTTCACACACACTCTTGAATGATCTAAGGAAATTTAGACACATTTCATTGGAATGAATGATGCTCAAACAAACTCTTGAATGCCTTAATGAATGAACAAGTTTTTCATTGGAATACATATGTAGAGTAATCAAACCCAATCTTAAATGCCTTAAGGAAATTGACATGCTTTCATTGGAATGAATGTTTAGATAGCGAATACATTCTTGAATGCCTAAGATTACATAAGCTTGCTATGAAGTATTTGGATTTGGTGCTTAAAATGAATTCACTCAATCTTTAATGACTTAAAGGAATTTGTTTATTTTTAACATTTTTCTTATGTTGAAGATGATATATTTACTTTATGTTAATGAATCCTTTGTTTTATTATGTTGACAATGTTGTCAAGTTTGAAAGAACAATGCATGCTTAAGCACAAGTGTCTTCAAAGTAGATAGAAAATATAAGCTTCATTGGGAATGAACAAGTGTCTTTTTAAACCCCGAGGCCACTTACGTATTCTTTCCTCTCACACCTTCGAGTGATCTTGAGTGCACAAGAAATTAGTGGTCTTGTTTATATTTTTTAGGAGGCCTACTTGGGGATTTCATCACCCTTTGGGATGATCTCAACTCTAGCATTCTGGCGGAGTATAAGAATTAGAGGGTGAATTGAAAGAAACCTCTCTTAGAAGAAATTTTTTATCACTCTTGGCTAAGCCCTAAAGAACTTTATACTTTTGGGAAGTGAAGGTGGAGATTTGAGTTACCATATCCTCCTGACTGTGTGCACTATTTTCATTCATCTATAGATTTAGGCCTCATGTACCTTGCATATATCGAGGATGCCCTCTAGATAATCTTTGTACATCCTAGTGGTAGCCTTATTAAGATTGTTGATGTGTTTAGCATGCTTGATTGTTTAAACATTCAAAACCAATACCAAACATCAAACAAGTTCAAAAATGAGTGAAATTATGAGCTAAACATTTAGTGAGTGAAATGGTTGTAAGTGGATCCTCTTGACCTATGGTTATTTTCATGAGTTCTTACATTTGGTCTAGCTTTTTAAATCCATTGGGTCTTTTAGTCACAAGCTTATTTGCAAAATTTTCATACTTGGTCTTGTAATTGGGTTTGTTTTGTTCCTGCCATGACCGATAAAGTCAAACCTAAGAAGGTGAAATTATCCAAACCATTTTCCTACAAGAAAAGTAAAAACTTAGCACACAATGATAAACAATTCTGATATGCTATCAAAGACATCAAGAAAGAGGAAGTTGAATAGGACCATTATGATAGAATCTTATACAATGGTAATCTTTGAAATTGGTCTGCTTACCCTAGAGTGAACCCAAGATTTTTGTTTCGAGTGAGAGAAGATTGAGTTATCCACATAGTGACCATACCAACCTCATTTTCCACATCAACCCATTTTCACAATTCCTAGTCTTCCATTTGCAAAATTTCCTCTAGAGAGCCTGATCATTTGAACCTTAATCTTTTGGCATAAGAACATCTTAGTCACAAAACTTTTGAGATTACAATATTAAACCTTTATCCATAAGAAAACATTTATTATAGTTGCACTCACTCATTTGGGATCATCGGTCCATCTTCAAATAGTGAGTAATCTATTCGGTGTCCTATCTTGCCCAAAGATCACTTATCCATCTTTCGTAGGAGAAAGATACTTTTTACCCTACATCACACTTGGTTTTCCAAATCAACAAGGTATTTTTTTTACATTTAGCTTGTTTCCCCTTTTATTATATAAGGTTCAATTGCTCTCACATTTTCTTTTTCTTCCACAACCTTCCACCCATCGGTTTGGTCACAATTGTATGACACAAACATTATCCGACAGATTCACATTTAACCCTATGTCTCATTTGTTGGAATCACTAAGACAACAAGAGATGGAGAATCCTTTGCCTCCACGATCAGCCTCATTGGGGAGCACATTCCCCCTTAGTATAAACTTTAGTATGCCTAGCTCAACATCCACACAAGAACCAAATAATCCTTTTCAAAACACCACTCTAGGGAGTAATTCACATGATGATGAAGAAGTGTACCAAGACGAAGATCCCATTGACAATAAAAATATCCCTAGTTATGTCCAAACATTTCTTGTAGATCCATACAACTTAGAAATGTTTAAAAAGTCTATTAGGGAAAACAAGACTGAGATCTTCCTAAACGTAGTTAAAGATGGTGTTAATATTCCTATGACTTTTGATGAGAGCACTTTGTTTAGACAAATTGCCAAGGATGATGCTCCTATGTTGCCAACTTCAAACATAGCCCAAGCATCTATAAAGGAAAAATAACCTATGGTGAGAACTAGTTCCAAGCCTACATCAAGTGTTTCAACACAATCTATATTCCAATGAAGTGCAGAACATATTCAACAAATCATTAGTGTTATGCCTAACACTACTACACATGCTAGTATTCCATAGTCAACCTTGATAGGTCCAACTATAGGATTCTTAACCATTGGGCAAGTACCTACACAATAGATAGCAATTCCAACACAACCGATATATTCCTCTTATTTACAAATGCCAATAAGTATGATGAAAACATTTGTGTCAATTCCAACGACAACATATCAATACATTGGCCAAAGTGGCACATTGCCACCTCCACCACCTCATAATACATTTGGGAATCCATACAAATTTGGAGATAGGTTCATCAATTCCCAACAATCACAAATGCAACCAAACCAAAATCTAGTCCAGTAGTTGCATGAACTTCAAAATTTGGTCCATAGCATGAGCAACAAAGGGGTGAAAGATTTCTCTTTTGAGGAAATTTGTGCCTTTCCATTTGACAGATCCATCAACATGATATTGTTTCCACCAAAATTTGATATTCCTAAATTTGACAAATACATGACAGAAACATGTCATGTTACACATCTCAAGGAATTTTCCATCTTATGTTAAGAAGTAGCCTATAGTGAGGATTATCTTAAGAGGCTCTTCACACAAAGTCTTGAAGGCCCTTCACTTGAATGGCTAATGAACTTACCCAAGGGTTCCATCACTTCCTTCAATGATTTGACAGGGAAATTTGTAGCACAATACTCTTACAACATTGAACATCATGCCTCATTGAGTGATTTGTGCAACACAAAACAATGAAATAGTAAAACATTTTCCAATTTTCTACAATGGTGGAGGCATCTTTCTAATCGCGTGCCATACAAAATTGAAGATTCCCACCTTGTGGATATATTCATCAAGAATTTAATACTAGATATGTTTTTCCAAATGAAGATGGCTAGTCCTGAAGACTTTGCCAAATTAGTCAAGAAAGGTAAGAACATTGAAAATGGACTCTTAGACAATGGTTCCATTAAACATTATAGCTATTCATCCTCAAACAATGACATGAAAAAAAATAGAAAACCCAAATTTTGGTCCAAAAACAAGGTATTACTCATGATGGTGTCATCGATGTCAAAAGTGTACAAAACCTCCAAGGTGGAAACAATAACAACAACAAAAACAACTATCATAAGCGAAACGACAACAATTCAAACCATGACAATAAGAACCAAAACAACAATTAGAACAACTAGCAATCTCGTAATCAAACACATTTTTTTCCTCGCAACAACAAAAATATCAACAACAATTACAATTGTGACTATGATCAAAATAGGAAGTTCACTAACTTTCATAAACCCTTAGATGCCATATTCCAAAAACTAGTGGATCATAATTTGATGGTATTCCCCAACACACAACCCTTTGATGAAAATCAACCCAAATCAAAATGGAGGGAAAATGAATATTGCAAATACCACCGCATCGAAGGACATGACACAAACAAGTGTATGAAACTCAAAGTATTCATCCAAAATCTTGTTGATGATGGGGAAATTGAGGTTGAAGGAGGACCACCCTCTAAAAATGCTAAACTGAAGATATTTCAAAAGTCGTTCCCCAATGACAACAATGAAAATAACAACAATACAAACAATGTAAACCAAGCTTCCACATCAAACACACTCCAGTATGACTATTCTACTAACCACATATTAGGATTTGACTCCTTGTGTGGTAAAATAGAAACTAATGATATATGTGGTTTTGACTCCATGTGTGGCTGCATTGAAGAAGTGTGCACTCACATAAATACTCTTGTCCTACAAGTAGCCGATTGTGATGCAACCACTCAATAGGGAAGAATTACTTTGCAAGCTACCACTCCGAACCCCACTAATCCATCAATTCCACATGTGCTTGCTATGCCATCCACTTTACAAAGACCTACTTCTCACTATGATGTATTATCCCAATTAGGGAAGACTCCTACACAAATATCCATTCTAGAACTTTTCACCACCTCACCCATCCACAAAGAGATTTTGGAGACTACTCTTTTAGAGTCTCATGTGCTTGAAAACATTAATGCATCCCAATTTACTGCCATAATTGGAAATCTTGCCACACAACAACACCTTGTCTTCACAGATAAAGATTTCCAAGGTCCTAATCAACATCACAATTTTTTGCTCGACATTGAAGTCCTTATACAATGACATAAAATAAAATGAGTCCTTATAGATAATGGATCCAGTTTGAAGCTTTGTACATTAAAGATGATTCATTTCTTGGGGCTTCCAGAAGACCTCCTAGACATCACTAAAAAGATAAAAATCAAAGGATATGATGAAAGAGAAAGAGAATCAAAAGGAGTTATCATGCTACCACTAAAGGCTAGGCCAGCTATAATAAATACTAAATGCCATGTCCTAGATTTGGACTTTCAATATAACATCTTTCTTGGTTGACCTTGGATACATACACTCAAAGCACTACCATCTACATATCATCAATGCTTGAAATTCCCCACCAAGGAAGGGAGGTCACAATTCTAGGTGATCCTTTACCATTTTCTTTTTGTAAGAGATTGAAGGGTGCCCCAACTAGTTTTTGTCTAGTTAGTGAGTTTGCTTAGGTTATACCTAGACCTCTCACAATAACAGAATCACCTTCTACAACAGTACTAGAGTTAGCCAATGTTGATTCTCGTTATTGTAAAGAAAAAGAGAAGGTTGAAGATATTATGGTCAATACTATAGTGAAGAAGGTTACTTTTTCTGACCAAGGAATGGGAGAGTATAAGTTTGAAAATGCCTTGTGTGTGGGTCAACTACCACTCTCCCCCCGATCCTTTGGAAAACCTTCCAAAATACCACCTTCTACAAATAAGGATACTATGCATGCTAATAAGACAACATTTGAACATTGGGGTTCACTTAGTAATGAACACATGGAGTCTAATAGCTTAGATTGGCTATATTTTGATAGAAAAGATGATCCTATGGAATTCCCCAAAGATAAGTATGTCAAGGCTCCTCCCATCATTGAAACCATGGGATATCATGGTACTAACCTTGGATCTAAAGAAGATGGAATCAAATATCCCCTTAAGGCTAATAGCTATCCTAAAGGACATGGTTTGGGCTCCATTAAACCCAAAGTGTCCTTTGCTGACAACTATTGTACGGTTGAACCTGATTCTGAGACTAAAGAGGAGGAATTCCTTGAAGTACCCTTCCAATACATTGAGCATGACCTAGATAATTATGTTGATGCCATTACCTTAGCCAAAATTTCATCTACCGACTTACCCCTCACCAACCTTGATATGATAGATTGGGACCTTCAAGACACACCACCAGCTCTTGATATCTATAACTCTGACGAAGCAGTGATGGCACTCTTTGTCCTTAAGAATCTCTAGGATTATGAACATGAGATCCAATACAATGAGGAAGCTTATTTTGCTAGCCAAGTCAACTCTCTTAGTCACAAAAGTAAAAAAAAGAAAATTAAAATAGAAAAATAGAAGAAACATCCTCTAGTGAAAACTATTTTGGAGCACTTTTGGATGAAGAAAAAGACAAAATAAAGGATGCACCTTCTGGTGAAAACCTCCTAGAGGTGCTAGAAGAGGGAGAGACTAACTTTCCATCCAGATCTTTACCATGAAAAAATTCATCTATATTGAACGAGGACACAATTCCAGTTAAGTTGGGGACAATAAATAATCCACAAATCACATACACTGTAGCTACCTTAAGTCTAGAGAACAAAAAGTGATGACTGAGTTCCTACAAAAAGGCAAAATCAATTTTGCATGGACATACAAAGACATGCCTGGTTTAGACATGGATTTGGTTGTGCATCACTTAGTAGTAGATTCAAAGATCAAACCTATGAAACAAAAGTTGTGCAAGATGCATCCTAAGGTAGCCCTTTTGGTTAAAGTAGAACTACAAAAAATGCTAGAGGCAAAATTCATCCAACCTATTGATTATCCTGAGTCAGTTTCCAACATTTTTCCTATAGGGAAAGCATCTGGTGGTATCTACATTTGTTCAAATTTTCAAGATTTAAATCTCACATGTCCTAAGGATGATTTTCCACTTCCTAAGATAGACATCATAGTGGATCTGACTACTGGAGATGAGATGTTGTCTTTAATGGATGGTTTCTCTAGCTATAATTAGATAAACATTGTAGAAGAAGATCAACATAAAATTACATTTACTACCTTGTGGGGAACCTTTTGTTACCAAGTTATTCTTTTTGGATTGAAAAATGCTAGTGCCACCTATCAACGTGCAATGACTACAATCTCCCATGATCTTCTACATGTCATAATGGAGTACTATGTTGATGACATTCTAAGAAAATCTAAGACATGTGAATCCCACATTGATGTGCTCACCACCATTTTCAAAAGGTTGGAGTAATATAAAGTGTGCTTAAATCCAAAGAAGTGTGTTTTTGGGGTCAAATCAGGCAAGTTGTTAGGATACATAGTGTCAAGAAGAGGCATTGAGGTAGATCCTAACAAAGTGAAAGCCATCATGGAAATGCCTCCACCTACTACATTAAAACAACTCCATAGTTTTCAAGGAAGGTTAGAGTCCATCAGATAGTTTGTATCCCAGTTAGTAGATAAAATTCATCCACTCCAACATTTACTTTGAGCAGACACTGAGTTTCAATGGGATTGCCTATGTCAAAAAGCATTTGAACAAGTTAAGGTATACTTGGCTAATCCACCAGTTCTAGTCCCTCCAATTGTAGGACAACCATTAATTCTATACATTTCTACCACTTTAGTTACCTTAGATGCTCTTTTGGCACAACTAGATGACAAAGGTAATGAGCAAGCCATATACTATCTCAGTTAAACATTAGTTGGCTATGAGTTGAACTACATTGCTATTGAGCGAGCTTGTTTGGTCATAGTCTTTTGCATGCAAAAAATACACCATTATATGCTTAATCACACTACACATCTCATTGCCAAGATAAATCCACTCAAATATTTGCTATCAAAAGCTTCCCTTACTGGTCAAGTTGCAAATTGGGTCTTGATTTTAAGTGAATTTGACATTGTCTATAAGGATCACAAGGCCATTAAGGGATAAGTAATTGTAGACCAACTTGTTGAACTTTCTCTTCAAGGAGATCATCCTATCATAGCAAATTTTCCAAATGACAAAATTATGACTATTACCCCTAGTACACAATGAAAACTATTTTTTTTATGGTTCCTTCACACAAAAGGGATCGGGGGCAAGAATTTTGTTTGTTGCACCCCAAGGAGACCTCATTCCTAAGTCTTATAAAATTTCATTTCGTTACACAAACGACATAGCCGAGTATGAAGGATTGGTAATAGGTCTCCGTTAAGCTATCAGATGGAATATTAAGAACCTTCTTATGTTTGGAGACTCTCAATTGGTCATTAAACAAGTCACAGATGAATACCAAACCAAGGATGAAAAGTTATTACCATATCACCAGATAGTTGAAGATCTTAAACAACACTTTACTGAGATAGTCTTTTCATAGATACCAAGGGCTAATAACAAAGCAACAAATGCCATGGCCACCATTACCTCCATGATTGGCATGCCTGAGTATACTCCTGAGTGTGAGTTTCTTTTTGAGAATCTTTTTCTTCCTGCTTATGAGCAACCAAAATCAAACTTGGTGTGTGAGATTGTTAGTCCTAAGTCTCCAGGTACTCTGAGATTTTTGCCTGCCTTTGTCACAAAATGATCCCCATATCCCTTTCCACAAACCAAAGCAAAAATTTCATCTATTGCACTGCCTGATATACTATCCTAGGTAATAAACTTTTTCAAAAAATACTTTGACAGAACCCTCCTCCAATGTCTCAGTTCAGATGAAGCCCAAATGACGTTAGAAGAGGTTCACCAAGGAATTTGTGGTGCCCATTCTAGTGGCCTAACATTAGCAAAAAAGATCCTTAGAATGGATTACTATTGCCCTATTATGGAAGTGGATGCCTATCATTTAGTGAAAAGATGTGTTCCTTGTCAGCAACATGACAATTTAATACATGCTCCCACCCAAGACCTTTAACCCACCATCACACCATGGCCCTTTTCCTATTGAGGATTCAATCTTTTTGGTCAAATATAGCCAAATTCTGCAAATGGCCATAAGTATATTATTGTCCCCACTAAGTACTTTACAAAGTGGGTCAAGGTTATCCCATTAACCTATACCACCAGAAAATAGGTTTTGAAGTTCATCTTGAACTACATTATCTGTCATTTCAGTATACCTCAAGACATCATGACTGATAATGGAACTCCTTTCAAAATTTAGAAAGTTGCCACACTGTGTAGGAAATTCAAAATTGCCCAATATTTTTCCACCAAATACTTCCCCCAAGGCAATGGCCAAGCTGAAGCAATCAATAAAACCAATTTTAAAAATCCTAAAGAAAACTGTTGATGCAGTTGACCATGAATAGCACCTCTAAATTACTCCCACCCTTTGGGCCTACCACACCTCCATCCATACCCCCATAGGAGCCACTCCATTTTCCCTTTTTTATGGTTCTAAAGTTGTCTTACCCATCCAAATTGAGCTCCCTTCCCTCAGAATCTCTCAGAAATCTAATGTTTGAAGAAGAATACTGAGTTGGTCGCTTGCAATAGTTGCAACTCCTTGATGAGAGATGTCTCAATGCCCTAAACCACCTCTGTGTGAATCAAAATAATCTTTAGCTTCAGTTTCACAAAAAAATCAGACCTCAAGAATATGAGGTGGGTGACTTAGTTTTGCAGCATAACATGATGAACCTCCAAAACTGTGAAAAGAAAGGAAAATTTGAAGCTAATTGGCTTGTTTTGTTTATCATTACAGCCAAATATGGTTCTAGGGCATATCAAATTGCCACTTTAGATGGAGATCTGCTCCCTGAGCCTATGAATATCCAACATCTCAAGAAGTTCTATGCTTGAATCCTACAGTTCATGTACAGTGTTGTTATAGTTCCACAAAAAATATTAGAAAATCATAAAACTCCAAAAACATTTGTAAAAGGTTCCTGAAGAAATGACTAAAGAGAAGAAAAAGTTCCTAAAAAAAGTTTTAAGGTCCATTATCTATAAGGCTCATCTCACTTCACCACATTACCCCATTTCATCCCATCTTTGTGCAAAAATCTTATCTGACTTGCACTTTTCATGCATCTAATCAAAGACCTCTTGTTTGCGAGGCATCACTTCACTTCCATTTTTCAAAAGACCTCTAGGTTTCAAGGCATTTTCCCATTGAGTGATTGTCCTAATCCCATTACATTGAGCTTTGTTTCCCATAGTATTTATCGCAACAAAAAACTAACAAAATCATCATTTGTGAGTTAATGGTTCAAGAGCCTATTCTTTTCATAGCCCTTGCCAACAAACATTTGCAACAACATCAGACATACAATTCATAGGATGAATCATTCCTACACATGGCACTACGATCTTCACTTTTGAGACTTAACATTATTGGTAGGAACTATGGATTCAATGACTACTTGGTCATGTGGTCTCTTTTGGTTGATTTCATTTTGTGTGTTAGTAGTAGCCTTTTACGGTGTGCCTTGATCCGCCATATTTTGGTATCACCTAAATGGCTCCAACTAACTACACGTGCCATTTGTAGTATGATCTATTTTTGATGCTTTAGTACATGTATATCAATTTTGAGTTATGGTTATGCATTGATCACTAGGGGTAACTTGTTAGCACATGTTCCACCAAAGATCCCTAAAAAAACCTTGGATGTGCCTAGACCTCTCCAAGGTGTATATGACATTTGTTCCATCATGACTATGCAAACTACATCTACCATCTTGGAGTATCTATTTTGTTGAGAGTCTAGTCCACATTAAGGAACTTTGTTATCTATGCTTCTATAGCATATGGTGCATAACTCCTTTTAGAAAATCAAACTACGGTGTGCTCTCCCATATAAACACGACTGAATCCCTTGGTATCATGTAGTTAGGATTCATGTAGTATAGGATTTCATTATGCCCTTCTTGAGACAAAAGGTTGTATTTATTTCCCCCCTCCTATGCTAAGTTGCTTGATTCCTACGAGTGAAAAGTATGACACATGTCCATTCATTAGGTTCATTCATATTATAGTTGCATATTTCATATTTACACTTAAGTTTGCATCATTTCACTTTGCATTCATGATTAGTGTATTTTCCTGTTACTGACATTTTCATTTAGGGTACATTCGTTGCATTAGGCATTTCATTCATTATTAGATTCCATTATTAATGACATTAATCCATTAAGTACATACATTACAACCATTACATTTAGTGACATATATATCAGGATACATCTCACAAAGCATATAGTAGATCCATACATGTAAAATAACAAAATGCATACATCTCATATATCACCATAGGACCTGCATCATCCACACATTAGTCATCATACATACATCATAGGAAATATAACATCACACACATCCTACATCACAATGTCAGTAACAACATCTAAACATCACATTCATAAGAAACCATCATCCATATACATATAGGCTCATCGAATCATGTCATATATATCAAAAAATTAGTGTTTATATATAGTCTATCTACAAAAAGAATCATGTAGTATATCATGCATAATGCATCATCAAAAACTTCCTACATCTACATTACTATGTCAAAACTACTCACTATAGAATCATGTAGCTAGCCATGAGAGCCTTACCCCTCCTCTACCCCCTCCTTGTGGAGTCCTACTCTATCCAACCAATGGTTTTGATCTCTGGTGGCCGCCTATGGCCCATGAGTTTGATACATCCCAAAAATTTGGTTGGTGCTAATTTTTCAACACAACATCATGATACAAAGGCCTATAGTAGGTTGACTCTTGCATGACCTATGCCTCATGTCAGCATGCAGTCACAACCTCCTACATCACAACCATCACCCCCCATCCTATACCATATGTTGGACAATATCATGCTAGCTGCAATAATCATCCACTTGCCTTTGCTGCATCTCCCTCTTTGCCTATAAGGTGCCCACTTCTTGCTGAAGTGCATCTAGCTCAGCTAGCTCATCTATCTCGGCATGTATGGTAAAATCACTAAACTCTCCTACATCTATCCTAGCCTGCAATGCTACCAAGGCCTCCTAGGTACTGTCTGCCCTCACTCTCTCTACCTGTGTGTCAACTTGTAACCAATCAACCTTTTTCTAGAGATTGCCCCACTCCACCCTGACTTTAGTTGTATCATCCGACTGAGATGGCCCCTATACCTATAGTCCCAACACTAATGGTGGCCCTGTTGGTGCTAGTACTCTCCTTTGACAGACTCTACTCCCTTGAGGAACCTACTATGCCCTCTGCCTAGGTGGTGGAACCACCACTTTCTCTCCCCCATCCCCTACTCCATCCCCCTCCCCCTATGCTTTCTCTACTACTGGTGGTGCTCCTGGTACTCTAAGCTGCACTAGCTTATGTGCCATCCACCATTGTGTGTATGCAAGTGTCATCCCTGCATCTCCCCTATCTTATCCATGAACCTAGGGCACTAGATGCATACTCCACCATGACATCCTGGCCAATCTCAGTGTGGTCCTATAACCCCATAGTCTTCTATACTCTTGTGATACCACTGGATAAAGGAATCTATCGAGAAATACATCCTGCACCCTCTTGAACTATCTCTGCACCCTAGAGGGCATATATCTCATCACAATATGGACAGTCTAACCAATGAGCCAATAGTCTATCTACATGTAAGGGAGGTAGAGCTGATCCTCACTGTTATCCTCTCCTCCTACTACTAAGGTAGCCCCCCACCACTCATCGTCGTCATATGGTGTATAGTGAAACATGAAAATCTCATCCAAACATCTCTGAAATCTCACCAGCTTAGTCAAGGTGTACTAGATAGGTGGCTTATATTGGCATGCATGTGACTCTCTAGGCTATCAAGTCTCTAGCCTTGTAATAGGGTGTGTCACACCTATGTGCTCCCATGACCACACCATCAACAATGTCAATCCTAGGCCTAGGGTCCACTATGTCCTATAAGTGCACATGTGGATATCATGGTATAAATCAACCAAAATAGTTTGACCCTAGTAGAAAATCACACCATCATCCTATAATAGAGTGCTCAATACTTGTGGCCAGCCAATTGAGAATCCATGCCCAGCATGGTCCGACACCATCCTCGATATCAGTGAGGCTAGATAAAGAGCAAGTCATGGAAACCTCTAGTCTAATGCCTCCCTTTATATCAACCATGATCTTTGGATTAGTAGCCTCTTTCATTGGTGCTTGAAGCACTCTCGTAGATAGGGATCAATGCCCTCTAGTACATACTTTAGATATCTACCATAGATCAACACTCAGAGAATCTACCACACATTGAGAAGAGTGATTGTGACCTCTGTAGTAGGTAGATGGGAGCTTGAAGTTTGTGTATGTCACCGTTCTATCAATTTTGATAGCTGTGCTAAGTGCGCCCTCAAATTAGGCCACTCATAGACATGCTCCAAATCTCATAATCTTACCTAACCCCACTCTACCTCAGTGAGCGTGTCTCCTAACACCATTGTCATTGGATAGTGCTCTCACAACCAAAATGTCACCTTTGCCATCTGCAACATAGACATGCAATGGTCATTATATCATCTAGTTTCCTACACCTTTTTCTTATCTAAACATGGGCATCCTACCTTGTTGACCCCCTAATCCTCACATAACCCAATTCTGTTGATTCATCCAAATCGGCAGGGATGCCAATTTGTGTAGATGCAAATCGGCGAAGATGCCAATTTGTTTAGATGCAAATAAGAAAAGATGCCAAATCATGTAGTCATGGATCGGCAAAGACGTCAGTCCACATAGATGTCGATTTGACATCTGTAGTGGTTGTGTAAATGCCAATTTTCATATCAGAGGCTGCTCGACTATCATCTCTGACCCTGTCACTGCACCTCTATTCTCCCCTTTTGCATCTACACAGATGACAAGATGAATCCTATCATCTACAAAGATGACAAGATGGATCCTATCATCTCCACAGAAGTCCTAACCCTAGTTTTTTTGTCTGCAAAGATGATAGAGTAGAGAGCTATCATCTCCACCCCAACCCCATTTTATCTTCATTTGATGTGTAATAAATGCTTAAATTAAATGCATAATCAATAATTTGACAAGGAGGGATAGTTGACTTACTGGTGGAACCATGTCAGTTGACCTTTGGTGCTCACGGATGTGCTCTCTAAGCTGTAGTCTCTTGCTCGAATTGATCCTTTGCTTTGCTTCTATGCTCTCTAGGTGTGCAAATGATTATTTCTTAAGACCCTAGGAGGCTTATATAGGCCCTCCAAGGTCCCCTTTTGAGCCTATATCCTTTCCTTAACCATGTCAACCCCCATTTATCCCCGAGTCATGTAAAATGTTATAAATGCCTTTTTCCTACCATTTCTTTTCTTCGAGAGTCATTTTCACGAAAATTGTGCAAAATTAATTTTTTTCTCTATTTTCGTGAGGGGGCACCCTCCTCCCCTATCATCATCATGACACAAATCCTAGGACTCCTATCCTCTCTATGACACCCTATATTTTCTTTTCTTTGAAATAATGTTGCTCCAACATCACATTAAAGAGGGGCAAAATGTAGACACTTAAAATTGTCCCAAACGCTATAATAATTTATTTAATATTTCTTGTGACATTATAATTAATTAATTATTAATTAAATATATTTTTCATATTCTTCTACTTATTTAATTAAATAGGTTCATTTCCCTAATGTATTTAAATCTAATTTGAATAATCCCCCCTAATGTATTAAATTCATTTAATGTATAGTGCTTCATAAATCCCCTTCTAAATAAATCTTAATTTATTTAATTCCCTCCACTTTATTAATTTTTTTAATCCTATGATTAAGTTAAATCTTATTTAATTTAATCCTAATCCCATCCTAAAACCTAGTCTACACCCAACACTTTCATCCTTCTAAGCCTACCCACTACTTAATCCCACTTATTTATCCTAAACACCTTTCTAAAACACCTTTTAGCCCTTACATGGTTGCTCACACATGTGTGAGAAACCCAATTCCTAGGAGCCCCTTTCTCATTAACTTCTCCAAAAGGTACTCTTACACCTTTGTCCCCCACTCCTTTCCTGAAGGCTGCTCACACATGTGTGAGCATACGTTGAGCCTCTCAACCATAAAGGCTATTTTTTGACTTTTGCATGACTTTTTCCTTTAACCCATGTGTCTCTCTTGTGGCACCTATGTGGATGCCACATAGATTCCACCTCCCCAAGGCCTCTTTCAAACCTATAAATAGAGCCCTTGTCTCAAGCATTTTTCATCTCCCTCATTTGCATTGTTATCATGCTAGTTTAGAACTAGAACTTTGTAGTGACCTTGGTGATTCTATGCATTGTTACTAACCCCTTGGTAGTTGATAGATTCTATTTCATCTGCATTATTAATCTAGTTTTATTTCTTGCATCCACATTCATATCCTTTGAGTGCTTTCAAGCATGGTTGCTTCCATAGCCATTGCTTGAAGTATTCTCTATTCATCTTAGTATAGTCTCATTATCATTGCATATCATTTATTAATTGTTGTGATTCATAGTTGTATTTGGGAGAGCACATCCACATCTCCCACACTTAAGCACACCAATAAGGCCTTGTATGGGTGCCTTTGTTGAGCTGCTTTGAGGTTGAGCTCTTTTTGGTTATTTAAGTTATAAAACTCAAGTCTAACATTAGTTCTTTTTTATTTGTTTTAATCTTTGATATGCACATGCTACTAATGTTTGCTTGTTTATGCATGCTCTTGAAAGGTCAGGTTTGCATGCATACACATGTATATACTTCCAAGATGTTTGAGAGTGGTTTTAGCTTCATGGGAATTAAGAAAAGAATCTAAATTTTGAGGGTTTTTAAGAAATTTTGGACTTAGCTATATTTTAGGAATCAACACATTATTACAAAAATGATCCCTAGTGGACTATTGATTGTAATCTTAAGCCCTTCACTTGTTCAAGATCATTTAAGGATCATTATTAATTGTATTGATTATATTATATTTTTAGTTTGGTAAATCACATGCATTTTTAACTTTGTTGAGAGAGAGAGAGAGAGAGAGAGAGAGAGAGAGAGAGAGGTTTTCAGTGAAGAAACACATTAACCATTGTAGGAAACTAATTTTTTTTAATATGTCGTAATATATTTTAATGCCTCCTAAGGGGTCTTAATGGGTCTTAAGTGGTCATAAGAACCTTAGAACTCATTACAACCTCCGAGGACCTATTACGACCCATTATGACATATTAGCACCCCTTAAAGAATATTAAACATTATAGGTCACACTTTTGGGGTCTCATGTGTCCTAATTGGTCCTAATGTGTCCTATGGGGACATTAGGGAACATTAGAGACCCATTAGGAAATATTAAGTCCCATTAGAACACATTGTGGCCCATTAGGTCTCATTGGCACACATTATGGCCCATTAGGACACAATAGAACCCATTACAACCCTTTTTAACACATTAATCATCACAGAACACACTAATGTATGCTAAGGGGTCCTAATCTCTCATAAGGGGTCATAACTAGTCCTAAGTGGTTTGATGGCCCATTAGGATCTGTTAAGACCCCTTAATGTGTGTAGGACCAATAAGAACATATTAGAACCCATTAATACCCCTTAGACCACCTCAAGGGGCTTAGGACACACTAATGAGCTATAATATGTCCTAATGGGTCCTAATGTGTCCTAAGGGGCTCTTATGTTAAGTGATCATATGACACCTTATGGCTCATTATCATATTAAACATTGTATGACACATGAATAGAATGTAAATCATTCTAATGTATCATAAGGGGTTATAATGGATCCTAAGTACACTTAGGACATATTATAGCCCATTCTAACCACTTATGACACATTAGGGCCAATTAAGACATATTAGAACCCATTAATACCCCTTTAAACACATTGAAGGGTGCATAACATACTAAGATACATGTATGTGTGTTTGTATATGGTAATGGGTCTGAATGGGTCGTAAGGGTATTATTATTGTTGAATATCAATAAAATTAGGTTATATGATATTGTAGATTTCTTTGTTAGCTATCTAACCATATAATTTATTTTAAATTTGGACTATTTTAAGCATTTCAACTATAATTTCTTTTGGATGTATGCCCATTTTTTCTCAAAAACCAACGTGTAGTATTTGGGGGTTAGATTTTGGCTTGCTCATCGAATTTTATAACAAAATAGTTTTTACTAGACTCTATTTTACACACCTTTTTTCCAATGATTTTTTATTAGTTTTCAATGATTTATAGGGAGAGTACACAAATATATCATATTTTTGAGATGTGTCCACTTACAAAATTCATAAAAAAATCAAATACATTAAAAAATTACCCAAAAAATATGGAATAAACTACGTGGTGTTAGCTAATTCCTAACAAGAGTGAATAAATATATTTTTTTAAAAAAGTTATCATTTTAGGGGGACTACACCTAAAATAATGTTAAGTTTTTACTAAAAAAAGTATTACCACTTTGTGTTTCTCCCTTTTTTGAGGGCCTTAAACTCTACCACATTAAAAAAAAATTAGTAGTTTAGAAAGTAGATTCAAAGGACTACGAGTTTTATTTGTGTCATATCTTGAAATTTTGATTGTAAGTATCTTCAGAATCTCATCGAAGTTCAAGTTTTGTTGATTTTAGAAAAAGTGGCATCTTATACCCCTTTTTGGTACCACAACTTTGTGCATGTACCCATGTGTGTGTGTGTGTGTGTGTGTGTGTGTATAGATAGATAGATAGATAGATAGATAGATAGAGAGAGAGAGAGAGAGAGAGAGAGAGAGCGAGAGAGAGAGAGAGAGAGAGAGAGAGAGAGAGAGAGAGAGAGAGAGAGAGAGGGAGATCAAGACTTTAATTATAATATGTACTTTTTTATTTATTAAATTAAAATCTTAGGAACTCTTTCTCCCCCATGTCTATTTATCCCTCATCCTCTCACTATGCGTCTAATTACCTCTCTCTCTCTCTCTCTCTCTCTCTCTCTCTCTCTCTCTCTCTCTCTCTCTCTCTCTCTCTCTCCCCACCATCTTCTCCATCTATTTTACACCCTAATTATCCGAGTTCTATATTTACTTCATCTCTTCTTTCTCCCCTTGCTAGCTTTCTTCCATCTCCCTTCCCCTCTAATTGTCACTTCACCCTAATTACTATATATATTTACCCCATGTCTCTCTCCCCTAAACACATGTAGTTCTATCATTTTAATTAAAAATATCATGTATTTATACTCTTAAGCTTAAATAGAACAAATAAATTTTATATTTAGTTTCAATATATCAATTATTTAGATTATTTATATATATTTAATTTCTTAAATATAATATAATATTCAATTTTGGCAAATAGAAGGTTTAATGCACATTCTAATGTTTTAACTAGTATAAATTTTGTCTTTAATTTTTATAAAATATAATAATTTTTTTCAAACATTACTTTCAACAATTAGTATGAAATATAAATTCATATTTTAAAATTTTTTACTCTAGTCTTCTTTTGTCATTTTATTAATAGCTATTAGAAACAAACACATCCAATAGAACTTACTTATCTTTAATTTTTTTATATGATCAATAAAATTAAATTAAACTTTGTATTTTTTAGTCAGATTTAAGTAATAATATTTTTTTTGAAACTTTATATTATATGTTTGTTATTATTGTGAACAAGGCATTTGAAAAATGCAATCATATAATCCAAATTTAAAACTCCAAAAAAATTTACATATATAAAAAACTTGTTTATACATAAAATGCTTCAATACCAATAATAATTGAAAATAAGCAAGAGATAACATTCTTTAACGTTTTCAATATTTTCTTAATGAAAATATAATCAATTTAGTTGAAATAATAATTATTATAATTAGAAATTAGAAAAAATCTATTGAAACCAAGGAAGCTAGTTTATAAAATCACATAGCATGAATTTGAAACAATAACATATGGTTATTTATGTTCACTTTGTTAGAATTATTTAGAATAACTGAGAGGGGGGGTGAATCAATTATCCAAGGTCCAATGATGTCCAATACAACTTTTTCTTCTAATCCTTAATGACACATAACTAAGATTATCATGTATGCAATTGAATATTAAACAATCATGAAAAGTAAACATGCATCACACCATAACACTAAGGATTTTGATGACCCAGAAACCCTCCAAGAATAAGAAGGTAAAACTGGGGTGGGGATGATACCCAAAAAATAACTACGCAATTGATTTCAACCACTTCTGATGGTCTACCCTGTTAAAGGCCTACCCTGTTAAAGGCTTTACACATTGTAAGATGTGACCCTATTAAAGGATTTATATAGAGCTGTTAGGCTCACCCAACTCCATGGGATTTTCAGTCACCTTCTCAAAAGAATCTTTTATCCCTCTCTAAGGATCTCTTATCCTTCTCCTAAGGATCTCTTTATACTTCTCTTGAGGATCTCTTTGTCCTTCTCCTAGGGATCTCTTTATCCTTTTCCTGAGGCTTATCCACCTAGCTGTTAAGCTAACCTAGCAATGTAGGGTTTCAATATCTAATACAATGGTAAGAAAGTATTAGAAGGGTTTTGACTTGATATAAATTGCAACTTCAACCTTGTAGATTTTAGATCGCTCCTCAGTCCTTTTCTTTGCTTGGTTTTCCTCCCTTGCAGTGCTAACAGCTTGTTCACCCTTCAAGATCTATCTCCTTGAGTTCTTCCACTAGTTATGCCAAAGCACTCTATGGTCACTTGATCAACTCGGAGTCATGATACTCTGTTCTTACTCCTCTTGGCTTCTTCGCATGATCACACTTATGACCAATTCCCTCTCATGCATGCACATTTCATCTCTAACCTGTAGTTCCTTATAAAGAAGTTCTGTTCTTCATTTCTTGCTCAAATCTTAATTTGCTCTTGAGAAAATGGTATTGTTTTCCCTCCAAATTATTTCTTCTAGAAACTTCATGATAAATCCATTAGCATTCGCCTTGAAAAATGGTTTTCATGGATTACATAGAATTCTATGACATCTACTCATCATCCCTATCATCCAACTAATTCACAAAATTTGATGTAACAACCTTATCACTGTTGATCTGGCAAATCTTTGACTTTAAAAAATAATACAACAACTTGGCATCATTGATTTACTAATGCTCGGTTCCTTTTGTGTTACTCAACTTCTATTGTTATTTATTGGTGCTTAGCACCTGAAGAAATTTTGTGTAACTTAGCACCTGATCTTTACTCGGCACCAGAAAGCTGCTCAGTACGTGAAGATCACTCAACACCTAATCTTCACTCGGCACCTGATCTTCACTCAGCACACACTAAGTTGAACTTGCTCGGCTTCAACTGAGAATCTGTTCAGCACTTACTAGCTAGCTCAGTTCTCTCCAATGATCTTAGTTAATCTTTACATCTTTGATGTGTCTCAGTGTGTCCATCCTTTGTGTCTTAGAGTATGTCATCAATACACTATTTCATCAATGGCTTAGCTGATCCTTATACTTCATTACAACATCATACTTCAACCTTTCTCTAGGTACTCTAGTTACATCTTATTGATTGCCACCTCGTTGTCAATCAACCAATTGATAGTATTTGGATCACTTAAGCAATTGTCATTCCTGCAAGTAGCAAGTTTGACATCAATGACAAAACAATGATTGAAACATTCTTTACTAGTTCCCTTATTCTTCATTCATGATCTTTTCAATCATTTCCAACAATCTCCCTCTTTAGCATTGATGGCAAACCAAACTAATCAAATGATTAAGTTGATCAACTTATTTACCACCAAAATTACAAACATTTTCTTTTGCTGATACAAACTGAATCCTTTGTTCTGCTTCTCCCTCTAGACTGCTGCATCCTTACTCTTCTGAATCTCTCTCTTTCATATACATCTCTCATATATATATATATATATATATATATATATATATATATATATATATATATATATATATATATATATCTCCCTCTTACTTTGTATTGATCAATTTCTCATATATCTCCCTCTTTGACATAAATGCCAAAGATATAGCATCTTCAACATGCTAAATATAAGCTTTGCATCTTATATTTTCTCCCTCTGTCACCATGCTTGTGACTAATCTGGAAGTTCTGTACCTTTTGTCATCCTCTGCATCATTCTTCTAATATTTCAATGAGCTACTTCTGTTGATGTAGGGCAGTTTCTCTATTGCTTTAGATGGCTTGAGTTAGGGGCATTACCCCCAATTTGTCTCTAAGATATTCATAAGCATCCTTGGGCAATGGTTTGGTGAAGATATCTGTAGTTTGTTCCTTTGTGTGAATGTACTCCATCTTCACTTGTTTGTCTTCCACCAATTCTCTGACATAGTGATACTTGATTGCAATATGCTTGGTTTCTGCATGAATTACTAGATTCTTGGATATGTATATAGCACTTGTATTTTCATAATACAGTATCACAAGTTTGGTTACCTCTTCTTTCATTCCTTTCAATAGATGTTTAAGCCACACAATGTTTGTACAATTGACTGCTGCTACCACGTATTCTACTTTTGCAGTGGACTGAGATGTGCATGTTTGTTTCTTGCTAGTCCAAGTAACTAGCCTTTTACCTAAGAATAGTGCTCCTCCACTTGTGCTTTTCCTTTCATCAATGTTGCCTCCCAAATCTGAATCTGTGTGTGCATTGAGCTCAAACTTCTCATTCTTTCCGTAATATAGGCCAAAATCATCAGTTCCTTTGAGATACCTCATTATCCTTTTTACTGCCATGAGATGATTTTCTCTGGGATTAGCAGAGAATCTAGCCACTATTCCAACTGCTAGTGCTATGTATGGTCTGCTATGTACAACATATTGTACTTTTGCAATCATGGATCTATACAATGTTTGATTGGCTTCAACTGATTCATCATTTTTGGATAGCTTATGTCCTATTTCCATTGGTGTGCTAACAAGTTTGGAATCTTCTAATCCAAAATTCTTGAGTATCTCCTTGATGTATTTTGATTGTGTCACAAATATACCATGTTTTAGTTGATGTACTTGCAATCCTACAAAGAACTTGATTTCTCCAAACATAGACATCTCAAACTCATGTTTCATTTTGTCAACAAAACTTTTGCAAAGTACTTCCTTTCCTCCAAAAACTATGTCATCCACAAATATTTTAGATACAAGAATATCCTTACCTTTTTCTGATTTGATGTACATGTTGTTGTTATCATCAGTTCTTTCAAATCCTATTTGCACTAGATACTTGTGAAGTCTCTCATACCAAGCTCTAAGGGCTTGCTTTAATCCATATAGAGCCTTGTGTAATTTGCATACCTTCTTTTTGTTCTTTTCATCAACAAAACCTTTTGGTTTCTCTATTTAGACTTCCTCTTCAAGTATACCATTTAGAAATGCGGACTTAACATCCATTTGATAGACTTTAAATCCTTTGAAGGCTGCATATGCCAGTAAGGTCCTTACTCCTTCCATTCTAGCAACTGGAGCAAAAGTTACTCCATAGTCTAGTCCTTCTTCTTGTGCATACCCTTTACAAACTAGTCTTGCCTTGTTCCTTATGATTTCACCATTCTCATCTAACTTGTTTCTAAACACCCACTTGGTTCCAATTATATTCTTGTCAGCTGGTCTTGAGACTAAGGTCCATGTCTTGTTCTTCTCAATTTGTTCTATTTCTTCTTTCATGGCATTGTACCAGTCATCATCTTTTATGGCTTCACTTACTGTTTTTGGTTCCATTTTGCTGAGAAAACATGTTTCACTTTTGAGTCTATTCCTTGTCATTGGTCCTACCTCTTTGTTTGCAATAATTTGATCTACAGGATGATGTCTTTTCACATACTTTGCCAGTACTAGTTCTTTCCTTGTTTGCATGTTGTCTCTTTCAGAATCTGATCTCTCGTGCATATTTTCAATAGGTATTTTTTCATTTTCTTCTTGTTGGCTATTCTCAAAATTTCAATGAACATTTTTTGCATTCTGCAACTCGGCTTCTGAATGTGTCTATTGTTCAACATTCATTGTCTGTGACTCGAAAAATGCTGGATTTTGTTGCTGATTGTCATTCTGAGTTGTAATTTCACCATTATTAGGTATACCTTCATAAAAGTAGACAAAGGTCTTGTATTCTTCTGCTTTCTTGATGTCTTCAACACTTTGAACTTCTACAAGCTCATCAAACTTCACATTTGTGCTTTCTACTACTTTGTTAGTGTTAACATTCAAACACTTATAAGCTTTACTTCTAGTAGAATAACCAAGAAATGTTCCTTCCTCACTTTTTGCATCAAACTTTCCATTTCTAGATTCTTTATATATATAGCATTTGCATCCAAATATTTTGAAATGTTTTACATTAGGAGAATGCCCATACCATAATTCAAAAGGTGTTGCATTTGTACCTTTCTTAACTTGAACTCTGTTGAGTGTGTAGACTGCAGTACTTATAGCTTCTCTCCAATACCTGAGTGCAACATTTTTCTCTATCATTAAGGTCCTAGCACAGTCAATAACTGATCTATTCCTTCTCTCTGCTATACCATTCTAAGGTGGAGTCCTAGGTGCTGATGTCTGCCTTTTGATTCCTCTTTCATTGCAAAACTCTTCAAATTCTCTTGATGTGAATTCTCCTCCTCTATCAAATCTGAGACATTTTAGGCTCTTTCCAGTCTCTTTCTCTACTCTGGCCAAGTACCATTTGAACATTTTAAATGCATCTAATTTTAGTTTTAGGAACATGACTGTCATCATCCTTGAATAGTCATTTACAAATAGCATTATGTGACTAGTCAATATAATACCTTTTTAGCTGCAGGATTGGACATCCTTCACTACCAAAGTACTATGCTGACTACCTCACAATAGGTGTATCATAGTCATGCACTAGGCCTTGCTTAGGAATAATATATTCAAACTAAGGACTATTTCTCCCATTATGAGGTTCATTTAAATTATCAACCTGAGGACGTATACTTGAAAAAAGTCTGCAAATTATATGCACCATGAAACTCTCTAAGTTATTCTATCGTTGCAAAATAACAATGCTAGAAACAAATTAAATACACAATAATGGCTGCATGAAACTACACAGTAGTTGCTGCAGGAACTGTACATTATCTAAACTATTTACATCTCTACCTCTACCTCTAGCTCTCTACTTCTACCTCTAACAACCCTCTAACCACTTAACAAGTTTCCCCATCATCCTTTTAAATAAGGAAGAATCTTATTACAAAAGTAATGACAAAGTGGGCTGAATTTCAGTTCCACATTTTCAGCAGTCCACTTTAAACGCATGGTTCTCTTTCATTATAGTGAATTAGTTGAAACCCCTTTACCATGTTATGATCCTCCATTTCATCTTTCTATATCATTTTGAAAATTTGAATTTCATTAATTAATGTGTAAGTTATGGTCATTTTTTCTGAAAATGGTTTTATGCTGCCTGAAAACGTGCCACTTTTTCCTCAACCAACTTCTGATCCATGTTGCTCATTAACTACTACAAACCAACTCAAATACTCAAAAAGGTTTATGCTCCTTCTTCTTAACTTTCCAAAACCATAAGGCATTCTTAATTTCATTAAGAATTGAGCAAGATATGCCTATTTTTCTAGAATTGGCTTTTAACTTTTTCTTCATTTCCTGCACTTGCTGAATATTGACGAGTGTCAACTTGCTTCTCCTTCTTTCTAGCTGCATGAATGACTCAAATAACTCACAAACAACATGTTAACCACCTCAAGAATATTATTATTCAATGTTAACCATTTATCACAATAAATCATCATAATCTAGCATCAACTAGCTACACATGCAATTGTTAATCAATAAATCATTAATCATAGTTAATGCTTTATAAACCAAGTTTATTTATGGAAATGGCTTGGAAATATATTAAAACCATGGGATAAATTTTTATAACAAATGGATATAGATATGAAATTTTATAGGCTCATCATTATGTATCTGTCACCTTTGTAGCTTTGCACTTCAATAGGACCACACAAGTTAGTATGAACTAGCCCTAATACTTCATTAGAAGTATAAGCCTTGCTTTTGAAAGTTGACTTGGTCATCTTCCCTAGTTGGCATTGTTTGCACATGGTGTTATAAGGTTTTTTCAACTTTGGTAGACCTCTGACTTTCTTCATTTTGCTGATGCTTATTAGATTGTCAAAATTTACATGACATAGCCTCTTGTGCCATAACCATACATCATCAATTTGAACAATGAGACAAGAAGCATCTTCCATGTCCAGATAAAATAAATTATTCCTAGTCTGATCACCTTTTCCTATTAGACTTCCTTGAGAATCATAGATTTTGGCAATTCCATTTTCAAATCCAACCTTGTATCCTATGTTGCTCAACTGTGAGACACTTAACAAGTTATAATTCAGCCTTCAACATAGTATGCATTATCACATGATATCTTTTTAGTAAGCTTGATACTACCTTTCCCTTTGATCTGACATGGTGCATTGTTACCAAATCTAACAATATTTCTTTCATATTGAGTAAAGGTGATGAACTTACTTTTGTCTCCAGTCATGTGATGAGAGCATCCATTATCTATGATCCATTTATCATTCCTACTCATGTAGGTTACCAGGGCAGTTGCTTCATCTTCATCTAATTCATCTTTCATAGCCACATAGACTACTTCATCATCATTCTCGTCAGAGTCTTCTTCAACAATGTAGCATCTTTTGCCTTTACCTCTATAGTCCTTGTTGTCCTCTTTCTTGTTCTTGATGTTGCCTCCATTGTTGTAATTTTTCTTTTATGTGCATCTGGTAGCAATGTGACCAACTTCATTACAATTAAAACAAATGATTGGTAGCTTATCTTTGAATTTTCCTTTTCCTTTATGAAATCTTCTTGCTAGTAATGCCTCCAATTGGTCTACATCATCTTCATTAGTGTTGTTGTCACTGGATACATACTTCCCTTTTCCAATATTTTTCTTTGTTTGTAGCTCATCATTGTCTTTTATCATCATCTTGGCTTTGAATGCAAATTCAAAGTTTTCTAGCTTGTAGTTGTCAAAGTTGGATAGCTCAGAGGTAGTGAGTCTTCCAATTATTCCTTCAAATGCCATTGTGTTGCCTGGTACACACCTTAGTTCTTGGATGGCTGATACTCTTATAGCATAGATGGGAAGCAAAGTTCTCAAGTATTTGCTACATACTGTTTCTTCTACTAACTATCCTCCTAGACTTCTTATGGCACTTACTACCTCCTTCATCCTTGCACCATATTTAGCAGCATTCTCTCCTTTTTCCATTTTCATATCATCAAACTTCCCTCTTAGGCTCTCTCTTTTGGCTCTCTTGACATTGTCATCTCCTCCATATATTCTTGACAATGTTTCCCACATTTGATGTGCAATATCACATCCTTTGATGTCATCATACTCAGCATAGCTTAGTGTTAAAGCAATATCTAACATTGCTTGATTGTGCTCCTTCTTCTTGCTCATGTCATCTACAGTGAGGTGTCCTGCAGGGTCTACATGATCAATTGTGATTGAGGTCTGTGCATAGTCGCCTATTGATCTGAGGTGTAGCTTCATCCAAATTTTCCATGCAACAAAGTTGCCTTTGTTTAGCTTGGGAACTTCTCTCTTGGACATCTTGATCTTCCTACTACTAGTACCTTGAAACAAATCGACAATGTGCTCTGATACCGATTGTTAGAATTATTTAGAATAACTGAGAGGGGGGGTGAATCAGTTATCCAAGGTCCAATGATGTCCAATACAACTTTTTCTTCTAATCCTTAATGACACATAACTGATATTATCATGCATGCAATTGAACATTAAACAATCATGAAAAGTAAACATGCATCACACCATAACACTAAGGATTTTGATGACCCAGAAACCCTCCAAGAATAAGAAGGTAAAATTGGGGTGGGGATGATACCCACAAAATAACTACGCAATTGATTTCAACCACTTTTGATGGTCTGCCTTGTTAAAGGCCTACCCTGTTAAAGGATTTACATAGAGCTATTATGCTCACCCAAGTCCATGGGATTTTCAGTCACCTTCTCAAAAGAATATTTTATCCCTCTCTAAGGATCTCCTATCATCCTCTCTAAGGATCTCTTATCCTTCTCCTAAGGATCTCTTTATCCTTCTCCTGAGGATCTCTTTGTCCTTCTCTTGGGGATCTCTTTATCCTTTTCCTAAGGCTTATCCACCTAGCTATTAAATAACCTAGCAATGTAGGGTTTCAATATCTAATATAATGGTAAGAAAGTATTAGAAGGTTTTTGACCTAATACAAATTGCAACTTCAACCTCTTTGCTTGGCTTTCCTCCCTTGTAGTGCTGACAGCTTGTTCACCCTTCAAGATCTGTCTCCTTGAGTTCTTCCACTAGTTATGCCAAAGCACTCTATGGTCAATTGATCAACTCAGAGTCATGATGCTCTGTTCTTACTCATCTTGGCTTCTTCGCATGATCACACTTATGAACGATTCCCTCTCATGCATGTGCTTTTGATCTCTGACCTATAATTCCTTATAAAGAAGTTATGTTCTTCATTTCCCACTCAAATCTTTATTTTCTCTTGAGAAAATGGTATTGTTTTCCCTCCAAATTATTTCTTCTAGAAAATTCATGATAAATCCATTAGCATTCGCCTTGAAAAATAGTTTGCATGGATTACATAGAATTCTGTGACATCTACTCATCATCCCTATCATCCAACTAAGTCACAAAATTTGATGTAACAACATTATCACTGTTGATCTGGCGAATCTTTGACTTTAACAAATAATGTAGCAACTCGACATCATTGGTTTACTAATGCTCGGCTCCTTTTGTGTTACTCGGCTTCTATTGTTATTTATTGGTGCTTAGCACCTGAAGAAATTCTGTGTAACTCGACACCTAATCTTTACTTAGCACCAGAAAACTACTTAGTACTTGAAGATCACTCGACACCTAATCTTCACTCGGCACTTGATCTTCACTCAACACACACTAAGTTGAACTTGCTCGGCTTCAACTGAGAATCTGTTCAGCACTTACTAGCTAGCTCGGTTCTCTCCAATGATCTTAGTTAATCCTTACATCTTTGATGTGTCTTAGTGTGTCCATCCTTTGTGTCTTAGAGTATGTCATCAATACACTATTTCATCAATGGCTTTGCTGATCCTTATACTTCATTACAACATCATAACTTCAACCTTTCTCTATGTACTCTAGTTACATCTTATTGATTGCACCTCCTTGTCAATCAACCAATTGATAGTATTTGGATCACTTAAGCAATTGTCATTCCTGTAAGTAGCAAGTTTGACATCAATGACAAAACAATGATTGAAACATTCTTTACCAGTTCCCTTATTCTTCATTCATGATCTTTTCAATCATTTCCAACACCCTCTTACTAAATATGATGCAAATGCCCATAAAAAATAATACATTAAAAGATACTAAGATTATAACCTAAATTGTCAAAGATGATTAAAAAAGATGATAACCTAAACTCAACTATCAATCCCTTAAATCAAATTGCCAACAAACATATTTCACAATGATTTTCAAAATTTTATAATTCTTTTTTATTTATTTTTGTTAGACCCTAGACCTGCAACTTTATGACTTTAAATTTGTGCACATTATTTCTCAATTGATTTTATTTTCCAATTAATATTTTATTTTATTAGTTATGTACAATTTCTAATTGCATGAAAAGAATTCATTTGCTTCAAAAAACTATAACTCTTTCAACTGCTTCAAACCACGATCTCAACATCTCTAATATATTCATAGGTAAAGAAAAAATGGATCCAAATATATAATGTTGGAAATATAAGAGGAGTAAGTGAGAGGGGAGGGGTGAATCAGTTAATACTAAAATAACTCCCAGAGCCCTTAGATGTCAGTACAAAAATACAATCTAAAAACTAAATACTGGTGATGATCAATAAACACACATAAAATGTTGTAACTCGGTAATTACTGATTAAACAAATCTTAAATGTTATCTGTGATTACCATTACTTTAACTTAGTTGCAAACACATCAAATAAAATAGCATTAACACATTTGACACCAGAATTTAACATGAAAACCCAATTTGGGAAAAACCACCAATTGCAACTAGTTACTACTTTCACTGTTCTGAAGTGAGACCTATTAGGAGCCAGCCCTATTAAAGGTTACAAAACACATTGTTAGGTGTGACCCTATTAAAGAATTTAATCACCCTATTAGAAGTGGCCTTGTTAGAGGTCTTAAGATAATTCAATAGAACTGCCACCTTGTTAGAGGATTTACAAATAACTATTAAGCCAAATCTGTTAGGAGATTTAGATCACTGCTACAATGTTTAGAGACTAACAATGAGATGACCTAATCTGAATAGAACTGAATTGCTGATTACAAATCTCTATTTTGGCTTATACTTTATCCTTCCTAATCTAATATAGCTTTTCTAGCTCCACAAGGATATTCTACTTATCCTTCAAATTTTCTTCCTTTCTTCATAATTAAATCTTCAATATATTCATCACATATTCACATTTTTGCACACTTTCAAATTCTCAACTTGATCTTATACTTATATCTTTCATATTGTCAAATTGGCTCAAATACAACTTAGAACAATTAATATTCATCACCCCAATCAACTAGAACCAATAGATAAATCAATTAAGCTTAATATGCCAAAACAAGAAATTCCTTCGTTAGCTGACCCAGCTTGGTAGAAACTAACTCAAAAGTGATTTCTTGTGATAACCAACAGAAGCTTAGTCAACACTGCAAACTTGCAAAGATCCTTTGGCAACCGAGTGAGCTTAATTAGTACTAGTTCCATCCAACTTTCCTTCATTAACTGAGTGAGCTCGGTTAACACTCATCTTCTACAGACTTTCCTTCAATGCCTGAGTGAGCTTGGTAGACACTATTTTCTAAAGTAGGCAATCATAGAAGTGCTTGGTAAACACAAAAAACTGTCTTCACTGCTTGAGTGATCTCGATATATACTGACTGATAATGATATGACATTATTTTAACATTAAATACAATACATAATTAATCAATTCTATCCAACAATCTCCCTCTTTGGTATTGATGGCAACACAACATGTCATAACACAATAAAATTTTGGATTTATTCTCGAGAATTCTCTATGGCAGTAACAACTTTTCCCAATTTCATTCATAGAAATTTCTTCCTCTTACAACAAACTTTTCCTTCTTTGGAATAACAAAAACTTCTCAAAGATATGATAGTAAACTTCTCCCTCTTTGAAAATACATGCCAAAGACAATAACTTTACAAATATCAATGTACCTTAAGTACTAATTCATTTGCAATATGCCTTTGTCAATTCTACACCAACTAATTGATCTTTAACTAGCTCTTGTTGATGCATCATTAAACTTCATTTAGTGAACTCCAGATAGAGGAATGACCCCTAGCTTACCTCTTAGATACAAAAATGTATCCTTAGGTAATGGCTTGGTGAATATATTCGTAATATGTTCTTTTGTATTTACATATTCCAATCCAACTTCTTTATCTTGCACCAATTCTCTTAAGAAGTGATATTTTATAGCAATGTGCTTTGTTTTGGTATGCATTACTAGATTCTTTGATATATTTATTGCACTAGTGTTATCATAGTAAATGACTATTGGATCCTTGATCTATATTTTCATTCCTTCCAATAATTGTTTGAACCAAACAATGTTAGAACAATTCACTGCTGCTACCTCATATTCTGCCTCTACTATGGATTGAGAGATGCAATTTTGTTTCTTTCTTGTCTAAGGCACTAGTATTTTACCAACAAAGAATGCTCCACCACCAGTGCTTTTCCTGTCATCAAGACTTCCTGCCCAATCAGCATCAATAAACTCTTTCAAGTCCAAATTGCCTCCAAGTTTATACCATAAGCCATTGTATTCAGTACCTTTCAGATATCTTATGATTCTCTTGATTGTCATCATGTGATTTTCTCTAGGATTTACTAAGAATCATGCCACTATTCCAACTACTAGAGCAATATCAGGCCTTGTATGTACTACATACTGCAACTTTCCAATTATTGATTTGTATGTGGTTTGATCTACTTCTTTGGAATCATCATTCTTGGAAAGCTTATGTCTATTAGACATAGGGGTTCCAACTTGTCTTGAATCTTCCATTCCAAACTTCTTCAGTATCTCCTTGATAAACTTAGATTGAGTGATGTAGATACCATTTTTGTTCTGCCATATCTGCAACCCAACAAAGAATTTTATCTCACCAAACATGGACATCTCAAATTCTTTACTCTTTTCTTCTAAAAATGCTTTGCTCAAGTCATCATTTCTTGTGAACAAGATATCATCAACAAATATTTTTGCCAACACAATCCTGTTTTCTAGTCCTTCTTTGATATATAGACCACTATTATCATTTTTTCTTTGAAAGCCAACATGTACCAAGAAATTATGAAGTCTTTCATACCAAGCTTTGTGAGCTTGCTTGAGATCATATAATTCTTTGTGGAACTTGCAAACCATGTCTCTTTTGATAGTATCTACAAAACCTTTTGGTTTTTCAATGTAGACTTCCTCATCAAGAATTACATTCAAGAATGCAGATTTAACATCTATTTGATACACTTTAAATCCTTTGTGTGCTACATATGATAGTAAAGTTCTAACATCTTCTAATCTTGCTATAGGAGCAAAAGTCTTACCATAATCAGTACCTTCTTCTTGAGAATAACCTTTACATACTAGTCTTGCCTTGTTTCTTGAAATTTTTCCAACTTCATTTAGTTTATTTCTGAATACTCACTTTGTGCCAATTATATTTTTATCCTTGGGTCTAGGAACAAGAGTCCAAGTTTTTTTCTTTTCTATCTAATCTATCTCTTCATTCATTTCTTTAATCCAACTTTCATTTTCTAGAGCATCTTTAACATTTCTAGGTTCAAATTTAGTAAGTAAATATGTACCTTTTAATTTTCTTCTTGTCATTGTTCCTCCGGATTTGTCTCTAATGATCTGATCAGGTGCATGATGCTTATATCTTGCTAACACAAGTTCTTTGGGTTTTGAATGAGTTCCAATGTGTTCATCATGAACTTTATTTTCAAGCTTGGGTTCTTTTGTCTATGACTTGGGTCCATCAAACTCAGTTTGAAATAGCTCACTAGCCTCTGACTATGATTTAGGTCCTTTAGACTGAGAGTCAAGTTGCACTGTCTACAACTTAGTAACTGTTGGAAATTTTGGGGAGTCGAGAGATGAAGCCTCATTTCTTTCAAATAGGTTTGACAGGGTATCAGGTTCATAGTAAACAAATCTTCTGTAATCTTCTAGCTCCTTGTTTCTTTCTTCCTCACTCTTTTCTGCAAATTTATCAATTCCAACATGTGCACTTTCTATTATTTTATGAGTAGATAAACTCAAACAGTTGCATGCTTTACTTCTGTAAGAGTATCCTAGAAATATGCCTTCATCACCTTTTACATCAAATTTTCCTTTTCTAGACTCTTTCAAGGTATAACATTTGTTGCCAAATACCTTCAAGTAACTTACATTAAATTTGTAGCCATACAATATTGATAAGGAGTTTTGTTTGAATCTTTCTTCAATTGTACTCTATTCAAGGTATGAACTATAGTGCTAATAGCTTTCTTCCAATATTTGAAAGCAACATTCTTTTCAATCATCAAGGTTCTTGCACAATCCATGATAGATCTGTTTCTTCTTTCAGCTATACCATTCTGTTGTTGTATACTAGGGGCTGATACTTGTCTTTTAATTCCTCTTTCAATGTAGAAATTATTGAATTCATTGGAGATGAATTTACCACCTCTATCTGATCTTAAACATTTCAACCTCTTTCTAGTTTCTTTTTCTACTCTTGTCAGATACCACTTGAACTTTTGAAAGGCTTCTAATTTTTCTTTTAGATATATTATAGTCATCATTCTAGAATAGTCATCCACAAAAAGAATGAAAAACGTTTCTCCACTATAACTCTCTATTCCAATAGGTCCACATAAGTCTGTATGAACAATTTCTAAGACTTCTTCTAATTGACAGGTTTTGATTTTAAAACCAATTTTTTCCATCTTACCAATTTGACAATTCTTGCATAAATCCATATTAGGCTTCTCCAAACTAGGAATACCTCTTACTTTTCTATGTTTTCTTATTTTAACCAGATTATCAAAGTTTACATGACATAGTATTTTGTGCCATGACTAGCTTTCTTCTGCTTGAGCAATAAAACATGAGCAATCATTGAGATCAAGATAAAATAGATTACCTTTTGTTTGCCTACCAGATCCAAACAAATTTCCTTTTCCATCTAGTAGTTTGGCTTGACCGTTCATGAATTCTACCTTGAATCCAATGTTATTCAACTGCACCACACTTAGTAGATTATTATTTAGTCCTTCAACCCAATAAACATTGTCACATACAAGTTCCTTAGTCAATGAAATACATCCTTTTCCTTTTATGTTACAAGGTTCATTGTTTCCAAATCTCACACTACCTCCATCATAATATTCCATGTCCTCAAATTTTGTTTTATCTCCAGTCATATGATGTGAACATCCACTATCAATAATCCATATATCATTTTTTCTTACATGAGAGATAAGTTCCATCTTATCTTCATCATCATCAGATTCATCTTTTACATCAATATATACCATTTCATTTTCACTATTATCAAAACCTTTAGTTGTAAAACAAGATTTCTTACCTTCTTCCTTATACTTCTTGTGGTTCTTGGAATCCTTCTTGCCTTTGTTCTTGTTTCTTTTCTTTTTATCTTTTATTTCTTTGTTTGGACACCTTGTAGCAATGTGACCAAATTCTTCACAAGAAAAGTAGACCAGAGGAACTTTAGCTTTGTACTTTCCTCTACCTTTGGTATACTTTTTGGCAAGTAGGGCTTCAACAACTTCAAGATCACTATCTGAACTTTATTGTATTTATTCTTCTTCAGTTCCTAACTAACTGGACTTTGATTTCTTAGCCTTTTCTTTGAGAGAGAGTTTAGCTTTAAAAGCATACTTAATAACCTTTGAACTAGGAACATAGTTATCAAAGTTATCTAATTCAAAAGTTGTCAATCTTCCAACTAGAGCATCCAAAGATATTTTATTATTTGGATCACATCTCATTTCTTGAATAGTAGACACTCTAATTTTTTAAATAGGAAAAAGAGTTCTGAGTACCTTACAACTATTTTCTTTTCAATGTCTCCTCCAGATGCTTTGATTGCATTTACACTTTCTTTGATTCTTTCCACATATATTGCAATATTCTCATCTTCTCTCATTTTCATCTGATCAAAATGACCTCTAAGACTTTCAGCCTTAGCTATTCTTACATTTTCATCTCCTCCATATATTCTTTTACTTTGATCCAAATCTCATGAGTTGTCTTGCAGTCTTTGACTTCATCAAATTCAACATAACTAGGAGCAGATGCAATATTAATCGTCATGATGTTACAATTTTTTTTTTAGCAATGTCTTCAACTGATAATGTTCCAATGGGAGTCTTGTATTTAGTATCAAGATATTTGCATTTGTAATCACTGATAGTAGCCAAATATAACCTCATAAGTCCTTGCCATGCTGCAAAATTGTCTCTGTTCAACTTGGGGATCTTTCTTCTATAAGATATCCCAATCTTTAGCTTAGGTACTTGAAACCTTCTTTGCAAGGACCAAAAGATCTGATACCAATTGTTGGAAATATAAGAGGAGTAACTGAGAGGGGAGGGGTGAATTAGTTACTACTAAAATTAATCTTAGATCCCTTAAATGTCAGTACAAGAATACAATTTGAAAATTGAATACTACTTATGGTCGATAAACACACATGAAATGCTATAATTCGATAATTATTGATTATGCAAATCTTAGATGTTATCTGTGATTACCATTACTTTAACTTAGTTGTAAATATATGAAAGAAAATAGCATGAATACATTTGACACCAGAATTTAATGTGGAAACCCAATTTGGGAAAACCACCAATTGCAACTAGTTATTATTTTCACTCTTTTGAAGTGAGCCCTATTAGGAGCCAACCCTATTAAAATCTACAAAACACACTGTTAGGTGTGACCCTGTTAAATAATTTAATCACCCTATTAGAAGTGGCCTTGTTAGAGGTCTTAAGATAATTCAATAGAACTACCACCTTGTTAGAGGATTTACAAAGAGTTGTTAAGTCAATTCTATTAGGAGATTTAGATCACTGCTACAATGGTTAGAGAGTAACAATGAGATGAATTGATTTGAATGCATCTAAATTTCTGATTATAGATCTCTGTTCTGGCTTATAATTGATCCTTCCTGATTGAATATAGCTTTTCTACTTCACAAGGATATTCTACTTATCCTTCAAATTCACTTCCTTTCTTCATCATTAAATCTCCAATATATTCATCGCATCTTCACATTTTTGCACACTTTCAAATTCTCAACTTGACCTTACACTTATATCTTTCATATTGTCAAGTTAGTTCAAATAAAACTTAGAATAATTAATAGCCATCACCTTAGTTGGCTAGAACCAATTGATAAATTATCAATTAAGCTTAATATGCCAAAACAAGAAATTTCTTCATTAATCGACTCAACTTGGTAGAAACTAACTTAGAAGCAATTTCCTGTGTTAACCAATAGAAGCCTAGTTAACACTGCAAACTTTCAAAGATCCTTCGGCAATTGAGTGATCTTGGTTAGCATTGGTTCCATCCAACTTTCTTTGATTAATAAAGTGAGCTCAGTTAACACTCATCTTCTGTAGACTTTCCTTTGATGCCCGAGTGTACTCAGTAGACATTAACTTCTAATCTAGGCAATCACAAGAGTGCTTGGTAGACACAGAAAACTATCTTCATTGCCTAAGTGAGCTCGGCATAGACTAAATGATAATGACATGACATTTTTGTAACGTCAAAGACAATACACAATTACTCAATTGTATCCAACATATCTTTGTTTAAAAGCTATTGGATTCTAGATCTCAAGAGAAGATTTTTTGTGTCAAACACAAAAATAAAAATTTTGGTTGCCAATTAATATTATTTTTTCAAAAACAGTTTTATAAAACCTAACATGACATGAACTTTGTTGAAGTAAATTAAAAAGAAAAAAGAACTCAACCTTAATTTGCAATAAAAATTGAAAAAAAAAGAAAAATCGAATTATATAAGTAGAGAATTATTCAATTAACTCTAAAATAAAAACTACCAATCATTTCCATCAAGTTAATAATCCTATAAATTACATTTACATGAAAGCTTTTTAAATTTGTAGTGCAATTCTAGGGTGCAACTAGAGATAAATATTTGTTAATCTAACCTACAACACCTTCTTTCGTACTTGTGATACACATGCTAAAAAATATACAATCTATATGAGCTTTTGCCCTTCCATTTAAACTCTTTGTTGACTTCACAATGGAGCTTCTCTACACCAGATTTGCTAAAAAATAGCGGCAAAAGATTATTTGGAGTGATATTCATGAATAAATCTAGAGGAGATGCTTGAACCTTCAATGGTGAGAGTACACATTTTCAAATGGATTCCCTTTTCACAACTTCCATTGGCATATTACATTGGATTGCATTCATGCTCTTATTTTAAGCTTTGTCTGGTATCACAATAATTCTGCATATACGAGGGATTTGAATCTAGGTTGTATAGTTGTTTGTACAACATTGAAGAAAACAAATAAGAAAAGATATGGTTGATGGTATGTGACTCCACACTGTCCACAATTCATTGCTCCTATTTTTAAAGACATAAGAATAAAGATGAAATGGATGGTCTTTTGCAATTTATATGTAACATCTCTCTTTCACTGTTGGCAATTGACATAAATTTTGAATTTAGTACGAGTCTACTCATATATCAAAAATGTGAATTAGTGGGAAAAAAAAGTATTCAATAACAAAACTAAGTTAGAACTAGCAATTGCATGTCCTTTTTTCCAAAATGGATGAAAATATCTACAACTAAAGTTCATGTCATTGTAAAAATCTTCTTGACATAATAAAAACTATATAAGTAATAATATTTTTAATTATTTAAACTTGATATGTATTTATTTTGAGGAATTAGGTTTTATCTTTAATTTTAAAAAAATTCCTTAAGTCTACATATACAATTTGTAAGATTGAATTAGATTAGTTCTATCATTCATAAAAATGAATTAAAAACATTTAAAATTTAAATATAAGTCAAGGATTGATTGTTTTTCCTTCACTATATTGTTGTGTTAATTTTAAGAGTAAAGTATTACACTTGTTATATATTAAATTGTATTTGGTGAATATTCTAATTCATTGGAATTGTTAGGCCCAACTTATAATGTTGATTAATGTATGTGTAAGAGTCATATCAATTGTTATGTTTTCATTGATGTCAAGCCTTAATTGGTTTACTTTATGCTAATTCACTAGAGTGCCATGCCATTTGATTGATGAAGAGGATTTGAAAAAAGTATGATAATGTAAGTGTTGATAAGTGTATGATGTTCAATGGGCACTTGAATGAGTTAGACTTTGACAGTATAATTTTGGTTTGATTGCTTTATGTGATTTTAAGAAAGATGTATATGCAAGATAATTTGTTCAGTGAATGAAGAACTACAATATCAATTGAGCTACTACAATTGTCACTAAGAACTTGAGAAAGAAGAATTAAAGTTTAGTGCTAACTGAGTAATTTTAGTCTTAATCCAGTCAAGTATTGGTTGAACAAGTTGTAATGATCACCATGCATGAACATGAAGAATGAGTTTGTAAGAGATTAATCCTAGGGTGACATTTGGTGAAAATTAAGAATGTTAGAGAAGTCTAAAAGATAAGGACAAAGTTAGTTATGAGATCAAAAATTAGAGTAATTCAAAGAATATCTAATGGAGAAGATTTAACAATTTGAAATGGAGCACAAAGTTCAAGAAGGAAGTCCATTTTTTGAGTGTCTAAATTCATTGGAATTGAATATGATGGAGATCTATGATTATAATTAAGCGACAAAATCTAGAAGATTTTGGAACAACAAAAGTTATCTATTTAAAGAGATGAACAAGATGTTTTTTTGTTGTTGATCATTGTTGATTGTTACTAATGTGAATTGAAGTGGAATAAGAAGATAGAAGATAAATAGAGTAAAACAAAAGTGTGAAGATCAAGTGAATGAAATGTTAAGTGAAAGTGTGAGTGTGCAAATTAACCAGAAAGAGATCAAAATGATGAGATAGAGCGAATCAAAGATCTAAACTAGCAAGGTAGTGCTAAAACCTAATTGATCATTTCATTGTTACTTTCTTACCATTGTAGCAAGAAACTCTCTTAACCAAGTGAACCTAAAAATCCTTTAAAATCCTATATGATAACATTTAATAGTAATATTTATAAGCCCTTTAGAGTAGGCCACTCTTTAGAAATGCCAAGGACTAATAAGGTCTAGATGATTATTGGTAAAAACCCTCTAACAAAGTCACACTAAAAATGTCCATGTAACTTTTAACAAGGTTGGCTCCTAATAGAGCTCACTTAGAAGAGTGAAAATATTTGTATTGTTGGCTCCCAGGTGGTTTTTCCCCTTATAGGGTTTCCACATTAAATACTTGTGTCAAATATGTGATTACTTATTGTATTGAAAAGTCTATTTCATGTTAATGATTTATTATTGCAACTTGGTATAAGCTAGATGATTACTCTAATATTTGATATATTAAGAAATAGTGAGATAACAATTTGATGTGAATTTGTTATAAGTTTGATGTGGTTACCAAGTTATTGATGTGAATGTTAATGAAGTTGATGTTGGTACAAAATTATTTTAAAGGTTTTTAGAATAACTTCTTATAATTGAATCACCCCCACCCCCAATTATCTAACAATTGGTATTAGAGTTGAGTTCTTGAAGGAAGAAGTTTCAATGAACTTGAGCTAAAGATCTAAAGATGTATAAGAGAGAGGTAACAAAGTTAAACAAAGAGAAGTTCTCCTCATGGAAAAATATGATGAGATTTAATCTATTTAGGATTGGAGACAATGTACTATTCTATTTGAACAACCAATACACCCCTCCCACGAACCTATGATAGTTAATAAGATGAACCAAAAGAAGGAACACACCATTATCATGATTGAGATTGCTTCTACATTAAATGATGTTGAGTTTAATGATGGAAAAAACTATGCAACTACTAAAGAAATGTGGGACAAGATGAAACTTGTGCATGGAGAAGATGAGAAGGTGCTAAGAGCTAAAGAAGAAAGATTAAGAGGCAAATATGATGAGATGACGATGAAAGCTGGAGAAAACATGGTGTAGTATGTCAACCAAATCAAGGAAGTCATTAGTGTTATTAAAGTTGTTGGATGTACCATTAGTAATGAAGAAGTTGCAAGTAATGTTCATAGAACACTATTGCCTATTTATTCTATAATAGTATTTGTGATTTAGGAATTCAAAGCAATGTTTTTTAATGATCTTACTCTTATTGGTTTAGTTGGGAATTTGATTGGATTTGAATTAAGTGATTATAATAATAGTGTGCCTAAGATTGAGAATACTTTCAAGTCATCACAAACCATTGGAAGTTCAAAGAAAGAGAATACCAATAAGGATGAAAGTGATTAAGAGGAAGATAAAGAATTAGATGAGATTGAAGAACTGCTTACAAGGAAGCTACCGAGAGGTAAAGGAAAATTCAAAGGAAAAATACCCCTTATATTTTTTAAATCCAATGAAGTTGGTCATTTTGTTGCTAGATGTCCTAACAAGAATAAGAGTGATAAAAATGACAAGAAGGAGCACAAATATAGAAAGAACAAGGACTAAAAGGACAAAGGGAAGAAGTCATGCTACATTGTTGAGGAAGAGCAAACCGAGTGAGATACAAAAGATGAGAAAGAAGGAGTAGAAGCGGTGTATGTTGTTGGTAAAGAACATTCTAATAAGTCAAGGTATGTGGAACAAAAAACCATTATTTCCCATGTTAGTAAAATTAACACATGGATTACTGATAGTGGATGTTCACATCACATGATTGGAGATATAAGTAAATTTGATAGACTTGAGGAAAATCATGGTGGAGTTGTTAAACTTGGAAATGATGTTCCATGTCCTATGAAAGGTAGAGGTGCATTGAAGCTAAATGATAAAATTAAATGTGATGATGCATATTGGGTTCGAGGATTAAACTATAATCTATTTAGTGTTCCTTGATTAAGTAATATAGGTCACAAAATTAAAATTTAATAATAGATAATTATATATCTATGATAACAATGGAAATTTGATTGGTATTGGAGACCAAGCAATCAATAATCTATTTTACCTTGATCCTACTATTAGTACTTGTTTTTTTGCAAGAGTTGAAGATGTGTGGTTGTGGCACAAGAGACTATGCCATGTCAACTTTGAGAATATGATCAAAGTAAGTAGAAAGAAGAAAGTGAGAGGCTTACTAAATTCGTATAAACTTGAGAATGATATGTGCAAACAATGTCAACTTGATAAGATGACTAAATCTAGTTTTTCAAGCAAACAACATTCAACTAATGATATTTGGGAGCTAGTTCATATTTATTTATGTGGACCAATGATAGTTGAGAGCTATTATGTAGATAGATATTTCATACTATTTGTTGATGATTTTTCTAGAATGATGACATTAATATTTTTGAAGTTGAAATTTGATGCTTTTCAAATGTTCAAGTGGTATAAAGCTAGAGTTAAAAAATAAATAGGTAGACAATTGAAATGCCTAGGATTTGATAGAGGTGGTGACTTTATTTCTGATGAATTCACTAAATTTTCTATTGAGATTGGAATTAAGAGGCAACTATCTGCACCTAGCACACCACAACAAAATGAGATTGCTAAAAGATGAAATAGATCAATTGTTGACTATGCTAGAACACTGTAGATTGAAAAAGGTGTAGCACAAATGTTTAGGAGAGAATCCATAATCACTATAGTATATACTCTCAATTGAGTTCAATTGAAGAAACGAACAAGCAAGACACCATATGAAATTTGGTATGGTCATGCATCGAATGTAACTTATTTCAAAATATTTGGAAGTAGGTTTTATTTCTATAAAAATGTAAGGAATGGGAAATTTGATTCTAAAGGTGATGAAGGCATATTCTTAGGTTACTCTACTAGGAAAAAGGCTTACAAGTGTTCGAATAATGCTACTAACACTATGATTGAGAGTGCAAATATGAGAATTGATGATTTTGTAGATAAAAATGATAAAGAGAACAAGAAGGAACCTGAGGATTACAACAAGTTTGTATATGTTTGTGGACATGATACAACACCCGAGAAAAAATAGAGAGCTATCGATCATTAGTCTAAATTATTCAAGTCATAAAAAAACAAATTGAGTAGAATGTTGAGTCCTAACCAAGAAATGTTTACAGTGGAGATCAAAGAGTTGAACCTATCCTAGCAAAGTATGTGAGAAAGAAACATTCACCTAAACAAATTATTGAAGATAAGAGTGTTGGATTCATGACTAGAAGTAAGTTGAAGGATAGTACTTGTTTGATTGCTAAGTTTGAGCCAAGAACTATGTAAGCTGCACTTGATAATTGTTGGTGTAAATAGTATTTACTATTTAACCTTTACTTAAGTTTACTTAGGTTAATGCATTATTTTATTATTTATTTTGTGAGACACTTAGGAGTTTGTGTACTCTCATGAGTTTTCATGTTGACAACATAGAAGTACGCAAGTCTAATTCAGCACATGGTGTCTACAACACTAGAGTTTGCATCATTCACTAAGTTGTCATTTAGACAACACAGTTATTCACACTCCCATTGTAGCACATGTTGTCTACAACATAAATTTTCATGCTACACCATTGTAGGCTTATCCTCACATCATCACACTTACTCCCATGCTTAATGGAGGATAACCCATATCTAGTGGACATGTGTTTGGTTTTATGACTTATCATGTTGATGAATTTTATGCATTCTAGAAGCTCTCCAGAGGCCTTTATATATAGGCACTCCTAGTGTACTTTCATATGGAACATAAAATATTGAATGAATATATCATCATTTTGATGAATGAATATATCAAAATTGTTGGAAGGAATGCAAGAAGAAGTTATTGAGTCTGTCACTATCTATTGTGATAAAAAAAGTGCAATAAACATATCTAAGAATCTTGTGATGCATGAAAAAACCAACCATAAATCTATCAAGTATCATTATTTGAGGGAGCAATTATAAGAGAAGCTAGTAAGGCTAGAGTATGTGAAGTCTAAGAAGAAAATTGTAGACATATTCACAAAGTCATTGCCTAAGGATATTTTTGAGTATCTGAGAAGTAAGTTAGGGGTCCTTCCCCTATCAAAGGTTCACTGAACAAGGATTCATGTTGCATAAATTCATGGATGAACAAACATATTTTTCTAGAGTTGATGCAAGAGTTCACTCTTTAGGAACTATTTCTTGAAGTTGTGAAAGATACTATAGTAAACTTGATGAAATAAGTACATGCAAGGTACACGGTATTACTACAAGGTTTTATAAGTTTTACATTATACCTTATAGTTACCTTTGGCATTTCTATCAAATCAGGAGATGAATCAATTAGGAGGAGAGAATCTATAAGATGAAATTCCTGTTGCTTAATAGAAAGTGAAGTGCACCTAGACAAAGAGAATTTGTCAAAGTGGGCATCGAGCTAGAAATGGAAAACCTAATTAAAGTTAGAGAAGCTAAAAGGTTGTGTTGTTGTCAATACATACATTTTATTATCTTATGATGTAATGGTTTGTAATGTAAAATCTCATGTTTATGTGTTGTCATCAATGCTTAAGAGGGAGATTGTTAGCCCCAGTTGATAATATTGATTGACGTATGTGTAAGAGTCATATCAGTTGTTACATTGTCATTGATTTCAACCCTTTAGTTGGTTAGACATTATACTAATTCAGTAAAGTGCCATATCATTTGATTGATGAAGAGGATTTGAAGAAAGTATCATTATGTAAGTGTTGATAAGTGTATGGTATTTAATAGGCACTTGACTGAGTTAGACTCTGATAGTATAATGTTGATTTGATTTCTTTGCATGATCTTAAGTAAAATTTATATGCAAGAAAAATTGATTAGTGAATGAAGGAATACAATATTAACTAATCTACTACAATTGTCACCAAGCACTTAAGAAAGAAGTGTTTAAGTTTAGTGTTAACTGAGTAATTATAGTCTTAACTGAGTCAAGTATTGATTGAGCAAGTTGTAATGATCACCGAGCATGAACATGAAGAATTTTTTTGTAAAAGATTAATCCAAGGCCAACATTTGGTGAAAATTAAGAATTTTTGAGAAGTCCAACAATGACAGGAATAATTCAAAGAAGATCTAATGGAGAAGATTTGACAATTTTAAATGGATCACAAAATTTAAGAAGGAAGTCTATTTTTTGAGTGTCTAGATTCATTACATTTTAATCTGATGGAAATGTATGATTGTAATTAAGTGACAAAATCTTGAAGATTCTTAAATGACAAAAGTTATCTATTTACAGGGATGAACAAGATTTTTGTTGTTGTTGATTTTTGTTGATTGTTACTAATGCAAGTTGAAGAGGAACAAGAAGACAAAAGGTAAATTGAGCAGAAAATAAGTGTGAAGATCAAGTACAGGAAGTGCTAAGTGGAAGTGTGAGTGTGTGAATCAACCAGAAAGAGATCATAAAGACAAGATAGAGAAAAGTAGAGATCTGAACAAGCAAGGTAGTGCTAAAACCTAATAGATCATTTCACTATTACTTTCTTACTATTGTAGTAGAAAAAATATCTTACCTAAGTGGAATTAACAAGTATTTGGAATCTTATATGGTAACATTCAATAATAATGTTTGTAAGTCCTTTAGAGCAAGCCACTCTTTAGAAATGTCAAGGAGTGATAAGGTCTAGATGATCTTTGGTGAAAACACTCTAACAAGGTTACACTAAAAATGTGCATGTAACCTTTAACAAGGTTGGATCCTAATAGAGCTCACTTTAGAAGAGTGAAAATATTTGGGTTGTCGATTCTCAAGTGGTTTCCCCCTTTATAGGGTTTCCAAGTTAAATCCTTGTGTCAAATATTTGATTTCTTATTGTGTTGAAAAGTTTATTTCATGTTAATTGTTTAATGTTGCATCTTGGTATAAGATAGATGGTTACTGTGATACATGATATATTAAGAAATAATGAGATAAAAATTTGAGTGAAGTTATTATAAGCTTGAGTTATGATGTTTGATGTGGTTTTTGAGTTATTGATATAAAGTTCATGAATTTGAAGTTGGTACGAAATTATATTTGAGGATTGTAGGATAATTGGCTATAACTAATTCACCACCCTCCCCTCCATGAGCTAACATGGAATATATAGAATTAACTATATATAAAAAGCTTTTACACACATTAATTAGCATCAAAGTATTTGCATATAATGTTAGCATTCAAGAGTATTTTTATTCTTTGTACAAAATTATTTAGTCAATACTTAAAGAGAACATCAAAGAGGTGAAATATTCATGGTTAACATATTGATTATGTTTACCACCCTTTTTATTGATTTTATAATCATACATTTTAAAACTCAAACTCAAAAATTCATATGTATAGGTAAAGTTAAGATCCACCCAAAAGAACGAGATCAAGCAATTTGGATCATCATTTTTGAAATTTTGAAGTTAGCCTCATAATCAAACTAAATTTTCATAAACTAATATATATTTGTTAAATATTCCAATACGAAAAAAAGATTTGGGACATTAACAAAGTTAGATCAATGCATCAACATTAGAATTAAGTATCATTATGCATTTCTTTAATTTTATGTAACTCTTTTAATGCTCCTATTTGGGATAGTTATTTATCCCAATTCTTGTTCTTAAACATATTTAGTTATCAATTCTAATTGATTGATCTATTATGTGACACTTATGTGTAGTCTTCATGATAGATCAAAAAAAACCAAAGTTTAAAAAATCAAAATTAAGCCATCATTAACCTACAATGAAAGAAAAGAAAACATTAAAAAATTAGCACTCAAAATATTTATATAAGTTCTTGCAAGGTTATTATCATATTCATATTACTTAATTCCTTCTATGAATTGTGAGGGAGGAGCATTAGATTTTCTATGCTCTTGCAGGTGTGGGTTTGGTAGCATATAACAATGATTAGGTCAATCAGTTTTCAGGATAGATAGGTAGATCATTTGGGTTCTCATCTTTTTGCATATCCTAATGATAGATTGGCCTGAACAAAACTATATGCAATCTGGTCCATACTTGCAAGAGCATAGAAAATCCAATGCTCCTCCCCCACAACTCATATAAGGGATTAAGCTATATGAATATGAAAATAAATTTTCAAGAACTTGTATGAATATGATAATAAATTTACAATTCTTGTTTCAAGTGTTAACTTTTTGATTTCTACTTCTCTTTCGTATAGGCTATTAATGGCTTAATTTTGACTTTTTTGAACTTCAATTTGTTTTGATCTATCATAAAGATACAACTTGACTCTTTCTTTGAAAAATAAATTTCACATTTAGGCAGTGACTATGATAAGTATACCCTAACTTTGTTTGATATGCCAAATCTGATAATATAGGTCAAGTGAACAAACAATCCTTTGAAGGACAAATAAACTTCAAGGGAGACAAGAAAGCGATCTCTTTTGGGAATTTCAATAGATTTCAAAGGATCTTGAAGGGTACATCAGGACATACTAGCATTTGCACTTCCTTCTCACCTATCATATCTTTGGTCACCAAGACCTCTGTACCTTGTATGCACTATCTAAAGATACAATATACATCCTTTAGTGTCCCCTCCATCTCCCTATTGGAATATGGAATGTGGAAGTCTCTGAGTGCCATCTCTCACCTAGTGTTGTAACCATGGCCATGTATTTCTACCTATGGGGTATCCACATAAGATACCCCAATCCAATACCACCAATCTACACCAACTCATTTGGTCCAACGTGCTTTGTGACACAAAATTGTTGCATGTCTCTCTCATGACACAAGTGTGTCTATAGACCACTACATCCACAAACATAACACTATCAATCATTGTCTAAGATATCAAAACACCTAACTACCTATACCTCACCCTCTGATTCTAAAACACCCACACCCCCTCCCCCCCTCCCCCCCCCCCATAGCCAACCTAACAAATGTGCATACCCTAACCAATTCCTACCAGAATCAAACATAAATCTACCTATGTTCCTATAAATACACTTTTACGATCTTGCAACCACCTATATTTCAAGTATTCCTATAGAACACATTTTGGTGGGAATGCATTATGGTAGGAACATGTTCTACCAATTTCCTTTCAATGGTCAAACCCCAAACTAATCTTGTGTCTAGTGGTACATCCTAAGCCCCTTTCCCTATGAGAACACATTCTCACAAGCGGGACTACATTCCTAGGAAAAGTTCATGATGTTGGGAACACATCCCCAGAAAAATATACATGGGAACACAATCCTTCAAACTAGTCTAGCAACCCCATTTTTGTCCATCCCCTTAGGCTTTCTTGTCAGACTACAATCTTGTTGGTCCTGCATGTGATCTTGTCAGACCGAAGTCCATGGGAATGTGAAATTGAAATATCAAGAATGCTAAAACATGAAAAATATAGAATAGAAAAAGTGGGTTTCAAGCCTACCACTTTTCCAGTTGTCTTTCACACTCACATGTTTTAAACTATATCTGCTTGGTGCTTTGGATGTCCCTATGCATCCATCTCACAAATGTAAATCAGAGCTCTAAAAGCTATATCTCAATAAGAAAAAATTAAGGAAGATGACCCTTTTCAGCACTTCTAGACCCCTTCTGAACTGGCCCTTTCCATCATTTCCTCTCTCAGATGTGCCTTTTCACCGTACCCTTGCTTTTTTTGGCATCTTGATTGCAAAATTAACCCTTTTAAGCCTTTCTACATCCTCTTTCTCGCCCAAGTTTTTCTCCTTTTTGAGACACAATCGGGCCTCATTTTCTCTCATCGCTACCTTCTCGAGGGGGCATCACTTAAACTTGTCTCTTTCTCTCTCCCATATTTTTTTGAGACTTGGGTAACCTTGTTGATTAAAAAATTTCTTCATGTCGTCTATCTTTAAAAACTTCTTTGAAATAGTGTTGTCTCATTACTGTGTTGACAATTAATGAAATGTAGACACCTACATCTAATCACACAAGAAGTAATCATATTTAGTCATCTTTTAAAAGCATTATTGATTAAATATTAAATATTTAATTAATTCATTTTATCCCCTGATCAATTATTTTAATTAATTTACTATATTCCAATTAATAATTAATGACAATCAATAGTCAAGTTTATTAATTAAATTCCCCTTCCTCTATTAAATTAAATAAATTATACAACCAATTTAATTTAATTTCAAATTCCCCCTTTTAATTAATTAATTCAATTAAATAAATCCCTCAACCCCCAACTAACCCTCAACCTAGTAGTTAGCCTAAACCCAACTCATGCACCAATAATTAGCCTTTTTAATTAAATAATTCTTTTGTTTAATTAATTCCCCTACATACCTTTTTCTAACACATCCATTCACCAACCACGTCACCCCCTTGTATAAACTTCATCACCCTCTTCTCTTAGCTACATCAACCCCTTGTATGAGTCTAATCACTTCTTCCAGATCAATTTCATAAATCAAGGCATGAACTAAGACTTCTTGACTTAAGCCCAAGTTTACTCTCGAACTACATATCCCTCTTCCACCTTAGAACACTAAAGTCTATTTCACAACTCCTTAAATTAGCTATCCATCCATAAATCCTATCTCCTCACACTCATTCTAATTGACGCACTTGTTGTGAGGCTATGGATTTTTAAAAGTACAATCTATATGCTCATTCATCCTTGCATCCTAGCCCTTTGTCATTAATTTTATGCATCCTAGCAAGCTATTTCCCTTACCCTTGGCCTATAAAATTGAACCTTCCATCCTTCAAAATTCATCCACTATTTGAGAAAAGTTATTATGTTTTTTTGAAAGCTAAAAACTATTAAAGCACAATTTCTATTCCCATATTTTCATACATTGATCCATCGATTACATCAATTTTTGAATCTTGAATCAATTATTGATCATTCATACACTATCATTGGACCACATCCAAAGCATCAAGGAGGCTATGAGGTTTTGCAAGGTTCACAGTTTCTTCTATTTGGCTTTCTTTTGGTCTTATCATATTTGTTGTTGTTGAATATTAGTTTGTGAATGTTTGGATTTTTCTTTGCATTATTTGCATCCTAATTCCATAACATACAAGAAGTACTACAACATGGGCAATGCATCAAAACTTAATTTGGCATTCCACAAGCTTTTACAGTGAATCTAAGTCCATCAAAGTATACATAAATGCTTTAGTGCTTTCAATAATAAAGTTAGTAGTTTGTTGGATGTTACAAATAAGTAAACTTTCATAATAGTCTATCTTCTTTTAAGTGTTTTTCCCTTTTTATTTACTTCAAGATTCCTTTACTATGACCCAAATAAGACTTTCGCTTGTATTGGGTTCCAAGGTCCCTTCAAAACTTGATTGCTAGTTTGATTGCAAAGAATTGATGCACTATCAATGTCAGAGACATGCAAAATATGTAATGATGCTACCTTAGTATGCATGCTTGTTCAACAAACAATACTTCTACTTGTAGAAGATGCATTTTTGAAAAAGGAATACATCGATTCTCCACAACTAGCAATATGAACCCTTTTGAATAACCATTAGTGTTACAAAACCTCACTCAGATTCTTATTGCATGTGTCAATCTAATATTAAAAATTACCCATGCTTATGGAGGTCAATATGAATATAGCGGTCACACAATTAATTTCCTTGAAGATATCAAGAAAATAGAAAAATCTCTTACACAAAGAATTAAAGATCTCAATGTAGTAATAGTTCAAAGGATTAATACACATGGAAAATATTATGATTGTTATGCTTGTAGAAGTCATGTTGAAAATACACTAGCATACAATATAAGAAATTACCCCTATTATAAGGATGTCAAAATCAATGTTGATGGTCTACTAGCATTTCCTAACTCTAATACAAACATTTAAAAAATCCTTACAATTAAAAGTGTGACTGCTTAGATACTATGACAATAAATTGTGGATTTGATAATAAAAAAGGTGAAGAGGATATTAAAATAGAGTACTAAATGTCATTTATGGAAAGACTAACAAAGAAAAGACATGAACTGCAAATTATTGAAGAATCTTTACAAATTGAAAAATGAGGATGACCTCGTTATTGAATGGCTACAAATAAGCTCCACCCCCATTAATGAATACAATACTAAGGGCCTATTTCACATGTAGTTTCCCACTCTCTTTCCATATGGAAAAGGACTACCACTACAACCTAGACCAAGGGAAGTACAAGTTCATGAATATGTATTACACTTTATGTGCTTCTATGACAATAGATTTGGTCAACATCCATGTTTCTAGTACTGCATTCTCAATATTATGATGTGCTTCTATAGCCAAGCTCTAACAGTAGTCTTCATCAAAACAAAGTTAAATGATAATATACCAACAACTATTCAAGACCTTTGAGCACAATTGAAAACATTACTAGACACTTGATTAGTAGAGGAACTAATACACTTTGGTAGTACATTACGAGGAATCATATTGGAATAAATGCCGCTTTGATTTGATAACTAGAATTAGTCAAATTGGTTGTGCAACATTGTCCTACACTTTAAGCATAAAGACACAAAATTATCTAACCTACGCAAACTTTTTCAAACAAACAACACACCTATAATATTCAATAGCAAACATCAGATTGATAATGTATTAAAAAGCCACACACCATAACTCTCTACCTACATCAATGATTTACAATATTTTGTGATGAGGTAATTAAAAACCATTAATAGGAAACAAATTATTGGTACTACTATGAATGAAAACAATAAGGATATGAACATATACACATGTTTATTTGGCTACCTAATGCATTTGGCATAGATGCACTCGATTTGGAAAATAGAGTCAATTTTATCAAAGAAAATAATTTCTTTACAAGTATGTTACTACTTAGGACCCTTGTTCAGAATTAGAAAGAGAAATAATAATACACAAATCTCCTATAGATGGCCCATTCCTTCTCAACACATCTGGGATATTCTCCATAGGCCCCTGTGATGATTATGAAGATTTACTCAATCATATCCAAAGACACACAAAATGCACATAATGAACTTGCCTTCATAAAAAGGGAACCAATGAGGATGTAGATATAAAACATTATGGAAAGGATGCATGGAATCCACCTTAACATGTGATGAATCAGGCCAAAAATCATATGAAACATCAAGAAATGATGATAGGCCAAATATCCATAACCATGAAATTCTCTCAACATGGAGATCTAACATAGATTGAAAACTTGTATTCTCGCACCATATTATTCTCAAAAACATTACCAATTATGCATCAAAGACTTGTGTTAATATTTTGTAAAGAATATTCTCACATGAAACATTATGACACCCATCCCTCAAAGCATTCCAAAAGTTCAAGTCAAGTACTATTGTAGAGAGAGATATAGGAGCACAAGAAACATGTCATATACTTTAGAAATCATCACTTGTGATATGCAATCAACAATTTATATCACTAAATGTAGGTAAAAAGGTTCTCCATCACTGAAAGAAAACAAATGATGGTAGTGAGATACAATCAAACTATATCTAATCCTACATGCAATGACTAGATCTGATAGAAAGGGTAACACTAATTGAATCAACAAGATCTTACACATATCTTTCTTCTCCCAGAGAATGCAAATGGTAGAAAAGAAACCAACATGTGATAGTCCAAGTGTTTCTGCAATTTTATACCACCCCAAAAGAAGTCTAGGAACATTTTGAGACAATTTGTTAGAGTGAGTTACAATCGAATAAACATTTCCAAAAAAATGATGTAGGCATCAAAAGAAGAAGAAGAATAAATCATTGACAATTGGAAGCAAATGAAAGCACAAAAATACACTGCATGGCATGTTCATTAAACAAATGAAATTGAAGCCAAAATTGATCATGCTATCTCTTCTAATGAAGAAATGAACAATTGAGATAATATACAAATGAATGAAAGGGAGATGTTATCTTAAATGGGACTTTCCAGTAGTGTCAACATAAATGATCTTGCAAGGTTAGGTCAACGTGATTTTGACAACAACCAAAAAAGGGAAAACCATAGTGTCCCACTACCTTTGCATGCAACTACACTTTACTTTGTAAATACAAATAAGACTTGCAAAAAAATACAAAAACATCACTTTATCTATAGAATAACAACAATCACTTCTTATCATTACAAATAATTTTTTGGTTAACTCTTCCAAACAACCATTATATATGGTCGTACAAGGAATATTAGAAATTGGGAAATCCTATCTCATCAACTCCATAAGAAAAAACAAGGACATAAAGAACAAATCCTACTTCCTGTTCTTGCTCCAATAGGAATATTTGCATTCAATATACAAGATTTGACAATACATATATCCATATCAATGCCATGCAACCTCTCTAAGCACAACCATTAACAACTCTCCAAGAACATATGAAAAATATATGATACAAGCTCACTGATAAGATAAGCTTCATTTGGCCAAAGATGCTAATTCATAGCAAGCTATGTGGAACAAAACCCAAAATCAACATCTTTTCTTTGAGAGCATTTGTATAATACTAATAGGCAACTTTGCACAACTATTACCTGTTCACATACAACTACACAAAATTTATGTTGCAAATTTGATACAATTGGAACATTGCAAATAATTTATAAACAAGAGGGTTGAGACCAAATGTTTGAGAAACCTTATAAAATATACATAATACAAAACCAAAACAATGATATTGAGAATCGTTAATGACACACACAAATAGGAACCTAACAAAAAATGAACAAGTGTATTTTGACCTATCAATACACTTATTCCCAACAAATGAACTTGTAATAATACACAAAAAAAAAAAGTTGCAATGATAGAATGTACCTATTGCATTGAGCCTTGAAGTAAACACACAATGTAAATTAGTTAATACTGATAATGATGAGAAACAATCCCAAGAAGTATTACTAAAAAAATCATAACATGTAACTAACAAGAAACCTATGGATCCATGTCAATCTTATAAATGGGTCACTTTGAGAGGTTAAAAATATTATCTCCTACATAGAATTAAAACCACTAGAATTACCAGCATATGTGACTGTAACATTTGATAGCTACAATGGTCTACCATGGGATGAAACAAACCCAAAAACTATACCAATACAACCCATAACATGAGGGAGCTATATGCAATTTCCTCTATCAATGGAATGGGCTATCACTATACACAAATCCAAAGGCTTAATACTCAAGAAGGCAATGATTGATATTGGTAAAGTAGACTACAAGGCCTCACCTTTACTCTAGTCTCTCAAGTCAAAAACATTAAAGAGCTTTAGATACAACTAGCATTCACTTTTGATCACTATTCCAAAATGAAAAAGAATCCATACAACATTATAAGGAAAAAAGTAGAGGTATATTAGTAGTTGCTCTCAAAATAGAAAGGAAAAGTATGAAAAACACTGTCTACATTGTTCACACTAATTAAATCATATTCATGACTCATTTAATACCTAATTCTCACTACAATTTGATAGATACTACATTTTACTCCTACATATCTACTCCCATAAAAGAAGAATATGGGATGATAGCGATTCACATTCCTCCTCCCCCATAGTAAGGTATGTTTTATTTATATGATATTCTCTCTTTAATGGTTTGTAATGTTCCCATCTTTCTAGCATCTTAGTGGAGTTCTTAGCCTTTACATTATCCAAAGGCTAAGTGGAGAAATAAGGAGAAATTGATTACATTAATTTCTTATAAAGTCATTAAATAAATTAAAATTAAAAGTTGACTTTATATTTAATTAATTTAATTTTCTAGAGGCACAATTAATTATTGCATTGCAAGGGAGAAGCTTCTAGAGAGTTCATTTTCTAGAAATACAACTAATTATTGTATTGGAAAGGGGGAAGCTTCAAGAGAATGCAATTAAATAATATTTTATTTCATTCTAGAAGGGTGAAGGAAAATAATAAATAGAGGTGAGAGCTTCATTGTTAATCATTCAAATAGTGTGAATTGCATTTGATATAAAATTGGGAGAAGAAACTAAGGTTTCTGATTTCAGTTAGCCATTGGAGAACATCAACTCTTCACTGTTACAACCATTTGAGGTGGTGAAATATCCACTAAATTTGGTATTTAGGAGAGCTTCAATTTAGGAGTTCTATTTGTGCTTAAATTGGAGCATAAATATATTGTTGGCACTATAGTACGCAAGAACGACGCCACACTATAGTACTTATGCTTGATTTATCTCCATCCTTAGGCATCACTATTATCATGTTCTTCTTGCAGCTAGTAGTTAACATTGTTTTTTTTTTTGGGCATATGATTTTTCTATGATAATTCAGAATCAGATTTTGGTATTATCATAGTCATTATTGTAAGCCATTTTTGTTGGCAAACTCATAGCAACATTGTACATAAGAATGAATTCAATAAAGGAGATACATGTTGCATACCATTTGTTTGACGAAATGCCCATCTAATGGCATATATGATCAACATAATAGTTGTATGTCAATTATTTGTCAAAATGTCAGTTGGTTCTAGGTATTCATTCCATATCTAGTTTCCATGTATATCCATTGAAAATATCAAAAGAACTGCACTTACTGATTAGTTCATTGTAAGAGGCATTGTAATATCATTTGCAAACATTCTAAATTTCTTAGCACTGAAAGGCAATAATAGAAGTGTTTGACAATATTCCTTGAGCTAAAATCAATTAGTTTGGGCAAGGGATATTACATTGGTATCAAATCTAGGTTCCTACCATGCTTAGAGTTTAGCAATTACATGTAGCCATCTAGGGTTGGCTGTCATAGATATTCCACTCACAGGAAACCTTTTCTTGATAGGGAACAAGATTTTGACAGGCAACCAGACACCATGGGTGATAGGCAAGAGCATAGCCCACCAAGAAACAATGAGAATGAGGATAAAGAAACAAGGGAATTTTTCAGAGGAATGGTTATAGGACAAGAGTAGATGGCTCAGGCTTTGCAGTCCCTCACCACCATGGTTAAGTGCATGAATCCATAGGATAGACATAATTTGGAACAAGGGGATAAATGGAGTGGTGTGGGATCACCTAGAACTCATAGAACTCTTTCCAAAATAGTAGATAGGCCTACATGTCCTACCTTTGTTAGAGAGGAACCAAAAAAGGAAGTTGAGATTGAGACATTTGTAGATATCCTTATGGCTGCAAATGATGAATGGAAATTATTGGCACTACAGGTTTAGGAAAGGATGACCTTTGAATACTTTTTAAATCAGAACAAAGAACATTATAGGTCACGCAGATGGGATAGGAGGCCTAGGGGTCAAAATAGTGAGCTGAAGAGGGCTACAAGCAAGCTTACTATGCCTACATTTGATGGGAGTGGTAAGATGATAGCTTAAGCTTGGATTCATAAGCTTGACACATTCTTGGCACTGAGGCCAATGACAAAGATTGAAGCTATCAAATACACCACTTTGCTTTTGGAGGGAGTAGCACATGATTGGTGGTACCATGGTATGGTAACACTTCAGTATAATTAGGTGACAAAGTACCAAGACTTCATGGATAGGTTTGTTGAAAGATTTGACAAGAAAGATCTAGAGGTTTACTTCTGAGAATTAGCACAGCTGAAATAAATAGGCAAATTAGAATATTTCATTGGTGAATTTCAGCGGTTGGCAGTCATGGTGCTAAACATTTTAGAGTGTAGATTGATAGTTCTTTTCATTAAGGGCCTATCCGAACCACTAAAAGGTTGGATAAAGGTATTTGATCCCATTTCTTTATAGGAAGATATGAAAAAGGAAAGAAGTATGGAACATGCAGTCCCAACAAATAAATTTCAGTCCAAAGGAACATCTTCTAGTAAAAATAACAAACCATTTTATACAAAACTAGAGAGGACTGATTTTAAAAATGATTCTAAAGATAAAACTCTAGTACCTTTTGATAGGAAAACATTAAATAATTTGAGGAAGAAAAAATTATGTTTCTACTATAAGCGACCCTATGATGCAAACCATGACTGTCCTCTTAGACCAAAGGGCAAAGCTAATAGAATAATGTGGGCATACTATGAGGAATCAGAATTAGATAATTCAGACTAGCAATCTAATATAGAGGAAATAGATGGTGAAAAAAAGGAAGACAAAGCTGAAAACTTGTCTAAAATGGAGTCCATGGATGGGGAAGGAGATGAGAAACTTAAGAAAGCTCATCTTACTAGTATTAAGTAGGAAGGATCATTTTGAATGAGAGGAGTACTTGTTGGACAACAAGTTATAACTTTGGTTGATACTAGTGCCACTCATAATTTCATTGATGCTAGGTTGGTGGAGAAGCATGACATACAAATAAAGTATTTTGGGGGAATTAGAATGAGGGTAGTTGATGGCTATGTCCTCAATTGTGATTGAATGATCACTAGACTCCCTTTGGAAGTTAATAATTATGCCTTTAAGGAAGATTTCTATGTTGTGCCTATGGGAGATATAGATATAGTCCTTGGGATGAGTTGGTTGCATGATATTGGTGAGTTCACTCTTAATCTCAAGGAGATGGAGATGAGGTTAAAAGTGAATGGGAAGAAAAATTCTTAAGGCAATCATGGACAATGATTTTAGAATGGTCTCTTTCTAAAGGATGGCTAGATTGATTCGACATGAGAAGGTAGAGTGGGTAGAAGAGTGCATGTTAATGCCATCACATGAGGGACAACAAAAGACTATATCCTCCTGATATTTAGGAGCTTAGAGTTAAACACTTTGAGGTGTTCAATGACATTCCACTAGGTAGACCACCAGATAGGGGTATTGAGCATATCATTGAGTTAGAGGAGGGGGCTAAGCCCATCATGATTACACCCTATAGGCTTCCGAAGAGGTTGAAGGATGAAATTGTTAAAACCATAAAGGAGTTACTTTCTATGGGCCACATTAGACCAAGTAGGTCTTCTTTCACTTCTTCAGTGGTGTTGGTGAAGAAGAAGGATGAGACATTAAATATGTGCATTGATTATAGGGTGCTTAATAGGAAGACAACTAAAAATAGGTACCCCATTCCCAAGATTGATGAGTTGATAGATGAGCTTCATGGAGCTTGCTTCTTCTCAAAAATAAATTTGAGATCAGGTTATCACTAGATCAGAGTTAGAGAGTAGGACATCGAGAAGACAACCTTTAGATGTCATTGTGGCCATTTTGAGTTTGCAATTATTCCATTTGGGATAAGTAATGTACTTGCCACTTTTAAGGCAACAATGAATATGATTTTCTATCCTTAGTTGAGGAAATTTGTACTTGTCTTTTTCGATGATATCTTGGTGTATAGTAGATCTTGGGAGGAGCACTTGGTTCACCTTGACATGGTGTTGGATTTATTGGGCAGAGAGTCCTTGTATGAAAAGGAGTCATAATGTGATTTAGGTATGACAGAGTTTTTGTATTTGGGTCACATCATCAGTGTAGAAGGCGTATGCATGGATGTTGAAAAGATTCATGCCATTGTGGAGTGGCCTTCACTAGTGAACTTTACACAGTTGAGGGGATTTATGGGATTATGTGGTTTCTACAAGAGGTTTTTGGATGGATATTCCAAGCATGCTACACCCTTGAAAAATTTGATGAGAAAGGGAGATTTCTTGTGGACTCCTGAGGCAAGGGAGTGTTTTGAGAAATTTAAGGAGTTGATGACTTCCTGCCTAGTGTTAGCATTACCAAATTTTAGCAAACTTTTTGAGCTGCACTGTGATGCTTTCGGAGAGGGTATTGGAGTAGTGCTTATACTGGAGAAGCAAAAGTGGGTGAGAAAGTTATAGTACTATGACTTTGATATACATATTTTAAGGGGACACAGAATGTAGTTGCTGATGCTTTATCATGTAGGCCCTAGAAGAGCTAATTGATAGATGTATTGGAGGATTGGAGACACTTGATCCTTGCAAAGTATGCAAAGGATGTGTGGACAACTAGATTCATATATGGAACTATTCAGGACAATAGATACACCCTTGTGAATAAGCTCATCATTCATAAAGGGTGAATATTTTTGGTTCTAGGCTCAATAGTGAGGAGGGTGGTTCTAAAATCTTTTCATGATTCACCTATAGTAGGACATTCTAGTTTCTACAAGACATACCAACATATTAGAGGGTGCTTCACATGGAAAGGGCTCAAAGAAGAGGTACTTCAGTATTTTAGGGAGTGTCCCAACTGCCAGGAGAATAAGCAGGAGCACTCTTATCCAGCCAATTTACTTCAGCCACTTCTGATTCTTGATAGGAAGTGGGAGTGTTTATCTATGGAATTCATCACAAGAATTCCTAGAGCCTAAGGCAAGGACTACATATATGTGGTTGTGGATCACCTTACGAAGTTTCCACACTTCTTTCCAATCACTACTACATACACTTCTACACAAGTGGTAGAGTTTTTCTTCAAGTAGATATTTAGATTACATGGCTTACCTCAAAGCATTGTGAGTGATGGATACAATAGGTTTATGAGTCAGTTTTGGTAGGAGCCATTTAGGTTGTGCATAACACAACTCACTCTGAGTACTAGCTACCACCCTCATATAGATGGTTAGACCAAGATAGTGAATAAATGGGTGGAGAGATATCTCAAAAATTATATAGTAGGGAAACAAAAGACATGGTATCTCTATGAGTATTGCTACAATACCACTTATCACATGTCTATTCAGATGTCACCCTTTATGGCCATGTATGGGTATGAGGCACTCAATTTTATGGATCTGCTTTTGAGTGATAGTAGAGTTCCAAGTGCAAGTGATTTGTTACATGAGAGTCAAGACATTTTTAAAACTCTCAAGGATAATATAACCAAGACACAAAATTAGCAGAAGCAGTATGCAGAATAGAAGAGGACTGAGTGGATTTTTTAGGTTGGAGATATGGTGTATCTTATGTTGCAACCTTATCATCAATCCACTCTCAAGAAGAGTGGTGCTAGGAAACTTAAGCTACGATACTATGGTCCATTCAAGATTATCAAGAAAGTGGGAGAGGTAGCTTATGAGATAGATTTTCCAACAAAGAGAAAGGTGCACAATTTTTTTCATGTGTCAAGCCTCAAGAAGGTGCTAGGACATCATATTGTTCCTTCTATAGTGGTTCCACCCTTGGATGATGAGGGAAAATTGGTATTGGTGCCAGAGGCTATCATTGATTTTAGGGAAAGAAACTTGAGGTGGCACACTATAAGGGAGTATTTGGTTAAATGGAAGGACCTTCCAATAAAGGATGCAATATGGGACAATGAAGAGATTTTGCAGCATCCATACTTGAAGTTTTTTGAGGACAAGCAATTTCAAGGAGGGTGGATTGTAATGTCCCCATATTTTTAGCATCTCAGTAGAGTTCTTAGCCTTTACATTCTCTGAAGGCTAGTGGAGAAATAAGGAGAAATTGATTAAATTAATTTTTTATAAAGTCATTAAATAAATTAAAATTAAAAGGTGACTTTATATTTAATTAATTTAATTTTCTAGAAGCACAATTAATTATTGCATCGTAAGGGAGAAGCTTCTAGAGAGTGCATTTTCTAGAAATACAACTCATTATTATTTTGGAAAGAGGGAAGCTTCTAGAGAATGAAATTAAATAATATTGTATTTCCTTCTAGAAGGGTGAAGGAAAAGAATAAATAGAGGTGAGAGCTTCATTGTTAATCATCCAATTAGTGTGAATTGCATTTGATATAAAATTCAAAGAAGAAACTAAGGTTTCTAATTTCAGTTAGCCATTAGAGAACGTCAACTCTTCAGTGTTGCAAAACATTTGAGGTGGTGAAATATCCACTGAATTTGGTATTTAGGAGAGCTTCAATTTAGGAGTTCTATTTGTGCTTAAATTGGAGCATACATTTATTGTTGGCTACTATAGTGTGCAAGAATGATGCCATGCTATAGTACTTATCCTTGATTCATCTCCAGCCTTGGGCATCACTATTATCAGGTTCCTCTTGCAACTATTAGTAGTTAACATTGTATATTTTTTTTTTGGCATATGATATTGCTGTAATAATTTAGAATCAGATTTTGGCATTGCTATAATAATTATTGTAAGCCATTTATCTGGGCAAACTCATAGAAACATTTTACATGAGAATGAATTCAATAAAGGATATACATGTTGCATACCATTTGTTTGACAAAATGCCCATCTAATGGCATATATGATCAGCATAATAGTTGTATGTCAATTGTTTGTCAAAATGTCAATTGGTTGTAGGTATGTATTTCATATCTAGTTTCCATGTATATGGATTGAAAATATCAAAAGAACTACACTTGCATATTAGTTCATTGTAAGGCATTGTAATATCATTTGCGAACATTCTAAATTTCTTTGCATTAAAAGGCAGTAATACAAGCGTTTGACAATATTCCTTGAGCTAAAATCTTTCAGTTTGGGCAAGGGATATTACATGGTTGTAAAAAATGAATTCCTAATTATTCCATTTAAAATATAATGCAGAAAATACTTTACAAAGATTTTTAAAAATAATAACATACAATTCAAAAGGAGAAATAGCCCATGTAATGTTATAAGTAAAAAAGAGAAAGCTCTATTTCACTAGCTCTCAAAATAGAATCCTCAAGCATGCACAAGTACTTTTACAGTTCTATATATATATATATATATATATATATATATATATATATATATATATATATATATATATATATATATATATATATATATATATATATGGTTGCCTTATTTAAGAAGTCATGGTTACTAACAATATTCAACTACTACATTTTATTTTATACATGTCAATGTTGGATGTTTATTGGGAAACTAAGTACTGAGGAGGGGGGGTTGCGGGCAATAAATCAGGATCACTAAAAATTTAACCTTCAAAATAATCTAACTGAATTGACCACATTATCCTTCTCATATATAGATTATGCATAACATAAAATATAACTTCAAATATTGTAATAGATCTAGCTATGTATCACATCCATCGACATGAAAATGTAAACACATAACACAAAGATTTTAGTTACACAGAAACCCTCCAAGGTGAAGGTAAAATTGGGGTAGGGATGACACTCACATATATTCACTCTTATAGTGATAAAGTTAGCTTTTTAAGACTACAAATTTGATCACTTTTGATGATTTACCTTGTGAGGGGTCTACCCTATTAAAGGCTTTACAAATATTGTTCGACCTACCTTGATTAAAGGATTTAACACTTACAATGAAGTAAGGACTATGTTAAGAGATTTACATAGGCCTATTAGGACCACTCTATTAAGAGATTTATCATAATTCACTCTATCAAAAATGATTCAATACCTATTCCTTTAGTCTACACTTACAATGCTAATTATGGATCTCCTTTTTCCAATCTTTGATCTGATCTGTTATTTGATATATCTTTACTATTTCCTTCACTACTTCACTAGATCACTAAACTATTTTACTTAACAAATTTCTCTTGTAGCCTCCAAAATCTAACTCCTTCACATAATACTTCACTTACTTCCTTGTCTTATGCATACACACTCTCTATATAAAAATAGGGTTTGTTTCAACCCTTATAAAGACATTTGTATAGTCTTCTAGAATAAGATCAATGATCTGGATGTCTTCCTTTTTACCTCTTCATCTGATTGGTTGTCCCTCCTTTATAAGGATTGATGATCCATGTCAAAATGTGTAACATCCACTGTAACGAACTCTACAGATATTAAATTTTATTTACATGCCAGCTCAAAAATATTTTACCTCAAATTTTGTACCATTTTAGACAATTTTTGTACACACTATTTGACTTGAACATACTGTCTTTGATGCTCAGCCATAATAGTTCTTCCTGTTGATACTTGTCTTGCACTAACTTGACTCCTTCTATATGACTTAGTATCTATGTATTCTGGTTTCTCAACATTAACTAAAACTCATCTTGTATGGAAGTACTTGGTGACCAAAGACTTTCTCGACTCTTTAGAGCTCGACATATACATGATTATTTATAAGTCTTTACAAATACATGTCTCAATCTGTATAGAGTAACTTGGTTGTAGTGATGACCAACCAACTCAGCCTTATATATTACTAAGTGTTTGACACTAATAGACAACAAAACTTATAGAGATCAATGATCTCGCCCTTTGACATTAGTGACAAAAATACTTTTTCATAATTACATCATTATAGTACAATTCAAAAAATGATAGTACTCCCCCTATGCCTATGACTTGGTCCTTATAGGACTTCAAAACCTTCTTTTACAACATAATATATAATACATATTTTGCATGACTTAAGTAGTTTGATGTAGCTAGTCATACCTTTGTTCTAAATTCTATTCTTCTGAGCTCTGCATATTTGATTGTATCATTTTTATCTTGATTTTTTCATTTTTCATTTGTTATCACCCTTGAATATTCAATTATATTCATCGTACATAGCCCCCTTGATTTTTTTACTTGTATATATTGCCAGGGTTGGGTGGATGGAATCAAAACATATTTTTCAATGAATGGTTTATGAGTTTGGATAATCATGGCAAGAGCATGATCCCATGTGGGCTATATTGATTCCAAAACTTGAATCTTTACCTCCAAATTGGCAACTAAGTCAATAAAATTATCAACAATAGAAAGGTTATGATCTTTTTGAACTAGATCATTTGCTGAAGCCAAGTCCCATTGCATGACCTCTAAGTGAGATATCAACATTAATTGTGTCGAGATAATCTTGGCCCTTATTTTTCTATATGTTGTATGTAGCTTGACTGATCTCCCTTGTGTAAATAATAATCTATTATTGTGCATGGAACTTGATCTAGCTGACTATGAGATAGAGCTCCCTGATGTTTTTAAATCAACCTGAATCTTGTGAATGCTTGTTTTAAACTCATTTGTGAATCTAGGTACGCCAAAAATAATTTTGTACAGATCTTGAATTTTCTTCACAAATTCTTCTAGATTTTTTACAAGTGTCAATAGTTCAACCTTCCTCAAAGAAATCACAATAGAATTTTTTTTCAATACCTTCTTCTCAAACTTTTTCTCTGACCAGGCCATTAATTTTTTGTTTTCTTCTATATCCCCAATGTTGACTTTCTCAACAATTTGCACTATTTGAGAGATAATAGGGGCATGTTAATTAATGTTATAAATATCAAATGCATCAACAAATATATCTTTGATATCATGCAACACTTTCCTTTGTTTGTGCTCTCATCTCATCTCTTCTTGTCTTTTCTTTCTTACTAAGATTTCTTGCAAAATTATAGTTTGTTCAAATATGAGATTCTTCAAATCCCAATCAAGAAATTCAATAATTTCATCCAAGGTAACATCTTTACCTAGAGAATTTGCCTTCTTGTGCTTCCCTTTTCCCTTTTTTGGAGTGTTGTTTCTTAGCGCAACTAGGGCCAAAGTAGGTGAAGGGGTTTCACCAACTGGTCTAACTTTAGTATCAGTACTAGAGACAATAATGGTAGCACTAAATTTGATTTGATTAGTAGGGACTTGCACCTATTGTGTAGGTATGGGATCTGACCTTACTAGGAGTGAAGTGTGAGCTTACACACTTGGCTCTGCTTATGAGATTTCATTCTTGCCATCTTCTTTTTTCCTTTTCTTTTTGTTACATCTCTTTATTTCCCTCAGCTGGAGGTCTTGAGACTTGTCGTTCTTCCTGACTATAGTAGACTTATCTCCATTTTATTCCTTGTCTTGATCCTTTTGTTCTTTCTCCTTTTCTGGCTCCTTGACTTCTATTACCAATGTTTTGGTCTATGAGGCTTGTTGGAGTTGTTTCTCAATATATTTTACTTTTTCATTAAGATCAACAACTAGTACTTATATATCTCTATCTTAGGATAGTCCTTTATTTGATGAATCACAAGAGTGTCAAGTGTGGTGGTATGAATAGAGTATACATTTCCTTACAGACTCCGCACACCTATTTCTTGTTCATCACTATGATCATCTTCAATAGTTACAATGCCCTAATCTTTCTCTTGTTCAACTCCTTTATCCTTGTTAGTGTCTCTTGTAGTTAGTCCAAACATGTTGTTCCATAATAATTTATTTTGTTGTACAACAAGCTCAACTTTATTGTGTACTATCATGAATTTTGTATATTTAGGAACAAATATATTCTTGTACTTGTCCAAAAATGTTATATTTTTCTTACTTGTTAGCTTAGGCACGATCTTAGTTAATGTCCCTTCTCTTATTTTCTTTTCAATTAAAGTTGCTTGGTGCCACTTGCCATCAATTCTACTATACAAATCACTAGGAATCTTGTTTCCTATCTCTATAGGTGTTAATTTGAATTTAGTCATCATCTGTAATATGGATTCCTTTCCCTTAGTCTTATCAACATCACTTAATGTTCCATACTTGATAAGTTTGAAACTTGATAAGCCTGCAGAATTCCTAATGTTGTCACATGCCTCGTAAATAGTATAGGTTTAGTATGCACAATGACTCAGTGGTGACCTGATTCATCAGATTCAATCCTCCTTGCATCTACCTCTTCATCATCCTTTTGTTTTATCAACCTTCTCTTTGTCTAACCTTTTGTGGTTGGAAACTTCCTCTTGACTACACTTGTGTCACTAGAGCCTTCACTTGGTTTGGTAATCATTACAACACCCTTCATCAATGGTGGTTCGACACTTATTGCTACTACTACCCTAGTTCTTGGTCTTATTGGAATAGGAGGAGAGAGGGCCTTAGATATTAGCTTCTTCACATTCTTCCTCACCTTAGGCTCAACAATTTTGACTGTTTTGGCCTTCTTTCCTAGTGGGGTTACTAGTGCTAGGGATTTTCCCTATTTCTATGCACTTTGTCCCTCTTCCTCTGCATTGCCTTCACTATCTTGATCCTCTTCAAGACCTTATGTAATCATTAAAGGTCCTTTGCCCTTACTTTGTGTGCCTAGTTTTCCTTCTAGGTCTTCAATCATTTTCTTCTTCTTCTTCTTAGAAGCAATGATTATGTCTATTGTTATTCTTGCTTTTGCTTCTTCATATTTTCCAAAGGGTTCCACCTTTGCATAAACCACTTCAGTAAGTAATGTAGTAATTTTTGCACTCACATCATCAATATCTACTTCATATTCAAAAGGTTTAAGCCATACTATCCTTGCTTAACTTCCTATACATATGTGTAGTCAATGTCAACTAGAAAATACACATCATTATAACACTTTTCAATTAAGGATGTAGGAATCCTTGTTCTTTTCCTTATTTTATATTTGAATTCACCAAAGTATCCATCTAGAAAATTCTCAAAATTTTCTCCCAAATTTGCAATGTATTCACTTATCTTCCTTGTATCAGGTTTACCTTGTTCCCATTCAACATTGCCAATAGTAGGAGAATAACTTTCTATATAAAAGAAAATGAACATTATTAGTGATCAAAACTTACACATTGAATTCTTTTCTTTTTTGATTGATAAAAGGTTATGTGCCAGTTGTAAGAATTGGAGTTCAAAAAGATCATATTCATGATATTTCACTATAATCTTCTAAGCCTAATCTACGACCATACATGACACACTTTTTAGTTAGCTTGACTGGTAGAATTTGTGTGCAATCACTCTCATTGTAAACTCAATCAATGGGTCAATGATGTTTGAAATAGACATGCCACATCCATTCCACATAGCCTTGGTGTTTTCCTTAACTATATTTTTACTTTGGCATTGCATAGTCTTCTTTTTGTCAAATGTTGTGTATCCTGTGACAACATGGATAAAATTTTTCATGATTTTGACTATTCCATTCTCTAGCCATAACTCAATGTCATGAATTTGAATCAATATGACCTTGATCTATTCAATTTTAAAATTTCTAGAAAATTCTAGGGCATGTGTTAACCCTTTCTTCTCTACAATCTTGAACTCATCCTTCAATACTCCTTCATCACACAATTTATGATATACCAGATGAATTTTATAACCTCCTACTTCACCGTTTTTACACATAAAAAATCTATACATCGTGAATCATAATAACCTTAGGTGGTATCGATGATAACACACCCATTGAATCTCCTTTAATAGCAATTTGAGGAATAGCACAATATTTAGGTGGAGGACAAGTGTCAAGTTCTTCACCAATTGAACATTTCCTACCTCTTCTCCTTGATTCTTCATCATTGATGATGATGATGTCATTTTTGTGTTAGGGTTTTGAGATTTTTTTTCTAAACAACTTGGTATAACTAAAAATCAATCACTCAATCACTCTTCAACAACAAATTCATTTTTGATTGCCTTAAAAATTGCTTCACAATTTGCTCAAATCACTTGGGCTCTGAAATCTGAATGCAAGGTGTGTAAAATACTTAAAAAATTTTGGTATATACCTTCATTCATTCAAATTAGGGCTCTCATAAATATTGTGTGTTTAGTTAGGTGGAATCCAATTGTCTCGATCATTGTTATACTTTTAAGTCAGTCTCCATTAGACAACTGGCTCAATACCATCTAACTTAGCCTATACATTAGTTTGGTCATTATCAGTAATTGGTCCATATTGTAATGCTCAATCAATATAGATAATTTTATTGATGCTCAAAACCTAATAATGTAAATTATTCCATTATACTATTATTTCAAAAATATATATTCTAATGCATCTTGTCCTATGCAGATATGAACTTTGACACAATTTGTGTCAAGAATTGATGTAAGATTAGTCAGTAAATATGCAGTTCCTTACATACCTTTCTTGATCAATTAGAGATACTATGATCACCTTCTCCATTGGATTGAATGATCTCAACTTCATTTGTTCCACTACTTCTAGCTTCTACCTTTTGCTTCCAAGTTTTATTCATCTCCTTCTTTGTTTTTTCAACATCCACTTTTCCTTTTCCCTTGATGTGTTTATTGTTTAGTGCTAGTGCTAAGGTCTTGTAGTTCTAATCACATGTCCAACATTGTGAGAACTTAAATAAACTATGTTTCCATTCAACCATTTCTTATAATTGCCTTTGAAATATGTTATTATTCAATTTTCTAGAATATTGCTATACTCTCCATATAATGACAACTATACTATGTATTGAAGTCCCAATTGTAAGAGTTACCCTTCTTAGGTAGGTTGTCTTGGCTCTTGATTGTCTAGTTAGACTTTGTCTATGATCTGCATTCGAGTGCTCTATGTCCATATTTTTTTTATAATTGGAACAATATCCCTTAAATATAGGTGCAATAGGTGTATTACTAATATTTGATCTACATTCTTGTGTTTGATGACCTTACTTCTTACAATTGAAACAATAACCATTAAACTTAGGTTTAGGATTTTGCATACCATTTTTGCTTCTGGAAATGTGTGTTGTGTAACCCATTTTTCCACAATGATAGCATGTATGTTTTCCTTTTTACTTTGCATTTATTTTCTCTCCACTCTTGGATGATTCTCCTTCTTCAATAGATGAATGGTGCTTGGGATGTTCTAATCTAGAGGTGTCATTGGATGACCTAGGTGATCTCATCAGTTCTTCAAAATATCTTATTACTTTACTGGGATTGTTCATCCTTTCCACAAGTTATTTTTTAGGTCTTAGCTCATTCCTCAATTGGTCACTTTGTGATCTTAGATTTTCTCTCTATATCTTTCCTATTCAGTTCTTGATTTGCAACTATTAGTTGATTCGCCACATCTAGTTGAGTGTTTGTAAGCTTTTGTACATCACATGACCTTTCTTCATGTCTAGTAGTCATTTTTCTTTTGTCTTCTTTGGCTATAGCTTTATCTTCTTCAACTTTCTTTTTTTGTTTGGTCACTTCACATATCCTTACTATTTTGATTTTATGCTCTCTCTTTAATCCTCTAACTTCTTCATTCAAAACACTTTTCTTTTCTAATAGATCTGCAATAGTTGCATCACTTTCATTGGAATTTCCATTGTCAAGCAATCCTTGGGTATCAAATTCTTGATAAAGTGTGCCATTATGTAGAATAGCCATGTCCTTTCTCTTCCTTAGGGATTTCCTTAATTTCTCTCTTGTTCTTTCAAGTTGTTGCAGTATGAGTTGGATGTCAATAATTTGATTATCAACGAAATTTCCTAATTTATAAGCCTCCATCTCCAAGATCTCAACTCTCAAGTGGTTAAACTCCTTCTAAGAGAACTCTTCTATGATACCAATAGTTGGGATTTTATTGGGAAACTAAGATCGGGGGGGGGATGTGGTGGGGTGAATCAAGATCACTAAAACTTTAACCTTCAAAATAATTTGACTAAATTCACCATATTATCTTTCTCATATATAGATTATGCATAACATAGCATACAACTTCAAATGTTGTAAAAGATATAACTATGTATCACATCCATCAACATGGAAATGTAAACACATAACACAAATATTTTGGTTACCCATAAACCCTCCAAGATGAAGGTAAATTGGGGTAGGGATGACACCCACAAATCTTCACTACTATAGTAACAAAGTTAGCCTATTAGGACTATAAATTTGATCACTTCTAATGATCTATCCTATGAGGGGTCTACCATGTTAAAGGCTTCACAATGACTATTAGGTCTACCTTGATTAGAGGATTTAACACTTAAAATGAAGTAAGGACTTTGTTAAGAGATTTACATATGCTTGTTAGGACCACTATATTAAGAGATTTATCCTAATTCACTTTGTAAAAACTAATTAAGTATTTGATCCTTTGGTTTGCACTTACAATATTGATTACAAATCTCCTCTTTCTAATCTCTGATTTGATATATCTTTACTATGTCCTTCACTGCTTCACTAGATCACTAAACTCTATTACTTCACAACTTTCATTTGTAGCCTCCAAAACCTAACTCCTTCACATAATACTTCACTTCCTTCCTTGTCTTACACATACACACTCTCTATATAAAAATGGGTCTAGATCTACCCTTATAAAGACATCTATAAAGTCTTCTAGAATAATATCAACGATATGGATGTCTCCCTTTTTGCCTCTTCATCTGACTGGTTGTCCCTCCTTCATAGGGATCAATGATCCATGTCAAAATGCATAACAACCATTGTAACAAAATCTACAATCATTAAATTTTATTTACATGTTGGCTCAAAAATGGTTTACCCCAAATTTTGTACCATTTCAAACATTTTTGTAGACACTATGTTACTCGTCACATACTATCTATGATGCTTAGTCATAACTATTCTTCCTATTGATGCTTAGCCTTATATAACTTGACTACTTCTATATAACTCAACATCCATATATTCTATTTTCTTAGTATTAACTAAACTCATCTTGTATGGAAGTAGTTGGTGACCAAAGAATTGCTCAACTCCTATAGAGCTCGACATATATGTTGAGCTGTCATTTTGCACGATGCTTAATGGCAGGAATCCTTTCAAACTCCTCTCTTGAAAAGCTAATTTAGGATCAACTCCAAAGTTCTAGGTGATCTTGTGGCCTACTGGAATCTTCTTAGTTGAAGATAAATGTGTTTGTTCATGACGAGGCCTTTGCTAGTTTTGACCAATTTCAAACAAGATTTTGAATCTGCTTGCTATCTCAAAAGAATAACTACATGTAAACGAAATATATTTTTTGTATTTCCTATTTTTTAGTGAATACAATCTAACAATGCAACTATATTAATTCCTAAATTAACCAAGTGTCTGTAAAAGAAAATAAAAAAGATAGGGTAATAAGAAGTTTAAGCACATGACTTGAAAAGTAAATTCCTAATGAACATAAACTATGGAAACAACACATCTATGAGTTAAGCCTTTGAAAATATCAGTAGGTAACCAATGAAAATAGGAGCAACACTTCCTTAATTCCACTGATGCAATCATTGATGGGAATTTAGTAACCATAACATGTTTCACTTTTCATTAGATTGCAAGGCCACAGTAAGTGCACTCATGCAAGACAAAAAGCTATGTAGGAACAATAGGGTGATCTCTTCTTAAACTAAGTATGTTAGAGGAATTTGTAAACCTGTAGAAAACACTAGAATTAAAATATTGCACAATAAAAATAACACAATTAAATTATTACCTCCATTACATTCCATGAACATACATTCAAAAAATATAACACACTTAGGCAAGAATAACTACACTCTGAATGAGAGCACCAATAGCATATATTATTGCATCAAAATAATGGCCTGGAATACATATTACATTTCTAAATTTATAAGAAATCTTCTCCTCAATTTTGTTTGAGATTGAGAGATCTCTTTATACAAATATATGCTTCTAAACTAATAAAATAAATATATTTATGTGCAAACTAACCCTCTAACTAGTGCTAAGTAGGACTCCATCCAAATTTATATCATTTAAAGGATGCATGAGCCTTTACATGTCTTAAAACAAATAAAGCATGAGGAAATAAGAAGAAAAAATCCATTAGATGATGTAGGAGTCTCTAAAGGTGCCAAAAATAGAAGCTCAACCTTCTCTGGAGGTTTGTAGGAGTTAAATTATCATCATAATGCATTTTCAGTGCATGGAAAGCTCTAAATTTGGAATTGGCAGTTAACTGTCGATGCACCTCTGAACCTTCAAAAAAATTAGTGCACCTAGGAAAAGTGCACTTGGAAAGTAGTGCACCTAGTGCACCTAGCACACCTAGTGTAGCTTGAAAGTAGCACACCTCAAAAGCTAAGTCCAAAAAATGCAAAAATTTACCAAGTGTCAAAACTGAAATTCTAGCTTTTGGGTTTTGTTGCCCTTCATACCAGAGCTATGTTTAGGTATTTACTCTTAAATTTCTCAATAATTTCCATGACTTGGGTTGCATCTAGAAAAATCTAAAGCTTCATATTTATCCTTTATCTTTTGTCGATAGTTACATACCTCTATGCGAGTCTCTGTAAAATCTCCCAGTTTCACATCTAATTCCAGCAATGCCTCTTTAGTCTTAAATGGCTATCTAATATCCTCGTTAGTGGAAAATTCTTCAAAATTATTATGGAATTTTTCAATAGCTGCTTCTACAACTATCATTTTACCCCTTGAATCATCTTCAAAAATGTCCAGGCTAGCATCATTGTAATGTCTCTCTGCCTCCAAAATTTGCTCTTGGGTTTGATCCTTGAGCTTATTCATATCCACACATAATGTTTCTAGTACTTTATTACCATCTGCAATATTCTCTATCCAATCATCTATCTTATATAACTCATCTATAATATATACATACATCAACATCTAATATCTTTGACCCTTTATTGAGTGCAACTCTTATAGGTCTTTACCCCAGGTATGTACTTCGTCCATGAACCCAAAATCCTGGTTCAAAATAACAACCAACTTATCTGCATTACTTTGCATGTGTTGTAGCAATTTAATATTTCCTTGTATGATCTACACACCTTTCTCTTCAAAAATTTCTTGCCATTGCTGACAAACCTTCAAAAATGGATCAAGTTGTATAGTCTCCGTATCCCTCTTTTCAAGTGCCGCATTTGGAGTCTCCTCAAGATTTTTAAGATCCAACAGACTAACTACTGCATTCAAATATCCTCTGAGGATCTCATTCTACTTCCAAAGGTTTATCAATTTAGTCTCATCCTTTTTTAAGTGCTTAAACACTTCTTTGATTCCTGTTATAACCATTAATTTGGAAAGATCCACAGTGGGTTTTCTAAGCATGACCTCCTTGATTTGATAATCATGTGGGGTCAAATCTCAATATCTACATGTGTAGAAGGGATAGAAACATGGGAAAAAAAGTCCTAATTTTGATCACTCATTACAAAGGTCAATGTTTTTACGTCACCTACAAGTGACTCAGGCTTCTTGAGAGCTTCAATCGATTCTTTCATTCCCTCTTCCTTAGTATAGTATTGCTATGATTTGTTTCTAACCATCACTTCTTTCATTAACCATCTCAAATTATTTACCATCAAAGATTTACCTTTAAAAGAAGGAGTTTTTTTTGCTATGCTTTTTCCCTTATCACTCCTCTCTAGAGTCTTCTCCTTTTGTGAGAGATCCACATCAGTTGTCTCTATGCCCGTCGAATCCATAGTCCTCACCTCTATATCATGAGAAGTATATTGAGGTTCCTCATATATTTTCCCTTCCTTCGACACTTCATCGGTGGGTATTTTTTGTGGCTCTTCTTCATAGTTGGGTTGTACCTATTCTTCATTACTCAAAGGGAGAGGAGTAGTTGAACCTTTATCCAAGTAAGATAAATCTTGACTTGATGATGGTGGAACACTTTCAGGTCTTGATGACTAAGGTGGAAATTAATTCCAATCCTCTTGTAGATGTTGATTTGTTGGAGTATCCCTTATCTTGTCACCCACCAACTTAGTGCCTGCTAGTATGAAATCAAAATTTGACATCTAAAAGACATCAACCCCTTCATCCTCCAACTCATCAATCCATTATTGCAACTCATCCTCAGAATTTGTAGACTAAACAAGCTGTGTAGAAATGGATGGTGGTGTAATAGTGGAGCTACTTCCCTATTCTAACTCTATAGCCCTAGCAAGATGAGTCCTCTAACTCAAGGGAAGGTTATCTTCATCATCTTCATCATCCTCTTCTTCCTCTTCTAGAATAACTCCCAAAATTGATGGAAAAGAAATAACCCTTCTTATCACTCTTTTTCTTCATGTCCTTTTAATTAGAATTTTTATCTTTCTCCTATTGCGAGCTAATGGGGATGCTTCTTCTTCTTGTGCAGGTGAAGACATTTCTTGTGTCTCTATTTCTAATTATTGCCCTTGTTTTGGCAGTGGTACTAGTAGGTTATCCTGAGTCTGCATGACTTCTACATTCTCTTCCCCTTGTACATTCTCCATCTCTTGGTGCTCTAGTGCTTGAGTTGCCTCTTCTCCAAGCTCGACTTGTTGAGGGGAAGTTTTTTTCCTTTTTCCTTTACCCTTCTATGCCCTAAAATATCCAAATTCCCTGTCAAGTTGGTGCACTATTTTTGGCCTTACTGGAAACTGAGCTGTGAATGTGGACACTATCACCTTGGCTCCTCTACCTTTAACTAGGTGGGTTGTAGCTTGGAAAACTATAGCTTGTATAATTCGATCCAGCTTAAATGGTCTTTTGATCCAATCCTTGGTCAATTGGATGACATGCCTCACCCTATAATTAATATCTATGTTTTTTTCTCGATCAATCTCTACATTCATGATCGGTTGATCAAATATCTTATCTCTATTGTACAAGGGATGTAGGGCCTCTTTAGGTAAAGGGACCTTTATTTTCAAGGCACTTCCTAAAAAATAGAGAGTCATCCTAAAATAATCCCCAATTCAAATTTCATATTCATCTACTGCATTCATCCAATGGTCCTCTATGGCATCTTCATGTTGGAATTATTTTCACACCAAAAGCTGAACTTTGCCAATGTTATCAAAGAAGGGACAAGGAGAGTCATATTCCTCCAAGGGATACTAATCCCACTTAGACTTAAAAGTCAGAATATCCTATTTCTATACAACACTAAAAGGACCTATAGTAATGGGCCATACCCAGGTTTTCTTGTGTTGCTCCCTTACTCTCTCATATGTAGACAAGAGTTGTTGTGCAATCTCCAACAATATGAGTCTATCACATGGATACCTAGGGAGCTTCTTTCGATTGATAGTCATACTTAGTACCCTCAAATAAGTGAATGTCAAATTATATTGGATGTAATAGGCACCGATTTCTGTAATCTTCATCGCTGCCTCATCTGACATCCTTTTTTCATAATCTCCATCAATGAATCAAATGATCACGAAAATAAAGGAATCATTCACTATTCTATACTCCTTATTGTGTTTTGAAAGATTTTTCCTTACCAACTAGGGATATACCACATAAGGCCAAGTATTTGCATCTTGTATGTTGCCCTTTTTGAACAATCTCGGATAATCTATTACTCTTGCAGCTAATAAGAACACTAGATATGATGCCATATAGAACCTTTGGTTGTTGTTGACTACCACTAGTTGCTCATCTAAATTCTCACTAAGAATCAAAGCCCAATCAATTGGCATCTTTGTTGTTTTGATGGTCTCAATTAAGTGTACCATCCATATATTCAGGTGTTGTGATGCTAGTAACCCCATGACTCTACTCAAAAGTACTATAGAATATTTGATATCACCTTTCATATAGCCCCTTGTCATGTCCACTTTGCTTGCCTTGTATCTAAGAGGAGTCTTTTCAATGAGATATAAGGATTGAATGATTTCAGATGCTTCCTCTCCATGTTCTCTTTACCACCTTTCCACTTGGTGATATGTCAATCTAAGATGCTAATCTACTCTTGGAAGATGGAATACCTTCTCTATGTTCTTAAGTGTTAGATCTAGCATGATCTCTCCAGTTATACTTTTCACAACCCTTTCTTCTAAGACATAGTTCTTCATCAATGCCATGATCAATTCTAGAGATTGTACTGATACTGAGTGCAATGTTGTTTTGACTAACCCTGATATGATAAGAGCATATATCATTGGAGACCTCTCATTTGGTTTTTCACATAGCACTAAGAAGGCATTCTAGTCGATATGGATGGGCTTAGTGTCTCGAATCTCTGAATATTCATCCTAGAAGCATGATTTTGCCTGAACACCTTGAAACTTGAAAACTATTGCTTTTGAGGTTGTCTTTGCAATGAGGGAGGATAATAAGAAAGCCATTTAATCTACACTAAATCAGCATAAATTAGTTTAGAGGTGGAAAAAATCTAATATATAGCCTAATTATGACAAAAACATAATTTAGAAACCTAAAACTTGAAAAAAATTGTTAAAAAGATCTATAAAACCTAATTTCTATCCCAAAAGACAAGGAAAAAGGTGCACCTTGTGCACCTCTGAGGTGCACTAGGTGCACCATCTCCTACACAAAACCTTAATACTAAGGGTGCACACCTAGTGCATGACACAAAGGTAAGATGATAAAAAGAAAATGGTGCGCACTTGGTGCACCTCATGGGGTGTACCAAGTGCACACCCTTCACTATCCTTGGGGACATTTCAACCTTAGTAAAGGTGCACATGTGTGCACCTACACACTTTATGCTAGGTGAGGCTTTTTTTTAGGTTTTAACTTTTTAAATTTTTTTTTTTCTTTCTTAATTTTAGTTAATGGAAAAGCAAGGTGCACACCTAGTGCACCTTAGGAGGTGTGCAAGGTGTGCACCTTGTTTTAGATGTTCTTTAATTATTGTGTTGTGTGCAAGTGTGAGAGAGCGATTGGGCATAGTAGCACACCTCAGGAGCTATGGAGGTGGGGGAGAGTGGAGAAAAGAGGAAGAATGATGAGGAAGGGGGACAAGGTCCCAGGCTTTATAGGCTTGGGACTGAGTGCACCTCTTAGAGGTGCACAGGTGTGCATTTCCAAGAGAGTATGTTTTTCCTTAACGACTAGCACACTTGCGCACCTAGTGAGGTGGACTAGGTGCACCTCCTTCCTTGAAAACATGACTTTCTCCCTTAGAAATGAGGTTTTTGGCATTTAGGTTTTTAGGCAAAAACCCAAATTTTAGAAAAAAAACTAGGTGAGACCCTAAAAAAGACTCAGACCCCAAATTAGCGATCTAGAAAGCTAAAAAAAAAGTAGGTGGTCCCCATTTCTAGGAAAAATGGGATGTGTATTGTGAAACCACAACAATATACATGATTATTTATGAGTCTTTACAAATACATAACTTGGCCTATATAGAGTGACTCAATCGCAGTGATGACCAACCAACTTAGGCATGTATATTGTAACACCCCACTTGGGAACCCAAGAGAAACAAACCTAACATGTTACAATGTTTATTGAACTATTTTTTTTCAATGTTTAAATAACATCAAAGTAACAATAATGTGGAAGCAATATATACATACACATCAAGAACATGTAATCAATTACAAATATAGTTTCAATTCCTCAAGGGTTCCTTCATGTTGAGTCGCATTTAAGAAAGTTTTATTAATTAATTAGTTTAAGTTTCAAGTATAATGTCTCCTAAACATAAAGAAATAATATATACATAATAACATAATAAAATGCATAAGTATAACTAATACAATTAAATTACATCCAATAAATAACATCCACTGCACATGTCACATAGTATGTGAGAATAGATACAATTCATCAGAATACTTGGTAACATATATACATCAGTTGAATAGAAGTCTTCAAGATAAGAGGAAGAATGATAATGGTACCACTATATCAAGGAGCATCCAACAACCAACAATGTAAGGGAGACCTGAATGGTAAGAAGACACTACCTCCCAACCGTGTGCTCATCTAATTAGGCTCCCACTCCCACTATGCAAGAGAGATAATGTACGATCTATACATAGATAATCAAATAATAAAATAATCTTAGGTAGGAAATCTTAATAGCCAAAACTACCTCAAAGGTAACACATACTACTCAAGAAGATAAGACATTCCAAAAGAAAAAACACTCGAAAGAACACTCAAACCAATACCAACATCGCATAATAGAACATCATTCATAAACCAAGAACAGATCAAATCACCAAAATGATAAAATAAATTCAACGGAAGAAATCCACCTCAAGACAAAAGCCACATGCCAAAAGTACATCAACCATAAATCACCAATCACCATCAATGAAAGTAAATAACCACATTAAATACATCCAACAACAAGTACACCACCAATAACAACACCACCAGAGGAAAATACAAAAAAAAGAAAACTATAGAGGAGACTCAAGCTACATTCTAGGGAGTTTCATCACATGGTCAAACTACTTGAGTTTCCCTAAACTGAGCTCTCAATAGATCCCAGACCCTCAAGCATTAAGTTACCCTAGACTGATTACTCTGAACTCTGGACCCTCAACGTGACACATGCGAAACTAGAATACCCTCTCAAGAAGATGAGGCAAACCAGTCATACTGTCATTATATTCTCATCCTTAGTCTATACAAGCACTCAAGGAATGAGCAAGGCAAATATCTCTAACTTATATTTTTAGTGTGTTTCCTCAAAATATTAATTACTAGATTATCACTTATTACATAACTTACAATAAGTTACCCTGGCACTAACCACTTTGGGTCTTGGATCCCTACTGTAAGCCACTCCCAAGGATATGTACCTAGACAACCTCCCAAAAATCAGAAACCACAATAGTGCCTCATACCACAAGAGTAATATTGATCAAATTTGTTTCCTTAATAGGAAACTCAAAAATAACATTGGTTCTCAAAACCTAAGTTCTCATAAATGCTCAATAGCATAAAACTCATAAAACATAAATCTCAATTCAAATCATAAAGTTCATCATGACATCCCATCAAATAATCATATATGAAATCTTAAAAACTGCCTTTGGTACACATGCGAACTTGGCCAACTAAACAACCCACAAAGAAAAACCATAACGAAAGTAAACATCACAAGACTATAAATAGAATATTAGAAAACACATAGTTTTTAGCCAAATGATTTAATTCCACTAATTTCTCTTGTTTAGTTTGAGTCATAAGGATGTGTTTAGAAAAATAAATAAGAATATACATATAAAATTTTATGCTAATATACTTATTTAAATCAATATTAGAAAACACATAGTTTTTAGCCACATGATTTAATTCCACTAACTTCTCTTGTTTAGTTTGGGTCATAAGGATGTGTTTAGAAGAAAAATAAGAATGTACACATAAATTGTTATGCTAATATACTGATTTAAATCAATAAGTATTTAAATATCCAATTTCTTTGCATATAAAATAGCATGTACTATTATTATGTTTTTAATTTAAATAATCTTAATCATAAATGATTTACTAAATAACATAAATTATATTATTAGTTTAAATATTAATATCAATTTCATTTTTAAAATGTTAATTTGACTTCTATTTTAGTCCAATATTAACATTTAATTTTCCTTAAAATTAATGCAAATAGAGATGATGGGAAGATATTCAAATAGGATAATGGACAGAATGTCATGTGTGCGTGGTCTAGTGTTTGCTAGGGCCTTCGTACCCTAGCCCCTGTTGCGTTGTAGTCTGCACTTCACCTACACGTTGGAGGTTTTGAAGTCGCCTGAGTCTATTGTGTTATCTTTCACATTGGTCAACGCTAGTGCCTTGAGTGGCCGAGTTTTTTCAGACCATGGGAGATCCTTTTGTAACTAATATATCATTATGGTTTGTCTTTGGAGAGGGTTGCGGTAGGTTGTGTTGGTGGTGCTTTTGCCTCGGTACCTCCTCACTATTGTTGAGTCCCATGTCAATTTCAAATGAAGGATCAAGGCTTTCCCTCCTCTCAGATCCCTATTGGTGATGGGGTGATGGGGGAGCCTTCATCATCAATGCATGCCAATAACAACAATCTGAATGGTAAGCCGCAATTGAGAGATGGAGAATCTTCTCCAAAAGGGGGGTTTTGACTAAAGAAAGTGAATGGATGCTTGCAGAGAGCCGAGGATCAGCCAATCTTAGTTATACAACTTGATCAAGTGTCAGAAGATGTTGAATACTGGAGCAATCATGCCCTTATTTGTAAGTTTTTGGGTCTTCGCCTTTCCTTGCAAGTACTAGAATCCTGGGCTCTCCGGATGTGGAACCTAGAAGGAGATATGGAGATTTTGCTAACAACCAATAACTACTTTATGGTCATCTTTTCCAGCATGTCAGACAGGAATAAGGCATTTGAAGGGGGACCTTATTTCTTTAACCAGTTAAGGCTTTTCATCAAGCCTTGGTATATGGGCTTTAACTCGACTGAGGAAATTCCCTCACGAGTTTCGGTGTGGATCTTCTTGCCGAGGTTGCCTTTGGAATTCTGGAGAGAAGACATTCTTCACTCAATCTTGATGCTTCTTGGGAAACCTATGGGTTTAGCTATGCAAATGTAGGATCATAAGGTAATTTCCTTTTCCCGTATTTGTGTAGAAGTTGATTTAAATAATCCATTGCCAGATTTTATGGAAATTTGCATGGGATCATCTTCTTGGATCCAACAACTGGACTACAAGACCTTACCATTCAGATGCAGAATTTGTCATGAATATGGGCATTTATATAGCAATTGCCCCAGAAACAATTCCCTCTCCTTGGCTACTCTTGGACCCCCTAGGGAGGGCAACAGGAAGACTACTTCATCTATGGGACCTATTGATAGCAAGGGATTTCTCAGGTCAAGCCTTGTAACAAAGGTAAAGGAAAGAAGAGAATCTGGAGGGAGAGGTGGACCGAAGACACCTTTAATAGGTTTGAGGCCCTTGAAGATTTGGCCCAAGAGGAAGGTACCCTAGTGGAGCTTCTTTTGGAGGTAATTGGACATCAGGTGGTTCAAGTTGGGGATATGCAGAATGAGGATCAGATTCTTTCCACAGGGGAACAACAGGCTGGCCAGCTGGATATTGATTTTCCTCCTCTAGTGCAGGATATTGGAGATATGGGGGAATCATAGGGAATGATGGGTCCTATCTTGGTGGCTCCTATCCCCAATAAACATAAGGGGACCTCAGATTCTACTAAGGTTAATAAGGCTCTTCTTTCCTTAGGCATACAACAAAAATCATTCAAAAAGGGGTGTTTGGATAAACTATCAAAGAGTGATAGGAAGACTAATTAGGAGAAGGTAAAGATAATGGGTGAAAATTTGGTTGAGTCTAGGTTTGTGAAACCCATTGATTCTCATTTCTCCCACCCCCATAAATGATTGTGTTGTCATGGAATGTAAGGGGGTTGAACAACATCCCTAGACAAAAGGTTGTCTGCAGATTAATTGAGTCTTAGTCTCCTAATGTGATCTTTATTCAAGAAACTAAGCTTTCATTGGAGGGATTGGCTAACTGTGCCTCGTGGATTTGGCCTCAAGGCTCTTGGCAGGGAGTTGGTGCCTTGAATAGTTTGGGAGGGGTAGCTTGCTTTTGGGACCCTCATAAAGTTACCCACTTATGGTGGATCTCCAATCGATCCTCCATCTCTCTGGTTGCCTCATTTTTTGAAATGAGAGAAAGGTATCTCTTATCAAATATATATGCTCCTACTAATTTTTTAGGTAAATCACATTTGTAGACTCATATTAGATTCATTAAGTCCCTTGACCCTTTGCTCCCATGGATTATGGTAGGTGACTTTAATGCTATCACTAGTTTGGAGGAAAAACAGGGTGGGCTAGCCAGGCTAGATCCATCTTCAAATCTGCTTAGGGATATGATTGGCTCTTTGAATCTCATTGATGTGAAGACATCCAATGGTTTTTTTACATGGAATAATCAAAGATGTGGGGGTGAGGCTATCTTAGAAAGGTTTGACATATTTTTGGTTTCCTATTATTGGATGAACAACAGGTGGGTCACCAATTCTGAGATTCTAGACTAGAGGGGCTCTGACCATTGGCCCATTAAGCTTTCCATCACCTCATACAGTGTAACCAAATACCTCTCCTTCAAATTTTAGTTGATGTGGCTCAAAGACTTGTCTTTACCTGATCTTATGGCCAACTGGTGGTATGAGGGGAAGCCTGCCCATGGAACGGCGATGTACACCTTCAACAAGAGGCTCCAACACATGAAGTACAGGCTTAAGAGATGGAATTAACATCATTTTGGGAATCTCCATGCTCAGAAGCTAGTTTCTCAGACCAATCTGGATATGATTACCCGTCAAATTAGAGATTAGGGGATGACATCTGATTTGAGTAAAGTAGAGATCATGGCATTAAAGGAATTGGAGGAATGGGAGCTTAGTGAGGAGATTTTTTGGAAGTAGAAATCCCATGTTGATCAGTTACAGGAAGGGGATAGGAACATTGCTTTCTTCCACAACTCGGTCAAGGCTCAAAGATAGGATAATTCTATTTCCTCTCTTCTCTCATCTAATGGTGACTAGATCTCTTCTTGTGGAGATACCTTGAGGGAAGCTATCAATTATTTTTCTAATATTTTCACTAGGGATGCCCTTCCTGTTGAGGATGAGGAGTGTGCCATTTTGGATTGTATCCCCCCCTTGGTGTCTGTTGAGATGAATGAGGCCCTCTTAAGTCCTATCCTATTACCAGAGCTTGGAAAAGTTGTTTTTGGTATGAAAAAAGGCAGGGCGCCTGGTCCTGATGGTTTCCCAATTGAATTTTTCTAGGAATTCTGAGAAATAATAAAGTTTGATCTCCTTGAAGTGGTACAGGAATCTCATAGAAATAAATAGATGCTTAAGTCTTTGAATTCCACTTCCTTGGCTCTTATACCTAAGAAGGAGGAGGCTAATAGGTTGGACCAATTCATGCCTATAGCGCTATGTAATGTTGTCTATAAGATCATTACCAAACTTGTCACTGAGAGACTCAAACCATTCCTTGGTGCTTTGATCTTTGCTAAACAAGGGGGTTTTGTTGAAGGTAGATAGATTCTAGATGGGGTTGTGATAGCAATAGAGGCAGTCCACTCTATGTCGACATCCAAGGAGAAAGCTATGTTTATTAAACTCGACATGGCTAAAGCTTATGATCAAGTGAGCTGGTAGTTCTTATAGAAAATTCTCTTGGCCTTTGGTTCTGATGAGGAGTGGGTGACTTGGGCTCTAAGTTGTGTGACCTCTTCCTCCTTCTTTGTCCTCATTAATGGGGAATCGTTTGATTTGTTTGGGGTTTCTCAGGGACTTTGGCAAGGAGATCCTTTATCTCCCTATTTATTCATTATCATGGCCGAGGGTTTGGGCAAGTTTTAAAAATCATAGATAAGGCAGGGGCTTATCCAAGGTTGGAGATGGAATAATAATCTTCCCTCTTATTCTCATCTATAGTTTGTGGATGACACTAGATTAATGGGCATGGCTAGAATCAGTGAGGTAGTTAACTTTAGGTGTGCTTTGGATATCTATTTGAAAGCTTCAGGGACATGTATTAATAAGGAAAAGTCATCTATTTATTTCTTTAACACTCATCATCTTATTCAGAATAGGATTGCAAGGATTTTAAGATTTCAAATTGGATCTCTTCCTTTGATGTACCTTGGAGTTCCTTTAATCGTGGGTTCTCAGCGAAGAGATTATTGGTAGGAGATTCTAGATAAATTTTAGAGTAAGGTTAGTCATTGGACTTATAGATGGTTATCTTTAGCTAGAAGAGTGGTTCTCCTTAAGACTGTGGTGCAGTCTCTCCCAATCTATAGATGTTGCGTGCAGGTTCCCCCTTCTAATTTTGTGAGGGATTTTGATGCTTTATCCAGGCAATTCCTTTGGTTTGACAACCTTCTCTCTTCGAAACGGAGCCTTGTTAGGTGGAAATATATGTGTAGACCAAAGAATGCCAAGGGCCTTAGACTTAGATCGATGGCCCTTGTTGTCATGGCTTTAGCTGCCAAGCTATATTGGAGATGGTGTAAATGTTAGGAATAGGACTGGGCCAAGGTTCTTGTCCACAAGTATTTTCTGGGTGCTGATTATCTTGATATTTCAAGACTTACTCTGGTGGGTAGAGGTTCTTGCATTTGGAACACTCTTAAGAAGGGCACTCAACTTATCAAGGAGGGTCTCTTCTAGATTTTTAATAGTGGTTGTGATGCCCTATTTTTGCAGGACTCTTGAGATGGCCATCCTCCCATTCTTTCTAGCTTTCCCCAGCTTTAGACTCTTTGCCACATTTTTACTAATGTTGGATGGGTTAAAGTGGAGCACTTTAAGATGGTCAAGCATTTGGGTCAGGTGGAGGTGGCTTATTAGAAGGACACCCAGGAGTGTCCAATGGGTGGCTCTGATGAGGATCGTGCTATTCTCACTAAAAATTTGGAAGGAATATTTTGTAGCTCTATTCATGAGCGGGATGTCTTGGCCTGGAGCCCTAGTCCAAAAGACAAGTTTACTGTGGCTCAAGGTTATGATATGCTTGAAAGGAACCTGCATGGTCCAGAGGAGATGAACTGGTGGAAGAAGGTTTGGTTTAACCTTTCTTGGTCAAAATGTAATTTTTTCTTATGGTTGTTGGTTCAGAACAAATGCCTCACTTGGGAGAATCTCCGCAAACGAGGTTTTCAGGGACCTTCTATCTATTTCCTTTGTTTGAACAATGAGGAATGTACTTCTCACTTGTTATTTCATTGCCCTTATTTGGGAGAGATATGGCACAGATGGTGGGAGGCTTGGCAATAGGGCTATGCTCATACTTCCACTTTAATTGACTTTTGGAAGAGTTTGGGCAGACCTCCAGCAAAGACCTCTTTTTTGCAGACCGTTTAGATGGTGGGGCCATCTCTCATTCTATGGAACCTTTGGCAAGAGTAGAACCGCAAAATTTTTTGTAAATCCAAGCTAGAGAGTTTGCATTTATGGAGAATTATTCTTAGTAGGCTTCAAGAGACCATCTCTACAAAGTGTGATATGTCTAAGAGTATTGATCCTAGTGATATGGCTACTATGTGAAATTTGAATTTAGGAGAGAGCAGATGTGGTGACACCCATGGAACAAGGCCTCTTCATGGTAAGAAAAGGGTCTATCATGATGGGAGGTGGAATCCTCCCCTAGCTGAGACCTTGAAGATTAATACAGATGGTTCATCTCATGCAAACCTTGGTCAATCTGGTATTGGGGGCATAGGTAGAGATAATGATGGAGGTTTGTTTTTTCTCTTCTCTACTTATAAAGGTCAATATTCTAATAATCTTATGGAGGCCCTTGCTATTAAGACTGCCCTTGAGAGAGGTTGCTCCCTAGGTTGGAAGAAGATCATCTGTGAGTCTAATTCTCAGATTATTGTGGACATATTGAATACTCAAAACTTGGAGAATGTTAGTTGGAAATTAGTGGTTGTGGTTAGGCAGACTTTAAGTCTTTGTAATTCCCTTGACTTTGTCTCGTTTTGTTATATCCCTAGAGAATGGAACAGAGTGGCTAATTGTTTAGCGAAGTGGGCTTTAGAGAGTGGAGATGGCTGGAATATTAGTGGAAGGGAGGAGTTACCTGTTGAGTTTAGTGGGATTGTTGAGTAGCTGATATTGGGTGATATGAATATGTAGTGATTTTGAGGGTTGTGTGCCTTTGCTTTGTACTTTGATTTTGGTTGAATAAATTTTTACCCCCTTTTTATTCAAAAAAAAAAATGCAAATAGAGATAAAATTATAAATTTAATTTAATTATTTATAATTTCTCTTATAAATTCAAATAGTCATTAACTAAACAATTACAAAGTGAACTCTACCACAACTTCTCTTAAAATATAATAAAATTATAAATATTTATTTGTTAACTTCCCTCTTGCATTAATAATTATAAAATCATTTATATAAAACTAAGAGTTTAATTAGACTTAAATAATCACTAATACTAATATTCACTTTATAACTCAATGAATATTATTTATTTCATTTTAGAAATTAAATTATTATTATTATTTTAAATAAATAAATTTGAAAATTAAACTATATAAAATAAAAATACACATGCAATTAGTATTTTTGCATGTCTTTGATCTCCCAAATCATGCAACCATACTATACTTAGTTGTCTATTTTTAACATATTTGTTTTCACATGCATGTAACCATACTAAGTTTCTATTTTTAGTATATTTCTTTTCACATGCATGTAACCATACTATACTTAACTTCTATTTTTAGCATAATTGTTTTTACATGCATGTAACCATACTATACTTAGCTTCTATTTTTAGCATAATTGTTTTCACATGCATGTAACCATACTATACTAAGCTTCTATTTTTAGCATAATTATTTCACATGCATGCATAAGTTCAGTTAAAACATGCTTTCCTCTCAATTAATCTTTTTCTTTTTCCAACAAATTTTGTGATTAAATTATTTAAGATATAAGAATAATATTTATTTATATTTAGAAAATTCATGATAATCTCATGGTTCTAATGACAAATTTAAAGTTGAAACCTCAACTGTTCAATTTATTATTTTCTTCAAAATTTCCATAATCAAATATTCCCTATATTATTTTAAATGGTTTTAAAAGAATACAATCATAATAATTTTCTATAGTTTTTTCATAATTTTCCTTAGTCAAGTTTTCTTGATTAATAAGTTTTCCTTTTCAAAATCTACAACATAATTCTTTATTCAGCAATCAATACAATAAATTAATAAGCAATATGCAAACACCCAAGAAGACATGAAGTGGATGGATCTTTCAATAAAATTCTATAATGGTCAAACCCTACCTAAAAACTATAGCTAAAATCTGAGACAATCTGTGAATGCATACAAATCCAAACCCTCTGAAACTTTCAACAATTCTTTTGATCAAATCCTAAATTTTTGCTCCCAAAACCTCAAAACCACAGCTAAAATCTGAAACAATCTGTAAATGCATGCAAATCCAAACCCTCTAAAACTCCCAAAAATTCTTGTGATCCAATTTCCAAATTTTGCTCCCCAAAATCTATGTAATTGCAAAATGAACTCTTCATCTCTGGTAAAGAGTTCTCCCCTAAATTGGGGCTTTAATTGTGTAGTCACGAGAGGGAACTCATTGATCAATTACTATTTATTACTTTATTACCTTTTACCTTTTCATGCACAACTCTTTTAGATATTTAATTATAAAATATCTTAATTTAAATAATTAGCTTTCTCTCTTTAATTAATTTTTGAAGCGTTTTTAATAATATATTTATTAATTTAATTAATAACATTATTTAGAATTTATTATTAAAATAAAAATCCTAAATAATTATCATTAAATTAAATAAATATAACTATGCCACAACTTTATCTTTAAATTTTATTCTTTTATATTTTATTTTCCTCCAGTTTATTAATTAGTGCAAGCACTAATTAAAGCATAGTTTATTATTTAAATTAATAATAATAATCAAAGCTCATTGTCTAAATGCAACTCTAATTTAATTATTATTAAATAAATAATTATAATAAAGCAATATTAAATCTTTAATATTTTAATTCTCTCTTTGTCCAACTTCTGAAATTAGACTTTTAAATTAATTTTTTTAAACTGAAGTACATATTTAATTAATTAAATATCATCATATTCTAATTTCTCTTAAACCAATTTTCTAAATTAAGACTTCTAAACTAAAGTTAGGCAAGAACCTACAACATAATGGTAAATTATGAGCCTCTCATCAGAGAGGTCATGGATAAAAACTTTATTAAATATCAGAAAGCACTAATACAAAGAGATAAAGGACCTAAGGTCTTGAGAAAAAACAAAAAGATAGCCCCGTACAGAGGTAAGATAACCAACACCATCATCTATCATCATTCTCCACCCTATCCTCATCAAGAATGCTCCTTGAGTCAAAATGGAGCTCTTGAGGAACCAACTCCCATTCCTCAATTCTCCATCCATCAGCATGCTCAGAAGCCCATTTTGCCAAATAATTAGCTACCCTATTCCACTCACTTGGAATATGGGCAAAAGTCACCATTTCCATCAAAGAACTAACTTTCAAAATTTGCTGCATAATCCTAGCCAATTGCCAATTAACATCAACCACTTTCTATTCATTAAGCAAGTTGATCAAAACCTGGGAGTCAGATTCACAAACTATTTTTCTCCACCCTAAAGCATGAGCTTTCTCAAGAGCAGCAAGAATAGCCAACCCTTCCACCAGGTTAATGGTCTGAATCCCATCATAGATCAAAAAGATAAAAGTCACTAATCCCATGGCATCTCTACCAATCCCGCTGATACCAACCGGACCCAGAAGAACTATCAGTATTGATCTTCAAGACCCCCTGGGGGGTAGCTGCCATTTACCAACCCTGTCAATTTTTTACATCTCATGATGCCATCTCTTAGCCTTGGTTAAGACCAAAGAAGACCCCAAAGTCCCTAATCTCTCCACCAACTCTGTATCTCGTTTCCCCATAAGGAATTCCACTTCACACTTAGCCTCCACTGTCTCTTGAATCATGCCCAATAACCTTTGCCAAATTTGTTGCACTAGCCTCTGCTCTCCATGAAAAATCCTTTGATTGCGCTCCAACCAAATCTGCCATAATAAGAAGATAGGCCCCACAAACCACACCTCCTGCAAAAAAGGAGCCATAGAAGGGGGTTGTCCCATCCCTTGCCAAAACTCAATCAAGGAGGAAGCATGGACACAAGGAGCTACCCAAACTCCCCACCAGAAATGCCCAAATTGCAGAGCAAAAGAGAAATGAAAAAACAAATGAGAAGATTCCTCCTCATTAGCCCCACACATAACACAAATAGAAGGGCTGTGGGATCCTCTCTTCTGAATATTATCCTAAGTCAAACACTTATTCCAAGCCAACATCAAGATAAAATAGTTACATTTTGGCCAAGATAGCTTGTTCCAAACCTTCTTCCACCATTGCATTTCAAGCAAAACCATCTTATGAGACACCAATCTACTATATCCAGAGGCAACCGTGTAGATCCCCTTAGAATTAGGAGACCAGGCAAGCACATCATCCTCTCAAAGAGAACATCTTCTACTAGAGAGGATATTTTATAGCATAGCACACTCCTCCTAAAAATTAGCAACTAACCATTCATCCGGGGGCTTCTATTTAGCCATTTCCATCTGACCATAGGTGAAAAAGGACTTAAAATCACTCACCCATGACCAACCAGCCTCCAGAAATCATTGACAAAGAAACACTAGGTTAGGAAACTGAGAAATGATTGGGGGATATCCATCCCAAGAGTTTGACTAGAATTGGGCCTCCGCCCCACTCTTGCAAATCCAGAATAATCCATCCTTAATAAGCTTAGCCCCTTTCTTTAAAGTATCCCAAATTATGGAACCCTTCCCACCAAGTGGATACCTAGAAATATCAAGATGAGGAATCCCTTGGAGATACTTCTAAGAAAGAACCATCGCCTAGCTCTTGTCCCACTCATTACACCATCACCAGTAAATTTTAGCAGCCAATGCCTCTCTTGTCAAAGCCAACTGCCTCAAACCTAGTCCCCCATAGTGTTTCAGATTGCACACCACTTCCCATCTAACCAAACTCCATTTGAAGGCCTCCAAGTATCCTACCCATAAAAATTGGCACATCATAGAATCTAAATCCTTAAGAAAGACCATAGGAGCAACCTGGAACATGCATCTATAAATGGGCAAAGCCTGCACAACTAACTTAATCAATTGGACATGACCAAAAAAGGTTAACCAAAAGTGATTCCAATGATTAACTTTCACCCAAAATGTTTCCAAAATAACCTACCAAGACTCCCTAGGAAGCCTACTCACTGAGATGGGAATGCCAAGATACTTCAATGGAAGATTCCCAATCTAAAACCTCAAAGTGTGAGCAATCCTTTGTTGAATAGAGCCCAAAGTATTGAAGAAGTAGATGGAAGATTTTCCCTCATTAATCTACTATCTTGAGGTAGCTAGGTACACATCCAAGACCCTATGAATATTAGATGCCTCCCTCATTGTAGTCATCCCCATCAAAGTCGTATCATTTACAAATTGCAAGTGAGTTTGGAGGGGTAAAGCTCCAACCCACCTCCAGCCCTGAATAAAACTAGACTCCACATTCTATTTAATCCATCTCCCCAAGACTTCTACCAAAAGAATAAAAAAATAAGGGGAGAGAGGGTCTCCCTAACAAAGCCCCCTTGAAGCCCCAAAAAGCTCAAAATGGCTCCCATTAATAAGCACCGAGAAAGAGACTAAAGTAACACAACTCCAAACCCATTGAATCCAATCTTTCGCAAAGCCAAAAGCACTAAGAACCCACCACAAGAAGGACCACCTTACTCTATCATAAGACTTCACCATATCCAATTTGATAAACATCACTTTTTCTTTTGATCTGGCCATAGAGTGGATGACCTTAGTCACAAAAACAATCCCATCCAGAATTTTCCTACCAACAACAAAACCACTTTGCTCCTCAGAGATCAAATCAGCAAGCCCCTTCTTTAACCTATCTACAATAAGTTTGGAAATAATTTTGTAGATAACATTGCATACAGAGATGGGCCAAAATTGGCTCAACCTATCATCCCCCTCTTTCTTGGAGATAAGAGCAAGAAAAGTTGCATTTAGAGCCTTAACATCTGGTTATTGTGTTGAGACTCATGAACCATGGCCAGGAGATACAATTTGATGATATCCCAGAACTCTTGAAAAAAATCAATAGGGAAGCCATCTGGACCTAGTGCCTTCCCTTTCTTCATATTAAAAACAACCCCTTCAAGCTCCTCAAGCGAGATATCCCTCATGAGTTGTTGATTCATATCTTCAGTCACAAGAGGGGGGATACATGAACGAACTTGCACTTCCTCAGGAGACCCCCCTTTGCAAGTCCTCTCTAAAGAGAGACTCAAAATACTAGATTGCCTCCCTAAACATTTTTGGAAAGGAAGAAAAAAGCTCTCACTTATCATTCACCAATCTCGAGATAGAGTTACAATGTCTCCTAGCTTTCACAAAGTTGAAGAAAAAAGCTATATTTTTGTCCCCTTCCTAAAGCCACTCAATTCACACCTTCTATTTCTAGTAAATTTCCTCTCATAGTTCCCATTCTTTAAGCAATTTCATAGCCTGAGCCTTGTCCTCAAGCAATTCATCTGTTACCCCCTCCTCTCTTATCCTTCTTGTGATATCATCCAAATCTTCCTGAGCCCCTACCTTTTCATGAAATAGATTCCCATAGTGCAAACAATTCTATCGCTTGAGCTCAAATTTAACATATTGAAGAAGCTTAGCAAAAATATACATTGAAGTGCCATAGGCTAGTCTACTTTTCTTCCACCAATCAAGGACCAAATCATGCAAAGATGAGTCTTGAAGCCACATAAGTTGGAACCTAAAGGAAGGCTTTCAAAGCACTCGAGTCAATTCTATAGAAATTTTAATAGGCCATGTCTGATCCTCTCCAATCCAAGATCTCAAAGAAAGATGACCACATCCCTCAAATATGGTAACAAGAAACTAGGAATTGATTTAACCTTTATGCATTACAAAACTCTCCACTCTAATGATTGTTCCAGGTAAACTACCCATTATTTAGTTTAATATCCACAAGGTTCAAGGTATTAATATTGTCTTCAAACTACAGTGTAGAAGGCTCCAATCTATCAATACCACCTTGCTTCTCAGCTAGCTCACAAATAGCATTGAAATCTCCAATCAAAATCCAAGGATGAAAGGGCAGCATGCTATGAGTCAGCCTAATGTGGGATCAAAAAGCATGTTTACCCTAGAAATTAGTAGGTGCATAAATATTGGAAAATAATATGATGTCCCCTATCTCTAGGAAAGTAGCAATCATGGACAGAGAGGATTTAGAGGAAATCCACCAAAGAGGCTAGATTTTTCTAGGATTCCATAAATAAGCCAAACCCCTAGAAGCACCATGGGCTCCAATGCATTGGCATTCCCCACTTCTCCCCAACCTAGGCTTCAGACCTTGCATACTCTCCATAGATAACTTAGTTTCCTAAACATCAGGACCTTGTCTTCTGACTAACTCATGAACAAATTTTTGTCTAGGGCCACTATTCAAGCCCCACATATTCTATGATAGAACAATCATTTCAAGGGGCATGAAAAAATAGAATCCAGAGGCTTAATTGCCCCCAACTCCACCAAATTTTCACTAGCTAATTTAATCTTTTCCACATCCTTTTTTCTGCTAGATTTAACAAATTTCTCTACCCCACCCTTCTTGATTTCTTTCTGTAGAATACCCAGCTTGGGAGGAGGCTTATTCTTCGCTGCCAAACTTGAACCAATGTGCTACCAAATAGCTGGAGAATCCATACCTACTGTTGTAACAATGGCCAAGGGTTGCTACACCTCAAAAGTTCCCTTTTTATTGATTAGCATCCAATTGCTGACACTCCTCCCCTAGGGGATCCATAGTAGACTCAATAATAGGATCTTCTTGAGCTAATTCCACAAGCCCATGATCCAAATTGATCAAACCTGGGTTCATTTCTTGTTGGCCATGCTCATCCAAAACCTCAAACCTGTTAAAGGTATCATCTTGCCTTTCTTTAAAAGACCTCTTTTGACCCCTATTCCTATTCTGAGCCCTAACCTAAACAAAACCATCAGAAGCACCTACCTCATTAGGAGTTATGCTCTTCCCTTTATCTTTCTCAAGAGGCTTGCTCACAGGCAGTGATAGATGGGATTCCCAAGGTTGATTCCTTGGGCATCTTCACTGCAAATGACCATATGCTCGACAAAGGTGACAATGAAAGGGAAGAGTTTCATAATCCAATTGCTGCACTCAAGAATAAGAACCCACACAGATCTCTATTGCATCTAGTAAAGGTCTACTAAGATCAATTTCAACACAAATGTGAGCAAAAGTCATTACCTATTTTCCCAAGGTCTGTGGTGAAGTCCCTACAGGATTTCCAAGCATGGAGGCCAAAAGATGTAACACATCCTCTCGACAACATTCTACTAGGAACCTTAGTAAGTGAACCCATACTGGAACATGATTAGGTAGCTCCTTTGTGGGGTTGAAGCCAAAATGCCATGGCTTGATAAACAACCCAACATTATTGTTGAAATAAGGACCTCCCTCAAACACCCTATTACGATCAGAAATACAGTTGAAAGTAACCATGAAATAACTATTTTCTAGCAACATTATCTCCATTTCCCCCTTTGACTCCCAAGTCCTCCGAGCCCAAACCTCCAAGAATTGCAACAAAACCCTCATTCCTAAAAACTTACAATATAAGGAATGATGCGAATAATATTCAACATCATCTGCAATCATTTTAGCTAGGACAACCAATTTTGGCCTCTCCTTGCACCTCTCAAGACATCCATTGGTCTTCATAATCCTTGAGCCATTAGATAGCCTCAAATCAATAGTCTCAGAGTTTAGAATGAATAGGTTATTGTCAAAATTTAGGGCCTAAAGCTGCCCAAAAATCTATGTGAGGGCTCTTCATTGTTGTCTCCCCCTTAGCATTAGCCATTAACAAGAACCACCAAATGGGAAAGGGATACCCTCCCCACCTTTTATCTAATCCCTTCCAACTTTAAACTAACACCTCCACTCCTTGTCTGCCACATCAAAGAATAGACCAGGGCTATGGGAAATCAAATACCCACCTACAATGTCCACTACCACGAACAATGCAGGTCAACAGGAAAGTGTGAAGCATTCCCCATGCGCAGCAAAGGTCTACACCTCTGGATAACGGCCCAGTCCACAACCCATCAGGGAGAGCCACCCAATCTACAACCCCTTAAACACTAATCTCCCACCATCACAGTGCTTAGAACACATAAGAGAAAAGCTAGGGCATGGATGCCCTAGCTCAAGACGCAAGCAAAACTTTCAGCCCTCATCACAGTTTCAAGCTGATCGTTAAATTTATTTGATATTAACACATAATAATAATAATGAATAATAAATAATCTAAGCTTCGGTCGATTACCTATCCAAAAAAAAAGACTTCTAAATTAAAGCATATATTTAATTAGTTTTTTTTAATTAATTAAATATTTGCATGCTTTAATATTTTCTTTTTAATCAAATAATATTTAATCATATGATTAACCCAAATATTATAATTAAATCATTTACCAAATAAATCATATAGGTAAATACACATAAAATAAACATTGCCAAAACAGACCAAAACTCAAAATCAAACAACACAGACAAAGATAAAATCATGGGTTTTAAAAAGGGTAGAAAGTTAGTTACGAGACCTCCTTGCAAGACAAGAATTTAGGTTATGGCTAGGATTGGACTTGAACATTATCTCTCCATTCTTACCATTGAGTTATTGTGATAGGGCACACTCATCCTAAGAATTCAGGGAAGTTAGTGCCCGGTACCTACATTCTGCAAAAAAGACAAGCATGTACATTTATATAAATATATCTAAACTAAACAAGCAATGGCGAGGAGTGGTACATCGTGTAGATCCCAACTAGCAAGTGACTATGACTCCCTCCCTTAACCACATCAAACATGACAAATAAAAAGTTAAAATAGACACATGCACCATACACATGCAAGTATGGAGTAAGTACTATAATAAGTCAAACACCAAATGCTTAAACAAAATAATACATCATTACAAATATGAAGTAATCATCATTAAAGCATCATCTGACATTGCTATCAAAGAAATCTCATTTATTAACTATGAATCATTAAAGCATCATTAATGCACTAGTAACCATAATCATTAAACAACACATGAAATATAGTCAACCAAGTAATCATCACTAATATATCACTAATCTGAGTCATGAAATAATATCATAAAACTATAAATATAGTACCCTTGAAACGAACACATGCATGAAATAGGCATAAAAAGAGTTTGGTAAATATAATGGAAAAGCAAACTATAGGTGGGCACTACATATATGACTAAGTGTTTGACACTAATAGACAAGAAAACTTAGAGAGATCAATAGTTAAATCTACAAAAAAGGAGGCAATGCAGGTTGACTTTGCTTCTCCCCCACCCCCAAAAAGAAAGAAAGAAAGAAAGAAAGAAAAGGTTTATTTCCTTTACACGTTATTGGCTACTAAGTATTTAGAAGTAAATAGTTACTAGCTTGCTACAATTAATTTTAATATAGGAAAAAATGGAAATGACTTTATATGTTATAATGGGAATATCGAAAACTTAAAAACCTTGATTGCTCAACATTGGACATATTGTACAATGGTCATTGCAACATCTCTAAAACCTTAGGTATGCACAAGTAATTCTACAATGTTTACTCTAATAAAATTATATGATTTCCTTCTTTAAGAAGTAATGGTTACTAAAAGTATTCAAGTACTAAATTTTAGCTTCTATAAGTAAAATCTACAAAAAAATAAGGCAATAAAAGCTTACTTTGCTTCCTGAAAAAATAGGTTTATTTCCTTTACACATAACTGCAACTAAGTATTTAGAAATAAATAGTTACTGACTTGTTACATTGAATTTCAATATATGATAAAATAGAAACGACTTACTTTATAAAGGGAATATGACAAACTTAAAAATATTGATTGCTCAACATTGGACATCTTCTACAATGACCATGGTAACATCTCTAAAACCTTAGGTATGCACAAGTACTTCTATAATATTTACTCTAATAAAATTATATGCTTATCTTCTTTAAGAAGTATTGGTTACTAAAAGTAGTCAACTACTATATTATAGCTTCTACAACTCATGTCTACAAAAAAGGAGGCAATGAAGCTTCACTTTGGTTCCCAAAAAAATATAGTTGCATTTCCTTTACACATTATTATCTATTAAGCATTTTTTTAAAAATAATTTCTAACTTGTTACATTGAATTTTAACACAAGAAAAAATGCAAAAGACTTATGTTACAAAGGGAATATGACAAACTTAAAAACCTTGATTGCTCAACATTGGACATCTTCTACAATGACCAATATTGTAACATCTTTAACACATTCTCAAGGTGATTGGTTCATGACCCAATATGGGTAAAGTCAAATGACAAGGAACCACCTTGTCATCTATCTAGTAAAATTTGTATAAAAACTTTGAATATAACCATAGTACTCTTCTTAGAGGGATTTCAAACTGGTAAATGCTTGATACAACACATCCACAAACATAAGATCTCACCTACAATTACAATAAAAAAAGGTACGTAAGGCATGCAAAATTAGTTTTGAAATATTCATATTGAGAAGATTTTGTTGTTTTATTATTTATTACCTACTAGTTACTACCAATCAACTACTAAATACAAGCTTTGTCAGATCAGGTTACAAGGCACTTTCATTTAACCAAATTTATCATTTTACCACTACACTAAGCAAGAAAAGGAGAAATAAAAGATTTAGTTGGCTTCTAAAAAAAGAAAAAAAGAAAAAAAGGCATTCCCCCACATCCCCCACCATGCCCCCCACCCCCCCTCCCCTCCCCTCCCCCCCGCCCCACTATATTATTGTCTCCTCAATATTTACAAATACATTATTTTAAATTTGTTAGATTGACTGTAATAAAAAGACAATTTTGAGTCGACTAACAAAAGGAAGGCAATAACCCACAATGCAAAAAGGTTTTCTTGACAACAATTGGGTACCAAAGAAAAGGGCCCCATCTTTACAACGATCTCCTTGCTCCCAATACAACACATCTATGGATAAAAAGTTTCCCTAAAATAGGTAGTCTAGGTATGCAAAACTACTTCTATAGTGTTCATACTTAGAAGATTGTATATTTTTGGCTTATTTATTACCTACTATTTACTACTGCTGATCAACTACTAAATTTTATTCTTGATAGGTCAAATAAAAAGAAAATATAAAAGGAAAAAATGAAGATCTACTTTATGTCTTTGGAAAAAGAGGTCTACATCCTTTACACATAAATATCTACTACAAGGTTGCAAAAAGAAATTTATAATTAAATTTATTCATTTTCAATATAGGAAAATTTGGAGACAACTTGCACAAAAAGACAACAACACACATTGAAAGAGCTTAGGTCTCCACAATTCAACATCAATTGACATGGCCACACTGTAAGGTACTAGCTTTTATGTAAATAAAATTTTACTTAATTATTTCAACTTGCTCCAAATCAAATAAAATTAGTATTAAAGAATAAATATTACAAAATATTTATCCCAAATAGGAGATAATACACCATAATTATATAATATAGACCTACTCATTGATACAAAAATTTATAATGATACAAATGACCCTCTAAATGGGTTAATACATCATGTGCACATAAATGATAGTATACATCATCTCACCTCCTTTAGCCATAAGACTGCTCTCCATCTGCCATGCTCGAGCATGAGAATAAGGTCCAGGTGCTTTCTTCGCCCAACCATAGAGTAGTTAGGTCATAGTAGGTGTTACCTCCCCCGATGGTCAACATGAAAAGTTGAGCACCCAACCCTGCATAAAGAACTTAACAAACTAGAATCGGTGGGTTGAATGGAATCTGGTGCAACATTGGTTCTTATTTATCATGTAATAAATTAAGGTAGCATCCACATAGTGATATGGAAGGGAGTAATGACCACAAGCATTCACTATTATCAAATGAATGCAAATAATCACTTTGGCCAAAGCACAAATTTTTCCAGTTCCCTAGCAGATAGGTAAAAATAAATAAATAAGTCAAATACCTATCATTTCCTTTTAAACCCATATTTGACACTTGTCTATTTATCACATATAAAACAAAAACTTATAATCCAACTTAGGGTTTTAATATTGGAACTTTTTTTGGATAAATATGGACACATATTTGTTAGTTGCGTGTAGAGTCACCTAATTCTTTTCCCAAGGACCTCCTTCAAACCTCCCTCTACCTATATTTGTTTGGAGTCTTCTCCTCATCACTTTTGCCTTCTTCGCTCCTTGAGGCTATTGTCACAAGCTTCCGCGATTGTGATCCCCTTTCTTTGAACCGCTTTGAACCACTTTGAACCTTAACTCAAAGTAGTTCAAAGTAGTTCAACCTAAGATTTTCATACTAATGCTTCTTCCTTTGGCAGGAAGTTCTCTTTATGCGGTGGCCTACATTGAAGCACTTTGAACCACTTTGACTCTCAGTTCAAAGTAGTTCAAAGTAGTTCTTGATTAGAATGGATGACGATAATTTGTTTCTAAAATACGGCGCGTCGCCTTTCCACAATCAATTAAGGCTCGTGTTAGATATCAAAAATAAAAAGATTTTGTTCTTTTTCCAAGGAAGAAGTCATCATCATTAGGAGTGGGAGAAAAGATCTTCAACTTGAAGGATGATCGAATATTGTATGGAATCGATCATTGTTGATTTATGTGAAAAGGGAAATCATTAAATGAAAAGCTCATGCTACAATGTTTTGAATGTGCCAAGGTTGATATGAGGTGATATGTCATCGTGTCCATTAATGATCCAATACTTTCGTATGCAAATCTTTCCTTTAATAAAACCGTTCAGTAGCTCAGTAAACTACTTTGTAATAGAGAAGGAGCTGTTAAGGAAGGTAGAGGAAGTCATTTGGTTTTCAGCGTAAAGTAGGTGAGAATTTAGACATCTTTTTTTTTTTTTGCAAATCTGTTGTTTTCAAAAGGATTGTCTAGTAGAGGTTTTGCTTGTTTTGTTGAAAATGAAGCCAGTCTTGCACTTTTTTGGCAATGCTTCTAGCCTAGAATGTAAGAGACCAGTGATCTGTGATACGAATTTAGAAGGGGCAAATGTGGAAAAGCTGTAAATGAATTTTCTTGAGAATATCAAAGAGGTTAAGGGGTGAATGGAAGTGTTAACAAGTGGGTTGATTGAAGCCGCTGCTTTTCCTCCTGCTTTCGTAAGCCCTGAACTTTTGCAACTTTGCATTGACCATTATGATGTTAGGAGTAGAAGCATAATAGATGCGAATGGCAACACAATGCTTTCTATCTCAAGGGAGACCATTTCATATATTTTACGATTAACAACAAATACCTTTGCCACATTTTCACCCACTCAAGCTTTGGCTGAATACCAGGAAACCCCTAACGTTTTCCAAAACACCCTCGCCAGAAAATGGACCGAAGTTAACTATGGAGGTGGGTCTAGGCTATCCAAAGTCATTACAAAAGATCACATGAAACCCCATATACATGACCTGGTTGTATTATTGCACAGGGTGAAGGGTTCAACTGATGTGTATTTGTTTGAAGAATGGATGTATAGATATGTTGAAATTATCATGAAAGGCGAGCAGTGGATGGATTGGGTGGAGATCATTGCCAATTCCTTGAGGAACCAACTCAAAAGGGCCAAAGAATCTCGCGAGGATTTCTATATGGCTTCATATTTGACTTATTGTATTGTCTGTACATGTGATCTCACTATCCTTCCACATGGGGTATGGAACAAAGAAATAACCATTTTCTAGTATTGTCCTTTGTTGCAGAAAGATTGAGTTTTAGAAGATTTCCATAAGGTGCATGATGTAGTGTATGGAAGCATTTATTTGACTCTAAAGTGTGTTCAAGCACCATGACTTTCTTCTAAGGCACGGAAGCTAGTTCAACAATATGGGAGTCATTTCATTCAATTTCCTAGGTTCACATATTTAAGAGTTGGAGGCTTTGAGGATGAACCTCTGAAATTACCCCAATATGCTCTCGATTGTTTCATTTTGGCCAAATTATGTAGACAACTTTTCTCAGTCATTAAAGATAATCTTCCTCAGGAGAATTGGGAAATAACTTTCCCTATCGCACTGGACTCCTTAGTCTATGCTAACATGAATAATGCTTCCATCATTGGAAACAATTTGTTGGGATTCAATCTTGGTTTCTACCACAGCAGGAGAAACTTTGATAGTAGGGGATATGCGGCTCTAATCCTTGGCCTTGAAGTAAATCTTTCAGACACACCTCATTTAGAAGATCTATGGAGAGACTGTGGAAATGAAGAAGAGGTCTTGAAGAAAGACCATTCTAGATTAACCATACAACAAATTAATTCATTCAGATTGAAGTTCAAAACACAAGGAATTATTGAAGACAATTCATACTTAATTGAACCTGGTTGGGAAGAATCAAATGAGGAAAAGTTTCTAGAAGTAGATTGGAGCAAAGAGGAGGAAGAGGATATTAATTTGAGAGCTAGATCCATATTGACCTATACAGATGACTGGCTATAGAGGAAAAAAGGAGGAAATATCAATGAGTCTTCTCCTAGGGTGATTTCTTCACTAGGACCACTTCAATCTAACATTCCATTTTCTCATATTGCAGGGGACGCACCGATTCCAAAAAATAAATTGAGGTCCTCTCCCCATTCGCAAGCTACGGCTCCTAGGACGAGATCCCAATCCAAATTCAAAGCCTCAAAGCAACCTAGTGTTCAGAAACAGAAGATGACATCTCAGGAGAAAAGTTTAGATGATAAATTTGTTTCCCTTGACGAAGAAGATGGTGAAGTCCAATTCATTGAAGCCCCAAGAATAGATCAGCCTAAATTCTTAACTCCAACTCAAGACACTCAGGTAACGTCAACCACTTCTTCTATCCCTTCGTGGTTGTCAAATTCAATCAACAAGAAACGAAGTCTGTAGTTGGTATCCACACCAGTAAAGGACATAGTCACTAGATATGCAGCCAAAGGTTCTAAGACAAAGAAAGTAAAAATGGATGCTTGTCTCATCAAAAACCCAATGACAGGAAAACTCACAGCAGAGGTGGCCACTTATAAACAAAAGAAAGAATCTGGGGAGATCGAGAATGAAGGGTTCCAAGTTACTTCTTTTGAATTAGGTTCTCTAAATAGGAGTACTAGCAACAATTTCTTTAAGTTCTCTACTGACTACATGCTCACACAATCAGAGAGAGATTCCAAGGAAAAGAAAGAGCTAAAGGAAATGGTGGTGACGATGGCCGCATATATCGATTCTCTGATCAACCTAGGCGATTCTCCTATAATTCAGGTTCCACAACCTTTTGACCCCAACTCTATTGAGAGCCAGCATGTAATGCCCTGCCCAGAGATCCTTGGAAACAAGGATTAAAATCAAGCCAAGATATTTTTTTTTTTACAAGTATGAATGCACATGACAACATCATATAGGGATCACAACGATCGCAATGGAAGACTTCAACACAATCCCAACAACCAACGAATCTTTGAACGCCACTACCAAACTGACACACACAACAAAGCCAACAAAAACAACGCACATGATGAGGGCACAAGAAACAACCACTCATCAACAAAACACCAAGCTGGGGTAAAATGCAGAATCCCAAAATTTGGCTAAGCCTGAAATCTTCAAGCCCTGAAAATTGGCCAAGTCTGGATTTCTGAAGCCCTAAAATTTCCTAGAATCCATAACTTATCTCTGAGAGGTCTAAAACCTATCTCAAACAATTTGTCACATATATTAAAATATATCTTAAGTATAAGGAATTAAATATACATCAACTTATACTTCAACGATATATTTTAAACCCCGAAGGACTACAACAGAAACCCAAAACTGAATTTCAAAAGAAACCTCCTGAATTCAAAATGCAACAAAATAGGCTCAAAGAACGCCCAAAAAGGTATCCAAAACCACTCTCAAAAAGATCGGATCATGAAGAAAAGTGCCCGCTGATGGCACGCACAGGTTTTTCACAAAAATTGTGCGACACTTTTTACTAAGGGAGGGTGACACTTCTCCCTTACTGAGTGCGACACTTCTCAAGAAGGCGTGTGATACTGGAAAAGTATCACGCAAAATTTCTCATAAATCCGTGCGACACTCTTCCAGTGTCGTACGATACTTCTCCAGTAATGCATGTGACACTTTACAGTATCGTACGACATTCTTTCTATGGGTGTGCGGTACTTTATCAGTGTCGCACAATGCTGAACAAATGTCACTCATAGAAAGTAAAAACACTTCCAGAACTCAAAAATAGAGAAAAACCAACAAAAGAACCTCCACACTGGGGAGTACCAGATCCACAAAGGCTCAAGGAATGAACACTCGAGTGCAAGAACAACACAGAAAGAAGAACACCAAACCATCTAAACTACAGCAGCAAAAAACACACTGAAAATAAACATCGCAGAGAACAAAAGCAACATCGCAATGTACATAAATACATCTCAGGAAAAAAACAACCAAACTAAGTATGTGGTTCCTCCCAACCGTCAATAGCATCATAAGACCATCGTGGGTCCTAGCCATCCCCCGCGCGTAACATCCCAAGCCACCGACCAGATCATCGGTACTATTGTAATAGGGACGTCACTACTAAAAACATGCAACAATAACAGCATAAGAAAATCTAACATGCTAGTGATAACGCATAAGATAATCCTACAGTAGATAACATCACCTATCACATGCTAAACAACAGTAATTAATAGATATACTACTAAAGCAAATCACATCATCTAATCATATGCTAAACATCATAATAAGGGAATGCGCCAAATAAAATAACATCATCTAAACATGATATACAAGCATCCCAATGAAAGCATAAATCACAAGAAAGCATACTCTAGAACTTGAAGCACCAAGTGAAGACATCTAGCAACGATCGCACTAGGAACAAAGATCGTCACTGTACACCGATCCCTAGCAGTGGTGAAGGTAGCTACGCCTCCCAACCATGTGGAACGTGTAGGTCCACACCCGCCGTGCTAATGGAGATAATGATCCAACCATAAACACGCATAAAACAAAACATCCATGGCTAACACTCACGCCAGACAGTATGATGGCTGCAACCAAGAACCTAAGACAATGCAAGGAGTACAGGTCCTGGTCAGACACTCAATAGGCTACTATGTAGGGACTAACATCATGGAGATTTGCTTGGCATCAAAAAGCCCAAGCTAGGACTTGCGCAGATTCAACATCCCTCAACAGAAAGGCTCTTGCACCCCAAACCTTTTTATTATCTTAAGTTTTATTATCATTCACACATTTTATTTAATTTTCACTCAATTAAAGCTTCCTTTGCCAACCCTTTGGGCACAATGATCACCAGGCTGCGAGGTAGAAGCCCCCTCCATATGCTACCCTACCCTACCCATGATCATCCTACGACAAGTGCCCATGGGCATGCATACTCGCATCCCAACCCTAATTATCATAACTTCTGGAAAATCCACGGAAGATCAGGCCTCACAAGTCACCCAACAAATGTATGTGCACGTACTTGTGTGTGGTGCACCACCATCATGAAGATCATAACACAAGGACATGAATGAGAACACAATGCAAGGAAAACACCCAACTAAAAGCAACATGGGAAGGATGGATTCTACACAAATTCCAAAGCCAATAAAACCATACATCATTAAATCACTCAATCGGCCTCAATCCGAGAGTATGGATTCTACACGAATCCCAATGATGCAACAAGACCAAACATCATGAACTCACTCAACCGGCCTCAATCTGAGAGTATGGATTTTACACGAATCTTAGCGTTCACGAACAAAAGCAAAGGTCCAAAAGAAACCATAACAAGTATAAAATCACTCAACCGAACACAACGTCGGGAGTACGGATGCAATACGCATCCCAATGAAACATAAAAGTGCAGAAGTGGTCTGACTGATACCCAAACAGATCATCCAAGTCCACGACCCACAATGTGCCAAGAAAACCCGAGAAAATAGGGCGGTATGCAAAATGAGGTAAAAACCCCAAATTTTGAAAAAACTTCAAAATTAAAACCCATTTGGCCTTTGGGTTCAAAAACCTCAAAAATCTAAAAATAAATGAAATCGAACACCGTATGCAAAAACGGCCAGCATAACGGTGCAAAACTCCAAACCCTCATCCCAAAAACAAGGAAATGTTCATACCCGCCCAACCGGGTAGAACTAACATACAGAAATGGAGGGGAACACTAGTTCTCAGCCTCCAAACAAACAGCTACCAAAAATAGAAGCAGAAACGGAGTAGAAACAATAAAATGGGAAAGCCCTACCTCACAGCCAAAAGGGCAAAACGGGAATCTGAACCATAAAATAAATATCTCGCAAAAGTAGCTGAAAATTGTGGCAATCCAACGTTTTCCTGAGCTGGATCCAACGAGCCCAACCTCGCGACAATCCCACGCCCATAGCTCCCACAACGAACAAAACAATAAATCCTCATGAAGAGGATTTTGGGTTTTACTCTCCAACTTTCCAATTTGAAAGTGAGAAGTGATGAATTAAATTCCTCTTTGGATATTTATTCACTTTTCGGGTGAATAATCGATTAGGGCATTTAACCAGCCAATCTAGTTAAACCCCGAATCGACCCAAATGAAAACAGGCTATTCCTATAAATAGGAATCCATCTATGGAAAAGCTGCCAGAAATATAAAATAAATCAATTAAAAAGCCTGAAAACCCAAAAACACATAAATCTCCTTAATAACTTTCACGACAATGCGAACCTCTAAATGCACAAACACACTTACTCGTCTAATCACATAATGCAAATGAGTTCGGATTTAATAATCACCGAAAGGTTTAAATTAAACATTTAATTAAAGATACATCGACCATACAAGGATGACATTGGTAAAATATGAACGACTGAATCACTAACTCCATGTGCCACTGCTAGGGATATAAATCCTGCACACTAAACAATACGATCAAGTGCAATTGCATATAATAACATAGCTGAAGCAATAAATGTATTAAATCGCCTAATTTAACCATTTATTTAATTATATTAAAATAATCTATTTACATCACTCACGTTTGCATAAGGCATAGCAATGCAGGAATGAAGTAAATAACCATAGCATTAAATCCATCATATAACAAAATCAGAGGTATGTCCAAATACCAGATAACCAGATAACATCATAAAACACACTATCATCTCAAAATAGCATCATCATGCAATATGATTAACTGAACAACATAGTAGTCTAATATCTATGATACTGGAATCAAAGAGTAACATTTGACCCTCAGGTCATCTCAAATGTAAAACATAACATGAGTAACAAATATCTCTCTAATCAGAAATATAACAAGGTAAATGTCCGCAGCACATAACCAAAGAATCCAACATGAACAATCTATTCTAATTACTTAAGCATTTAATAATGATTGATTACTCTGCATTAAAAAGGCATTTAAAACATATAAACAACCATAGTCATAAACATGACTAACCAATGCTACAAGAACCTAGTCCTGTGTAGCATGGTAATAGTACACAGTGCAATCTCTGCACACATCTCAGGGTAATCACGAAACAACCTCATGGTACCACATCGATCCTGGTAACCACTGGCACAAACCTCAGTGAACCAAAAATCACATCATAATCTCAAATATTAGTCAAAAGCATAATTAGCACAACTGATGAAGAAACATAAATCCAAGCACCTCAATGGTGTAGACCACTCAGGGTCACAATCATGATCTATCACAACAAAAGATCAGCAAGGTTACATCCATCAGGACGACTTACAAAAGTCAAATGGGAGAGGCACTACATCATCCCCCCCAAAGACTAGGCTTACTCCTGGAAGCCTACAATCCAAGAATAGAAACCAAACACACCAAGAACAAAATCCTAAGCGAGCAATAGGAATGACTCAACAACTCTATACAAGTCAAACTCAAATCACTCCAACATTCTCAAACCATCATGTTAACCCCCAAATAGGTTAACCACGAGAGAATGGGTGTCACACGGACACAAAGTCCTCCAACAAGGAACCTTCTATGCGCTAGGAAGAACCCAACTAGCCATAGAGTCAACAATACAAGGTAAGGAAAAATCCCTCTCTACCTCGTCAACAGGTGCCCAACTACCACATGCACCAACCACATGACCACAAAAATAGGTCAAAACACTAAGCACTTCCAAAAAAAGTTGGAATCATGGGGAATAACCATCCCAAACTCCCAAGAATACTATCATGTCACACATGATCATTCTAGAATCCACGCAAACTCACCCTTAGAACAAAGAGGATGAAAGTTTACAAACAAAAGGACACACTCCAAAGGACTACTCACCACCAAGCATAGGAGCACAACACCTCACTAAGGCACAAAAGCTCAACTAACACTGGGAACTAGGGAAACACAACCCAACCAGACAAGATATCACCTTCTCACAAGGTTCAAAGACTTTCGTCAGTGGACACAATCACGAAATGTCTGCATACCAACTCACGAGATGGTAACATGTGTCCAATGATACCATGTCCCTCTAGCACCATGCTAGGAAAACTACACTCAAACTATCGCTAAACTCAATCTCTAGCCTCAAGTCAACAGTTAAAGAGAAAACTTGATTGAGACAATCCACATGAAGATATAAGCTTAGGGAGGAGGATACTATAGAGTATTAGGACTGAGAGGGAGTCACTCTCAACCTCTGCAAAAAATCAGCCCAAGATGCATTAGGGAACTCACAATTCCCCCAACCATCCACATACTCACAAGAGAACACTAACTGAGCTAGTGGCATAACCACACTAGCCTACTCTCTCCAGAGAGAAAGAATATGGAGATGTGCCAAGGTCAACATCTAGAAAGGAGAATGTAGACTCATCAAAGAACCGAGTCACTCCCAAATGATAAGGCAACATCATCCACATCAAGGAATGCTCACAAACCACACTACACCTCACAAGGGTGGGTCAGTGCACTAGGAAACACAAAAACCCAAGCACGAACTCCAACAAGTACCTAGTAGATTATGAAGACAAGATAACTCTTCCGTTATGAATAACATGAGGAGTTAAACTTCTACAATGGCCATAAATACGATATGTCATGATTGAATTGGCCTCTACTCGAAAAGGTACTTAGAACATCGATCAACAACTCCAAAAGCCACAGCTTCACATCTAGATTTGGATTGAATCCATTTGAAAAGCGTCGAAAAGATATCGACAAGGACTACAACATGAAGAAGCTAAGAGAGACCAAGACCTACGATCTGAGCCACCATTCAAATCAAAACAACAAATACAAAACCAACAGCCTTGGTCACCAAGACAAGTAACGAACAAAATGTCCAAATCCACACAAGAGCACACATGCCCAAAACAACATAAGGCATGGAATGAAAGGTAAATCACACATTGAAACCATCATCACTCCTCTTTCATAATTTCATTAATTAAGCATAACATAAGCACTAATGCATAATGAACTGAAAGATTTTCAAGCATGGGTCCAAGAGTCACTATAGAAAAAGTACATACCTTTCAATTTCTTTCAAAAATAACATTAAGTTTAATCACCATTTAAACCATTCAGTTACAATAACAACTTTGGATCTAACAAAGACACACTAGCATGTTCTCCATGATATTATCCCTTAAACATACTACCAGAGGTTTGAGATGAACATGATAGAGTCACAACACACAACTGGGTAGCAGTAAAACACATCCAGAATAGTCATCATGAAACATAATAAAAAAGCCCAAGTGGGAGAATTATCAATTCCAACAGTAAGTACAAAAAAGAGCTCACTTTACCAATAAGTCAAATGTGACAACTGTCACAACGAGAGTGATAGATAAAATTTGATGACTACTCCAAGAGAGGAAAAAAATACTGAAAACCAATGCTAGCCTAACAACATGAGGAAAGCACCTCCAGCCAAATAAAATAAGGCATCAAACAAATCACATTACAAGTGATGACCGAGTACAGTCACACAAGAGGGATAAATCACCACACAATGCTAAGGAATACATCATCCTAGCAATGTTAGAGAACACACTCACACACATCAAAAAATATCCCATCAGTAATCGCATGCATATGCAGAAAGTAATAATTTCCATGCAATGCAACATTTAAATATTCATCAATTTAATACAGTTTTACATAAGCTTAAGAACAATCGGATTGGGGACTTAAGTCATTAACCCAAGGATATAATGCAAACCTACTCTTTGCAATGATTCACAATAAACACTCATTTTCAATGAAAGGAACCATTTCATCATTATAACAACAAAATAAAGAATGACAAATAAGATTCATCTATATGCTTACAGCAAGGAGAAAGCAAGGAACAATGCACCTAACTCCACAAGGAGAAACAAAAAGAGGCACTCAAAGCCAACACATGGACACCAATCAGTGGTTCCATCCAAAAAGGGTCACACAAGCAACCAACCAACCAAGGCACATTGATTCCGCTAACAAAACCAGGAAGACTCACTTCCCTCTCCACACACTACTCTAGTTGCCTCTACTGGAAAAGCAAGTCCATCACAAGTAGATACCAAAGCAACAAGATCACGAGTTCTCACCAAGACACTCGCACTCAACCAACGCAGCAACAACTACATGGGCAACATAACACAGAGATCCCAATGTTTGAACATGGGCTCTGATACCAGATGTAATGCCCCACCCAAAGATCCTTGGAAAAAAGGATTCAAATCAAGCCAAGATATTTTTTTTTTACAAGTATGAATGCACATGACAACATCATACAGGGATCACAACGATTGCAATGGAAGACTTCAACACAATCTCGGCAACCAACAAATCTTCGAACAACAAAGAAAACACACATGATGAGGGCACAAGAAACAACCACTCATCAATAAAACGCCAAGCTGGGGTAAAATGTAGAATCCCGAAATTTGGCTAAGCCTGAAATCTTGAAGCCCTGAAAATTGGCTAAGTCTGGATTTCTAAAGCCCTGAAATTTCCTAGAATCCATAACTTATCTCTGAGAGGTCTGAAACCTATCTCAAATGATTTGTTGCATATATTAAAATATATCTTAAGTATAAGGAATTAAATATAAGTCAACTTATACTTCAATGATATATTTTAAACCCCGAAGGACTATAACAGAAACCCAAAACTGAATTTCAAAAGAAACCTCCTGAATTCAAAATGCAACAACATAGGCTCGAAGAACGCCCAAAAGGGTATCCAAAACCACTCTCAAAAAGATCGGATCACAAAGAAAAGTGCCCGCTGATGGAACGTGCAGGTTTTTCACAAAAAACGTGTGACACTTTTTACTAAGGGAGGGCGACACTTCTCCCTTACTGACTGCAACACTTCTCAAGAAGGCGTGCGATACTGGAAAAGTATCGCGACATTTCTCATAACGCCGTACAACACTCTTCTAGTGTCGTACGACACTTCTCCAGTAATGCGTGTGACACTTTACAGTATCGTACGACATTCTTTCTATGGGCGTGCAATACTTTATCAGTGTCACACAATGCTGAACAAATGTCACCCATAGACAGTAAAAACACTTCCAGAACTCAAAAACGAGGAAAAACCAACAAAAGAACCTCCACACCAAGGAGTACCGGATCCACAAAGGCTTGAGAAATGAACACTCGAGTGCAAGAACAACATAGAAAGAAGAACACTAAACCATCTAAACTACAGCAGCAAAGAACACACTGAAAATAAACATCGCAGAGAACAAAAGCAACATCGCAATGTACATAAATACATCTCAGGAACAAAACAACCAAACTAAGTACGCGGTTCCTCACAACCATCAATAGCATCATAAGACCATCATTGGTTCTAGCCATCTCCCGCGTGTAATATCCCAAGCCACTGACCAGATCGTCAGTACTGTTGTAATAGGGACGTCACTACTAAAAACATGCAACAATAACAGCATAAGAAAATCTAACATGCTAGTGATAATGCATAAGATAATCCTATAGTAGATAACATCACCTATCACATGCTAAACAACAGTAAGCAACAGATATACTACTAAAGCAAATCACATCATCTAATCATATGCTAAACATCATAATAAGGGAATGCGCCAAATAAAATAACATCATCTAAATATGATATACAAGCATCCCAATGAAAGAATAAATCACAAGAAAGCATACTCTAGAACCCGAAGCACCAAGCGAAGACATCCAGCAATGGTCGCACTAGGAACAAAGATCGTCACTGTACACCGATCCCTAGCAGTGGTGAAGGTAGTTATGCCTCCCAACCATGTGGAACCCGTAGGTCCACACCCGTCATGTTGATGGAGATAATGATCCAACCACAAACATGCATAAAACACAACATCCATGGCTAACACTCACGCCAGACAGTATGATGGCTGCAACCAAGAACCTAAGACAATGCAAGGAGTACAGGTCCTGGTCAGACACTCAATAGGCTACTATGTAGGGACTAACATCATGGAGAGTCTCTTGGCATCAAAAAGCCCAAGCTAGGACTTGCGCAGATTCAACATCCCTCAACGGAAAGGCTCTTGCACCCCAAATCTTTTTATTATCTTAAGTTTTATTATCATTCACACATTTTATTTAATTTTCACTTAATTAAAGCTTCCTTCGCCAACCCTCTAGGCACAATGATCACCAGGCTACGAGGTAGAAGCCCCCTCAATATGCTACCCTACCCTACCCATGCTCATCCTACAACAAGTGCCCATGGGCATGCATACTCGCATCCCAACCCCAATGATCATAACTTTCGGCAAATCCACAAAAGATCGGGCCTCGCAAGTCACTCAACAAATGTACGCGCATGTACTCGTGTGTGGCACACCACCATCACGAAGATCATAACACAAGGATAGAATGAGAACAAATGCAAGGAAAACACCCAACTAAAACCAACACGAGAAGGACAGATTCTACACGAATCCCAAAGCCAATAAAACCGTACATCATTAAATCACTCAATCGGCCTCAATCTGAGAGTATGGATTCTATACGAATCCCAATGATGCAACAAGACCAAACATCATGAACTCACTCAACCGGCCTCAATCCGAGAATATGGATTTTACACGAATCTTAGCATTCACGAACAAAAGCAAATGTCCAAAAGAAACCATAACAAGTATAAAATCACTCAACCAAACACAACGTCGGGAGTACGGATGCAACATGCATCCCAATGCAACATAAAAGTGCAGAAGTGGTCTGACTGATACCCAAACGGATCATCCAAGTCCACGACCCACAATGTGCCAAGAAAACCCAAGAAAATAGGGCGGTACGCAAAATGAGGTAAAAACCCCAAATTTTGAAAAAACTTCAAAATTAAAACCCATTTGGCCTTTGGGTTCAAAAACCCCAAAAATCCAAAAAAAAATGAAATCAGACACCGTATGCAAAAACGGCCAACATAACGGTGTAGAACTCCAAACCCTCATCCCAAAAATAAGGAAATGTTCATACGCGCCCAACCGGGTAGAACTAACATACAGAAACGGAGGGGAACACTAGTTCTTAACCTCCAAACAAATGGCTACCAAAAATAGAAGCAAAAACGAAGCAGAAACAATAAAACGGGAAAGCCCTACCTCACAGCCAAAAGGGCAAAATGGGAATCTGAACCATAAAATAAATATCTCACAGAAGTAGCTGAAAATCACGGGAATCGAAGTTTTTCCCAAGCTGGATCCAATGAGCCCAACCTCGTGACGATCCCACGCCCATAGCTCCCACAATGAACAAAACAGTAAATCCTCATGAAGAGGATTTTGGGTTTTACTCTCCAACTTTCCAATTTGAAAGTGAGAAGTGAGGAATTAAATTCCTCTTTGGATATTTATTCACTTTTCGGGTGAATAACCGATTAGGGCATTTAACCAGCCAATCTAGTTAAACCCCGAATCGACCCAAAAAAAAATAGGCTATTCCTATAAATAGGAATCCATCTATGGAAAAGTTGCCAGAAATATAAAATAAATCAATTAAAAAGCCCGAAAACCCAAAAACACATAAATCTCCTTAATAAATTTCGCGACAATGCAAACCTCTAAATGCACAGACACGCTTACTGGTCTAATCACATAATGCAAATGAGTTCGGATTTAATAATCACCAAAAGGTTTAAATTAAACATTTAATTAAAGATACATCGACCATACAAGGACGACATTGGTAAAATATGAATGGCTGAATCACTAACTCCATGTGCCACTGCCAGGGATATAAATCCTGCACACTAAACAACACGATCAAGTGCAATTGCATATAATAGCATAGCTGAAGCAATAAATGCATTAAATCACCTAATTTAACCATTTATTTAATTATATTAAAATAATCTATTTACATCACTCACGTTCGCATAAGGCATAGCAACGCAGGAATGAAGTAAATAACCATAGCATTAAATCCATCATATAACAAAATCAGAGGTATGTCCAAATACCAGATAACATCATAAAACACACTGTCATCTCAAAATAGCATCATCATGCAATATGATTAACTGAACAGCATAGTAGTCTAATATCTATGATACTGGAATCAAAGAGTAACATTTGACCCTTAGGTCATCTCAAATGTAAAACATAACATGAGTAACAAATATCTCTCTAATCAGAAATATAACAAGGTAAATGTCCGCAGCACATAACCAAAGAATCCAACATGAACAATCCATTCTAATTACTTAAGAATTTAATAATGATTGATTACTCTGCATTAAAAAGGCATTTAAAACATATAAACAACCATAGTCATAAATATGACTAACCACTGCTACAGGAACCTAGTCCTGTGTAGCATGGTAATAGTACACAGTGCAATCTCTGCACACATCTCAGGGTAATCATGGAACAACCTCATGGTACCACATCGATCCTGGTAACCACTGGCACAAACCTTAGTGAACCAAAAATCACATCATAATCTCAAATATTAGTCAAAAGCATAATCAATGCAACTGATAAAGAAACATAAATCCAAACACCTCAACGGTGTAGACCACTCAGGGTCACAATCATGATCTATCACAACAAAAGATCAACAAGGTTGCATCCGTCAGGACAACTTACAAAAGTCAAATGGGAGAGGCACTACACAAAAATTGATGAAACAGATGCAGAAGGGAAAATTGTTAACTAATGCTATGACTAACTGGACGAATAACATAATAAATCAAGGAAATAAATTATTTCTGAAGTTGTCAGCATCTACTCTGAAGGTGAAATGCTTCTAGGGGAGATTCAAACCTTGATCCCAATATGGGAAACATAATTAGCACACTGTCAAGCTATGGTTCTACAGGTCTCAGAGGTTGAAAATTTTGGGGTCCCCAAATTCATGAGTAAAAATCCTATGAAGGTCGTGGACCCTTGCATACTTTTCATTCTATAGAACAATATGTGTTGGAAAGAGTCCATTTACAAAGAGACCATCAAAGAAATACAAAGCATCGAAAGTAAAATCACCGGAATGCATGAGGAGCTAGTAAAGGACATAAATATTGTCAATCCTACGGGCATCTTACAATTTGAGGAAGGGAATATGGACATTGAAACATTAATCAAGAGTTTCACCAGGGCAGTAGAACAGATCAGGGATGAAGAATTGCCGAAGGCCGATGATTTTACCTCCTTGGCAAGCATTGAATCTATGTTGCGCCTTAATGAGATCTTGATGCCACATCGGGACCAAAAGGTAAAAGTGTATAAGTGGCAGAAAGATGCATGCAGAGCCCAGGTGATGAGCTTGAAGAACCCATACTCCCATTCTACGCAAGAATTTGTATCCACGTTTCGGAGTTGGAAGCTGGTGCGTCAAACCATTGGAGGAGAGGAGAAAATTGACACGGATACTGGGAGTTGAACAGTTGCCAGTTGGGGCTTTCCTTTTTTATAACTGTTTTCTAGTTTTATAACTATTTCTTGTACCAATCCAATAGGGTTGGGTTTTAATGGAGGCCCTTCGGGTTTGAAAAACTATAAATGCTGGGGCATTGAATTGTGTTTTTTTTTTTTTTGGAAGCTAATAGGGGATAGAAAATAGAGATTAGATAGCAATATTTTAACATAGATTTGATTTTGATAACAGTATTTTTGGAACCAGTATATGAATGTTTTGGCTTTCAAGGACTTGGGGCATTAAAGTTCGAATATACATATATGGAGAATTTTGAATTATGCTTTGAAACTTTGTGTTTAGAGTGTTGAATTATTATTACTTTGTGAATGTGATTCGACGTTTCGAAAATCCCAAACTGTTGTTGTTTGATTGTAAGTTCTTTAAAAAAATTTCTTTCATTCATTGTTAATGATACATGTCAAAATTTAAGCGGAAGTTCATTCTTTGGAGTGAATTTTCTTCTATACATTAGTTCAGTCTATTCATCTTTGAGCAGTTCCTTTTTTTATATAATTACCTCACTACCCAGGAGTAGCTGAGAGATCTTTATGCACTTTGGGAAAAGTGTGAAAATGATTTCAATTTTATTTCAAATCTAATAAGGGAGTTGTACCTTTAGAAATTTAGAGAGGAAGTGTAAAGTAAGATAAGAGTGCTTCCTCAACTGCAGCGAATGATTTTGTTCTTCGTAATATTTGGGTATAGAGTTAATTTGGTAAATTAATTAAAAGGACAAATCTGTTCACTAACAATATTGTAATCATCTTGTCATACACATCTTTTCTACCATAACAATATTTAAGACTTTAAACAAATATCTAAACCCCATATCTTAAAATATATATGTATTAAATTTCTAAATTGTCTTTTTTGTCAAGAGAAATTAATATAATATTTATTTCATAAAACTAAAAAATTAAATTCATTATGAACAAAAATACTATAAGTACATTAAATATATATTTATCTTAACGATTCTATATTAAAAATAAGAAGAATTAGATTTTAAAATGCAATATTAAGTAAACAAAATATGAAAGTTTGAATAAACAAAACTAAATAAACAAACAAAATATTTAATTCATTATCTTGATGAGCTAGGCAATTTACTTTTAGAGTGAACATAAAGACAAAAAAGAAAAGGACATAAATGGTAAGCCTCTTTATTAATGTTGATTTTTGAAATATTAAGACTTAAGCTACGCAATTCTATCCAAACTCATTTATTTTTCTCTTCCTTTCATAGAATAATCTTTCTAGAAATAACTTAGCACAAAGATTGTTGCAATAGATGAATGATTAAATACTTCTATTAAAGTACTAAGATTTCACTGAGTAAAAAGTCAAACAAGGTATACTTAGGTAAAGAAGAGAAATATTACTTTAGGAATTCATTTTCTATTTTGAAGTGCATAGTTGGTATGTATAATTGGGTATTGTGTTATGTGACCAATGATATGTATCTTGTCCCCCTTTTAGTCTTAAGGGGATTTTTTATATTAAATAAACTAAATAAAATAGTACAAACAACCTTTCATGCATTTTCTTTTTGAATTTTGAATGATGGAGGGCCCTAAACCTCTGGATCCGCCTTCTTGCCCGGACCTGCAACTAGTGCTTGCGGTGAGTAGAGATGTTAACCAGTTGATTGGTGGTGGGTCCATGTTGTTAGATGGGTCAGGTAATGTCAAGTCAGCTTTGGAAGATGGACAGTCGAGTGTGGATGTCCCTGAGCTAGTGGGAGAAAGTTTTGCATGTTGTCAGCAGGGAGGTGCCCAAAAGTTGGAGGTGGGTTCTTTATCGGGATGGAAGAATGCACTCATGGGTACCAAGATGTCCAGCCCCAACATGGAGAATCCCATGGTAACACATGAACAAGAGGGTCCTATTATTGCACTCCCTGATTGTATGATGGAATATGTGACTGCTGGCCTCAAACTTTGTGTTGTAGGCAAATTTGTTGCTTTTCCCCCTTCTATTGAGATGGTAAGGAAATGGGTGGACCATAAGTGGAAGGTCAAAGGAACTGTAAGTGTTTCTGCCATGCCAAGTGGTCTTTTTTGTTTTAGATTGACCACGAAAGAAGATCTCATGGCAGTTGTGTCTAGGACTTGGTATTTTGGGAAGCATTGTCTGGCCCTGACTAGATGGCATTCGGGCTTTGATGCTAGTTTGGAGCTAAACAAACTTGCCCTAGTTTGGGTAAGATTACCTGGCCTCCCTCTGGAATTTTGGGATGAAAGAATATTAAGATGGGCGGGGAACTCTGTTGGTCATTTTGTTACTACTGACAAAGTGACAATGCAAAAATTGAGACTTGTCTATGCTAGATTTTGTGTGAATGTAGCACTGAACAGAACACTACCTACTATGGTCACTTTAAAAACTAAATGGGGTGAGAGAGTTCAGCCCATAGAATATGAGAATGTTGGCTTGTTTTGCCAAAGAGGTGGGCAATTTGGTCACCTTATTGTGGATTGCAAAGCTAAAATGCAAAATGATAAATAGAAGGAGAGCTCTCCAGCGATAGTTATGGAGACCATTGGGGAACCTTTTGTACTAACTAAGAAGATAGTAATGAAACCTCTTATGACCTTGCCCAATAGGACCCCCACGTAGGATATGAGTCCTAGGGGAAAGGATACTAAGGAAGATGAAAAGGCATAGGAGGAATACCCTTTCAAAAGAGATTTGGAGGATCTTCTGGGCTCACCTTTGGCGAGGTCTTAGGTGGAGTGTCTGGAAGATGGAGAAATAAAATGAACCAACACTCTATAGGATTTGACAATAGTCCAGTTTGGGGGGAGCAAGCTTGAAACCCCTTCTAAGGGAAAAGGGGTAACCCCCACTTTTATGGGCTCCTCAACAACATGGGGTGGGGGGACCATAAGCATAAGGAAGGTGATATAAGGGAGTTAGTTTTCTCCCCTCTAAGGATGGTCAAGGCCTCATGGGCTGAGATAGCGGTGAGAGTAATGGAAAGCATTGATAATATGGATAAGGAGATGAGCCCCTCTTCACCTCAAGAGGAGGATAATGGGGAATGGGAAGTGTAAAATTAGAAGAAAAGGGGAGGGAGAAAACCAGATATTGGAGTTTCAAGAACAATAGGAAGACCATCAAGTAGAGTTACCAGGATAAAGCAAACTACTAGAGATGTAGCCAGTGGTAAACAGCTTACATTGGAGATAGTAACAAAAGGTAAGAAATGAAACTCCTTTCATGGAGTATAAGGGGATTGAATAATCCCCAGAAGCAGTATGATCTTAAGCAATTAATATCTCAGGAAAAAATAGACAGTGTGTTATTCAAAAGACAAAAATGTCTAGCTCAAATTTTGATAAAATTGCTAGCTATATTTGGCCAGGGGCAGGGTATTTACATAGGGATTCAGATAGAGCTTCAAGGGGAATTACTACCATGTGGAGTCTAAACTCGTTGAATGGCTATGAGATCTAGAAGGAAAAAAACTTTATAATTACTCATTTCTAATCGAATAGGCACAGTTGGCAACTGATTAATATCTATGCACCTAATAGTAGATTAGGGAGGAAGGAAATGTATGACAATTTGACAAGGATATCTGAAACTATGTTGGAGGAGCAATGGATGTGTATGGGTGATTTCAATACTCCTCTTTACCATTCGGAGAAGAGGGGAGGCAACAAAGAATGCCAGGAGAGCTTGAAAGATCTAAGCGAATTTATGAGGAAGTTGGACTTCATGGATGTGGAGCTAAGGTGTAATCCATACATGTGGACTAATAATAGGAAAGGTGAGGATCTCATTCAGGTTAGGCTGGATAGATTATTACTATCAGGGAATTGGAATAGCATGGGTAACTCCTACTTGGAAAATCTCAACAGAACGGTGTCTGACCACTCACCCATTTTATTCCATTGGGAGGATGGCTATAAAGGGGGAAAGAAACCTTTCAGATATGAAATAATGTGGGAATCACATCTGGAATTCAAACATAAGATTCAGCAGTGGTGGAATATAAGAATAGATGGTACTACAATGTATAGACTTACCTAGAAACTAGATAATATTCGAAGAAATGTCAAAGCATGGGCTAAAAGTTCATTTGGGGATCTTTTTGAAGGTAAAGGAGAAGTAGAGGAAAAGCTTAAAAAACTCCAAGGGGTTATTGTAGAAGGGAATAACTCAGAGGAGAATATTCAGGAAGAGGAAAAACTTAGAAGGAGGTGGAAAGAGATACCCCAAAAGGAGGAAATTTTCTGGAAACAAAGATCTAGAATTCAATGGCTGGAGGAAGGGGACAAAAATACTACCTTCTTTCATATATCTACTTCTAACCACAAAAGAAGAAACACTATCTCAAAACTAAGTGAAGAAGGGGGAAGGCTATTGAAAGAGTAGGAGGAAATGGGGAAACTAGTGGTAGATCACTTCAGTAAGGCGCTTAAGGAAGATAACTTCACTGGGAACCAGGTGATCAGAAGAAGTCTAATTAATTCAATCCCAAGGAGTATAAGAGAAGAGGAAAATGATTAGATCCTTGGTAATATCTTAGAAGAGGAAGTGAAAAAGGCAGTGTTCTCAATGAAAGCTTTTAAGGCCCCGGGCAGCGATGGTTTCCCACCCTGCTTTCTTTTAGTATTTCTAGGAGGTGATCAAATCAGAAGTAATTTGGGCAACTAGGGATTTTTTCAAAACTAGAAAACTACTACGGAGCATAAATAAGACCTTTATTGCCCTAGTTCCTAAAAATTCCAATCCTCTAAATTTGAATGATTTTAGACCTATAAGTCTATGTACTACTATCTACAAGGTCTTTGCCAAGGTTTTAGTGAATAGATTAAAGCCTTTCTTGGAAAAAATTATTGGTAGTCCTCAGAAGGGGTTTGTGCCAAGAAGGCAGATCCTTGATGTGGCTATTACAACCCATGAGGTTATCCATTCAATGGAAAAGAGCAGGCAATCTGGAATGGCATTCAAGTTAGACATTTCCAAAGCTTATGATAAGGTCAAGTGGGACTTCCTTCAGGATGTACTAGAAAGAATTGGATTTAACAATAGGATTATAAACTTGATCATGTTGATGGTGAGCTTAGTGCAGTACTCTGTCCTACTAAATGGGTCCCCATGGGGTAACATAATGGTAGGAAAAGGCTTAAGACAGGGCGACCCGCTCTCACCTTACCTATTTATCATGGTAGCAGAAGTCTTGGGAAGGTCATTCTGTAAATTAGTTGATTCAGGCTGCATTAAAGGTGTGAAACTAGCCACTAATGCTAAAGCTGAGGCTATACAGTAATTTTGTGGATGATACCTTCCTATTTGGAGAATCTTTAATCATGGAGGCTGAAGCCTAAAAAATGATTTTACATAATTATGAAGAAATCTCAGGGCAATGGGTGTACTACCATAAAAGCAAGATTTATTTCTTTAACACTGATTCTTCACTTCAAAGAAGGATTAGGAAAATCTTGGATTGCCAGTCCATTTGCCTCCCAGATACTTATTTAGGCCTCCCCCTCACTACTAAGGAGGTTTCTAATGAATTTTGGAATACGATAGTGGAGAGAATTCAAAAGAAGCTTGTAGGGTGGAAAGGCAAGATATTAAGCAATGTCAAAAAACTTCAACTGATTGCTGCTGCTCTTCAGGGAATCCCTATTTATTTCTTATCCATATTTAAGGTTAATCTTAATATGGCCAAGAAAATTGAGAGAATTCAAAGGAATTTCTTGTGGTCAGGGACTGAAGAGAAAAATCAATTGAATCTAGTCAACTGGGAGGAGGTGTATAAACCAAAAGCTAAGGAGGGGCTTGGGATTAGAAGAATGAAAGACCTTAATAAAGCTCTCCTCACAAAAATTGGATGGAGATTGGCAAAAGGAAACACGAGGTGGGGAAAAATTATGAAAGCTAAATATTTTTCTAATACCTCCTTTCGGTGGAACCTTTATAATAATGACCTCCTGAGTGGTTCAAAGATTTGGCAGAACATTGTTAGAAATAGAGGGCTGCTAAGAGAAGGATTGAGGTGGATTATGGGCAATGGCTTCAATATAAGGTTTTGTGAAGACAGGTGGATAGATGGGAAACCACTGGCCTTAAGTAAATATAGTGGTTTAATGGAACTCCTTAAGGAGGACATCGGGGTTAGAGTGGGAGACTACATTGATCAGGGAAGGAGATGGAAGAAGCTATCTAAGGAGGACTATCCGTGGGAGATAGGTATTCTCATAGAGGAACTGGAAGAACTAATAAAGGAATAGAGACTCCCATTATTGCCACAGGAAGATATCATGGCTTGGGATTTAACTCTGAATGGGAAATTCACTGTCAAATTTGCTAATACCCTAATGTTCAGTAAGGAACTATGCCCAACTACATGGAGTAAGGTATGGATCAGTAACCTTATACCTAAGATTAATTTCTTTTGGTGGACAATTCAACATGGAAAAATCTTAACAATCAATAATTTGAAAAAAAGGAGATTCTACATAACAAACCATTCCTGCCTTTGTGAACAAAAGGAAGAAAGTATTTACCATCTTTTCATTGAATGTCAATTTGTGGTTAACATCTAGACTAAGGTTTGGGAAATATTGGGGGTGGCTTGGGTCATGAAAGATAACTTGGGACAATTTGTGGATAATTGGGATTGCCCATTCCATCATCCAAGACTAACCCTTTTATGGAAATTTATCCCACCATATGTATGCTAGCACATATGGAAAGAAAGGAATAACATGATATTCAGGGGAGAAAATAGGATGGTTGAAGTGGTTTTTGGAGTGATGAACAAACTGTTGAAGGAAAATCTAAAGGTAGCTAAATACAAGATGCCAAAGGAGGAACCCAGAAGACTTGAAGGCATTGTGGCTGAGAATTGGGGTTGTCAAGAGGACTTCTTCCTTTTTGATAACTCCGCTAGGAGGAGGAGAGAATAGAAAATATGGAGACCACCCACCATCACATAGTATAAATTGAATCTTGACAGAGCTACAAAAGGAGGATAGGGAGTGGCTGGAGGTGTGTTGAGAGATAGGAATGGTGATGTACTATTGGTTTATGCAGGCCAGGTGGGGATTAGTAGCAATAATGTGGTAGAAGCTACGATGTTATTATGGGGTCTTCAACTCTCTAGGGAAAGAAACATTTCAGAGTTAACTATAGAAGGGGACTCCAAACTAGTGATCGATTGGGTAAAGGGGGAGGCAAAATTGGGATGGAAGATTAGAAATATCATCCTAGATATTAAAAATATATTGGAGGAAATGAGAATGATCCACCTGCAGCATATCTACCGGGAGGGTAATCAAGTGGAAGACACTGTGGCTGCCATGGGGTTTAATGTTAGGGCAATCATGTGTTGGGAAAATTTAGTTGATATCAACGAAAATCTAAGGATGTTGATATCCAAGGAAAAAGGCGGCAAAATTCAAAATGGTGATCACTAAATTTAAAAGTAAGGCCAATTTTGGCAAGATGGAGAACTTTGTCGCTAAATTTAACTTTAGCATTTTGGAAATGAGAGACAGACGTGGCCATAAAAAATGACAAGTGGAGTAATTACGAATTAAGGAAATTGTCTTTTTGTAATTATGGAAACTTGGGGCAAGCTTCGACTCGCTCTCCAAATGGAAGTATGATAGATATTATGGATTGGGATGTCAGAAATTGACAGGGAGAGAAAATTAGGTTTTTTAATATCCTTGAATCTCATAATAAAATGTTATGGGATTCTGGAGCTCATCATACATGGGTCTGCAATTTTGATCCCTATTTCCCCAAAGGATTTAAGCAAGAGAGCAGCCACAGAGAATTTGAAAGTGATAAAGTTTTGATGCATATTTCTAAGGAAGAGAGGCAGGATAGTGGAGGAATTGATATGGGAGGTGATTTGAATCAGTTGGAGCCAACGAGATTAGAGAACTTCAAGGACAGGATGGTGACTTGGTATCTTCTTAAAGAAGGGGGTTTTTTGCCCTATATGTTGTCCATGGCTGGGCACAATGAAAATTGTGCGTTACAATTTGTGAATAATTGGGATGATAGGAAGGTTACAATCAACATCATTACTTTTCAAGTCACGGAGGAGGTAATTTCCATGGAAACAGGACTCACAATGAAGGGAAAAAAATGGAAGAAAGACACTAAAGTCTCGGATGAGACTAGCATGAAAAAATTCTTTGTAGAGAATGAGGAGCCAATTTGCAATAGAGGAGGGTTTAAAAGGGATAAGTTACCTGAGCCCTGGGATGATGTGTGTCTAGTCCTGATGAAGTATCTCAGTCTGGAAGGCAGGTTTGGAGTGTGCTATTACTATCATTTTCCTTTGTTGAATCACTTTAGAAATAGAGATTTCATTTCCATTCCATTTTTCCTTTTGCATTCGCTTGAGGATATGATTATAGATATTAAGGAAAAAAAGAGTAAAGGCTTAAACTTCACCATTATTCATCAGGGGTTAATTTTTCATTTGTATCAGTTCCACTTAGCTTTGTCTCCCCCCAGAGAGGTTGTTGTGGAAAAACCCCGTCATAGTCGAATTTCCCCCCCAAGCTCCAATACGGGGACAAAAATCCATACTCCTAGGCCATCTCCTAGCAAGGATACTAAGAAAAAAAAAAACTTGACATGGCCCTAGAACAAAAGGGAAACAAGAAATTTAAAGTTGATAAGGTGGTTGAGGTTGTTGGAGAGGATTCTGGTGAAGATATTAGGGGAAAAGCAAGAAGAAGGTCTGGTAGGTTAGCTCAGTCCCAGGCTAGGGGTAAGCAGAAGTCCAAAAGGATACCCTGTTGAGGAAATTGAAGAAGATAGCTCAGGCAATAACAGTGACAGAAGGGAGGAGGAAAGTATTTCCAACTCTAAAAAGGATGATGATAATGAGGAGGGGGAAAAATGTTTCAATTCTAGGAACATTTTGATGGATGACACTCAAACTCAAGTGTTAGACGGCAAAGAAAGGAATACTGAGACAACCCATGTTTCATCCAGCTTCTCACTTAAACCTTTTACTTTTTGTGATGAGATGAGCAAAAAGGATAATTCCCTAATTACCATTTCTTCCCCTGTTAAGGAAAATTCAAAGATTTCCTCTAACCTACGAGTGATGCAGGATAAACCACAAGGATAGAAAATGAAGGAGGTTGCTACTAAGAAGGTTGAGGAGCATAAAGAGGAGACTATGATGGTGGAGGAGCATTACATGAACCTAAAGGAAAGGGTCAAAGCTTTGGAGGAGGGGTTTTTCACCTTCTCCAAGTTTGGACTTAAAGTTACTCATGCTGCTGCAACTACCCTCCAATTGCTGGCACAGGAGAAGGAGGAAGCTAGCTTGGACATGGAGGACAAAAATTACTTTTTAAGTTTCTTGCCGATGACTGGGCCCAAATTCTTCTTCATGCAAGAGGAAAAGGGAAAAAAGAAATCTAAGTCTTTTTTTAATTCTGTTCATATGGGGTCCAAGGATCCAAAGACTTTATATATTGTTATGGCAGTTATGTTTTTGTTGGTTATCAACTGTATCTAAGTTTTTATAAGGCCTGGGTGCCTTGTTGGACTTTGGTTAGTTCCTAGGGTTCCTTTCTAGTTCTAGCTCTCTGGTTTTTTGTTTTTGTCTCTGACTGTTGGTACTCCTGTTCTATTTGTCTATTTTTGTTACTGGTTGGTAATGTGTTGGTTACCAAGCTTTTGACTATTAAGGGCCGACCCCCTTGTTTTTGGTCACTTTTAATTTCAAAAACAACCTTTCAAGCATTGTAGCTAACTACTTTAGGAGCATATTAAAGTTGTGTGTGTGATACTCGTTCATAGACCATTCGATTTTTTTTGTTTGTTTTTTTGTTTTGCTTTGGCATTCTAGAGATAAAAGTAATAAAATGTTTGGTTAAGTGTAAAACTATTCAATCCATAACTACCCTCTACTTTGGGGATGTAAAATCTTAGACAAGAAAAACAAATTTAGTAATTTACTATCATAACAAGATTATTTGAAAGGAAGTTTAAAAAAAAAAAATTGTTCAGGAATGCCTAATTTGTTTTGGTGAAAAGACTTAAATTAAAAACTTCCAAGAAAGCTATAATTTCAAAGATGTAAGAGAAAATTTAACAAAATCTTCTATTTTTAATTATTGTAGAAAAAACTACTCTCAAAAATTAAAAGCTTGTTAACATCTCAAGAGAGGACTTACATATAGAAACAAGAGCTCTATAGAGTTGGAGTCCTGCCTAATAAATAAATAGATTGTGAAGTTTGTGAATGTTTGCAAGATTTTAATTAAAATTAAATTTCATACAATTAAAAATAATAATTTTTTAATAAAATCATAGATTACAAGAATGCATAAGTTTTTCTTATATATATATATATATATAAGTTTCCACCTATATCTAACAATCTTAACAAGATTTTTATATGCATGAAATTAACTTCCATCGCTATTATTCCCACACAAAGATCAAATAATAGTAATTTTTATTTATTTTTAATATTAATAAAATGAATAACATGCACAAAGTATCCACACAATATGAACACACAACTTTTAAAATTAAGCCAATTTATTCATTACCATTAAACCAATTTTTTTCAAAATATGAGCAAACAATTTCTAAAATATTGGTCTCAGTCAGTTTTCAAAACAATAAAAAAAATTGAATAAAAAATAGTCAATCCTTTCGGTTTCATTCATTTCTATATAAAGTCTTTTCAACTTGCCCTAAAAAGAAAATGTTCTAGCCAAATATAACAAATCTCTTTTAATCCTTTGCTAAAACAAAAGCATGGTGACCATAGGGCCTTCATAAAATCATAAATTGTATTAGTCTAGTGAGTTCCTAATCTAGAGGTAGTATTCCACATACTTGAATCCCCACTTAAAGAGGAAATAAAATATATTAAAATTAAAAAATCCTCTACACTTAAATGCACATATTTCTAAGTGGGATTTCATTTAATTCTTTTCCTATTTTCTCATTGGTGGATCTTTATTTACATGGATCATTCTTTCTCCACCCTTGATTAAATCTTTTTGCCTCTTAATCTTGATCATCCAATCTTCTTTATAATGGAGAGCCCTCTCCTCATTTTACACACGCACATTCTATGCTATTGTTATGCTACAGGTTTGGAGAGCAATTTTTGAAGGAGGAGTTTGAATACTAAAGCTTTTTGTGGAGAATTGCTATCTTGTTGTCCTTTTCTCTCATGCATCCATGGCTTCCATCATCATGATCCATCCTTTCATTTTCATATTAGCTTAGATCTTGCTTTCATACATTAGATCTTGCATTGTTTTGTATTGATATCATATAGATTAGCTTTCATCTCCATTTGCATTCATATTTTGACCTTTGAATCTCTCATTTTATGGTCTACCTGCATGGACACAAACTAGGTCAAACTGAGGGCCTCCATTACAAACCCTCGCACTCCATGAATAGAGAGCTATGAGCCACCATTCGAGACCTCATTCTTGAGCAATCTTGGATTTAATGACTCATAGAAGTGTGCTCACATTTTAAGCATACATTTTTGGCACCCACTATGGGGCAACACACCTTTAATTGCTGGTTTTGGATATTTTTAGATCTACCCCCTTGTACATATTTGTTTGTAGATGAAAAACCCTAGATATTAAACATTTTATCATATCTCCCAAATGGCTTGGTGTTTTGGTTTGAATTGGTTTTTACAAGTTGGTGACACATTAGAGAATCTTCAGTCCAATTTTTAGATTTTTCTAAGGTATTTTCAAATTTTTATAATTTTTTCTTGATTTTTCATCAAAAAAAAAATTTAGGGCACAAATTAACACTTTTTTGGAAAAAAATTACATTTTTGGAAAGGTCTCTAGATTCTAAATAGGGTTGGTTCTTTGTGTTTTGATTTTAGAGATCACATTAAGGCTCAACAATTCAATTTGCATAAAATGGTCTATTTTGACAAAATGGCTCCATAGGACACAAATGAAAAGATCTTTTCAAAATTCTAACATTTGTGGAAAGCTCTCTAATTTTTGATAGGGGTCTCTTTTCTTCACTTAGTGTTTTGGGTCTGAATTCATGGCATATAGGTCCAATCTTGTTGACTAAGTTAAAAATCATGATTAAATTGCATTTTATTTGTACAAATTCCAATGCATGATATGAGTTGTCATTTGTCATGGAAACAAATAGTTCAATTTATTTTCATATTAACTTCCTATTTCTTCATGATTTTATGCACTTGATTAAAGTTTGTGAAGGTAATTTGTAGGTCTAAAGAGCAAAAAATGGAAATAATTGGAAAGCGTGAAATCTAGGTGCACATATTCCAAACCTTCTCATTTGAATTATAAAAAGTGATCATTGTGTTCTTTTTCATTGTGCAATAATTTTCTTTCTTTTGTCAAATTGTTTGGTGTGTCTTTCCAACATTGAAAAAAAGGGGCTTAAAATGAATCATTCACATTTGGATTTGAGCTTAAAATAAGAAACCCCTTTTGTCTTTTAATCCCCAAGATTTCCTTATTGATGTTTTCTTCTTGCATCCTTTTTAAGGAGTTTGAGGGGAACCTAAATAAGGGATCTTGATTTTTATTTTTTTTAGGGGGGCTGCCTAGAGAAGTGATCACTCTAGGGGATGACCTCATCTCCCGTGTTCTGATAGAGTATAAATAACGTGACTTGAATCTAAAGATAGGTCTCTTGGAAGTAGCAATATTGTTAATCTTGGCTAAGCCCCAAAGAACTTTATACCTTTGGGAAGTGAAGGTCGAGATTGGATTACCATTTCCTCCTGGCTATTTGGCAATATTCTTTTGGCATTATTCTCTTTCATTTATGGATTTGGGCCTCACGTACCTTGCGTATATCGAGGACATCCCCTAGTTGAGCTTGTGCATCCTTATAGAAACCTGAATAGGTTGTTGGTGTGTTTGACGTGCTTGAATGTTTAGAACCTTCCCCACTTTAAACAAAAGGGGACACATCCATCAAATTGAGCCTTGAGGATTCTTTCCTTTTATATGCTTTCAAAACCAATGTGGGCTTCAAACCCTATGCTACCAAACTTCAATCAAGTTTAGATGATTATGAGTTCTCCTTTGCCATTAAACAATATCTAGACTTACCTACTAGTTTCTCTTTTTCAAGTTCTATACCTTCTACTCCAAGACATCAATTGTCTTCATCTTATAAATCCAAAGACCTCTTGAGAGAGAAAGTGAGAAATAACTCCTTTGAGAATATGTCAATATTTCATGATGAACCTATCTCTGATCGAGATGAGAATGACAAAAATGGTTGTAGATATACTTTTGAGAGAACTTTTACTCCTTTGTGATTTTCATATGACATGGTTCTTAAGACCTTTGTTACCAAAAAGATCATTACTTTACCATGCAAATTTTCTACACCTTATGAACCTGAGGTAAAACCTTATTGGTGGAGAGATGATCATTATTGATGATCTTATTGATGATGGAATCATTGATGTTGAAATTCCTAAAGACCTATGTAATGAATATGCTTCTCTTGAGCAAGATCATGTTGATGAACTTATGTCTACTGATGGTTCCTTTGATACCTCCATTTCTTCCAATACTTATGCATCTCCCAAAGCTTCAAAGCTATCCAACATTATTCCATCAAACAAAGGTCCTAATACTTTTCATACAGTTCCCTATAGTTATCCTCAAGGGCTACCTCTTAAAGAAACCCAAGCTAATCTACACTTGGCTAAAAACCCTTTTCATGCTTCTAAGACTAAACATCCTCAAATTTTATGCGACGCTATGTCTACTATGCCCACTTTAGCTAGTCCTTCATTACCCCTTCAAGATCCTATCATGCAAACCTCATATACTCCTTTGTCCTTAGAAGTGGATCCATGTCAAGAGGACTCTCAAAAAGATAAAAATAAAAATGTCAAGAAAGATCAAGATGTCACCCCTCCATATCTTATGTCTTATCCACCTCCTAAGTATGATGAAGATGTTACTTCTACTATTTCCCTTGAACTTACTGAAAATTGTGAAAAAATTTCTATGCCTATTTTATCCAAAGAAACTTGTCAAGATCAAAGTATTCCTTCTTTTTCTACTTCTCCATATTCACTTCAAAAATATGCTCAAGCTTCAAATACTCATATTAAAGGTGTTTCTCCTATTAAAGATACATGAGTCTATTGATGGCCTTGGTCACATTTCTCACTCTAAAGATGCTAACATCCCTATTCACTATCCCTTGGCATCTCCTAAATCTATCCTTGGTCCTTATCTATCAAAGATAAAGCCTTCAAACCTTCTATCTATATTGGGACCTTATATTCCTTCATATCCTATTTTCACTCCTATCTCATCTCCTAGCTCTCCTATCATACCTCGAGATCAACAAAGACACTCATCCTTGATGAATTCTCATTCATCTATCCATATGAACCAATCATATAATCATTATTCATCCAAAAATCCTAAGTATTTTGGAAGCAATTTGGATGATCAATTTAAAAGCAAACATAAGAATCCACTGAAAAATGAATATCACTATGTCCCATCTAATCAACATGTGAATGAAAAGAAAGAACAATTATTCAAGAAACCACAAAGGTCTACTACCTAAAGAGCTAAATCAAAGAAAATATGGGTTCCTAAATCTATCATTGAAGAAATTCTTTCTAAAGCATCCAAATAAAAAATAAATCTAAAGCTATATGGATTCCCAAGTCTCTTTTGAAAGACTTGAATATTGAAAATACTTCAAAGTTTGCATTCAAGCTTCCAAAGGCTTCCACTCCATCTTCTTCCAAAAATCCTCCTAAGAAGCTTCCAAATACTTCCACTCCATCTCCTTCCAAAATTCTCTTAATTCCTCATACATCTAAGCCTCAAACTATTTCCTCCATGATTACTCCATCATTTTGCAACCCTTCAAGTTGTGTGTCGATGTTGATCTTGCCTACTTTCTCACCTACCCTTATGCAATATTTTCAAGCCTACACATACTTACTATCCATATTCCTTCTATATTTCCAAAGCATAAAATTTTGTCCTCCATTTACATTATCTACCATCTCCTTTCCATCACCCTATTAGCATCTTTGAGCATACCTTTCTATGTTCTTAGCTTATCATGACTCATCTTTCCTATAGGAGCACTATTTAAATTGAAACAACTTGAGCTCTTTCTATAAATTTAAAAAAGAAAAAAAATTGAAAGAAAAAATAAAAATAAAAATGTAACTTGCTGAAAACCTAGTAATTAGGCACCTTGGTAGTAAAAGTAAAGAGAAATAAATTCATGCTATGGTGAAAATGACTCCCTTGTGGCACCTTGGATAAGTACCATGATGAAAACCTAGAAAATAGGTGTCATGTGTAGGCATTCCCTAATCCATCTATACCATATTTCCTCTTTGATCTTGACAATGTTGAGCTATCCTTGTGTATTGGCTAAATTATTTGTCAGCTTGCCTATTATGCTTTTCCATTCACTCATAGCCTACATATTTACCTTTATTCTTATTGCTTTATCCTACCACTATCCTATCCATTGGTTCTTAGGCCTCTTGACATTCCTACTTTTATTGGACTACATGCTTTCATGCTATCTCAATTATTAGTTTCTATTGCTTATCCCACATGTTATCACCTTTCATGGCTTTCTTTTCTTGTCCAACACATGCTTTATATGGTTATGTTTTCCTAGCTTTGGTACTCTTGACGAGTCAGTCCTTGAAGATCACTTTCACTTGCTTCATAGACTCCTTGGTTATCTGTCATATCCACTAGCTTGTTGCTCCATCATGTCCTCTACCTTGATAGACATTGGGACTAAATGATGTTCTCTTGCTTGGAAGTGATGCTCATTCTATCTAGGGGCATCTTTGTACATATTTATTGATCCTGAAAAAATACAAAAAAATGATATATTTCAAAACTCCAAAAAAATAATATATTGTGAAAATTCTAAACATTGGAAAATGTCCTGAAAAAAATGATCATCTTAGTGAAAACCTAACAAATAGGTGCCTTAGTAGCAAAAATACAAAAACAATTGTAAAAAGTCCTAAAAATATAAAAATATAAAAAATCCAAGTGGTGAAAACCTAGAAACAGATGCTACTTGAGGCCTTTGCACCCCTGTTTCTTAGCATGTGTCCTTGACACTTAGCCTTTCTCCATCATGCCTTGTCCTTGTTGCCTTGGTTTGGAATTGGTCTTTGTCTAGGGGGCATAATTGTGTTAGCTTCAATCTCTTGGATGCGTTAGCCTTTAGGACACCTCACAAATGGTATTTTTCAACACCACCCCAATTGTATTTTTCAATACAACCCCTGAAATTGAGTGTTTTTCAACACTTATTGGTTTGGTCTTACCCAATTTTGTCATGTAATCTTACCTATTTGCAAGCATTCAATCCTTATCCTTGAAACTCAATATTAATTAACACACTTAAATTTTTAAACATAAATACTTAATGTTTGAGCTATATCATGATCTTTTCTTTGTATGTTAACTTTTATTGATTTTTGTTGACTATCATTGTTCCTAAGTCTCTCCATGATGCATAGCTAGAGGACTTGGGGCATGAGGCATATGTTTTATTTGCTACATTAAATTGGGTAAGCTAACATCAAAGTCATCTTGACCTTTATTTCTTTGATGCTTATGTTAGAATCTTTCCACATTCCAATCCAATATAAATCACATTCATATCTTCATAGTTATAGTTGTGACTAGTGATGATTGTGTGATTTTCCAATGTCCATTAATAATGGCCCAATGATGAAAATAAGTTCCTTTACATTCTCTAATGAATGATGAACACAAAATCCTATGTTACAGTTTCTCTATTGCAAGTACACCTTTGTATTTTCATGTAGCTTGCATTATTAGGCTTCATGTTAGTTTGCATTTTTAGGCTACATTATGAGTTTGAGATGGTTTTCACTTCATCTTTTTTCTTGTGGACTTTTAATCAATTGTGGTCACATTTTGACCTTCATTTCCTTATCTTCTTTCGTGATCTCAATCAAAATTTTCTATCTTAAACAATTGATTGATTTTGGAGCATTCTCTTTCTTAGGAAAATTCTCTTTCTTCTTTCCATTTCTTTCCATATCTTCTAAATTTCTACCTTCCATTCCCTTTCACCCCACTTCTTTTCTTCTACTTCAATTATGGGGCATAATATTTTGTGCTTGATGATCTACCTTGGTTTTGTGATTCTTATATCTTTCATCTTACATCAAGAACCTTATCTTTAGTTTGATTTGATCAATTTGATCAATTTTTTGTTTCTCCTATGTCTCATTTCAATTTCGATCACGAGGGGGTAGTAGTTATCAAACTTCAATCCTTGATTTAGTTTTATCAATTTTATCCTTGACTTTTTCAAGTTAAAATTTATTTGTATTCTTTGTCTTGATGTGTTCCCGAATTGACCACACATTTGGATTATTTTGTGATCCTGAATCGACCTCACACTTCAATTTCTTTCTTTAACTCACATGTTCCTGAATTGACCACACATTGGTCAAAGAGGGGCAAATGTATGCACCCTAAAATGGTCACTTAGACTATGGGCCCCCATTTATCAATTTATCAATTTCCTGAATCAATGGTTTGTAATATTTTATTAAATCAATTCAAATCAATTTCCTTGATCAAATTCGATTATTTCAATATTTTCTAAGGTTGATCATTTTATCCTGAGTATTATTTAATTAAAATAAAATCTCCCTTTTAATTAAATTAAATAAGTCCCCATTTAATTAAAAGAAAACCTCTCTTTTAATTAAATAATTCATCCACATTTAATTAATTAAGAGAAAAACCCCTCTTTTAATTTAATTAAATATTTCCTATTTAATTAAAAGAAATCGTTTCCTTTTAATTGAATAAATCCCCACTTAAAGAGGAAATAAAATAATTAAAAATTAAAAATTTCTCTACTTAAATGCACATATTTCTAAGTGGGATTTCATTGAATTATTTTAATATTTTCTCATTGGTGGATCTTTATTTCATGTTGATTATTCTTTCTCCACCCTTGATTAAATCTTTTTACCTCTTAATCTTGATCATCCAATCTTCTTTATAAGGGAGAGCCCTATCCTCATTTACATACGCACACTCTATGCTATTGTTATGTTGCAGGTATGGAGAGCGATTTTTGAAGGAGTTTGAATACTAAAGCTTTTTGTGGAGAACTACTATCTTCTTGTCTTCTTCTCTTGTGCATCCATGGCTTCCATCATCATGATCCATCCTCGCATTTTCATATTATCTTAGATCTTACTTTCATAGATTAGATCTTGCATTGATAGATTAGATCTTGCATTGTTTTGTATTGATATCATATAGATTAGCTTTCATCTCCATTTGCATTCATATTTTGATCTTTGAATCTCTCATTTTATGATGTACTTGCATGGGCACAAACTAGGTCAAACTGAGGGCCTCCATTACAAACCCTTGCACTCTATGAATAGAGAGCTATGAGCTGCCATTCAAGACCTCATTCTTGAGAAATCTTGGATATAATGACTCATAGAAGTGTGCTCACATTTTAAGCATATAGGAGAGATGATGCTTACACAAGAAAAATGATTATTTTTTTCAAATAGCGTTTTGGCAGATATTATAGTTACAAATGCTTGAGTAGTAAACATAGACTCAACTCTGGTTCAAGAGTAACTAAGCTATATGTGTGCTATGTGCATAGAGAGACATAGCACTAATCTTACATTATAAGCTCCACTTAAAAGAGTGATGATGAATGCAATAATATTTTCTTTCTTCTCTTTGTTTCTTTTGTCCATCCCTCATTCCTACTCTTCAATAGACACTGCTACGGTACTTCAATCTTGGCCACTTTATAGAGACGTGTATGTAATTTTTTTTGGCATGGTATTAATATTAAAGATAACAATCTAAAATTATTGAGTGGTTCCCACCCAAAACTTAGTAGGTCCCATCTTATTTTAAATTTAAAATATAGAAAACACATGCAAGTATAATACATAACAAGATAATTGTTATCGAAGTTTTCCTCTCCAAGAACAAAAATGAAAACTATATTGTTTCTTTGAAAAATGTAGTATTCTCTATGACATTCTATTTGAGCCTTGCCTTGGATGTGTAGAAGCACTCACAAATTTGACAATCTAGCTGAAATTGTCAATTAGAAAATATACAAGAACTTTCTCCAAATGATAGAGTCAGATCTTTGGAGGCAACATATTCAATTGATTTAGTTTTTCCTTTTGTTCAGAGATTCCATGGTTTTCCTTAGAACATCAAAAAACATTTAATGACATTTGATCTTTACTTCTTAGAAACATCTTCATTCAACTTTTATAGATTAAATGAAAATAATTTATCTAAATTTTCCCTTTTAACCCTATACATCATTGGTTTTGATAAAAATAGATTAATTTAACTATTAAGTTGTTCCACTTAATCTACTTCTCATCTTGGATCCTCTCTGTAGTAACAAGAAACAAATGATTGGGAAAATTCGATGATCAATTTTTGAACATCAATAAATGCCAATAGTTACATGGATATGTCAGGATTTTTGATATATTGTAATATTTTTTTAAAATGATTTGAATATCACAAAATTTTACAAAATTTTGGCATTTACTTTCATTATCTACAAATTTTATAAAATCTAATAAAATAAATATCACCATGAGAAAATGTGAAAAAAGATCAATGTGTCTCCCTCAATGCTCCTTTCAAATTGGCACTTTCTACTATGGGGATACTTGGAAGTCTAGAAAAGAACTTGGTGTCTTTGGTAAATTTTTTTTTTTTTTTTCTAGTAACTCACTAGATGATGCAAAGGTTGAAAAATTATGTAGTGACAACTCCTTCCCTTGCATCAAATAGTTCTAGTGACTTTTTTGATGGTCTTGTTACATTTACAATGGTAGCAAATCCCTCTATACGAGGCTATGAACAATGGTGTTCCAAATGCTACACTTTCAACTATCTTCTATTGCAACACCTTCATATTATAATAATGCAAGTGTTGAGATTATTATTTTTCACTAAATACTACACCAAAAATAAATGTATTCTAGAAGTTTTTGTGGAAATCTTTTGAGAAAAGTTATTATGTTGAACTAAATGCGAGCTCAAGAAAAGTTAAGGTTATAAGTCCATTTTTTGTCACATGATGCCATTTGTCTTCTAAACCTTTTCTTATATGCATGCACATGCAACAGAAGATAGTTTGCACAGTGAGATGCCACCACAAAGAAGATATTTCCTTTTAACTTTTTCATTTGCCCATTGAACAATTTGAAAAATGGAACTTTAAAATCACCTAATATAATTTTCAGTTAAATTTTTAATAGGAAATTAAAAATACTCCCTAGAAAAATAAGGCTATCCAATGAGAAAAAGAAAATAAAAAATCTAAAGACCATAGGATTAATGAACAATTTTTCCATTTGCACGGTTTTCTAAGCATGAACTATTTTTAAAAATGAGACTTGAAAATGCTATAGATAGGCGAGATTAATAAATTACAACGATGAACACAATATAAATTTCTACAAGCCATTGCCACATCTCTACATGAAGACTATATTATTATTTTTTAAATGATGAAAAAAAAAAATAGAAGTAACCTCGAGTTGCCACAAATCCTTTCTTAGTTGAACATGTTTTCTATCCCTTTGAATAGCTCCTCTTTTATGATTTAATTCTTTCTTTTTGTGTTTTTTTCTCTAGTGTCTTTTTGCCTTCTTATTCACATCCTCCACCCCTGTATTAATTACTTAGCCTTCACCAAGTCTATTAAACGAGTAAGGTCTATTTATTCAATAAGTATGGGAAAACATTTTAGATGTACATATGTTGATGGATGATTCACTTACAAGGACTTTAATAAGATATTTGATTTGACTTTTACATTAAATGAATTGGTTAATTAGATAAATAGATTTTAGTTGTCACAACTAAATAATATTAATTGATTTCAATAGTTGTAGTAATTATTATTAATATTTTTATAAGAAACTATCTTTTCATGAATATTTAATTGCCTTTTCTTTTCATTCAACCTTTCAACAACCATCATTAAAATTTGGTTACTTTGTTTGCAATAAATGGGCATGGGAAATGTTTTAACTGAGTATGGGGTAGCTTGGATTTTTATGCTCACCATAAAGTTTAGAAAAAATGCATAAATACTATTTGATCTCTTAGATGATAAATTTATCTTATATTAACTATTAACTTCATGCATATTTAATTTTGATTTTTTTTTTTTTTAAGGAATTTTTATTTTAACCAATCATACCAATTGTAGTTAAAACTATAATATTTTCTAGAAATGATAATTTTTAAACTAATTAGTTACTCACATCTTTTTTATTTCAAATGAAGATAAAAGTGAAATTATTCAAATAGGTAGGAAGATTTGAATCAGACACAATTGATTATGCTAGAGATACTCGCCAAAAAAAGTAGAGCCGAATTTTTGATAGCAAATTAGCGAATTTGCCTGATACACATTTTTTCAGCACCGAGTCTAGCTAAGGTAGTGACCTCCGACATCGCCAACAAATCAGGTGGAGGACAGCAAACCTCCTCCGTGCATGGAATTTTTATGGCTGAGGTAAGGGACACTGAGCATGTTGCAGGTAAGGTAAACTCATTGCCAATTAATGGCTCCTCCTCTTCGAATGGCAATGTTCGTCCTAAATCTTTTTCTGAGGCTGTGGCTCATTTTTTTGCCATTAACGATAAGGCCAAGTTTGAATTTGCAAGCACTGTCAACAATGAAGCACCTGAAACTGGTAAGATCCCTTGTCACCCTTTGCTATTGTTCTGAATCCAGAAATGTTAGAAGAAATTATTAAGGAAAAGAATAGATTGAGAGATATCGCTATATTTTTTTTCGGCTGTTGAAATTAACAAATGTCCGCCAAGAAAGTTTATGGATGACTGGTTTCATCAATATTGGAATAACAAACTAGGGTTACACATTTCTTTCTGTAGGCAATTATAGAAGGGCTTGTATGTGATTTTCTTTGTGAATCATGATGCTCAAAAAGAGGTGCTTAAAAAACAATTCTGGAATGTAGGTTCTACTTCTTTTAGGGCTCTTGCTTGGTCACCTAAGGTTGTCCATGAGGAGGTTCTCGCACTTTCGGCGCCAAGGTGGATACTGATTAAAAACATTCCCCCATTTCTGTGGCATTTTTTTCCATAATTGCTTGAACCTATTGGTAAATTTGTCTGGATGGACGAAACTGTGAGACTTGTCCCGCATATGGATGCCCGAATTCTTATCTCTATCTTGCCTAGTAAGGATATCCCTGCCGATATTTCCATTAATATCCTTAATGAAACTTATATTTTCCCTCTAGAGATTCTACGGGGTTTGAACACATGTTTTCTCTGTCTAAGAGAAGGGAACCTCCGTAAGGATTGTCCTATCATCAAGAAAAAACCCAACCCCTCTACTGATAATGTGGTTATTCCCCCAGTCACCTGCAACTTGCCGCAAGAGAATGTCTTTAGTCGCACCCCCCTCCTTCTTCTTCAACACGGTCTCCTCCTGGCAACACACCTAATGACTCAATTAAAATTGTGTCTAACCCTCACACTGCTATTATCACTCATCCTGGGAAAACTATTGGGGAAATGACTCCTGCATCATTTTCTGCCCAACCTCCTTCTAATGAAGGTCTTCAAGTGCCCCCAATTAGTGACTCAGCCATTATTTTCAATTCGGATGATGGCTTCACTATCGTCCAAGACAAGAAAAAGTGAAGAAGAGGGAATAGTAACTCTATGCCAAAATCTTCTTGCCCTACTATCAGTACTCCTCAACAATCTAGCTTGTTATCTGCTCCTATTTTGACCAATACCAGTACCAACTACATAAATCAGCATGATGGTTTGATGGAAAAACCCCTCATAAGGGATTCATCTTAGACAATCCCTCCAAAAGTCTTCCAAGAGATTGGGGATGATTATAATTTTGAGATCATCTTGGCTGCCCCTATGCCCACTAACTCTCATATTGGGCCTTCCATGGATATAGAGCCTATGGCAGAGATTGATGACAATGTTAATATGGTCCCTTCTACTGCCAGACATAGAGGTAGGCCCCCTGGTTCAAAGAACAAACCATTTGTGCCTAAAATAGGGGAGTGCTTAAATAAATTCTCGGCTCTAACTGATCAAGAGGGAATTGCGTGTTCCACCCCTCACTCTATTTCTCAATGAATTGTTTATCTTGGAATGTGAGGGGTTTAGAGTCCCCTGATAGAAAGTATGTTATAAAGCGGTTGTTAGATTCTCTGCATTCTATTGATTTTTTTATGATGCAAGAAGTCAAGGCTGTGGGATTCACTTTGGATTCCAATCTCAACTTTATATGGAGGGATGCTATCAAGTTTTATTCTAACCATGAGAGAGGTAGAGGTGGTGTTGCTTTGCTTATTAACTGCAAGTGGAGTAACTATATCACCAATCAGGGATGTTCTCCTTGTCAGAGAGCTGTATGGGTGACTCTACAGCATGATAATAAACCCTTTGGAGTTTGTGCTATTTATGCTTCAAATGACCCTAAGGAAAGGATTGAGCTCTGGAATGGGCTTTTAGGTCTCCCTGATATGCCTTGGCTTTTCGGTGGTGATTTCAACATGGTTGAATCCCAGGATGACAAGTCGAGGGGTTCTCCTCTTCATTGGAAAGATAATGAGAAATTTTTTTGGTATAAACTTATAAATTCTAAGAATCTTTTTTATCCTATTTCTGGAAACAAGAGTTCCAATCCTGGGTTATGGCACACTTGGTGTAATTTTCAGCAGGGCAATGCCAGGATTTACTCCAAGCTTGACCATTTCTATGCCAATAGGTTTTCTTTCTCTTTCCCCCCTGACAATGCTGGGAATATTATCCATGTCATTGCTACTACTCTTTCTGATCATCACCCTATTTTGACTAAAGTCTATTTTAATAGTAGCCCCCTTCAACACAAGTATATTAGTAATAAGTTCATTTTAAACACCAGCCTCCTCTTGGATGAGGATGTTCTTGCTGCTGTGTAGATTATTAGAGGTCTTAATAAACTTAATCTTCAGCACATGTCCCATGTGGATAGATGGAACACTAACTTGTCTACTTGGAGGGTTTTTTCTACAAACCATTGGTCAGAAAAAGGCTAAGGACTACAGGTTTGTTGAAAAACAATTATCTTCTGATTTGCAAATTGCTGAGAACAACATCCAAAATAATCCCTCTAATATGGATCTTCTCTCCCAGGTTATGGCTACTAAGGATGCTCTTAGGAAGCATCAACAGGTTAGGATTCAGGGAGCCAAGATCAGATCTAGAGCCCAGTGGCTTCAATATGGGGATAGGGAATCTAAGTTTTTCTTTAACCTTCTTAAACATAAGCATATTAAAGAGTCCGTTGATAGACTTTTGATTGATAATCATGATATTACTGATCCTGAGGTTATTATTCAGGCTTTTGCCAACTATTATAAGGGCCCTTTTACCTTTGAGGCTGAGTCTATAAGAGATAAATTCAAAGTTCTCATTCCTAAAAAGTTGGACTCGGAAGATATTTCTGTTCTTGCTAAAGATATATCTATTGAGGAGATTGAGGGAGCTATCAAGGCTCTCAATAATGATAAAGCCTCTGGCCCAGATGGTTTCCCAGTTGAGTTCTATAAATCCAATATCAGTTGGATATGTAAGGATCTCAAGGACCTTTATTCTGAAGCTTTGACTAAGGGTTCCTTGGGTCAGGATGTTAATAAAGGTATTATTAAGCTCCTCCCTAAAGATGGTGATAAGACCTTCATTAAGAATTGGAGGCCGATTACCCTTCTTAATGTTTCTTATAATATTTTGGCTAAAATCATGGCTCTTAGGTTGGTCAATATTCTTCCTAAGTTTATTAATCCCACCCAAACTGATTTCATCAAGGGTAGGTACATTCTGGAGAAACTCATAACTAGCTGGGAAGCCATGGATTGGTCTAAATGCTCACATCAATGCTCTTCCATGCTTCTTCTCAACTTTGAGAAGGCATATGACAGGGTTGAGTGGAGATTTCTTCTCATGATGTTAGATGCCTTCAGATTCTCTCCCTTCTTTTGTAAAATTGTGCAGATGTTTCTTAATGATGCCTCTACTCAGGTTGAATTCAATGGTGCTCTCTCTGCTCCTTTTCCTCTTGGTAGATCCATTAGACAGGGGTGCCCTCTAGAACCTTCTCTTTTTGTGATTGCCTCAGAGGCTCTCTTCTATATCCTCAGAGATAATTCCATTTCTCTTGAGGTCAGAGGTATTTACCTACCCAATAATGAAGAGCTCATCAATTGTCAATTTGCGGATGATACCACACTATTCTTTGAGCTATCAGAAAGTAACTTTAATGCTTTGCTGGATAAACTTAGTCTCTTATGTACTATATCTGGGGCTAAGATCTCCCAAGCTAAATCTATCTGCTTAGGGTGGGAGGAGCAACCCCCGGATTGGCTTTCCCAATTCAGCTTTTAATGGGGTGCTCCTCATAAGATCACCAGATATCTTGGGATCCCCTTTTTGGTGGAGCCTACCCTCAAAGACATGTGGTCCTGGGTTAAAGAGAAGATTGATAAGAAGCTTGGAAAATGGCATAATAGGGCCCTTTCTCTGGTAGGTAGAATTCAAGTTTGCCAGAAAATGTTGTCCTCTTACACCATTTATTACTCTTCCGCCTGGTTATTTAATAATTATCAAATTGCTGAAATTCAGAAGTCCATCCAAAACTTTCTTTGGTCTGATGGCAAAGGAAATAATAAAATTCATTATGTTAAGTGGGCTTGGTGCAGCACTGAAAAACCCTTGGGGGGCTTGGGCTGAAAGATTTAAGAACTCAGGGCATAGCCCTGTCTGCCAAGTGGATTTTTCAGTCCATGGAGGGTGATTCTCCTTGGAAAGTGCTGGTTAGAAACAACATTGCGAGGGGTGTTCCTAAGAAAGCTAAATCCTAGACTAACCTCCCCTTTTGTGATCTCCTGCTTGGCAACTTTCCTGTTATGGTCCAAGGCTCCATGGTTTTCAGGTCTATCTGGAAGGCTTGGGATCATGTCAGGAAATTCATCACTCACAAAGAGTTTCACTCTAGCAATCAACTCCATGGTGAAAGGTCCATTTGGTGGAATCTTCACCTTAATGGTAAACCTTTAACCCTTACTCAAGGGTGTTTTGCCAGACTTTGGGCTAAGAAAGGTATTAAGCAATTCATGGACCTTTATGAGAAAAATCATATTCTGCCCTGGAATGAACTTAAGAATAAATATGTTATCTCAAATTCTCATAGAAGAACTTATAACATGATTGTGCAAGCTGTTGTTGGTCTTCTTGTTATTTGCAATGTTGATTCTCATAGGTATTTAAAGTGTAAATGGCCCGATGGTGTTGTCACTAACCTTCTTAAGGCTAAGAACATTTATAAAATTCTTGCTTGTAACACTGATATTATTGATCATGTCAATACCGTTTGGTACTCTTCTTTTGATGCTAATGATTGGAAAAAGTATTTTAAAATTTTATGAAAGAATTATGTTGAACCTAAAATTAGATGCTTCAGATGGTTAGTCTTTTTGGACAGGCTGCCTATTAAGAGAGATCTTTCTAATTTTGATACTTGCAATTTTTGTAGAGTTCCTAAAACTGGTAGACATATCCTTCTTGACTGTATTTTTGCTAAAGAATTATGGAATATGTTTGGCATCGTCTATCCTATTAATGTTACTATTCTTGATATTATTTTTGGGCATATAGATGGTCTTCCTAAAGATACCAATTTATTTTGGAATATTTTTTCGTCTAACATTCTTTGGCAGATTTGGAAATGCAGGAACGAGGAAAGGTACCAAGGTAAGCAAAGGGGTCTTACTGAGTTTTTTCAAAAACTCGCTTATTTTAAAATCTACTTGCATGTGTAGGCTACCATGTTGATTGAGCGGGAGAAATTGAGAAGGTTCCTGAATGATGGATACTAATGGCATAGAACTTTGGATGACTTGCAAGTTTTCACGCATGCTTGTAATAGGCTGACCAAGGAGATCAAAGAGAAATGGCATGCTAGAAAAGAGGAATTATTCATGCTGATGCACATTCAAGAGCACAAAAGAATTGTTTGGATGGAGGGCCCCTTAGGGTGGATAGTGTGGGTGGATACGCCCTATGATATTCTTGGCTAGATTGTTCCTCTACTCTTCTGTTATTCTTCTGACTTAATGTACAGCGGTTTCTAATTCTCTGTGGTGAGGCCTGGCCTCGTTGTTTTCTCTCGTGGTGACCTTTTTGGTTCTCCTCATTTTTTGTAACTCTTATATCTAATATAAAAAAATTATTCAAATAATTTGTATGATTACCTTTAGAAATAACAATCTCACATGTAAACATACATATATCTATATTCAAACATAGTAATGCACACATGCACACCCACATTTCATAATTCAAATTGAAGATAATATTAGGAATTCATTAAAAAATGCATAATTATTTATCTAAGTGAGTGTGTGAGTGTCGGATTCTATCATTCATGTCATTGCTAAAGTGCTAACTTCTTCTACCTCGACCTCATTCTCGCCTTCTAACTTGTCCAAAACTTATAACACTCAAGTTTATCAGTATGAGTTAGTACCAAAATCCATAATTAGTAATTAGAATACATCATTAATCCATTTCATTTTATGATCAACCGTTCATATAATCACAATGCATGATGGCATAATCAAAGTTTCAACTACAACATTAACATTAATAAAAAATGATAACTAAAATTTGAACCACCCATAAACATAATAATAATATGTCCAACATCAGTCAAAGTCTCTAACTAGATCATACATATTAATTATAATTCAATAAGTATCTTAAACTATCTCTAAAATTAGACCCTTAAAAATAGAAATATGACATCCTTCCCCACTAGGAAGAGACATTGTCCTAATGTCTTACTACATAATAAGTACACATGCACACATATCATTGTATTAAAATTATATGTAGAGTTTGTAAAACCAAGCGTGGAAAAGAAATCTGTAACATTCTCCCTTGTAGCACTATCTACTGAGTATTGGTCCCACAATACCTTATACTATATGATGTCCCTATTACACAATTTGATGGTGCGCTTGTCAATAACATCAGTGGGTTCTACTAGTACCACCCTTGGATCGTGCACCTATAATGCACACTAATCAAGAATGTGAGATGCATCAACATGATAAGGCTTGAACAAAAGGAACATGAAAAATATTATGGATACAGGCAAGAGCTAGTGGTAGAGCTAGTTTATAAGCAACTAGATTGATAGCTTCAAGTACATCAAATGGCCCCACATATTGAGGTGCAAGCTTGGAAGACTTCCCAAATGAAATTGAACTCTTATGAGGCTTGACCCTCAAGAAAACTTTGTCCCCTAGTGAAAATTTTATGAAGGTCCTATTCTTATTAGCATAGTTCTTTTGTCTATTTGTTGCTTCTTTCAATCTACCTTTGATCATTTTCATTTGCTCTTCCATTTCCTTAAGCATATCTTGACCAATAACCAACTTATCTTTAACTCTATCCCAACTAATGGGTGTACAATGCTTTCTTCATAGAGTGTCTCAAAAGGTGTCATGCCCAATGATGCATGATATGAATTATTGTATACAAGCTCTACCAAGTGGAGATATTCTTCCCACCTATATTGTTGATCCATGCAATACGTCCTAAGCAAATCTTCCATCACTTGATTTACTCTTTCTATTTTTCCATCTATCTATGGATGATAAGATCTACTAAAGTTTAATTTTGTTCCTAATGCAACATTAAATGTTGTCCAAAATGTTGATGCCATGCTTGTGTCCATGTTAGAGATAAGTGTCTCGAGCACACCATGCAATCTAAATATCTCTTGTAAAAATGTATTTTCCAAAGCTAATGAACCATCTATAATATTTCCTAGTATGAAATGGGCTACCTTGGTTAGTTTATCAACAGCTACCAAGATGACATCATGCCTATTTATTGCCATGGGAAATTCATGAATAAAATCCATGCTAATAACTTGCCACTTATATTCTAGCACATCATGTGGATATAATAATCTTACAAGGTGAATATGCTCAGCCTTTACTCGCTAGCATTCTAAACATTGTGCCAAATATGTACTAACATCTTTCTTAAGTCCGCACCAAAAGTATAATCGTCACAACTACCATCTTATTTACATCAGGATCCCCTAAATATGACATACAATGCATCTCATCTAGAATCAACTTTCTCAACCCATCTCGATCTGGTACATAGTTTCAACCCTGATATCACCATATTCTGTCCTGATCAAAGATATACCCATCAAAATGACAATTAGATGGATCTTCTTCTAATGTTGATTCAACTAATTCATAATGATCATCACCTTAAGAGTTTGCAAAACCCATTTCCTCAAGTTGGTCCTAGTGTTGGATATAACTGACATATGTCTCCTCCTACTAATGGCATCAACCACTCTATTTTCCTTTCCTTTTATGTACTCAACCCCAGATTCATATTCACTAAGGAACCCAAGCCATTTCCTTTGGAGAGAATTAAGATTAGGTTGTTAAAAATATACTTGAGTCCCAAAATATCATTCTTCAACTCAAAGGGCTTACCCAACAAGTAATGTGTCCACATTTGTAATGCATGTAAAATGGCTCCAAATCATGTAGTGCATAGATGAGTTCATATTTTTTCAATTTTCTAAACTAATATGCCACTACTTTTCCATTTTGCATTAGCACTCCTCCAACTCCTTCACATGATGCACTTGTGATAACTATGAATTATTCATTGGGATTTGGAATAATTAAGATAGGAGATGAAGTAAGCTTCTCTTTAAGAAGTTGAAAAGCTTGCTCACATTTTTTTGTCCACTCAAAATTTTGCCCCTTCCTCTAAAGAGAAACAATTGGTGCAACAACTTTGGAGAATCCTTCCACAAACTTTCAATAGTAACTAGGAAGTCCCATTAAAATTTGAAACTATGTAACATTTCTATGATCATGCCATTGTACTAGGGCCTTGATTTTATCAGGGTCAATCATCACTCCTTCTATGGATATGATATGACCTAGTAGTGTACTTTCTTATGATAAAATGTACAATTGGATTATTCTCCATACAACTTATGATCTCACAGTCATTCTAAAACTATGTTGAGATGTTTATCATGTTCCTTTAGTGACTTAAAATAAATTAAAATATCATCGATGAATATCAAAACAAAATCATCAAGGCAATCTCTAAAGACACTATTCATCAAATGCATAAATTCTATAGGAGCATTCTTCTAACCAAATGGCAATACAATTAATTCATAATTTCCATACCAAATTCTAAATGTTGTCTTCAATATCTCTTATTTCTTAACTCTAAGTTGGTGGTACCCAGCTCTTAAATCAATCTTTGAGAAAATTTCCGCTCCCTTCATTTGATCAAATAACTCATCAAACATTGGGAGAGGATATATATATTCTTGATAGTCACCTTGTTCAACATACTTACTCAATACATAACCACAAGGTTCCATCCTTTTTCTTAACAAATATGATTGGTGCTCCCCATGGTGATACACTAGGTCTAATAAACCTTTTATCTAGGAATCCCTATAGTTGCGCACCTTCAACTCATATTGTTCAGTAGTGGTTTTCCTATATAAAGCCTTAGATTAAGGCTCAATTCTTGAAAGAAAATCTATAGAAAAATCAAACTCCCTCTTGGGAGGAAATTTCTAGTAGCTCTTTTGGAAACACATCTTATAATTCCTGAATAATAGGAAAATCATCCAATGATTGTGTGGTGTCATTAAGATCCTTGACATGAATTGCATATATCAAACACCACTTCCTTAATGATTTCTTCAATTGCATGGTTGTGATTCCTCTCAACTCTTTTGGCCTCTTTAATCCTTGAATTTTTACAGGCTCACTTATATCATCAAGGCAAATAACAACCTTGTCTTGATAGTTAACTATTCTTTGTGCTCTATTGTCCAATTGATTCCCAGGATTATATCATATGATCCTAGAGGGGCGACGTAAAGGCTCAGTTGAGTTTTGAAGCTTGGAAATTCCAACTCACTACATGATAAACATTGTTCTACCCTATACTCTACCTAGTTTTCATACTAAACTGACCAAGGTTTTGACATATAACCAGCTCTAATAGGTAATTCTGATGTAATTTTAGGATCTATGAAATGCTCAATAGCTTCTATATCAATCAAAATAGAGACTTGGTAATCAATGATTTTACCCAAAATTTGGATAGGTGATGCTCAACTTGATGATTGTTGATTGCAACATGTATCTAATGTTGTGCATGGCCTTGATACCCCTTACCATTTCTTTTTCCTAAGCATTGGGGACAAGTGTTGGCATAATGATCTCCACAAACATAACATCCATTAGGAGGTCCTTGTCTACCATCTTGCCTATTCCTCTTCAAAATTGTTCATGTTATTGCGCTAATTATTGTTCTAATTAAAATTTTGATTATTGTTTTTGTTGTTCCTATTCCTATTTTGTTTTCCATTTGAATTTTCTTGTGCTCTCTCTTATATACCATTGTTCCTCTTGAGATTCCTTATGTGGTGATACCTCCCCTAAGGCTAATCTCCTTTGAAATTTCATTTTCTTGCATCCTTCAATATTATTGGATTTCAAGATCTTTCAGACCTTTTGTTCTTGTTTGACAACTTGTCATATGCTTGATCAATAGTTTTTGGACTATGCATGTCAACATTGAGACCAATCTCAAATCCCAAACCCAATACAAATTTGTGCACCTTAAAATACTCATCTGTTTGATATTGAGGAACATACTTCATGAGGTGGCAGAACCACTCATAGTACTCTATCATAGTCCAATCCCCATGTCTTAGATTTTGGAATTATGTCATCTTTGTATCAAAATATAGTTGTGGAATCCATCTTTTTGAAAATGATGTAGGAACACCTCTTGGGTCACTTCTCTGGGTTGTAATTGCTTCTCAGCATGTTGATTATCCCACCAAGTAGTTGTTTCACCTACAAGCTGGTAGGCACCCTACATAGCTCATGTCTCCTTAGAAAGATTATAGATCTCAAAATACTTCACCATAGAAATTATCCAAACCTCTACTGCATCACCAATTATTTTTCCATCAAAGGTAGGCAGAGTGATCTTTTTGTGGTCTTTTCTTAGTTCTTCTGCTATTTTGGCTCTATTCACCAGTGTCTCATTTTATTGATCCTCTGCTTTCTTTTTTTATTTTCCATTTCTCTTTATTTCTTCCTCACGATGTTGATCCTCAAGTCATTTCTCTTCTTCATGAATTCCCTTCATATCTTGTTCCACATCATTTATATGAGCCCCTAGTTGATTCAAGATATTTCCTTATTGATTAATGAGTTTAAGGATATGATCTAATCTCCCATTTGTTTCATTTTTGGGTCCATTACTTGACACAAAATGACTTGTTATCCATCCTTCTTACTTTGGTCTTGCATCATTAAGACATATCCCTTCGCAAAATGATAGACTTAGGCTTGATTTTTCAACCTAAAGCTCTAATACCAAATGTAAGGTACTGGCATTTACATAAATAGAAGTTTACACAATTATTTCAACTCACTCCAAATCAAATAAAATTAATATTAATAAAGAATAAATATTAAAAAAGGTTTCTCCCAAATAGGAGATAATACACCATAATTATATAAGATCGACCTACTCATTGATACAACAATTTATAATGATACAAATGGACCTCTAAAAGGGTCAATACATCATGTGAACAAAAATAATAGTATACATCATCTCACCTCCTTTAGCCATAAGATTGCTCTCCATTTGCCATGCTTGAGAAAGGGAATGAGGTCTAGGAACTTTCTCCACCCATCCATAGAGTGGTTAGCTCATAGGAGGTATTAGCTCCCTCGATGCTCAACATGAAAAGTTGAGCTCTCGACCCTACACAAAGAACCTAGCAAACTAGAACTGGCAGCTCGGATGGTATCTGGTGCAACATTGTGTCATATTTATCATGTAATAAATTAAGGTAGCATCTACATAGTAATATGGAAAGGAGCAATAATGATAGGCATTCGCTAGCATCAAATGAATGCAAATAATCATTTTGGCCAAAACATAAATTTTGCCAATGCCCTAGCAGATAGGTTAAATAAATAAATAAGTCAAATACCTATCCTTCCTTTTTAACCCATATTTGGTACTCGTCCATTTATCACATAGAAAAAAAACAATTATAATCTAACTTAGGGTTTTAATTAGAGGAAAAAATTGATAAATATGGAGACATTGCAATCATCTTCTCATATGCATCTTTTCAACCATAACAATATTTAAGACTTTAAACAAATATTAGAACCCCATGTCTTAAAATATATCTATTTATCAAATATCTAAATTGTCTTTTTTATCAAGAGAAAAGAATTTCCAAATTAGTTGAGTAATATTATCTTTATTTCATAAAAAAAAGAATTAAATTCATTATGAACAAAAAATACTATAAGTAAATTAATATATATTTATTTTAAAGATTCAATTTTTTTTATCAATAAAAGGTAAGTGCCCATTTTATTAATATCAAAAATATTTACAATGCCCCATTTAAGTGTAGGCACTAGGGGAAAACAAACGAGGTTAAGAAAACCCCCAGTATTGGCCAAGACCATAGTTCTGTATATGTACAATTGCCCAAAATGGGTCTTTGAAGAAGGCATGTCTTTTTTTACAAATAATTTTTAGGGGGCATAACCCCTATTACAAAATCATTATAAGTTTTACAAAATTTCTTGATTACAATGATACTGTAGAGAATGGACCATTGAATGTAGAAGAGAAGTGATAAAAAAATCCTTCCCCAAGAGTGGTCTGCTTGTGAACTTTCAACTTGCCAACAAAAAACAATACAAACCAAAACCCAATACTACCCAAAATAGCTTATTTGAGCAAGGGTTTACTACAAATATTTTGGAAAGTAGATTACTATAAACTAAATATGCACACATGATTGTTATGCCTTGGGATACTTGCCTCTTAATCCTCTAAGGGAAAATGTAAAAGACCAAACATAAGAGCAATGAAATTTCTAGAGCTGGAACTTGAAAATGTTCTATAAGACCTAGGCTAAATTTCTTTGCTACCCCCTTGTAAGTTTAAGGCTAATACAGCTAGTGGGAGCTTTTAGTACCTTTAGAATGCATCCCCTTGATTTGAGGATGTTAGATTTGAGGAGAAGAGAACCAATTTAGTCATCAAGTTTAAATAAAATATTAACACGTCTTAGTTTTAAAAACTCCAGCTCCATTCATATATACAATTCTTCCTTATAATACCAAATAACATAGAAAAATAAAACAACCCAAAATTATATACTGTGGAACCATAACATAAGGTGGATTAGGTGAAGCCCTACTAAAAGAAAAACAACTTACAATTCCACTGAGCTACAAATTCAACTCAACTATATATTTCTACCATAGAAATGATCAACCCATCTATTCTTACCCATAATAATACAGGAAGATAAAATTTCTATTAAGATCCTCCAACCCAAACCAAGAAATAATTAAAACCACCACTATGCAAACCATAAATGCATAAAGTTTTCTAGTATTAGTTAAACATAATTAGCATTCCAACACTATGAAAAGCCAAACTTCTACTTATGGACTAATCATTTTTAAAATACTTACTAATAATTGATGGAACATCTAACCTTATCATCACAAAATATAAAAATGAAGTTATTAAACAACCCTATAGATCACAATATAAAAGTGTCTCAATTAATAATGTTGAAAGTTTGAAGAATTATGCCAAATTGTCCACCAGAAACAATCTTCTAGAATACATAATCTACTAAGTGAGGAAAGACCTCCTTAAAAATATAATTACTTATTCACAAATGAGGACATCATTCAATATTAACACTACTGACCAACCCACCAAAAATATAACCAAGAGTTAGATAGTAACAAAATTAAGACATGTCAAAAGGTTTTTGCTATAAAGTATTTAAAACAAACAAAATATTAAGATTAAAATCTTTCATTCCTTGAAAGCTTCTCTAAGCTCTTCAATAGTAGCACTTAGGGTTTGGTCCTAAAGAATCCCTTCTTCATCAAGGTAGTGCTCCAACCAATCCAAATCAATGGGGTCCAAGATAGCATAAAAGTAGTGAAGAAAGCTAATATTTCTCTAAGAGACTTCCCTATCTTTCTAGAAGCCCATCAGGTCTTTAGTAAAAATTACTAGGTAGGTAGGAACAAGTTTCTCTCTAATATAAAGTGTATAATAGATAGTTGCAATAGGAATGGTGTGGTCACCTCTAATGTTCATTAGGACAATATCCAGATTTCCCAGCAAGTGGTACTCAAATAGTTCATGGCAGAGAATGACTATAAGATCATTGTCAACATAAAAATGGTGAACTAATGCAATGAACATGGCCACGATGTTTGTATTAGAGAGGAACCTATTCAAATATTTGATATACTGGATGCTTAAGTATTCTAACATGACTCTTCAAATTACCCTATTCCTAAATGAAACAAATTGCATTATCCTCTTAATCTTGATGGGCTTGTGGAAAGCCATGAGCCTTGTAGGGGAGGTAAGCTTTATCAGGGTATCCATGAATCTAGAATGACAACAAAGTGACCAACATTCCTTAATAAATAGCTATAGAGAAAGGCAACTCATCTTACCACTTGTCTCAGAAGAATAAGTGCATTAAAGATCCACACAAGGAGTTAATCGATACATGCAGAAAAGATGTTGGCCACCTAGTATAAGCAATAAATGACCCTTCACTAAAAGTACATCCAAAACTAAAATTTGATTAAAATGAGTCCCTTACAAAGAGGAAATAATCATGCTTGACTGATATAGCCACACTCAAGGCTATAAGAGGAGCCTAACTTGCCAATAATAAATAATATATAACAACATTTAATAAAATAAAGAGTAGTTAACAATAATCTTACTTAATATAGAAATATATATGTTAGAATATATAGTCCGCCAATATAACTGAGAGGGGGGGGGGGGGGGGTTGAATTAGTTATCCAACTATTATCACAATTATCAACCTTATTAAATCTTAACCATATGAGCAATATAATCAAAAACCACAGCAAGATACTCATGCACAATAACACTAGATATGTTAAGTAGGGAAACCCTTGATTAGAGGAAAAACCCTAGTGGGGATGGTACCCACAAGATGATGTACTAATATAAATATTCAGTGTTAGAGGATGGACCCTATTAGGAGTCTGTTACAACATTCAATACATATTAGTCCCTATTAGGAGACTTTGAATCCTTGTTAAGAGATTCCAACCCTGTTAGGAGTTGTGTCAACCCTATTGAGAGTTGTGGAAGGCAAATGGACCCACTATCCAAAAAATTTCAAGGGCAAGACCAATGAACCCATTGTCCAAATGATCTATGTATTATTCCTTGCAGAATAATAGAATTGTATCATACCGCTCCTTCCTCTTTCTCTGTCCTATCAATCAAAATTATGCACCTTCTAATATCAATACCAAATCATGAGCTTCACATCAAATAATCCCTTGGATTGCTTACTCACATTTTCCAAATACTCTTCTCTTATTTATGCTTCTTTTATAACTTTTCATGCAACATCATCCTTACAAACAAGGAAAATACTTTCCTTTATACCAAGTCCTCAAAATAATTCCTTGAGTCGGCCTTGAGGGTTTTTTAATTAATTATAATAGGACCATAATAAGATAATTAATTATTTCATAACCATATAGCATTTTCGACTCACATGCTATACAACTTCTTGCATGTGTGACTCCAGGACTTGCGCACTAGTTGACATCATCATCAGGTTGTCCTTTATCATTGTATAATTGTACATCTCCAAATTATATTTCTATTAGAAGATACAATAGGATCATTAGAAACTACTTTCCAAGCACTCTATCTCTGGACTACTCTCTGTAAATAATATATAACTTTCGTATATATTTGATTTAGATTACACACACTTGATCTCATTATCAAGACATAGTATAGAACATGTCATTAACCATGTGTCTCTAGATAATCAAAGCATTATTTATATGACCATGATCTCTATCTACTATTTTTCCAACCTTCACATAACTAATGCTATATTGACATCAATGACAAACATAGTCTTGAATGCAACATACCAATCATGCTAACAATCTCCCCAAGTGTTCTAGCAATGCTTAGGATACTCCCCCAAAGGAATAGCATCATCATTCATGCTAAAAATATAATCTCATAATAAGGTTAGAATATGAAAGTCACCCATGAAGACATACATACTACGAAGGTCATAAGACCAAAGACTTTGAGAAATGCTAGTTAAATTTGATCCATCTACTCCTTTGTTTGCCAACTGATTAGCCAGAGAATTCCCTTCTCTCTATATATGATTTATGGTGACATTTTTAAAGGATGAAAGGTGCTCCAATGCTTTAGCTAACATAACTTCCAATTTCCAGCTAGGCAATATTGAACACTTACAAAGAGCATTAATTATTATGGCTAAATTACTCTTAATTTCAATATTGTGGAATTTGAATATTGAAAAAAGCCAAAGGCCTCTTACCAAAGCTTTAAGTTTTGCCTCATTATTGGATGTGAATCTAATAAATTTACAAATTTTGCTAAGAGTATCCCCTTTACAATCTCTAATAAAACAACCTATGTCAGCTACCCCTGGGTCCCCTAACTTAATTTTTACCCAGCCTTCTTGGGGAGGGGACCATATACATTTGTCCCTTTCACTTAGTTCCTTCCCTTTCCCTATGAAGGGTGGAAGTTTTAGACCCACCCACCTATGTCCCATAGAGTTATCCCACTGGGATATGGCTCTATGGGATCCAACTTTAATACATGTTTTAATGTTAATGACTTAAATAATCAAGGTTTCCACTTTAGTCGAGAGTTGTTGAAAGCACATTTTTAGGTCTCTAAAAATTCTTCTATTCCTCTCCTTCCATAATTCCCACATAATTATGGAAGAGGAAATAATCCATAAACCCCTAAAAATTCTTTGTGTAGGACATGACAATATAAGAAAAGAGATTAGATGGTATTAGGGAGAGTTGATTTCCAAGACATATTTTTGAAGAACCAATTCCAACATTGGCTAGCATAGTCACAATAGACCAATAAACAATTTTATGTCTCTTCTTCCTTTTCATAAAGTGGAAAATGTAGGGGGCCTTCATAGCCCATTCTTCTTAATTTGTTAGTAGTTGGGATTTTATCTTGTGGAGCAGGCCAGGAGAAGGCTCCTGCCTTAGGAAGGCAAAGGGTATCCCAACACAATATATGGGGAAAATCTACTTTAGGGATATTTCTATATTCCATCAAGCAATTGTACCCTTCTCAAATTGTATATTTCCCTATTTTGGACCCATCCCAAATTAGTTTTGATTAAGTAAAAATAGGTTTTAAAGGACATGAAACCTTTACATCAATAGAAGTCTAGAGATAAGCATGATAATCGAACAATAGAGAAAATTATCCAAAAGCAACATGAGACGGACCTCCAACAAAAACATCCAAGAGGTCACAAAAGAAAAAGCTAGAAAAAACAACAAAAGAATAGAAAAGGAAAAACAACTGACCAGCTAAGAAGTATTTATCAAGTCAACAACCTGATCCACCAAAGTTTGCATTTTTTCAGTAGCAACCTTCACCTGATCCTTCTTACTGATCTCCTCATTCTTCTTAGAGTGAGCACGGGTATGTTTACTTGGTCCCTGAGTATCAACCCCTAGAGGGGAATCTTGGCCCTTATCAGGCTCATTCCTCTTCAAGAGAATACTCACATTGTCCACCAATTGTTTGACCAGTTTCTCCATATTACCCATCCTAGTTTCCAATTTGGACACCTTCCCTTGAATGCTACTAATATCCTTATCTATGACCCTTTGTTTAGCTTTTATCACTGGGACCTTATGCATGAGATTTTTTACTTCTTCAGCATTCCCTATAACTTTTGAGAGCTTTTCAATATGTTGGCCTAAAGTTTGCTCCCCTTTGGAAGTTCTACTCAGTTGTTCCATTTCCTTACCCAGCAACTGCATTTGCTTCTTGAGGGTACCAATCTCCTTTAGAATAGAACCTGGGTTGCCAAATAAACCCTTAGAAGACCCTCTCCCACCTTTAGCTTTATCACCCAAATCTGACATATGTCCCTCTTCTCTGTCATCCTCATTATATGATTCGCCATTCTTCTTTGTATTAAGCCTATCCTCCTGTTGCCTTGAGGATTTTCTTTTCCTCTCCAACTATCAAGCCAAAGGCTCATCATCAAAAGGAGGAGAGATCCACTCATCTTGATAGCCTTTTCCCTTACCATTGTTGTCACTCCTCTTATTGTAATGGTCTCTAACAATTTCCTCCACAAAGTCACTTTCTTGTTCATAGTAAGAATCAACATCCTCAAGAGTCTTGTTCTTCTTTTTTGAGTTTCCACCTGAGCCCTTTTTCGAACTAACGATACCCCCATCAGCTTCATCTTGCATCTTAGAATCGTAGCCCTTTTCATCAATAGTCTGTTCCATATCCTAATCAACCCCTTTCAAAGTCTTGGGTTTTAAAACTTTTTTGGATTTTAACAAATTCATAACCAAAACCATGAGACCCGCATGGCAAACATGCTCTCCATTTGGGTCATTTTGAATGGCTTAGGTAGAAACACTAAGAGACTATAGAAGATAAAAAGGAAAATAAATCCTAACATCATGTCAAAAATTATTTTCCAACATAAAGTGATAACCATAAAATTTTGTGAATCTCCCATCCAAAGTCAAGTATTCCATAATCACAAAGAGTAAAAACCACCAAGGCTAAGAAATAGAGGTCAGGTTATAATACGAGTTACCTATTTTAACCAGATGATTCCTCTCCTGTTCTGTCTTAACAAAGTCATCAATAGCCTTATCCAAGAGATTCCTTTCCCTGTAAAAATTTATCCCATCCATATCCAACCCTATTGCCTCCGTAATGACCTCTTCGATGACATCCATATGCTGGTTCCCAACCATCACAGAGCCATCCTTCCATGATTTAACAAATTGGTGTGTAATTGCAGGGTTATTTCCTTTGAGCCTCTCCATGTAAACAATGAAGTTGCCATGCCTCAGAATGTCCCACACCTCCAGCTTATTCTTCCACTCTACGCAACTAGGCGGCTCCACACTTTTCCTCTTCCCCCCATAATCTCTAAGCCAAAATCACTGGTTATCTTTCACTAAAAACCCCAAAACTCTTGGCAAACACCACCACCGAAAACAAGGAAGGAAGAAACAACCCAAAATCCATGTGAAATGCTCACCTTCCTAAAAATTATAACCCACCTCACTCCAAAGGAGTAATTCTCATAATTCACTGACAACATCATAATTAAAGGATTTTTTCTGAGATCTCCATTTATCATGATTAACATGATCGCAACCATCTGGAGGTATCATATGACTCCCAAATGATAATATGATCATTTAAACATGCCACATTCAAGACCCAATCAGCTAAACCATTAGCTTCTCTATAGTTGTGAGATATAATGCAATTTTGGAACGACTTAATAATGATAAAAGCCTTGGAAATAATATTAGTAATAGTACACGAAGGTGGATTAATTTTATTTATACAATTAATGATATTGAGGGAGTCATCTTGTATTAATATATTCTTCAAATTCAAACCTTTGGCATAAATAAGACCATGAAGAGCAGCAAAAGCTTCAGCAACGTGATTAGTTTGACTCCCTAAAGGTATAGCCATGCCACCAACAAAGTCACCATTAGAATTTCTAATAACAACTCTACATCCTACAATGCTTGAGTTCCCTTTCGAGGCCCTGTTGAAGTTAATCTTAAACCAATTCAATAGAGGACAATCCCATCTAGCATTATACCTAGGGTTAGGATCCATAATACTCATACTCAAACTCCTTATATTCTAGTTATTAAGCACCCCATCTTCCCACTCATTAAAAGGTTGTTCTATAGAACCACAAATTTTAATGTTTTCAATCAAAAGGGCCTTGACTTTTTGGGAAACCTGAGCAGGATTGGAATCCACCCCTCTAAAGATCCTATCATTGTGCTCCTTCCAGATGCCCCAACACAAGTAAGGAAGGATAAAGTCCCACAATTTAATGATTAAAGAATTCTTGGAAGGAACCTCCCAACTAGAAAAGAACAGCTGGATGGTAGCATGGGAAACCCAATCCAAATTCATTAAACTCCAAATTTTATCCCAAACCATCTTTGTAAAGGGACAATGCAACATAATATGATCCATTGATTCCCCATCATTCTTGTAAGGAACACATCAATTAACAATGATGAAGCCTCTCTTCTTAAGATTGTCAAGAGTTAAAATTTTATTTTGCAAAAGAATCCAAAAGAAGATATTAACTTTGGAAGTCAAATCTTTCGCCCATGCCCTAGCCCAACAAGGTTCGTCATGATCATCAAAAGAGTTAGCAAAGGATGAGGCAATAGAGAACACACCACTGGGATCAGTTTTCTAGATCAAAACATCATCTTCATGGTTAAGAAAGCAAGCATTCAAGCAATTAGAAAGCTTAGCCAAATTTTGATCCACCCTAAGAAGATTCACCCACAAATCATCCTTCTAATAATCACTCACTGAAGTACCAAACTGATTCTTGCACTGCTCCATATACCTGTTCCACCTTGGATCATCACAAAGAGGGTAATCCAGGATCCAAATGTCTTCCCAAAAAAAACTTTCCTTCCATTTTCCACCTTCCATTTAACCCCTCTCCTTAAAATATGTTTGAATTTCTAAGCATTCTTCCAGATTAGAGAACCCCCTTGATCAGCATTAGAAGAGAGGAAGTGTTGAAAATCAAAGTGGTCCCTATTATATTTATCAACCCAAATATTCCTCCATTCCCCCTCTTCCTTGTGCCATCTCCAAAGTAATTTAGCCAATAAGAGTTCATTCATTGTTGAAATCCTATGCAAGTCAAGCCCTCCCTTCCCCTAGGCATATACACATTCTCCCAAGCAATAAGAGGAAGTCTTTTTTTAGTCTCCGTACCAGTCCACATGAAAGTCTTCTGAATTTTCTCAATAGCACAAGCAAACTTTCTCAAAATTTTAAAAACACTCAAAGCATAGAGTGGGAAAATATTTCAAAACAATAACCTTTCTAGACTGACTGAGGAGAGAACCCTTCCAACCAGCAAGTTTCAAATGTATTTTATCAAGCCCAAAGGTAAATCCAAATAGGATCCTAGTAAGGATCCGCTCTCACAACCAATAATCCTTTTAATATTTATTTGTCTTGCCTCACTAACATTGATAAAGTAAATAACTCATCCCAAATTAGTTTATCCTCTCTATTTGATATAGATAAGGTTCCATTTGTAAGAATGGCCAGCAAAAGGTTCTTCTCTAAACAAGGAGCCTCAATATTGGGAAGGGGTTTCCAATGCCAACCTTCTGTGGTGGAATTATCTAAGACCACATAGTTGCTTAGGAAAGGTCCCCAAGCTTTTTCTAGGATATGTCGAAGAAAAATAAAGTTGCCAGTCTTAATACTAATAGGGAATCCTTCTTAAGAATCAATCCAAAATATTACTTTCTCATCATTGCCTATTTTCTGAGTAATTTTGTCTGAGATGATAAATCTACACTTAAGCATGAAATCCCAAATACCCAAACCCATTAAAGGATTTTTTAATCTAAAGAGACTTAAGGGATCAGATGGATCAAGATACTTATTCAAAAGGATTCTGGCCCATTTTAAATGAGGATTCCTAAACATTCGACATACAAATTTAGCCCCAAGGGCAAAAGCTTGATCTTTGATGTTTCTTATCCCAAACCCTCCATTGTCCTTGAGCCTATAGACCTTATCCCAAGCCAATAATGGAAATTTCTTTTTCTTATCTGAGTCTTTCCACAGGAACTTGAAAATTTTATTTAAGGAATCTCTATTGTGAACTAGAAGATTGGTAATTGATAAATGATATGTAGGTATGCTTATTAATACTAATTTTAGTAGAGTTACTCTTCTAGCCAGAGAGAGCCATTTACCTTTCCATGATTGGATTCTTGTTTTAATCTTATTAGTTAAATTAACCTAGCTAGTTGATTGTGCCTTCCCTAATTTCAACTAGAATCCATGATATTTACAAGGAAAGGAGCCAACTTTGATATTTAGGATATTACAAATGCTAACTTCCAAAGAAGGGGAGGTGTTGAAGAAGAAGACTTGTGATTTTATTAGGCTAATTTCTTGACCAAAAATTACCATATACTTGTTAAGAATTATCTTAATGGTTATGTCTTCCAAGATGCTTGTTTTACAATACAACATTGTGTCATCTACAAATTGTTGATGGATAGTGGAGTCCTCTCCCCTTGTTGGTTGTATGCCTTTATACAAATTATTAGAACAACTTGTTTCGAATGCCCTTCCTAGGGCTTTAGACATAAGGATAAATAAGAAAGGGGATAAGGGATCCCCTTGCCTTAGTCCTCTTGATGGTGCAAAGAATCCTTCTGGGGATCCCTTTACTAGAATTAAAAATCTAGGGGTGGAAAACCATTCAAACATTAAGTTGATCCAAGGTTTAGCAGATCCATAGGCTTGAAGACATTTACAAAGAAAATACCATTTTACTTTATCATACTCCTTACTAATGTCCAATTTTATAAGCTTTGCAGGTTTCTTCGATAATTGTAGAGAATGCATAATTTCTTGGGATATTACCATCCAATAAAAATATTAAGGAGAACGGGAAAATGATCTGAGCTTGAGAAAGGCAGGGTCTCATATTTAAGGTAAGAAATTTGATCCAAGAAATTGGCCCATGAAAAGAATCTATCTAATCCTTCTACTATTTGATTGAAACCTTTCCTTCTATTATTCTAGGTAAGGTAATTATCTATTGAGAAACTTTCAACAAAGAATTGGAGTTAATCTAATGATTGAAATCTATCGCAGTTTGAGGTAGTTTAGATAACCCACCTTGTTTTTCTGTGGTTGAAGTTATAACATTAAAATCACCTCCTAGGATGTAGAATTGGTTAAAGGCCCAAAGATGGGAACTTAATTCCTACCAAACTTTCCTTTTCTCATGAGTCAAGACAAGGCCATAGACATTAAAGAGAGTAAAATTTAGATTACTATTTAGATCTTTAATTTGAGCCAACATCGATGCTTTTTTCAATGAATAGGGGAGATATTGATGTTGCAAGGATTCCAAATGAAGGCCAGACCTCTTGAGGCACATTTAGCTGGGATTCCCAAATTCATCTAAATGCCAATTTCATGTTAAATTTAGTTATTTCTTCTAAGTTCATTTTAGTTTCTTGTATAATAGCAATGTTTGGTTTATATTTAGTAAGACGCCAATTGATTAAGTGTTTTTTTGTTAAGGGAATCAAGACCCCTAACATTCCAAGATAGGACTAACATGGCCCCTTGGGAAAGCTCTTCCCCTTCTCTTCTTCAAAGAGATAAGTTAATTTTTGTTTCCCTTCAGCTTCTACTGCCATATATCTTAATTTAGTCACAAATTTCCTACCCCTTTTTTAGAGGTTCTTTCCAAATTGGGAGAAGCTGAAGATACATTTGTTTGTTCAATGCCTCTTAAATTTTCTAATTATTCCATTTCAACCAACTTAGCATGAAGTTCTTCCATAGTGTAGACTTCGCCACCTAGGGCAATCAATTGCTCTATAAGCATCTATTTTTGATAATCTAAGTCATCTTTAACAACATCTTATGTATGTCACTTTTTTTTTTCTTTGAGCGATGGAGCGAACAGTGATGGGAGCAGAGAGAGTGGGTGTTTTCAAAATTTGAATTCATGCAAGAGCGGGAATTCCTTGGATGGTCAGTTTCAGGCCCCTGGACTGGAGCAGGAACAGCAAGATGGAGGTTGTCTGGCTGCTCCTGGCACTGGGGACAAGTCGAAAAGCGCAGTTGGGGGTCCAGCTATCCTAATCAAGGAAGCAACCAAGTTTCCTCTGGCCTCCAAATCAAATGTGCAAGGACCCACAAAGTGGTCCTCACTCTTCAGGGTTAAACCCTCTGGTAAGTCCTCTTTCCCGCTTGTTAAAACTATTCAAAATTCAGAGATTGTCTCTTGTGCAATAGCCATCCCGGATGAGATTGTGGATCACAATATTCAAACTATGGCTTCTACTTTGGTTGGGAAATTTCTGGGGCCTAGACCAAGCATTGATGAAGTTAGTCAGCTCATAAAACATAAGTGGGCTCTCAAGGGCCAGGTCTCGATCACGGCTATGGTGAAAGGCTTTATGTCATTTGATTTCACTTGCTCGGAAGACCTTGCTATTATTTTGAGTGAAGGGCAATGGGCCATGGGTCGTTCTTCCCTTGTGCTCTAGAAATGGTCCTCTGGCATGAGCTTGAACGATTCTTTTTTTGCTCAAGCTCCAGTGTGGGTAAGACTGCCAGAACTGCCACTTGAATACTAGAATGAGGATGTTTTTGGAGGTATAGCTCAAACTTTTGGGGAACTTCTCTCAATGGATCTGATCACTGCTTCCAAGCGTCGCCTCAACTTTGCACGCATCTGCATTGGGGTGAGAGATGGAACTGACATGCTTGAGTTCGTTGAACTTCATTCCAAACTTGGAGTGCATAACCAAAAAATAATCTACGAAACGATCCCCTTTGCATGCTTCCTCTGTCTAAAGGTAGGTCATAAGGCCCACCAGTGCCCCAATGAAGCAAAGAAGAGGATCGTGAAACCAGCCATCCCTGATCAAACCAAGAAAATTGCTATACGCCCTTCTGGTAAGGGAAAGATGAAGATGCTATGGAGGCACAAACTTTCCGTGGTGCAGGGAAGAAAAGCGGTAAGCCTAAAAGATGCAGCAGTGAAGGACACTATTCAGAAGGATCCCCCCAAGGAAAATGTTGTCTCCCCCCCCCCTTGAATAGGGCCCTGTATTGGAAAAGTCAATCTCTGACCCGTTGAAAGACCTTAAGGTGTGAGTTAGCTCCCCCTCCTTAGCCACGGGTCCCGTTGTGGAGAAAAATCTCCCTCTAGAAACTATAGCACAATTTTCTCCCGCAGTGAATGAAGTCCCTCTTTTGGGAGCTACTGTGTCGTATTGCCTGGAACGGGAATCCCCGGCTCGGAATGAGGAAACCCAAGCTAAGTGTCTTCCTCTTGTGAACACTCTGGCTTCTCCGAGGGTCATCTCCAGTAAGGGGGGAGATTCTACAGCCCCTATAGGTATTGAGGCCAAGCTTCATCTCCTCACTAAGAACACTGAACCATCTCAACTTGCCCTTTGGGAAGATAGGTTAGATAACAGTGCAACGGATAGCCTTGATGACTGGTGCATGGTCAAGAAGAAGAAGAAAAAGAAGAACCAAAAGAAAATCCCCCCCCCCCCTATCGCCTACTTCAACCAGAAGTAGGGTTAAAGCTGATATTGGATCACCCCCCAAGGGAGTAGGAAGAAAGAACTTAAATCAGATACTACAAGAAGAAACAAGAAGGAACCTGGCAGATGGCAGCCAGAGGTCCATCAAGGATTTCTCAGGAAGTAAGAAATGAAAGTTATCTCATGGAACATAAGGGGCCTTAATGGGGCTCACAAACAAGATCTCATTAGAAATATGATTAGAGATCAAAGACCTAACTTTGTGTTGCTTCAAGAAACAAAGATGAAAAGGGACTAGGTAAGTAGGATATCTTTCAATAAAACTTTTTGCTGCGAAGCTTCTGATTCAAATGGAGCTTCAGGTAGTGTCCAAACCTTGTATAACACCAGATCTTTCAAACTAACTACTCTTTACAGCTCAACTAATGCTCTTCTTTGCAATGTTTTGCACATCCAAAGCAATGATTCTTGGATCATCCTTAACCTGTATGCCCCCAATACCAAGAAAGAAAGGATCTACTTCTAGATAAAGCTCCTTGGCATCTTATCTAATTATAACTTGAATAAAGGGATTATAATGGGGGACTTCAACTCACCTCTATCTGATGCAGACAAAAGGGGGGGTCAGGCCCCGGATCAGGATAGCAAACGTGACCTTGCTTCTTTCATTCAGAATCTAGCTTTCCTGGATTTGGACCTTCAAGGTGGTAGCTTCACTTGGTCTAATAGAAGAATTGGGGGTGATAGTATCCAGGTTCGTCTTGATAGAGCCCTCATTTCCCCTGAATGGCTCCTCTCCCACTCCTTTAGATTATCCCTCCTGCCCAAGGTGGGCTCTGATCACTCCCCGATTTCCCTTTCTGCCTCCCCCCTTTCTAGCAACAAGGCCTTCCCTTTCCGCTTTGAGAAAATGTGGCTCTCACACCCTGCGCTAGAAGACAATATTTCCCATTGGTGGAGCATTGAGGTTGAAGGCACTGCTATGTACAGAGTTGCCCAGAAGCTGAAAAATGTGAAAAGAAACATCAAATCATGGAATAGAACTGACTTTGGCCACATTTTCCAAGAGAAAGACGAGGTTTCTGATCAACTCTCTACTATTCAGGATGAAATCCAACATTCAGGATATAATGCACATAATAGCCAGCAAGAAAAGGCCATCCTTTCGGATCTGTACAACATCATATCTAAGGAAGAGCTTTTCTAGAAATAGAGATCAAGAGTCAGTTGGTTGAAGGAAGGAGACCGCAATACCAAATTTTTTCACCTGACCACCCTCAAGCACTAGGCTAATAATAGAATATCCAACATTGTAAAAGGCCAAGCTCAGATTACCAAAGAGAATGAAATTGAGAAGGAAGTTGTCTGCTACTTCTCATCTCTCCTCTCTGTTGATCCTTCCCTCTCAGGGTCTGAACAAGAGGAGATCCTTGCGACCATTCCCCCATTTCTTCAAGACTACCATAACTCCATGCTAAAATCTATCCCCTCCTTGGAGGAAATCCATCAGGCCCTCTTCTCTCTCCTGGGGGACAAAGCTCCTGGCCCGGATGGCTTCCCTACTTTCTTCTTTCAGATCTTTTGGAATGTTGTGAAATTGGATGTGGTTAAAGCAGTTCAGGAGTTTTTTGGAGCCAAGAATTTGCTTAAAGAACTTAATGCTACCTTTCTGGTTCTCATCCCTAAAATCTCGGGTGCTAATTCTTTGGATAAATTCAGGCCCATTAGCCTCTGCAATTCCTTCTATAAGATCATTGCCAAGCTTCTCACTTCTAGGCTCCTCAGAGTTCTCCCTCTAATTATCTCTCCTCAGCAAACTGACTTTGTTCCAGGTAGGCAGATCCTTGATTCAATTGTTTCGGTTCATGAGGTCATTCACTCTCTTGAGGCGGGTAAAAAGGAAGGATTCCTTCTTAAGCTAGACTTGTCAAAAGCTTATGATAGGGTTGACTGGAAGTTTATCTTTGTTGTTCTTCGTGCCTTTGGCCTCGATTTGCAAACTCATCTCTTAGCTTGTGTCTTCTCCCTCTTTATCGGTTCTGGTCAATGGCCACCCCTCTCCTTTTTTCTCCCCCTCTAGGGGTCTAAGGAAAGGAGACCCCATCTCTCCAATCCTATTTGTTATCATGGCGGAATGCCTTGGCAGACTCATTCAGAAGAAGATCAGGGGAAGGTGTTTAGTGGGTTTGAGGCCTTCTTCGGGATCTTCCTCTTTCACTCATCAGCAATTTGTAGATGACACTATTTTGGGGGGAGAAGCTTCAGTCCGGGAGGCCAGAACCTTCAAAAGAATCTTTAATTCCTACACCTGGGGTTCTGGCCAAGCTATTAACTTAGACAAAAGCTCTGTCTTTTTCCTCAACACTCCTCTGGAGAGGCAGAGGAAAATTGCTCAAATTCTAGGCTGTGGCATTGGGTCCCTACCAGCGACTTATCTTGGGCTTCTTCTAGGCTCCAAACCCCCGGATTCCTTTTGGACTAGCATTATTGACAACTTCAACAAGAAACTTGCTGGCTGGAAAGGGGCCACCCTCAGTCAGGCAGGTAAATGCACCTGGTTAACTCGATTCTCTAGAACCTTCCCACCTATGCCCTCTGTCTCTTTGGAATTCTGGCTAAGTTTGTGGATAGAATGGAGAGGATTCAGAGGGACTTTCTCTGGACTAGAACTTATGACCACAAGAGATATCACCTGGTAGCCTAGGACCAGGTTTTCTTGCCCAAAAGCCAGGGAGGTCTTGGAATCAGGAAAATTTCTCATCTCAATCAATCCCTCTTAGCTAAACTCCCTTGGTGCATCTTCCAAGGCACAGGGGTCTGGAGGGACATTTTGGCTGAGAAATACCTGTGAGGCCTGTCTCTCTCCACCATTTTCCAGGGGGTCGAGCTGCCGTTGGGTTCTTACATTTGGAAAGGTATTCTGAAGGCCCTTCCCCTTATCAAATCCAGGGCCAAATGGAAAGCTGGAATGGGAGACAAAATCCTTTTTTGGCAGGAAAACTGGCTTTTTCAAGAACCTCTCATTAACCATCCCTCATTTGGCAGATGGGCTGATCAGGCAATAGGCAGATATGGCTTGCGGGTTAGGAACTACAGAAATGGGAATGATTGGCACAATCTGGCAGAATTTTGCAGGATCTTGAGCCTTTGATGGCTTCTTTGAATTCTATTTACATCAACCAGAAAGGTGACACCTTAGTCTGGGGAGACTCTTCTGGAGGCCATTATACTGTAGCCTCAGGCTATCTTTCCCTTGTGGGAATAGGGGAGAAACCTATTTGGGCCAAGGCCTGGACCCCTAGATTAACACCCAAAATCAACATATTCTTTTGGCTCCTCTTGCAAGACAAGATCCTTACCTTGGATAATTTAGCCAAAAGAGGCCAAATTATTCCCAATAGATGCTACCTCTGTAAAAATGATCTGGAAACGGTTAATCACATTTTCATTCACTGCCCCTTTTCCTCTAGAGTGTGGAGTCTTCTGACTTCCAATATGAACTCCTACTAGTGCCCGCCAGCCAGCATCCAGAATTTCTTCATTCAGTGGAGAAGCAACCATAAAGGTCTGGAATCTCAAATTTTGAGTTCCTGGATTATCCCACACTTTTGCTAGGGAATCTGGAAGGAGTGCAACAACATGATATTCAAAGACAGAGAAGCTCCTGAGGGTATAATAGCAAAGAAAATTGACAGCCTCATGAAAGAGAACTATGCCACAACTAGAGATGGAAACATAAAGGACAAAGGGAAAATTAAGACTAGGAAAGAAGACAGGATCAAAAGAAGACAGCAGGTTTTTTGGTCCTTCCCCCCCCCGAAAACTAGCATAAAGCCAATTTTGATGGAGCAGCTAAGGGGAACCCAGGCCCCGCCGGATGCAGTGGAATCATAAGAAATAGCTTGGGAGGGGGCATTGTTGCTATCTCCTACCCTATTGGTCACCAAACCAACCATTTGGCTAAAGCCAGTGCGGCCAGACTAACTGTTAAGCTAGGCTTGGACTTAGGGATCGAACAACTGTGGCTTGAAGGTGACTCCCTAAATATAATTAATTGTATTTTAGGAGTTACCAAACAATCATGGACCATTGAAAGCATAATTGAGGACCTAAAAATGGACTTGAGAAAATTTAAAAATTACCACGTCAGCCATGTCTACCATGAAGCTAACGTGGTTGCTGATTGGTTCGCCAATGCAGCGGTCACATTAAACTCGGTGATGACGCGGGGAAACAATACTCATTTTTCGACAGCGACTATTGAGCTCATTCGAAAGGAGAAAATTCAAGGTACCAACTCAAAATCTTTTAATGATGATGACACATGCTAAATCACGTTTTAAAAAGGGAATTAATAGAAGTTATGCGGAACCCCCACTGTTTCATAATAACGTGTACGAATTACACAAGCAAAAGAAAGCCAAAGTTAAACCCAAAAACATGTGCATTAATGCTCTCGTCCTTAGCGATTTGTTCATCTTTGAGCTCTGCAATTCTGTTCAGGGTTTAGGGTTTGAGCGGCATTATTTTGCTATGGGGGGAGAAAGGATTCGAAGAGAGCCATGGGGACAAACGGAGAGTTGGAAAGAAAAAGGGAAGGTTTGGAAAAAACTCCAGAAGGGCGGCATAACTAGCTTCATGGAGACACTCCATGGTTTCGATGTGGGGGTTACCAAGATTATGGTTGATACCTAGCACAACGGAAAGGTCATAATTGATGGTGTCTCCCACCAAAATCACAGAGGGTCTCATTGCGGAAGTCACAAGATTCTCCAAGGAAGGCATTAGCTTCTTCAAGGATAAGAAGATGTCGGCCAATGCTGTCAATGCTTTCGTCAAGAACGACAAGGAGAAAAGTAAACTGGTGAAGATTGACACCTTTTATGACATTGAGTCCATCAAGAAGTTCTAGGGGCTTGTTCTGAGGATCATCATAGAGTATGTCACTTTGGAGCCCAGGTTTGATCGAGTCAGAACCCATCATTTTGTTCTACTTAATCATTTTAGACATAAAGTGAAAATCTCCTTTCCTTTCTATATTTTTACTTCTATGACTAAGAATATAGAGAGTTATAAAAAAATGTCCTGTCAAGAATCCCGCCCTCCATGAAGGTCTTCTGCTCCTCATTTTTGAATTCCTAAAAACCCAAACAAGAGTCAGGCCCACAGGGGCTTCGGGTGGCTCCTCAGAGGACACTGCTAGCTCTGAATCAGGGGAAGTGCGCATTGTGAAATCTGTCAAGTCTGAAACCCCAAAAGCCAAACCCTCTCCTCCCATCCCTAGTAGGAAGAGCCCCAGGTGCCCTCCCCCTAATCCCCCTACCCCTCTTCGTAAGGATTCTAGTGAGGAGTCAGATACGGAGTCGGAGGAAGCAGATTCAATGGCAGAGAAGGAAAGTGAGTTGGAAGACGATAAGGAAAAAGATAATGACAAGAAGGAGGTGACCCCCTTGGTAACCCAGGATAACCCCAAAAAAAGAAAATTGGACCAAACCTCTACCCATGATCATCTCATCGATAACGCTGATTTGCCCCCCAGTCCCACCATGCCCATCTCCCCCTTGGAGGTCCCCATTTTTCCCCCAGAAGAGATGATAGAAATTATGGTTGAAAAGGAAGGGGAGGCCATCAGGAAAAATAAGATAAGAGCCTGGCAAAATTTCAATATGGATAGTGTTAGTATGGGCATTGTTAGAGAACCTACTAAAATCTAGGTGTTGGGGGATCTCGATAGTAGCACCCACTATGACGAGCTCCTTGACCCGACTCTTTTGGTTCTCTCTGACAATGCCCATGAAATAGGTCTCAATTTCCTTAACAATGCAAAGAACAGCCTGATTGACAATTTTTGCTCCATCAAGTGGCTTTTTCAAGAAATTGAGACTCTGAAGGATAGGTCCAACCAGACCAACAACAGTAGGGAAGTCAAGGATCAAGAGGCCAAAGGCAGAAAAGACCAGGTGGGCAACAAGGAAAAAGATAGAAGCAAGGACCCCAGTGACAATCAGGAGGATAGAATCACCTGGCTTGAGCTGAAGGTCCAAAGGTTGGACTCCGTCCACCAGGTTGTGACCAAATAGATTGTGGATACCCTCCACACATTGAATGAAAACATTGTCAATCTAGGGGACTATCTGACCAATACCGGTCTTGTGGGGAATGTGGAGCAGACTTGTGGGGAATGTGGAGTAGAGCACAGAGAATGGAACCAGTCGAGAGGATCCTCAAAAAGAGTCTGGAATCCAGTAAAGCCAGGGGGATCAGTTGCATTTCCCCCCTGCGACCCAGGAGGAGGAGGCCATCCAAAAGGAAAGCGACGCTGCAGAAATCCTGCAGGCAATGGAGAAGAAGGGGCACTAGTCTGCCTGCCAGGCTAGTTTCCTGGCCTTTGTTTCCCTAGCTTCAGGCCTTTTTGATTCTGGCCTTCTGTGGCTGTCTATGTTTTTTCCGGCTTTTTATGCTTTAAGTTGTTTAATGTTGTAAAACTTTGGGTTTTAGGATCCCTGTAAAACCTATTTTCCAAATCAAAAACAACATCTTATGTAAAAGTATTAATTAGGTCCTCTGTCAATTTCTCACAAAGAGCCTCTTTTTGTTGTACTTTTTTGCTTACCCTTTCAAGAGAGGATCCCCTGCTATTAGATTGAGAGGATCCTTTCCTAACCTGGGATTATGGTATCCATTTGCCAAAGTATTCTTAATATAATCCCCCATGTTGGCCGGCTCTTTTGGATATTTCTCTGAAGTAGGGTCAAAAGCTACCTAGGTGTTATCCTAATTTTGGATACCCATGTTATTATTATCCTCAAACATGGGAAAAAATGATTTGACTCCAATATTAGAAGGATTCTTTCCCCTAATAATAAAGAATCCTCCCCCCAAAGGGTTAAGAGAACCATAGAAATCATACATAGGACCTTTACACATATGAGAATTAGGTGGCTTATATACATTTAGGGTTTCTGTTGGGTGATGCGACGCACTCCTTTGCCCACAGGTGGTTAATTATGTGGTGTTCCATGTTCACTAACAGTCATGGCTTTTGGTGCAACGACAAATGGGCCCTATAATTGGTATCAGAGCCTGGTTTTGGCTTGGTCATGGGTTCAAATCTCCCCGGTGCCTTCCCGACCCACATAAGCACCTGGTATGCGCGTCGAGGGGGAGATTGTTGGGTGATGCGACGCGCTCCCCTGCCCACAGGTGGTTAATTATGTGGTGTTCCATGTTCACTAACAGTCATGGCTTTTGGTGCAACGGCAAATGGGCCCTACAGTTTCCTCCATGATTTTTTTTTGCCATAAGAGGGAATGATTGGACAGGTCATCATTGGAGAGGGGCTATTGATATTTAACCAATATTTTCCAAACAAAGTAAGTCTTTGAAAAACATCTTTTGAGCTATTATCCATATGTCTACCTGGAAGTCATAAAATATGACCCTCACAAGTACCCAAGAAAATTTATGGCTTTAGATATTAAACTGAATGATTAGTCACGGTTCTGAGAGGTTTCAGAGAGGATTATTTCACATCAAGGTCAACCAATATTTTGACATCCACAGTGTAAGTGAAATTTTCTTCAAAACATTTGAAACTTTCTAGAGAGTTCCCAGTTTGCCTCAAAATGTTCTCATCAAGGAGATCCATAGGCAAATTATTGAAGGCAACCCATTTCATTATTTTATTATTATCAAAATACTCAAGATTAAAATTAGGTTTCTATTCAATAAATTTTACATGTTGACCTTTTAGAAATTATAGAGCATCATAAAGTTATATATCTCTAAGTTCTTTTATTTTACAATAAATAAAGATTGTATTACTAGAGAGATCAGTGATACTTATTTGATCTACCAATACTAAGATCATGCAAACAAAGAATTTTGTGGGGATGGGGCTCGAACCACTCCACTTTACAAATAAACCCTGAGTTTCACATTGATTCCACTAGCTTTTTGAGTTTGTATTATTGATGATTAGGGTTTGGAGATCTTTATCTTGAACCTGGGTTGCATTTTCCTCTGAGGGATTATCTCTAGTTTGATTATGAACTAGGGGTTTGTTCACATAGTGTATAGATCTTGCAATATCCCTTTGATGCCATTCAAATTTTTTTGGGACTACTTCTTTCCCTAATGAGACGTAATTGTTTATGTTGCAATTGAAGGGATTTGTGTCGAAATCACCCATAAATTACGTTTTCTAGCATTTCCTGAATTTTCTGCCATTTCTATACTTGGAGCCAAAGTTTGGGCAACAACAACATTTTCCTCCATTCTTCTTCTCTGAGAGGGATGATAAAACTAACTAGGATAATATTTGCACTTGGCCATGAGAGAAATCTTTTGACCCTTCGTTGAAGTAGGACTAACCCTATCGAAAGCAACAAATGAGTTTTTGGTGGGAATGGAAGCTTTGACCATGCCATAAGATGACCTAGAAACCCATGGATCACACATTTCATCTTGAGGAGTTGAAAGGTCATGACAGTAACCGCCCTTGACCATAGAGAAATGCCCTACCTGCCTCTATGTAGCAGGCACCCTGCCTACTTTTTTTTGCCTCATAGTTCGCTTAGTTAATTTTAAATATTCCATTTTAAAACAAAGAAGAATTAGATTTTAAAATATAATATTAAGTAAAAGAATATGAAAGTTTGAATAAAAAAACTAGATAAACAAACAAAATATTTAATTTATTTTCTTGATGAGCTAAGCAATTTACTTTTAAAGCGAAGGTAAAGAAAAAAATGATAAAAAATTACATAAATGGTAAAGCCTCTTTATAAATGTTGATTTTTGAAATGTCAAGACTTAAGTTACATAATTCTATCCAAACTCATTTATTTTTCTCATCCTTTCATAGAATAATCTTTCTAGAAACAAGAGCTCTTGGGAGAGCTTGAGTCCCTGCCTTTGGAGTATTGACAGCAAGCCTCATTCTCGCCAGCCTCATTCTCCCTCATTTGACAACAAGCCTCATCATCCATGCGAAGAAATCCATTGTTAAGAGCACTCCGCTAGGTCTCCTAGTCGAAGCTCGCAGCAAAACTTGTGTATCGTAATGGCGGTGAGGCGGTAAGTCCTTGAATAAATGTTCAAGCCTTTTTTCAGATGGAGCAACCTAGAAACTTCCGGCCACCTCCTAATTTTTTGAGTTTTTGACTTACGAAATTCAGAAAAACCACAGGAAATTGCCACATAACCAATGATATAATGAGAATAAATATTTAATAATTAAATTTTAAATCAAACTTTAAAAATTAATAGAGGGGGGGTAAAAAAAACAACACGAACGTTAATGTGGAACGTGCCTTTGTTGAGAATTATAATATATATCAATTTGTTAAAAAGATTAAAATTTCTAAAATATTGGTAACTTAGATATTTTTTATATTTATATTTATTTCTATATATTATTTATATTTGTATTTAATTGGCAAACTTAAAACGTCTTGAGATATTATTGAAATTGTAGTTGACAAGGACAAAATAACCGTGTTGAGTAAATTGTAGTTTGCTTTCACATTTGAACGTTCAGTATGAACTGAGATTCATTGGGTCTTGAAGTTGCTGATCAATTTTTTTTTTTTTTGAAGTTGTTCAAATTAATATTTTTATTGGTTGAAGGTCGAGAATCTTTTTGACTAAAAATCAAAGACTCAAAATTCCCATTCTCAATCCCCTAAAATTTTCTTTTTAATTATAAGAATATTCAATTTTTTAAACAATGACATTATTTAAGTAAACATTATAATATAAATCAACTTTTATTAAATTATAACCCATTCAATCTATAATATAAAATGGATCTTTTAAATATTAACCATGAAAAATAGAATCGTGAGTGAATAAATGAATTTTGAATGCAAAGTAAATGTGATGATGTTATGTGCTTTCCATAAGGCAGTTTTAAAAGATAAGATAGACTTACCCGTGAAGTCATTTGTTTCAAAATCTCGAGATCATTCATTTACATTCTTCAATCAAACTCCTTAAAACATCTAACCGTGTGAACGAATATTTGTATTTTGAAGACAAATAATACATAAAATCTTACCTATTTTATATTTATATTATAGAATATATAGATTATAATTTATTATTGTTAAATTATATAATATTAATAACATATTAGAACTCGGCTATGAAATAATTATACAAATATATTGAATTAAACAAAAACAATTTACCGGAAACTTAGTTTTAGAATATAAAGGCCTTAAAAAATAAATAAATTTAAATTATACAATTATATAATAAAATAAAATTAGCAAATAGAGAGATATCATTGTAAAGAAGTGTCATGTGATCGTATTTACTTTTGACTTTAGAACTTATTTATAATTATAATACTAACAATAATTATAATTCTAATCAATTTTTTAAATTATATCCTTGATATTTCTATTATTTTTTTTTTTAATTTTTAATTTTATTTGATTATCTGGTAACAATTAAAATTTTATCATGTATCGTTATTAACGTAACATGGAGGAAGCAATATATCTTTTTAAATGTTTTTGTAAATTCAATTGCATAATATTTTTATATATTTTGGGTACTTCAAAACAATCCAACCAAATATTTGATATGTAAGGGTATCCGTGACAAATTACTGAGAGCCAAAGATATCTGTTCAGAAACCATTTTTAAAGATCAAACAACTTGATTATAAGCTGACAGTTCAAATTTCAACGTGATGGAAAATCGAAGCACAAGGGTTTCAAAATTGTTCTGATTACTGTGATCGTCGCCGCCTTTGGTGTTATCTGCGGCCTCGCCTCTGCTAAAATCGACACAGGTTTCAGGACTGGACTGTAGACATACTCCTCGCTGCTCCCTCTGCTACGGTCTATTGCTACCAGCCAATTGGAATAACTAGCCATATCATGCCGACCCTTCAATTCGATGCAAGCATTTATTTTGTTCCGGAGCATTCTGAAGACTTCTTTCTGCTCGGACAGCTGGCAGCTTTTTTATTTATGTTCAATATTAATTTTTGGTAAAAGACAAAAACCTCCAGGAAAATGCGCTTCGCCAATCAGAAATTTGGAATTTGCAGTTTATAATCACATTTCTTTAATGTCACAGCAAAAACCTTTGAAAATGGTGCACGTTGCGAAGGGAAAATTAAAGGTGGGGGTGGTAAAAGATTACATTAGTTCCCCGCCTTTTACAAAGGCAGGGACTAATAACTTGGCACAAAGATCTTAGCAGTAGATGAATAATTAAATATTTCTATTAAATTATTAAGATTTCACTTGATTCAAAAGTCAAACAAGATATTCTTGAGTAAAGAAGCAAAATATTACTTTAGGAATTCGTTTTCCATTTATAAGAGCATAGTTGGTATGCATAATTGGGTATCGTGTTATGTGACCAACAATATGTATCTTGTCCCCTTATCAGTATTAAGTGGACTTTTATAATTAAAGAAACTAAATAAAATAGTATGAACAACCTTTAAGTGTTGTAGCTGGCTTCTTTATGAGAGTATTAAAATTGTCTGTGTGACGCTCGTTCATAGACCATATATATATAGTTTTGCTTTGGCACTATAGAGGTAAAAGTAATGGAATATTTGGCTGAATTTAAAACTATTCAATTCATAACTACCTTCTACTTTGGAAATGCAAAATCTTATAAAAAAAAAGAAATGAAATAATTGACTATCATAACAAGATGGTTTGAAAGGAAGTTTCGAAGAAATATTGTTTAAGAATGCTTAATTTGTTTCAGTGAGAAGACTTATATAAAAAACTTCCAAGAAAATTGTAATTTCACAAATGTAAGAGAAAATTTAACAAAATCTTTTATTCTTACTTGTTTAAGTAAAAACTACTCTAAAAAATTCAAAGCCTATAACATCTCAAGAGGAGACTTACATATAGAAATAAATTACAATGATGAACACAATATAAATTTCTACAAGCCATTTCCACATCTCTATATGAAGATTATAATATTATTTTATAAATGATGAAAAATAAATTTAGGAGGAGCCTGGAGATGCCACAAATCCTTTTTTCAGTTGAACGCATTTTCTACCACTTTGAATAGCTCCTCTTTGATTTAATTCTTTCTTTTTGTGTTTTTTTTCTTCTATATCTTTTTGCCTTCTTATTTAGATCCTCCACTCCTATATTAATTACGTAGCCTTCACCTACCTTAATAATGAGTATGGAAAAATATTTCACATGTATGTATGATGGAGGATTCACTCACAATGACTTCAATAAGATATTTGATTGGACTTTTACATGAAAATGACAAATTAATTGGATAGGTAGATTTTAGTTGTCACAACCAAAGAAGGACACACAACGTCTAGTTCTTGCCGTTGCTTAATATAGTTTAAGTTTTTAGTTAAGTTTTTTGTTGGAGCATTATATTATTATTTTTTGTCATATGTTAATCTTTATTATATCTTATACTTTGTAATAAAATTGTCAATGAGGAATAAAACATTAGATTATTTTAATGATTTGATTCTTATATTTGGGTTTTGAACACATAGTATGTGTCAATCTATTCACAGATCTATATTTCATTTACATTCAATGATTTGATTCTTATATTTAGGTTTTGAACATGTAGTATGTGTCAAGTACATAGTTTTTGAGTGTTTAAGCAATTTTTTTATAAACAAAATTGTGCTTCTGTTCTATTTTTTATTTTTCCTCAAATAAAATGGAATGAAATATAGCTTTTAATGACATCTACAAATGGAACAAATAAAATGATAAACTTGGTGCCTTTTAATTGTTTGTACTCAAATTAAGACACTTGGACTATTTTTTTCTAAATAATCTAAATGTATTTATCTTATATTACTATCTTTTTAAATTTGAACAAAATTAATAGAATTAATTATTTACTTAAAGTTAAATAACAAATAGAATGGTCCATTTTGCTTTACTTGTTGCTTTTACTAATTACTCTAATGCCAGGAAACATTGTACGTCTCTTGTTGTCTCTTGTTATTTTTGTTGTTGTTTACATATCCACACATTTTACTTCTCCCACCACATTGAGCTTTAAATATTGATAAGAAACATGTAATCTTCAAATGAACAACAGAGAGAAAAAGAAAAATAGTGATCTGGAGTTGAGGCAATGTAGAATCAATGACACTCATAGCCATACTCACAGACGGAGGATTAGAATTGTTTGCGGTTAATTATTGTTAGTTGGACAGCTGTTATTTCTGACCCGAAAATAGCAGCGCTATTTATGGGTAGCTTGGCAGCTGTTCATCCTTATCTATGAATAGCAGTTGTATTTATGGGTGATTTGGACAGCTATTTGTTCACTTGCCAAAAATTAGTAAATGGTTATTATTTACTAATTTTAGTAATTCCTTTTGGACACTTTGCAACCAATTCTATTATTGGCTGTCAAGTTGTCTTAATCTCAGCCGTTGGTTAGATTTAATCTCGGTCGTTGGTTTACCAACAGGAGTAGTATAGAAAGGGGTCATTGGGTCATTTGGATGGGAAGAAGCTTTGGTGAAGCAGTTTGCAGTGTTAGCAAACAGTCTTGCAGTGTTAGCAAGGGCACAGGAAGAAGCTTTTGTGAAGCAGTTTGAAGTGTTAGCAAACAGTCTTGCAGTGTTAGCAAGGGCACAGAGAAGAAGCTTTGGTGAAGCAGTTTGCAGTGTTAACAAACAGTCTTGCAGTGTTAGCAAGGGCACAAGGAGAAGCTTTGGTGAAGCAGTTTGCAGTGTTAGCAAACAGTCTTGCAGTGTTAGCAAGGGCACAGGAAGAAGCTTTTGTGAAGCAGTTTGCAGTGTTAGCAAACAGTCTTGCAGTGTTAGCAAGGGCATAGAGAAGAATCTTTGGTGAAGCAGTTTGCAGTGTTAGCAAACAGTCTTGCAGTGTTAGCAAGGGCACAAGGAGAAGCTTTGGTGAAGCAGTTTGCAGTGTTAGCAAACAGTCTTGCAGTGTTAGCAAGGGCACAGAAAGAAGCTTTTGTGAAGCAGTTTGCAGTGTTAGCAAACAGTCTTGCAGTGTTAGCAAGGGCGCAGTTTTAGCATAGGGATAGCAGTGGGGAATATCAGCGGGAGAAATTAGGAGGTTATCGGAGTTCTGCCAGTGAGAGGCAAGGAATTTTGTATCTCTTGATTTGCTGAAGTTTAATATAATTCCTCATCTGTAGAACTGGTTTTCCCTTAGGGGTTTTTCCAGGGACAATTTTTTCGAAAATATTGTGTTGCGCATTTGTTTCCGTATTTTATAAGTGAAGTTGCAGTTGTGTTATTTTTCGATATTAGCTGGAAATTTGTTTTCAGCAGTTTAATAATCATTTGTGATAGGAGATTAATAATCAGTGACTACAATTGTTGATTTTTCACATGGTATCAGAGCATTGTTAAGGGTAGAAGAGTTTTGCCCTAGGAAAGAAATTTTGATCTCTTTAGATTTATTATTGCTTTAAACCCTTGAGATGGCTTCAGCTAGTTTGAGAGATCAGGATAGATTGGATGGTGCCTCAAATTTTGGTGTCTGGAAGGCCAGAATTTCTTTATTGTTGGAAGAGAATGGTATCAAGGATTATGCTACCAGTGGTGTACCTGTACCAAAGGATGCAACACAGCTTGTAGCATATAGGAAGGACGATGCCAAAGCAAGGAGGATTATCCTTGATGGTGTCAAGGATCATATTGTTCCACATATCTCGGAGCTAGATACAACAAAGAAGATGTGGGACGCCATTCTAAATCTGTACCAGAATGCTACCACTAACAGGAAGTTGATTCTCAGAGAGAAGCTAAAGAATACCTAGATGAATCAGGGAGAAGACGTCACAAGTTACCTCACCAGGCTCAAACTTGTCAAGGATGAGTTAGCAGTTGTTGGAGATAGCCCTAGTGATGATGAGCTAGTGAGAATAGCCCTAAATGGGTTTACTAAACAATGGAGTGTCTTTGTTCAAGTTGTCAGTGGACGAGATACTTTACCGAGTTGGGATCGACTATGGATTGATTTCACTCAGGAGGAGTTTAGACTAAGTCTTGTCAATGGGGCCAACAAGAGTCAGAAAAATGAGGTGGAACAAGAGAACATTGCCCTAGCGGGTAAAGGGAAAGCAAAGAAGGGATCTAGCAAAGGATCAAATTCACAAAGTGAAAAGAAGAAGAAGGACCTTTCTAAGGTCAAGTGCTTTAGATGTCACGAGTTTGGCCACTATGTCAATGATTGCCCAGAGAGGAAAAAGGGTAAGAAGCAGGTGGCAGCTTCAGCAAGTGCAGAAGAACTCTCCAGCAGAATGGAAGATGAGTTTGCACTCATAGCTTGTATGGTTAGCTCAACCTCACAGTGTGTTTGGTATATAGATAGTGGGGCATCATTTCATATGATAAGAGTTAGAGAGTACTTCTCCAGTTACAAGGAGGAGGACACCAACATCTAGATTTCTATGGGAAACTTGTCCAAACTCAACCCTGTTGGGAAAGGGACTGTTCAGTTTCAGAGGGAGAATGGAAAGATAATTCCTCTTCATGATGTGTTATATGTGCCAGGCTTAGGTATGAATTTGATTTCTGTATCTGTTCTTCAGGATAGGTGGTATAATGTACTCTTTAGAGGGACACATGTGTTGATTAAGCACAAGGATTGGAAATCACCCATAACTATTGGAGTTAGGAGTGGTTGCCTTTATAGATTGCAGTTTGATACTCCTAAGGCACTTATGAGCAACAATAATCCTATAGATCTTGGAGAGCTATGGCATAGGAGGTTGGGCCATATTCATCATGGAGCACTTAGATTTCTTCGTGAGACCATGACAGGTGTTCCAAAGGTGAGCACAGAGCATGACGATGTATGTAAGGGATGTGTGTTGGGGAAGTTTGCGAAAGCATCTTTTCCAAGGAGTGACACCAGATCTAAGGGTGTTCTTGATCTAGTACATTCAGATGTTTGTGGACCAATGTCAACGAAATCTCTCAAAGGATATGAGTACTATGTTACTTTTATTGATGACTTCTCTAGAAAGACATGGATATACTTCTTGAAGACTAAAGATGAGGTTTTCAGTCGATTCCAAGAGTTCAAGGCTCTTGTGGAGAACTTGACAGGAAAGAAGATAAAGGTTCTTTGGTCAGACAATGGAGGCGAGTACAAAGGAAATGTCTTCCAAGAGTTCTGCACTAGAGAAGGAATCAAGAGAGAATGGACTGTTCCTTACAATCCACAGTAGAATGGAGTTGCTAAGAGGAAGAACCGTTCTATATCGGAGGTAGCAAGAGCTATGCTACATGACTAGGACATGCCCCGTTACTTATGGGTAGAGGCGTGTAATACAGCAGTCTACATTCAGAATAGAGTTCCACACAAGGTGCTAGGGAAGATGACACCAGAGGAGGCTTTCACAGGGAAGAAGCCAGATGTTAGTCACTTTAGGATATTTGGGAGTTTGGCATATTGTCATATTCCTGGAGATACACGTACAAAGTTAGATCAGACTACAGAGAGGGGGTACTTTGTTGGGTACAGTGAGACCTCAAAGGCATACATGATTTTCATTCCGGGGACTAAAAGAGTTATTGTCAGACGGGATGTCAAGTTCATGGAGGACAAGGCATTCAAGAGATCCAAAGATTTTCCGGCAGATGATCAGAGTGAGCAGCCAACAGAAGCTCCAAGACCAAGTCAAGGGCATCAAAGCTCAAGTACAATTACCAGTACGAGTGTAGACTCAGTTAGTGAAGATTCACAGAGTATGGAGCAATAGGTGCAATAGGAAATGCATCTGGAAGACTTAGAGGTTGACATTTCATCCTCTACAGTTGGCAGCAGGAACCATGTGGTTCCAAATACACAAAGGGATACTCAGGAGTTTGTGGGAGCTCCTAGGAAGAGTACTAGACAGCGAAGACAACCAGCCAAGTTCAATGACTATGTGGCATTAGTTAGTCAGTTGGTAGATAGTGAGCCTTCCAGCTATCAAGAAGCTGTAGAACATCAGGTATGGCGAGATGTTGTGGTTGAGGAATATTCTTCAATAATGCAGAATGATGTGTGGGAGGTAGTACCTAGACCAACAGATAGGGTTGTAGTTGGATCACGCTGGATCTATAAGATAAAGCACGGTGCAGATGGTAGCATCAAGAAATACAAGGCTAGGTTTGTGGCAAAGGGGTTCTCTCAGAAGGAGGGAATAGACTATGAGGAGACATTTGCTCCAGTTGCCAGGTATACTTCTATATGAGTTGTAATCTCACTTGCAGCACAAATGGGATGGAAGATCCATCAAATGGATGTCAAGACAGCATTCCTCAATGGTGAGTTGAAGGAGGAAGTATACATAGAACAACCAGAAGGCTTTGTAGCACACAGCAAAGAGACCCACGTGTGCAGATTGAAGAAAGCATTGTACGGACTCAAGCAGGCTCCTAGAGCGTGGCATGAGCGCATTGATACATACTTGCAGAAAATGGGCTTTGTGAAGAGTGAAGCAGATGCTAACCTCTACTACTTGATGGTTAGGGGTGAGATTCTCATTCTTTTTCTTTATGTGGATGACCTATTTCTTATAGGTTCACTAGGGCTCATAGTGGATTGCAAGAGGAACCTTGCAGAAGAGTTCGAGATGAAGGATTTAGGACTTATGCACTACTTTCTAGGCATGGAAGTGTGGTAGACAGATGGGGAGATTTTCCTTGGTCAAGGGAAATATTGCATTGAAATCTTGAAGAAATTCGGGATGGAGGATTGCAAAGCCATGTCTACACCCATGATCACAAATTGGAGGAAGGTAGATACATCTAAGGAGAAAGATGTAGATCCCACTTTATATAGATAGTTGATTGGTTTGCTTATGTATTTGGTCAACACTAGACCAGATATAGCATTTGCAGTAAACTCTCTTAGTCAGTTCATGGTTGAACCAAAGAGAATGCATTGGATAGCGGCTAAGCATGTGCTACGTTACTTGTGTGGTACAGTCGAGTATGGGATCAGATATGTTCGAGGTGAAGGTATCAGGTTGATAGGCTATACTGACGCAGATTGGGCAGGAAGTACAACAGACAAAAGGAGCACTTCAGGGTGTTGTTTCAGCTTGGGATCAGGAGTTGTATCTTGGTTCAGCAGGAAGCAAAAGTCTGTGGCTCTAAGTTCAGAAGAAGCAGAATACATAGCAGCTAGCATGGCGACATGTGAAGCTATATGGCTTCGAAAGTTGTTAGTAGCCTTGTTTGGTCATAAGGTTGAGACTACTGTGATACATTGTGACAATCAGAGTTGCATCAAGTTGTCTGAAAATCCAGTGTTTCATGATAGGTCTAAACATATAGATATCAGATATCACTTCATCAGAGATTGTGTACAAAGGGGAGTTGTTCGACTACAATACATACCTACAGATGAGCAGGTAGCAGACATTCTGATGAAGGCTTTGGGAAAGGCCAAATTTATCTTCTTCAGAGATAAGATGGTTGTCATGCAGAACAGCTTCCTCGCTAAGAGGGAGTGTTAATTATTATTAGTTGGACAGCTGTTATTTCTGACCCAAAAATAGCAGCGCTATTTATGGGTAGCTTGGACAGCTGTTCATCCTTATCTATGAATAGCGGTTGTATTTATGGGTGGTTTGGACAGTTGTTTGTCCACTTGCCAAAAATTAGTAAATGGTTATTATTTACTAATTTTAGTGATTCCTTTTGGACACTTTGCAACCAATTCTATTATTGGCTGTCGAGTTGTCTTAATCTCAGCCATTGGTTAGATTTAATCTCGGTCGTTGGTTTACCAACAGGATTAGTATAGAAAGGGGTCATTGGGTCATTTGGATGGGAAGAAGCTTTGGTGAAGCAGTTTGCAGTGTTAGCAAACAGTCTTGCAGTGTTAGCAAGGGCACAGGAAGAAGCTTTTGTGAAGCAGTTTGCAGTGTTAGCAAACAGTCTTGCAGTGTTAGCAAGGGCATAGAGAAGAATCTTTGGTGAAGCAGTTTGCAGTGTTAGCAAACAGTCTTGTAGTGTTAGCAAGGGCACAAGGAGAAGCTTTGGTGAAGCAGTTTGCAGTGTTAGCAAACAGTCTTGCAGTGTTAGCAAGGGCACAGAAAGAAGCTTTTGTGAAGCAGTTTGCAGTGTTAGCAAACAGTCTTGCAGTGTTAGCAAGGGCACAGTGTTAGCGTGGGGATAGCAGTGGGGAATATCAGCGGGAGAAATTAGGAGGTTGTCGGAGTTCTACCAGTGAGAGGCAAGGAATTTTGTATCTCTTGATTTGCTAAAGTTTAATATAATTCCTCATCTGTAGAACTGGTTTTCCCTTAGGGGTTTTTCCAGGGACAATTTGTCCGAAAATATTGTGTTGCGCATTTCTTTCCGTATTTTATAAGTGAAGTTGCAGTTGTGTTATTTTTCGATATTAGCTGGGAATTTGTTTTCAGCAGTTTAATAATCATTTGTGATAGAAGATTAATAATCAGTGACTGCAATAGTTTGATTTTTCACATCCGCCAGACAGGAGTCTCTCCAACAACACCAATTTCACAGGCATGAACAAATCTCTGAGGCTCTACGCCATTGATGTTCTCCAAATTAGTAGGGCAAAAGGATGACTCTTCACACACAAGCCATGCATAATTCTTAAAAAATAATCCATCAAATTCTTTTCTTGGCCAATTGCAGAAGGAATTTGGCCCTAGAATTTGTTCTGAAGCTGTAATTTGATCATATTTGGAGATCCCTAGAGACCATTTGGAATCTCCCCATTCAGGTGATTGTCATTGAGCAGAGCGTACTAGAGAGACTTGCAGCTATTTAGAGCGGAAGACAAGCTTCCATTAAACCTATTTGAAGAAAATGCAAAGCCCATAAAGAGTCCCACAACTACATAGATTTTCTGGCAGAGGGCCTTCAAAAGATTTGTCCACAATGTCAATCTGAAATATGTCAGAATGGGTGCCCAAACTCTAGGGCAGTAATACGGTGAGACTATTGTCAAACAGAGTCAATCTTCTTAGAAATCGAAGTTGATCAATGCCTGTAGGAATGGGGCATGTAAGCTAATTTTGCATCAAATGCAAAGTATCCAGATATCATCCTAGATTATTTGTCTACAATTGGCTGAAACTATGAAGTATGAAAATCATAATGGACATCCTCTCTTAAGGTTATATGTTTGTTTATCGAGCTGAGTTGAACTGTAAATTTCAATCAATTAACTTGTTATCATAATTAATGGGTCAAATGTGCATCGATTAAGCTGAATAACATTGTGGTTGAATGCCCCATGAAAAGCATCTGCTTCTTTTCAAGTTTAGGGATGAAAAGGAGCTACGTCAGCAAAACAACAAAGGGCAGTATCAATTTTTTATTCCATTATTAAGCACCTTCAAGGCAAGATTATACTTGATAGTTCTTGCAATGGTTACTATGGTATGCCTCACACCAGAGTTGCAAACAACAATCTTACCAATAATACTCTTAATTATTGTCATTTCACCAAAGTCAAGCTATTAGATTTCTTCTGAGAAATTCTATAGTAGAATGCATGCAACATTAAGTTGCTAGAACTCCGCCGCCACATGATCAAGTAGGTTCAGTTCTTAGACCAAACAAAGTGCATTAAAGAGATTAAATGATTATGTTAACAATAGTTGTGCTATTTGTATGAAGTTAGGAGTTCCATTCTCACTAATCCTGGTGAAAGTCGATTAATTTAAGAAAATGAATTGTAGCATAAAGTGTGGACATCTTACATTACCTTGATAATGCCAAAAATAAAACTAGATGGAGCCCTAATAATAAATCAATTAGAATTGGGAACATTTTGCAAAGTAACAAAAAATAAGTGATAGTGTAGTATACTGAAGTATTTTCTTCTCAGTGATAAGTGGAATAAAAGTGCAAGTTGAAGTATATTATACAATACATATGATAACATTTATGATATTACATAAACACTTAAACATATTGTTTTAAGAAATATATGATAAGTTTAGAGCTTGGATACTCCACCACAAAGAGAGTTCTGTTATAGTTAGTACATCGTCTACATAATTTTTGGGTAACTATATAAATATATATCACACTATATAAATATTGTGATCTGGTACAATGTTTACTAAGCAAAAAGTAATGTTGTGCAAACTAATTTGATGATTGCCTTTTTTTTTATACGATCATTTCAACTGGCTGCTACTAGGTATGGTCTTGCAATATGTCAGATGAATTAAGTTGTGTTAGTAAATGGGGGGCAAATGATGTCAAACCATTTTTTTTTTTTTTAATTACTTTTGGTATGTATAATACAGCTAAGTTTGAAGCATATTACCTTTTATACCTATTCATGATGAGGGAGGAGAGTGGCATTTGTGACAACATTTTTTTGTCCACCTTTGTTACAATGTTGTAGAAGAGAAGTGTTGGAGTTTCATTATGACGCAACATTTCATCTACTAGAGCATGATGATGAGCCAGGTTTGGATGTAGTTCAAGCTGCAATACAATGGTAATGTTAGATTTCAACAAAGTTGGAGGAGAAGGTTTATTCCATTTACCATATGCATTATTATATTATTTTTTGTTCATAATAGTTGTAGTACAACAATTACCTATGCTCTGTTCTCATCACCATGACCATCTTTAAGCTCAAATGTTGTCAGTGATCCTTTTTTTTTTGCTCCAACTACCAGTGCTCCAATAATTCCTATTGAATAATCATTAGGATTGTTTAGGAGTTGATGAATTGTACTGCTAGGAATGAAGTTGTATTCATTGCAAATGTGAGGAATTGTTTCAATGCTAGTGGTCTCTTGCATCACAATTATACAATCACAGTCCCCATGGTCATAGTCAGATTTGGCCTCCAACTGAAAATCAAAAATGTGAACGCCCATCCCTATAATCAGTTTATCTTTAAATTTTTAGACCAAATTATCCCTCACATTAACTGTTACTATCATTTATGCCTTTATATCTATGACATCAGCATGAAGCACCTCATGTGTCTTGTTGATCTTGTCAAGGATGTATTTGTACACAACCAATACATCCCCTTCAAATATCTTGCCATTTTTTCTTTCATTAAGTTCTTCAATAGAAGTGGTACCAATTGTTTTTATGTTTGACCTGTGTATTGCCATTGTGTTTCTGTTAGCTATTGTTAGTTTTGTAAAAAATGAAAATTGAAAAATTTGCATACAAAAACTTTATACATTTTTTCATTCTTATCTTGTTTGACCATTATGTTTTTTTCGATTCTTTTAGTTGCTTCCATTTTAACTTGAGCAGTGACTGCATCATTTTTTTTCATATTGTTTGCTTCCATTGTACCCTACAAACTAGAAAACCATGATTGAATAGCTATATTTTTGTAGTCAGAAAAAATGCATCAAGACAATAATTCTTTTTGAATTGTACTTTTGTGTTGTTACTATTGTGGTTGTTAGAGAGATGTCTAGATGTTTCACCCAATTGGAATTGAATTGCATGTTTCTTTTCAATGCATTATTGTTTACACTAGGTTGGATACAAATGTTGGGTGAATTGTGAGTAAAGTTGAAAAGTGGTCGGTCCAGTATGCTTCTGATTTGAAAATTTTGCATATGTTTGAGGTAAGGTTAGACCATATATGGTCAATAAGTGGATGACCAATACAATGTGTAGTATTTGGAAGGAATTTGAGCTTATGGTTCTTCATATATGATGTCAGACCTCTGCTTTTGTTGTTTGTTGTATGCATATTGATGATGAAATCTCCTACTATGTACAATATCTCTTTTGGTTCAATGCTTTTGACTACATTATGTGGAGCTCTTTCTATCTCCTCTAAGTAAGTGTTTGGTCTTGTGTAAGTATTAGTTATATATATTACTTTGTTTTGTATTACTATTTTCACTGTTAGGGTTTCGACATTTTTGGAGATGTGGTGGTGAATTTTGGTAGTAGATATGGTTTTTTTTGTTAAAGTCATTAAACCATGGATGCCAATAATGAGAATTGATTGTCCAATTTCCTGAAAGGGATAGGGTCTTTCTCTTTTGTGTTAAGTTCTTGCAAGCATATAATATTCAAAGATATTATATGATAGTCACTAGTTAGGTTATATATATGTGGATGATATGCATGAGTGTTTAGTGTGCACAAGGTCAAGTGTGATGAGGATGTTAAACATATTTTATTGCAATCAAGGTTCCATGATGAAGTTTCCTGTAGCCATTCCATTTCTAGAATAATATTCTTCTTGACTTCAAAATTATTTTGCATAAGAGACTTGACCAAGTATAGGTTCTCAATTATTTGTGTTTGTGAGAGGGTTGTATATGCTAGACCATGTTGTTCTACTCCTGTTGGATCAAAACCTAGTGCTTCCATTGTAAGGCCTTAGGATCAATGAATGGTACGAGTACATGCAACTTGTATGGGGAATTTTTTCCATATAGTTAGTTTTTTATTCAGCGTATTTCATAGTATTGGTCTTGCAATTTGCAATATGGGTACCCATTCAAGTTCAATTTCATTAGTGTATAATAATGTATACTTTATTCATTGTTGTTACCCTATATTTGCATCATTAAATTTGATCCAAACAATGTCATTGTTGTCCTTTTTGGTATATAATGAGCCATTGACAATAGCATCTTCGAAGTTATAGGTACCTGAGTATATTTCTACTAACACACCTAGATTGATGTGCATTTCACTTGGGAGTGATGTCGTATGGGCATAAAAGGCGTATGGCATGGGATTGTTCTTCAAATTCATCAATAGCTTTCAATGTGATTTTAAGACCAGGCATGTCAAAGAGCATTTTAATTGTTATGTGCATCTGCATCTGCTCTATGAAAGAAGAGAAATGGTAGTGTAGGGTTAGCTGGTATAACTTTTAGAAAGCGGTCATTAATGTATTCTATGTCTTCTAATGTTTGAGTACATGTACCTATTCTATTTAAAATAACAATAAATGTTGGATCTTTTTGTCTCATTGTTGTTGTCAATGAGTAGAACTTTATATTATCTTTCCAAAAATTGTAAGGATGAAATAGTGGATCTGACTTACAACTTGATTGTTGAATAGATCTTGAAGTACAGATCACCTCTTGTGACTGATATGTCTTTGTTGCTCCTTAATGACCTTGCTGAATACTCTGCTCTACTATTGATTCGCATTCACTTTTCTCAAACATTACATCTCCATTCCTTAACATTCATTGTTATCATCTTTTTGCAAATGATACAATACATTACATAGATACCATATAAATAATTACAATTGCAAGGTTAGATAAAACACAAGTAAACAAAATATTACTGAGTTGGCCAAATAGTAGAAAACTCAGGCTCTTCAAGTTGACTTGGTGACCTTCTAATACTCAGTGTCCACTACATTACTCAGCATCGTCATGCACTCAGTAGAAGTAGAAGCTCGGTCCATACTAATCACACAACATAGCTTGGAACTCGATAACTATTGGAGACTCAGTAGATATAATGTCACTCGGTAAATATTGAAACCTTTGTTTACCTTACTATCACTCGGTAAACACTATACATCCATCACTCAGTAGAAACTGACTTCATATAACACAAACTGATAACTTGATAGACATTGAGAAGCTTAGTGACCACTACCTATTCGATGAATACTGTAAGCTTGGTATACACTACTGAACTACACATTCACTCGGTAGCTTCAAGAATACTTGATGTGAGTTGCTTAACTGCTGAACTTACAAGGTAACCATTGAATGCTCAGTATAAACTATAGACTGAGTGATGAGCTTGGTAAGCATTCAAAGTCAAATAAGTGTTGTCAATAATGACAAAAATAATGCCAACAATCTCCCCCTTTGGCATTAGTGACAAAAACACTTATGAGCCAAAACTTATGTACACTAACATACCGAATTTTGATTTTTCAAAATTGATCTTTGTAAAGCTATTGTATACACATATATTACATATCTTCCCCCATACATATGACATAATATATACATAGCTTTTATCTGTACATATATCAATTTATTTTCTCCCTTGATTTCTCCACAAGTCTCTTTACTCCCCTTATTCTTATTATCTCATACTCCTCCTTTTTGACAATAATGCCAAAGGGTATATACAATATATTCAAATAGAGACATCAAAATGTGAGAGAAATTTGAAGTGTACCTTAAGAATAAGAGCCAATGTCTTATCCCAATTATCTTGCAAAATTTTGTAGGTGGAGAGGGCCACTTGAACTTCTGTAGAAAGTTTAATCATGTGATTTGTTACTGAAAAGTTGTTATCTTGGACCAATGATTTTGAATATGCAATATGTTTCTGCATTGGGTCCATGACTAGAAGGATCATATTTTGGATGTCAATCAGTATAGACCTGATCCTTGCTTCCTCTCTAAGTAACTCTACCTACATTTCTAACAAAAATTTTGCCTTCATGTGATGTGATGAGCTTGAACTCGGTTCAAGCTGTAACCTTTGAGCACTAGCCTTCATGTCTAAATCAATCTTATTCAATTTCTCCTTTATATCCTTGGTGTACTCGGTAACATCACAAAGCTTACCAAAAAGTGATGTTACATTTGTGAAGGATTGATCAAGGTTGCTCAAAATTGTAGATAATTCTACCTGATTTACTACAATGTGTTGAGCAATGTGCTCAAGCACCTTATTGTCAAATTTCTTCTCTGCCTTTTCAATGAGCTTCTCTTAGCCAGAAGTGTCCTCATTGAACTTATTCATAGCCTCTTCTAATTGTAACAAAATGTGTTGAGATGGATCAACATCAACACCTATAGCCTCAGTAATTATATTTTTGGCATTCTCAATTATAGTAAATTCTTTGTCTCTTTCTTCTCTAACTTGCTTCTGCCTTGCCTTTTGATCTAAAAGCTAACTAACTAATCTCATTTCATTAGTTGTGGCAGTGTCCAGATCTATCTTAGGAATAACAATTTCTTTCTCCAAGTCTATGTCTTCATCAATTGTTTTCCCAGTAAGAAGAAGTTTTAGAGGAGTCTTAGGCTTTACTTCTGTGCTTACTTCCTTGGACTTAGAAATAGAAACAATAGTTGAGGTAGCTAGACTAGCAGAGAAAACTTGAATGGGTCCAACTAAAGGAGAACTAAAAGAAGTATTAGTTGAATCCAAAATTGATGTGCTTCCCAAAAATAACGTACTAGTAGGTAATGTACAAACTAGAGTATTTATAACTAAAGAGCTAACTAGAACAAAAATTGGTGTAGATAAAGCTATAGTAGACAAAATTGTAGAACAAATTGGCAAACTTACTAAACAAGGAGCAGAAAAAGTTGTCATAATTTGTGAACTAGCAGCTATGCATATTACTGAAGTAGCTTGCTCTAGAGCTGATGAAGATTGTTGTAGCTCGGCAGATGAAGTGACTGATACTTCCATTGAAGATACCTAGAGCTATGAGGTAGCAGGTGTAGATGATATTTTTGATGTAGTTGCAATCAATCCTACTGAAGCTAACTCCAACCCTAATGATGTTACTAGCTTAAGTGGAGAGTGAGGAAGAGAAACAATGACTTCTGTTGCAATCTTCATTGGATCATCTTCTTCATTTTCTTCCTTGTCTTCCTCTTCAGCTTCTTCCTCTTTCTCTTCATCATCAGCCCTTAGTGCCTAATAGTCTTCAACATCAAATGTAACACATGGAATGTTACCATCTCCTTCATCACTATCACCATCATCATCCTTGATCTCTACTAGATCATCATTGGGCTTATGCCGATGATAAATGTTCTTCCACATGTTTGTTGCATCTCTCACAACATGCTTAATATCTTTGATTAAAATCAAACATCTATGGAATCTGATCATCATTTTACCTTCGTTATTTTTCATAGCTACCTTCACTTCTGCATTAGTAAGATTAGGCAATAATTTCTTCAAGGATTGTTCATAAATATCTTTGGCTATCTGTGCAGCTGACTCCCACCTTGGCTGCAATCTTACCAATAATTCCTTTGAGATTTGAGGAGCAATCTAGTCTGGGGAGTACTTCCACTTTCCCATTTTGGAGAGTACCAGTTCCTCAATCTGCATCTTCTCGGCATCAGTCCTTGTTTCAAAATTTAGAGCCTTGAAGTTTGTGATGCCAGCTCCTTCTTCCATCTGTTTCAGACTTTCCTAGAACGTAAGTGGGGGCTTGCTAAACATAACTTCACCTTTGCCTTTGCCTCTCCTGGTGAAAACAGTTGTGGAGGCCTTTGGAGATTTAGTAATGATAAACCTCCCTTTCTTCTTAACTGGCTTTGCCTCCTTCTCTAATTCTTGCTCTTCTTCTCCTCCTTCTTCTTCTTCTTCATCCTCTCCTTTTCCCTTGATAAGAATTAGAGGGCTAGTGGCAGCTTTCATCTTTGCTATTTTCCTCTTGCCTTTGTTGATTGCTTGAGGTAGCTTGATTTCTAGTTCAATTCTGGCTTTTGCCTCATCATATGTACCAAACACTAGTTTCTTAGGGTCTATCGGCTCATTTACTGATGCTTCAATGATGTCCCTAGTTTCATTAATATTAATCTCATAAGGAAGAGGTTTTACCTATTCAACTCGGGGCCTAACTGCTTGAATGTATACTCTGTCATAGTCTACCATAAAACACACATCATCTTTATAATCCTCAACAAACTTAGGAGGAATCCTGAACCTGTTGTTCATTCTTTCCTTAAAATCTTCAAAGTAATTGTCCATTATGCTGTCAAAATTTACACCCATTTCTGCAATAAACTCATTTATCTGATATAAAATGGGAACATCCTTTCTCCACACAACAGAACCTTTAGATGGAAAGAATATTTGCACATAGAAGAAAAGACACATCAACAAAGAACCAACTTTACAAGGGTTGTTCTTTGATGTTCGGATGTTGTCCATATTCTTGTTTAACTATTTCAGTAGTAACTCTGATAGGTCAAATTCCATGTTTTTCTTCACAACTTTGAATGCTAAGTCCACTGCCTCACATGGCACATTGTTCAAATGACTAGAGCTATAAATCTTGTGGGCAATTACATGAATACCAAACCTCAATTCCACATCAAAAATGGTGCTAATTTTCAAACCTCTACCATCCCATTCAACTAGGGTTTTCTTCTAGAGTTCATCTCGACCTAGGGTTTTGGTAGATTTTACTTTGCTCAACATGGGAAGGCCAATAATATTGTGAATCATCTTTTTGGTTATCAACATGGGCTATTCTAACCATAATTGGCCATTGTGTATGTGACTAAGAATATACCTAATCCATTTTATCTGGAAACTCCTTGGCAGGTGTGAGATATGTGTCAACCCTTTTGTTCCAAGATGCTTGTGCTCGGGTTTCAATGAGCCATCAACATGCATTTTCTCTAAAGCACTATACATTTATAGGGTTCCTATCTCCTGAATTGAACACTTAAAATGAGTGTAGATATTGTTAATTAACAGTACCTTTGGTGGTATTTGGGATTGCGCACCATTAGGGTCAAGTGCCTCCACAACTGCTAGAACTAGCTTGAAGTTTGCCACTTTCCACTCTACACCCTTGACCAACATTTATGAACCCCTCTTTGCCTTGCTGCTGCTAGTGCTTTCGAATGTCATCACTGCTCAGCAAGTGAAAGAAATTTTTAAACAAATTCTTTAGCTACAAATTCACTTGAAATCTCTTGAATGCACCTAGAAATCTCTTAGCTCTATGAATACTGAAGACACAATGAAAAATGGAGTTGAATTCTACCCCTTTTGATGAAAATTTGCCATTAATGCTAGGTACCATACTAACATAGTGCATGACAGACTATCATCCACTCACTGGCTTGGTAGAAACTTGTGACTCGACGATCAAACAAAACTTTCATCACTCATGACCTAGCTCAGTTGAGTCTATGACTAACCTTGCTTGATATGAACTGAACTCATGTGGTCCTTTTGTATCTAAAATACTAATTTGGATCATCTACTTTCTTTTATTTGGAACTGCTCAAGATATAGCTTGAAGATATAGTTCTAGTCCCTCCTTTGAAGAATCTAATTGGAAATGGTGGAGTCATCCACTTCTTGAGTGACATTACCATCATTTGAATTGATCTACTTGGTAGATTTAGGAATCCACTACCGTCGCATCTACTTCTTGATATTATCAGCTTTAGCTTTCTTCTCACCTTCAATTCTTCCTATGTTCATGCAATTTTTAGCTATATGACCAATTTCAGTGCATGTATAGCATCTTGCTGTTGAATCTCTCTTTCTTAAGTGATGCCTTGTGCAGTCTATGCCAATGTGTCCATATTCTCCACAATAGTGACATCTACACCAAGTATTGTAATCCCAACCAAATATTGCTTTGACAATTTGTTCAGCTAGATTGAATGGTTTGGATCTGCATTCAGATGCCTTGTGGCCTTGTTTCTTGCATTTTTGACATTTACCTTCAAATTTTGGTTTCTCCTTGCACTCATTAGCTTTATGACCATGTTTACTGTGATTGTAGCATTTTCCATTGAATTTTTCTTTTCCATTGCTCCAACATTTGTTTGATGTATGACCTAGCTTACCACAGTGATTGCAAGTAGGTCTTTGATTTCTTTGGGCACCTTGTTTGGAAGATTCACCTTCTTCTTTGTAACCAAGTCTTGCTTTACCTTTTTGCCTATGAAGATTCTGCTCACTTTGTTGATTCAATTGATCCATGTCTTCTTGTGACTTCATCATCCTTTCATTGAGTTTCTTTTCAAAGACTAGATTATCTTTCAATCTTTCATTTATCTTTCTTTCAGTGATTAGATCATTCCTTAAGTTTTTATTTTTAGATCTCAAATTTATGATTTCCTCATTTTCATTGGAGAGTTGATTGATAAGACTTTCTTGCTGAAGGGATTGATTTTGATTTGCATTGTTCCTTGCCTCCAAGTCTTCACTTGCCTTATTTCTTTGTTCCAAGATTTCATACATTCTTATTGACTAAACTTGTTCTCTTTTCAATTTTCTTACCTCTTCTTACAAAGAACCATTTTTTGCTAGGAGTTATTTGATTGCCTTATTAGCTTCATCTGAACTGTTTGACGGAAAAAAGTCTTCAACCTTTTCTTCAACATACTGATGGTCATTCATTTGTCTTGCAAGTTCCTTCCTTCTTTTCAGGGATTGGGAAAGATGCTCTTTTGCTTCCTTGAGTTGAGTTATGGCCATTTCTAGATCTAACTTCTCATTCTCAATAGCTTTGTCAAGTCTGAATATCTCCATTGTCCTTGATCTTTTCTCAAGCTATCAAACTTTATCCTGAGAACCACAATGCTCTGATACCAATTGTTGGAAATAATCAAGACTAGCTAGGTTATTGAGAGGGGAGGGGTGAATCAGTAACCTCAAAAACTTTAAATCAATTCATATAAGTCATTCGCCATTCATTCATCTAATCTATTGCATGCATGAGAAAAGATAAACATACATAATACATGAACACAGTATTTTGGTGACCTAGAAACCTTCCAAATAGAAAGTAAAATTGGGGTGGGGATGATACCCACAAAACTTCACTATTGCAGTATAAAGTTGGCCTGTTATGGCTTACATGGGCCAATTCTGATGATCTACCCTATTAAGAGAAATTTGGACTGCTAGGTCCACCTTGTTAGAGGTTTTTACAAACATACAATGAAGTATGCACTCTGTTAGGAGATTTATACAAAGACTGTTAAGTCTACCTTGTTAAAGGATTTGGAAAACTAATTCACTTGTTAGGATGAAATAGTGGATCTAACTTACAACTTGATTACTGAATAGATCTTGAAGTACACATCACCTCTTGTGACTGATATGTCTTTGCTGCTTCTTAATGACCTTGCTGAATACTTTGCTCTACTGCTGATTCACATTCACTCTTCTCAAACATTACATCTCCATTCCTTAACATTCATTGTTATCATCTTTTTGCAAATGATACAATACATTACATATATACCATTTAAATAATTACAATTGCAAGGTTGGCTAAAACATAAGTAAACAAATTATTATTGAGTCAACTAAATAGTATAAAACTCAAGCTCTTCAAGCTGACTTGGTGACCTTTTGATACTCAACATCCACTGCATTACTCGACATCATCATGCACTCGGTAGAAGTAGAAGCTGGATCCATACTAATCACACAATGTAGCTTGGAACTCGGTAACCATTGGAGACTCGATAGATATAATGTCACTCGGTAAATACTGAAACCTTTTTTTACCTTACTATCACTCAGTAAACACTATACATCCATCACTTGGTAGAAACTAACTTCATATCACAAAAATTGATAACTCGGTAGACACTATGAAGCTCAATGACCACTACCTATTCAGTGAATACTATAAGCTCGGTATACATTGCTGAACTACACATTCACTTGGTAGCTTCAGGAATACTCGGTGTGAGCTGCTTAACTGTTGAACTTACAAGGTAACCACTGAATGCTCGGTATAAACTATAGACTGAGTGATGACCATAGTATGCATTCAGAATCAAATAAGTGTTGTCACTAATGACAAACATAATACCAACAGAATAATGTTTGCGCATTTTGTCAAGAGTCTCGCTACTTAATGGGATGAATTCTAACTTATTGAATGAAATGTGCAATGTTGAATGTATTGTAGTGCTGCCAATATTATATGTTGCCTTCCTTGTGTATGCAACTATCATTCCCTTTGGTTTTCTAGGGTCATCATTGATTTCATTACTATATAGATGAATGAGTGCATAGTAAATAACCTTTGTCGTAAATGTTTTACTTGTTCTAGCTCCACCTATTAGGAATAGGTGAATTGGGGTCGCTATATTTTGTTCTTTTCTTAATAGAATATCTTTCATTATCATTTGTTGTTCAGTTTTAAGTGCTTGACGTAATTTGAAGTAGTCACTATTATCTATTATTTAAGGGTGTTTGCATATTTCAAAACTGGTATGTAATTGAAGACATATTTTGTTGTTTGGGAGTTTTGGAATGTCTTTTACAATATCATATTCTTCGTTCATTGAATTGATTTTGTTTCATGGATTTGATTCTTGATTACTCCAATCTCTACCATGTAGTTCATTTTCCTCTTTTTCAATGTCTCCCCATTTTGTATTGACATTGTAGCAAAATTTGGTACAATTTTTTTTATTGTCTCCTCGTGGTGCTCATATGCAAATTGCCAAGTACCAAAGTTATGTAGGGGTGTGTCAATAGTTACCACAAATGGGACATATAGGAGAACTTGTTCTCTGTAATAGTTAATTGGATTGGTATGCTTGTTGTAATTTATGTAACGATTTATGTTTGGTTTTATTTTCTTTTTAATTATATGTTTTCTTTTTTGATATTGTGAGACAAATTCAGCAAAGCATATATGGTTTAGACTTTTTGAACATTGAACATAATATTCTATAAATGATTTTTCCATCACATTTTCGGAATCATATGGCTCATTGTTCATTTTTTTTACAAATTTAAGTACAAATACTCGCTCATCATCAACTCTTGTATCAATAAATGTATACTTGCGTGAACTTTGATTAAGTGGCATTGAGAGCACTACATGTGATTCTTGTTGTGCTGACATTTGTTGTAAGTTTAGTAAAGCATTCCCAAGTTTTCTTATCATGTCAACTACATCTATATTTTTTTTTTGGTGGTCATTTCTTATTTTTTGAAATGCATTTGTCATTGATTTGTCAAATTTTTCCATATATGAACTACAATACATTGCTACAGCATATGCATTAAGTAAAAATTGTGCATTTGTATTTGCTTTCCATAATGTAGCCATTGCACTTGCAAAACTATTATTCCAAATTTTGCAAGGCCTTCTTCTCAGAAATAGAGTAGGTCTGTCTAACGTAGATCTTATTGAGTCAATATATTTAGAGTTTTTTAAATGAAGTTTTTTAATAAACATGTCATATGTCCATGAAATATCATAGTTCTATTTTTCCAAGTTTGAAAAAATATCTTTTGATTGTATTAATAGTGATTATGTTTTTTCCATTATAGGTTCTAATATCATTATTTCTAGAAACAGAGGTATTGTGAAGTTGAAATGACATTTTCTTTTTGATGTCTTCTTACAATGTTTTGTGTGATGATGCTTGTGTAATTTTGCTAAAGATGGCTCTAAGTGGCCAACACTAGAAGTTATGTAGTTGTCAACGAATTTAACAATTTTGATGTTCTTTTCTCTACCATAAATGGGGCATTTTCAACCCAAATCAAGATATGGTCATGTTCATTCCCCCTATTCTGAAATTTAGTGATTGAGAAGAAGTCGTTAATTTTACCAAAAAATAAGTGATTGGTGAATATTAATTTTTGCAATTGTTGTACTCTATGTTGGTAGTATCATGCACATGTGATAGGGTCTTTACATACGAGGTGGTCTATGTCACAACTAGCATAAGCATTTTTTTTAGTATTGTCTATTTCAGTCTCGGTTGTTTTATATAATTTATTTAGAGTGTTTCTTAACGGTTGCCAATTTTTCTCAGCACTTGTAAAAGTGAGAAAAAAGGTGGGAGGACTTAATTGTCCTATCATAGCAAAAACATTTTTCTTCAGTAGTTGGGAATACTTTAGAGATATTCTAATCCTCATGAAATCTATGTATCCAATTTATGATTTCAAAATCTTTTTCAAGTAAGGTTTGTTCTTCACATCTTTGGCAACCAATTTCTTACCTTTCAGTTGACCTTTCCTGATTCTCACCCACATTGTTGAGAGGACTTGGTGGATCAGTATTTTAATTGTTTTGAAAAATAGGTTTGTTGTGTGTATTGCAAATTCATGAGATGATTTTAGAAGCTCCCATTGTGTAACTCTTTGATAACTTGACTTTTCAGGGGTATGACTCCATAGAATAATGTTGAAAATTTTGTTTCCTCAGAATGTTTATCTTTGAAAATTCCTATTGCATAAAATTCTTGCAAAGGTGCTAAATCAATGTTTTTATCATTCATGTTGTGTATGCTTCTAGCATCTATAAATCCATGTATCAATGTGTTTGTCTAGTTTCCATTCTCTCTATTGCTAAGTGAGTCAGTGTCACTTGAAGTATTGCCACTCATTGATTGAGCTTCTTGTTCTAGCTCATGCAATTGTAACCATGGATCATTTATTCTTACATTTTCTACTTTATACAATGATATTTCTATCAATTTGTGTAAAGCTTGCATTATGATAGTGGGTCTTACCATTCATTTTTGGAAGACATTCTTATATTCAAGATGTCTCTTTAGAGAAATTGCACCAATTAATGTGTTGTCTATTATTTGGGGAAGAGCTTTTTGAACAATGTTTAAATTTGCAGGGACATATATTATAGACCTAGTCAAGCCCATTTGCAATTTTCTATGTCCGAGTTCCCATATTTGTGCAAAAGAAATTCTCAAGGATACAAGCTTTTCCTCTAATTGAGTTAGCATTCGTACATGTCGCAAAGGTTTGTTTCTAGAAATGTTTTGAGGGGCTGCAAATTTTGGAGGGCTAGATTGTTTTAGAGCTTTATAACATATTTTTCATATGTTGGTTTTTTGAGATGACCATTTGCATTTCATCAGGATTGTATATACATATTTCAATGATTTTTTTGGATATCTCATATCTTTCTTGAATTGCAAAGTGTCACAAACTTGACAACAATGTTCTGGTGTGTCCTATATTGCAAGTTCATATCTTTCTATTGTTGTCATTTGTGTTTGTCTTCTTTTTCTCTTTTTCTTTTCATTTTTTTGATTTTCTTCAATTGTTTTGAGGTCTCCATTGCTTTCATAATTACTAAATGTAGTTTTAGTTAACTATACAGTGTATTTGTTACAAGATATTGCTTCTTTATGTATGTATTTTTTGATCAGCCTTAAACTTGTCGTGCTAAATTTTTGAGAACTTTTAAAGCCATTTTCTCCTTTGTTTTGTTCACTATGTTCTCCTAGTTCTTCTTTATTATGTAGTGGATTTTGTACACCATGTTTATTCTCCCTTATTATTCTTTTCAATCTATGTAGTTTAAGAGTATGGCAATTGCGTTCCAACCTTAGCATTTCAATTAGAGGTTCAAAATGTCCATTTCGTGGATTTGAATCATGGAAGAGCAAACAATATTGTTTTCCACTCAAATTTTGATTGAATTCAAGGTATTTCTTGCTTGTTGTCAATGAAAAAATAGAAATACGAATATTTAACCACTTTGACATCTAGTGTATACAAAATATGTCTCCCCATAGGCCATTTTCATTTCTTGTGTTTGTTTATTCAGCAAGGAGATGCATTCTCCTCAAATAAGTATTCACATCGTTCACATTATGGAGTTCTTTTATAGTGAGAGGATGCAATTCATGACTATATGCATAAAGTGCCTCTGGATATTATTTTTCAAGACATTTGCAAAAGTAATCTATTGTCCCATTTTGCAGTTGACTATAAGTTTTTGTGAAATTAGGTAGAAATACAAGAGAGTCAAATAAGAAATCATCGACATTGTATTTGAACTCTTTGAATCTTGATAGTCCTTCCTTTGCGAGCTCTTCATTAATTTTGCAAGATTGGTTTTTATATTGCATTTTGAGACTTATAACATCTATTAATTCAGCATTCATAGTAAAATAGCATGTCTTTATTATTTAATGTTTCTCCTGTGTTTTCCTATAAGGCAACCATATTTTTTTCCAAATTAGTATGCATTTCTTCCACATTTAATGTTTTTGAGTATTGGTGACTACTTTAATATTTTTCCATAAATTAGTTACATTGTTATATTTTCTTAATGAAAATCTTTTAACTAAATTAAAAATTATATCTACATATTATGACAAATTGAAAACATAGAAGACCGGAGACAACAATAGTAGCATTAAATTTTATAAATATGAATATGTAATCATTGCATTGTATATTGTTAACGTGTTTTTATTCATAGTATATTTCTATTTTAACATACTAGCTAGCACATCTCTTATAGATTATGGTATATCATATTTTTTAATGTTAACCATCTATTGTACAACTATAGAAATGTGGAATGTAAATATAAATGTTTGTGAAGAATTAATTATTATTAAGAAGCAATGTTGGAAGAGCAATAGAGCAAATGTATACAAGATATTTGTAAAAGTCCAATATAGTTGCTTACACTATCAACTAGTTTTTTAAAACAACTGTAAATGTATTACCCCTAGGGCTAAAGAAATTCTTTCAATGTGTCAATATGGAGGTAATTCTTCCACATGCTTTAATTTTCTTATGGTTACGTGATAATTTTCTTTCAATAAGTCAGCTCTTCAGGAACAAAAATGATTTCATATGCTTTCTCTTTTGTATATCTACAACTCTGAGCTTCTATGTAAAACAGTGCTTCAAGTATGTCAAAATGGAACTAATACTTTTATATTTTTCCTTCTAAAGACTTTGGGATATTTATTAGGATTAAATTAGTTGTTTGTGAAAAGAATCTCCCAATATGTCAATATAGAGTTAATTGATCCATTTCTTTTCTTATAAATGATTTTGTTGTATTTGTATTCAAAAATACCAGGGGATAGAGGGAATTTCTTTTTATATTTAGAAGTTCCAAATTTTAGCTAGTTTGATGTTATCGACAGGCCTCATACTTGTGACTTTAAGTAGTAATGAAATATTTAAAAATATTTTGGATAATTGCACATTCTAGTTTCTTTTTTGAGATTTTTAGTTTCTGTAGCAAGGAGATATTATAATATTATAGCATCCATGTGATGCTTATTTTGAAATTTAATTTAGCCAATGAAATCTTTGATTTTTTACATCATCCTATTCAAATATAATGTTTCTTTATACTAATTGTGTTATTCATTTTGCTAAAAATATACTTATCTGTAATTTTAATTGTTTGTGCAATGAACAGTCAGTGTTCAAGCTCTTTTACAAACTTTTAGTTCATCAAGTAACCAAAATGAGTAGTCATAGTGTTAACATTTAATGTTTGTGTTGAACCTGGGTCAGCCATTGGGATTGTGAATTAAAAAATCTAGAATCTGGAACATTCATATATTGTATAGGATTTTATTTAGGATCTCAGAGCCACTGTGATTATGGTTACTAAGTGTTGTGAGGGAAGCCAAAAAAACCAAAGCATTGTTATTATTATTTGTTGTACGACAGTCTCTATATGGAAAAAAAATATTTAGCTAGTTGATGTGATCCACGTCATCCAAAATGGTGAAGGCCCCATGGCTTCTCAAATGATTTCAATAATGAAATTTTCTTCATCTACATTGTGGAATTGTAAATTAGCCACACCAAGGTCTTTTAGAAGATTTTCCTACTTGTTAGGTAGGGCATTCTTGAATGAGGAAACTGTTGTGTAGTTAAAATGACCACGCTATTTATGATTAGGGTGTACTCTAAAACCAACAATAACAGCATGGGAAAACATGGCCACCATCATTGCCATGTTTTTTGATTTGCAAGATCACCATACTAAAAATGAATAAAAAGTAGGTGGAGTAGAAAACACAGTGAATAGTATATCTTTCAGCATGTTTTACTTTCATCTTATACCATTGCCATTGAATTCATCTGTAATGGCTGCAAATGCTTCTTTCATCTTATACCATTGACATTGAATTTGTCTTCATGGCTGCAAATGCTTTCAATTTTCTATAAGCCATTTGTTGACTTAATGCTTCAACATTCACACACTTGCTATATCACTAACTTTTTAATTTCCAATTTCAAATGCACCAAGTATTAGATAAGAGAGCCCCAAACTTGAGTTCTTAAAAAACAACTGCAAACATCCCATCCTTTGATGTGAACTTATAAATCTCTCCTAAATTCACAAGAAATGAGTATAATCACTCAACTGTCTAATTAAAAACTATATTTTCTTTAAATTGTCCTTACAATTAATAGATAGTCGCATAACATTTGATACTATATTAAAAAAGGGAATACATAGTTAGTTCTCCAATAGGAAACAATTTAGCAACACTCAGTATTGATTTTTTTTCTTGGCTACAAACATTACATATATTTTTCAAATACATAGAGAATTGCATAGAAAATTATTACATTCAAAGCGAACAACGAAATGAAAGTAGGTGTTTCATTTATAGTGAAAAAGAGAACCAAGAGAGAGCATAATTTAGCTCCCAATACTATTTCAACAAGTTCCATACTCTTCTGAAAATTAACCACAGTGAGTTGCGATCAACTTGATTGGCTCTGTTGGTCTGAATTTCAGCATGATGGAAGTCCTTTGTCCAGGAATAGAAAATTTAGATTTTCTCCTTTAATGGTGAGTAGGGTTCCTAGCTAATTCATCCTTCTGTTAAACCCTTTGAAATTTTTTGTGAAAACCCTACGTTTCACTCCATTCTTAAGAGGTCAAGCACAAAATATTTGAATTATCAAATAGAGCGAATATTCCTGTTGTCTTTTATCCTCCGCGCCCCCGAGCTACTTTTCCTCTCAAATTCCCCAGTCGTCTGATCTAAATAGATCCACCATTTTTTGTTTCCTCGCTATGAAAACATGGGCACTCTTTATGTATAGCGAGGTAGCGAGTGCCAAAAAGTTATAAGACGAGACTGCAATTTGAAGACACGACAGCCAGAGAATTGTTTTTTGACCGATCATTCAGTCATGGACACCTGGCAAGTACTATCAGAACAAGAAAAGGGACCCAATGGAAGCAGTCAGAAGTCAGTGCTGGAATGATGTCTCACCATAAAGAGTTGCTCGAACAGTATGTATAGCAAGATAGCGACTAGGGGCCCACCACTATCTTCTAAGCAGTACAAGAAATATATCATCCGCAAGATCAAGAATGAATCAATGGCTATCACTACTTCGCTATGGCAAGATGCTCATTTTTTATGTATGGCGAAATAGTGAGCTGTTGACACATGTCCTTAGTCACTGGTGGGCCCAGACAGAAGTGCCATCAAGGAAAGAGCTATGTACGTGGGCAATTCTCATTGGATCGATTGATCGACTTGTCAAGTGGAACACCAAGTTGTCCTTCTCTGTACCCCATGATCGTATGATTTTAAAGATCAACAGTATAGTTTTAAATAATGAAGATGGTGGCACTCTGCATATTAATGAGATTTGCAAAGTTTCGCGTGTGAAAGAAAAAACAGAGTGTAACTTATAAGATTTTCTCAGTTGCACCTTATGCGAATAAAGATTTGAAGTCTTTTCTGAATAGGATCTTTTATTAAGAGGATTGTGTAGATTTTGGTACGAGTGCCAAATAGCATAAAAGAGCTACAGATAAGAGATTTCCAAATGAGTATTTTACTTTAGTCACTGAAGTGTTGCAGACTTGTATGGTGTAGTAGAAATGGCTCCAAAGAATTCACTAACTCTTAGATTGTGGATAGTAGAGGGATTACTTGACAAGAGTAATTGGATCCCTAGTGTTTCTTCCTCTCGAATTGGTGCAAGTTTTTTTGAAAGGTGGTTTGCGGAGAGGAAGTTGTTTGTCTCGTATGTCAGTATGTGGAATTTTGATTGAGGAAGACTAGTAATCCCAGGTGTTTCTATGGGTTGTGATCAAGCTACTAAGGTAATGAGGGGAGTGAAGAATGAACTAAATAAAATAGAAACCCTATCAATAGTAACACCTTTCTCTAAGGGAATTTTCAAGATGGCACACTTCAATGCCATGGCAGTAGAAGTATGTAGGACCCTGTGCAGAATTTTTAGAGAGGGTGAAGAAGATTTTATACCCATGGGCTTCATGCAAATAGTCCCTCTAACTTTTTGTTAGTGCACGTCTTTTTGTGTCAATAGGTGACAAATTTTGGTTGAAAGCTGGTTTTGGATGCAAACGTGGCTGGCTAAGCAGAAATTGCTCATTTTGCTATATTTTATAGCCACATTGTTCCCATACTCGAGTGTTGTTTCTTAAGGAGTTGTACTAATTAGCGAAGAGTGGGAAGTAAGGGTGTTTCTCCCAGTACTGTGATGATGGTAAAAACCATGGGTTCAAGTCAGTTTGCAATCATCAGAATAGATTTTGTCAGCGACAAGCTTAGCAATTACATATACAACAGAATCACAATTGGAGCTAAATCAGAAAAAGAAGGTGATAGACAGAAGCTCACAAGAGAATATATGGTTCGCATAACTTCCTGTTAATCTTTTCTTTTTGGATAGATTTATGTGTCTTCTTCTTGTAAAGGACACCCATCATTTTCTCTTAGCCTAAAGCTTGTTGCATCTCACACTATATAAGTGAGATCCCAGGGCTAGAGAAAGGGTCCAAATTTTATTTTTCTAAGTGATACTTAGTCTGTTTTTGGTCCATTATTTTGAGCAAATTGGTGGTGTATTTTCTCTATTAGATCTTGAGAATACATGAATATAGAATGATCTGTGTTTCTTTCTAAAGGTCATTCTGAGTTTACTGTAAATTGTATGCAATTTTCAAGGAAAATGAATACAAATTTTGAGTTGTCCCCATATCAGTTCTTACTGAACTTTGTCTCCTTTTGATTACTTGGTTATCTTGATGTTTTATGAGTAAAGGCTTGTGCAATTGAATGTAATTCAATTAGGTTGTATATCTTTTCATCACTGCTATTAGTTCAATGGATTAAGTAAAAGCTTTGATGAATTTGATAAGGTTGCTACAGTAGTGGAAAGGATTTTGAATGATGAATTTTGATAAGAACTGCTGATCAAATTTGTTGTAAGGCAAAAAATTAGATCTAAGAATTTGTTGTAGACTCTAAACCCCAATGGATTAGGCACTGATCAAATTTGATCCAGCTGAGAGAGAAATATGTCACAAATGGTTGTCAAAAATGTAGAATTAAATCAATTTTACTTTTATTTCCTGTAGATCTTAAAAGTTGGCTAGTACTTGTTTGCATGGAATGTTTAAGCTTCAGATAGCCACTATTGTTGAGAACACCTGCAGATGTATAGAAGAATTTTTGGCCATATATGTTATATGGGATGTGTTTATCAAGTCATCAAAGAATTTTGTATGTATTTGAGGATTTGAGATGAGAATCAGAATGAAACTAAAATAATTCTCATACAGTTTTTCCAGTCTTGTATCATCCCTGGGTATATCCACCCTAGTTTTGCAGAGCCAGAAGAGTAGAAAACCACCCATGGTTTTGTTGAAGTTGGGCCCAAATGGTTTTGCACATACAATTGCTAATAAGAATTGGCTAGGGTGAAAGCACAAACCTGTGCCACCATTTGTGATATTTGGAGGGGTTACGATCGAAATAGTTTTGGCCGTAACGGTTATGGCCGAACAAGTTTCGGCCGTACATATGTGGCAAGTTTCTGTGTCGATGTGGCATGCATAGTTACGGTCGAAACACTTTCGGCCAAAATGGTTCCGGCTATAACCCCCATGTTTCAAATGACTCAAAATATCATAAAAATAGCCAAAAAGTGATTGACAATAATTTTATACGCTAGGGGGTTACGGCCAAAACCCTTTTGGCCGAAACTGTTATGGTCGAAACCCTTTCGGCTGAAACTGCCTATGTGGCATCCTAGGTGGCAGCCACACAAGCAAAACTAAGAACTTCTACAAACTTCTCACTTTGAAGGCCAATTTGACTTACTAAATTGAAGTTTTTTAAAAAACTAAAAATATAGTTTTGTAGGTCTCGGAGTCAAGATTATGATTATATAATTTTTTTTAAATTTTGATTATGGATAATATGTTATAATTTGAAAATAGTACAAGGAGGTATTTTAAGATTCAAGAAGATGTCTATTCAAAAATAAGAAAAAAATAGTAAATCATGTTCAAAAATTATTATTTTTTAATGTTGCACTAGAGGAGAAAGTCTTCTTCAAGAATATGTAATTTGTTTTAAAAAATATGTAGATTTGATGGAAAAAGTTTAACAGGAGAAAAAAACTATCAATTTCTGATAACTTTGACTTTGACCAGTTATAACTTAAAAAATATTAGTTGAATTTCAATTTTTCTTTTTTGGTGCACTAGGTATACATGTTGACTCTAACATATTCCAAAGTCAGACCAAAATATGAACATTTTCATATATTTGTTTGACGGGAAAAAAAATCTATATTTTCAGCATTTTAAAAAAATTAAAAAATAGACTTTAAAAATTAAAAAATAGATAAAATTTTCACTCAATTTTTTTCAAAAAAATTACAGACATAAACTTCATCTAATTTTAAACATTTCATTAGTTTACATCATCTTCAAATTCTAAGCACAAATGCCACTTTTATGTCATTAAAGTTGAAAACTTTAAATTCTAATATCACTTCTCCTTTATAAAAGGTGACACAGGTTTGTGCTTTTACCCGCTAGTCTTTAGATTGTGTGAGTATTGTCATCTTGGTATTAAGTATTTTGTTGCTTAGTAGTTTTAAAACACCAACAGGCTCTTGATGTAAAATTGAAATTTAAAGGGAACAAATGTCTCCCTCAAATATGTCAACTCTACCACATGAATATATTGACTTAAACTTGCCATTGAAATAAAAATTATGGCTCGATGTGAAAAGGAAGAACAATTTATGTTATATATTCAGTCCTACATTTTGCTCTACAAATTCTCCTTTTCATTCAATAAAGAAGGCATTTTTAAAACTTGTACAAATAAAACCATCAATTCACATAAGTTGGAAGAAATAAATGTGATTTCATGTATACAAATATGCAAGAGTAGGCACGGACAAGATTGTGTCTCTATATACAAGGGAACTTTGCATGCTTTTGCCTCAATTCTAAACAAGACACTATTGCAGGCATCTTGTATTAGAAAATTTGAATTATATCTATCACAAGTCTATATATAACAGCAAGACCTTTTCAATGCATTCATAATTTCCATATGATCCTCAGAGCTAGGTTATGCAATAGACAGTGCAATATTCAGAAATTGTGAAATTAATGTAGAAGAAATTTTTGTATTGAAAAAAGATCACTACCTTTGAAACTTAGATATGCACACATTGTTGAGATGTAAATGAACAAGATACATATTGTGCTAGAATTTTCCAATCCATGCAAATGGAGCCTAATCGTATACATCATAACTATTATATCTACTAATTTGCATGTGGTAACAGTTAATTCATCTGATAAGTAGGAGATGATTTCCACAGCTAGTCAAATTGTGATGTGAATATCAGGATTTAACTGTGTGATTTTTGAGTCAAACTCGATGACCCATGTTTCATGAGTAGTGATTCAACATGAATCCATCTCTCATGAGAATAAATGGAACACTTAGCACTCATTGGATCTAGGTGATGCTCACAGGGGTGAAGCACCGGGACTTCCCGGGAGGTCACCCATCCCAGTACTACTCCAGCCTGAGCGCGCTTAACTACTCCAGCAAATGGGGTTGCAAGCTTTGGGTTTAACTGTGGAGGAAACTCCATAGTTAAGCGCGCTCAGGCTGGAGTAGTACTGGGATGGGTGACCTCCCGGGAAGTCCCGGTGCTTCACCCCTGTGAGCATCACCTAGATCCAATGAGTGCTAAGTGTTCCATTTATTCTCATGAGAGATGGATTCATGTTGAATCACTACTCATGAAACATGGGTCATCGAGTTTGACTCAAAAATCACACAGTTAAATCCTGATATTCACATCACAAGTTAATTCATCTATTGAGAATACACTATCTTCCAATATCTACTACAAGATGAATTACAAGTGACATGTTACTATTTGCAAATATGAAACAAATAATGGTATGAGTAATGGTGCTCTACGGTTTTAGTTGATAGGACTCCTATATCATCGTCATACCATTGTCTTGCAAGCTCTACATTGTCATGTCTTATAATTCATCCAAGTGTAAGATTTAGATATGATATGAAAAGATTTATTATGTACAAGAGTATCTCGCCTTCAACTGTAGCCCTAAATGGTGATAGCTAACAAAATAATGTTTTGCATGCTAGATTAAAAATGGCAGTCAATTCTTCTACAGTGTGATTTTTGTGAGGGAAATGGATTATAATATCTTCACATGAAAAATGATATGAGCTTCCCTATATACCCGCACCAAATATTTAAGGTAAATCAATTCTCCTTTTGTCATGAATGTAGATAGAACACGAATTTGATTGGTCTCTGGTATCGATTGAATGTTTCATCATCCATCGTATCAAAACATGACAACATGGTTGTCATAAAAATATTTTTCCAATATTTTTCTTTGCTATTCACTTGGAAGTTGTAGGATTTTTTCAAAGACATTACATTGTGAACTTTCAAAAAGATGATATGTTGGCCAGTTTATTGTAGCAAATGCATTCATGGTATTCATATTTGTGCAATGTGGAGAGAGAAAACCTGTCAATAGCAAGCAACATATCTTAGATTTTCCTAACCATGATTGAATTCTAAGATATAGCTTAACTTCATTGTTATTCCTTTTTGTGGAAATATTATTGCTGGGAAAGTAATATATGTCTAATTAATGTGTATGCTTGTATACATATATGGCACAAATATCTATCAAATGTACAATAAAGGTTGAGATGATGCGGGAGGGGGCTGTGCATTGTTACTATTTAGATATGTTTAGTAGTAGAATGGATTGTGATAAAGAATGTGATAGGTACATATAATGAAACTACAATGGGACATATGTGCTTTTGGAGGAATATCAATGCATTGCAAATATCTAAGAATCCAGAAGCTATAAATGCATTTGAATTCTATCACATCGTATAAAAAATAAGGACTATCCTATTTTATACCAAGCATAAAAGAATAAGAATATTGTCTAAAACATTATTATTTCTAATTAACAAGAAGTATAATAGTACACACTACTTGGATAATGTTGCCTAAATCAACATCTAACTTTAATAGTTCACCATTTCAATGCATTGATAATTTCCATATGGTCCTCAAATATGGGTAATGTAATAGACAATGTTTTATTCATAAACTTTATGATTTCTATATAGATTAAATTATTGTACTTAAAAAAGATCACTATATGGTCTAATATGATTGGATTAACAACATATGAGACATAATGTATTATACATTACTAGTTGTTCTAAACAAATTTTCACAACATACAATAGACATAGACAATATGCAAATGTCTTCATAGAGTTTCAACAACTATTTATCCGTCATTTTTGCCACTTTTCTAAAATGACATCTATTCAATAATGTTGGCGTCATATTGCTTATGATAGTCTTCATAATGTTTAACATTGGTTCTTTTTAGTTGTTGTACAACTTTATTATATTTTACAGCCTAATGATGTTGATTAGTTAACTCAGAAAGATTTTATATATTGCCCATGTGTGAAAAATCATTTTTGAATGGATTCACCCTAAACAAACAACATAGATCTAGTAGCTAAATTTGTATCTAAGGTAATATAATTGGGAATGATATAAACTAATGGAGCCATAGTGTGCTTTGTCACTGTCAAAGTGGTCATCATTGCTAATAAGCAAAGATTTTTGGAAACATCATTTATTTTTTCTCCACACAACTATAGTTTATCTTTGCAATTTATTTTTCCACTATATTTGGTGTGGTCTAAAAAATGTCAAATAAAATCATAAAATTCTTGATATATCTCATAAATTATATAAAAATCCACTGAGCAAAAAATGACTAAAAAGAAGATTACAAATGGAAAACATAAATGTGCCAAAAAATGAAGAGCATTACAAGTGAAACATAGGTTTCTTTTTAAGATGTAGTAATCACAACTTTATCAATATATTTGGAGGAAAGAAGATGATATTGTATCTAAAAATAATGGCATGAAAACATACCATATTGTTGCAATTGACGTTGTTAGATATATTCAAAATTCAAAGTACTCCTAATAGACTCTAATAGCCCTTGAAACTGAAAACGTAGAAAATGATGAGCCATGTAAGATTTCTACAACATCAATATATGAATCATTTAATGCATTTGCAATATGGAGATAACCATCTATTTAGAGAATAGAGTACAAGATACAAAAATACATACTAGACATTCAAGTAAGCATGAAAACTATATTTTCTAGGTAATCAGACATTGCTTATGAAAGAATAGATCCATTCATTAATGTCTTCCTTTCTTCTTTCAAAGTTTTCAAATGGTTTGCACAAAAATATGTTAATTTATTATTGCTTTCATGCAATAAGCCTTCATTTAAATTAAATATCTCATTTTCTACTGCCATTTAGTATAATTATGAATGAAGACAGTTTGAAGTAGAAAAATACTAACTTAAAATTTCCAAATTCTTACAAAAAGATGCAATACATAGTTTAAATATCATTACATCTGTTTACAAGATTTTTCATAGTATTCAACTAAACTCTGCATAGAGTTCTCTATCAAGTGTTCATCAATGACAAGAAACTTTCCCATATAACTAAAGCTCAAACTCGCTATGTAGTATGTGTCAACGACATGAACTAAAGGATAAATGATCAGGTCCAACAATAGGAGACATATGCATTTGTAGGAATATCATTGCATTGCATACATTTACAATCCTCAATGCATCTTGCTCAAAAAATAGGGAATTATGTGCTTTCAATGCATGATCTACAACAGACTTCCACTTAGTTTTATAGCAATTTTGAGGGAATTATAGACATAGGTCCTAAAAGCATAAGAGCTTAAAGTTTCAAGGGACAACAAGCCACCTATGGGTGCATTACTCATCTCTATTACATATGCATTAATATATGCACTATAGTCTTCAACAGGTCTAAAGTGATTATTCACATATCTATTTGTTAATTGATTTACAATTTCCTCATTTTCAAAAAGATCCAAGCAATTGGTAAGGAATTTTGAAACAATGTCTGAATAATGTATTCTTCCATATTTATTTTCTAAAAAATCTTCACCAAGAGTAATGCGCAATGATTTCTCAACATTTGGGCAATCTATAACAAATACATTTTCCAAATGTGTCAATTTAATTGCACCAATCAAGGGATAGTCCCAATCACCACCTAGACTTGGAATATGTACACGATCACACATTGTCAATAGCCAAAATCTGCCATAGTTGACTTCAAAATTAGATAGGGAATTAAAGTATTCAATCAAATTTAGATAGTTAAATATTTTCAAATGGACATTGATGTTACTTTTCCCCATTCAAATGTCAAATGACATCAACACAAATACAATTTTGAATAACTCTTTTAGTCAAGAGACAGGCTAGGTCTAATGGAATTTTAAATTTTCTCAATGCAGACTCTTAACCATAAATTTTTCCATGTTTCTAATTACATGTTTTAAATATTTCATGTAAAAAATAAACAAAACTAATGTGGAACAATATAAGGCACATCAAAAAGTCTAACTGACAAGCTTCTTCACAATGTTGGCTTCTATGACATTTTAAATAAAATAATATAATGTCCCAACAACTACTAATACATTTATGTTACAAATAGTGCAAAACTATGATGTTTAGTATCCTTATAAGCTATGATTTGATGGCTTTTGCATATTTAACATGGCACAAGAAAAAAACAATTTTCACATTTACCTTTTTTCCATAATAATTTAACAAACAGTGATGAAAAACTTTTAAAAAAATATGAGATTAATATATTTGTAACTAGTTTTTGCTGATACCATTGGTTTATAGAAACTCATTTGTAGGAAATTTTGATTAAATATCATATTTGTAACATGAACAATTCATGAAAATTTAAAAACATTGTTGCATTTACACAGATAATTAAAACTGACACACATTCCAATTTAAAAGACTTCTAAAAAAGAAAGATGGAAAAAATATGAATACTCTTTAAGTTAACTGTTTAAAAAAATGATAAGAACATAACTTACATCTTTTTTAAAAATCAGTACATAAATAAAAATTTAAATCTTTTAAAGAAAATATAAACAACACTTGTTCCTAAATCTTTTTAAAAATAAATAAGCAAAACTTAAATATTATTTTAGAACCAATTCATAATATAAAACCTAAATTCTTTATATGAACATATAAATAAAACTAACTTAAATCATTTTTAAAAAGATATAAAAAAAGCTAAATCTTTTTCATACAAATAAACAAAATTTAAACATTTTTTCCAAGTCAATTTCATACAAAACCTAAATCTTCTTTCCAAATCAATTATGATACAAACCTAAATCCTTCCTTAAAAAAAAAATTAGAAAAAACAAAACCTTAATAAAACCTACACCCTCTTTATCATCTTATAAAAGTGTCTTTGTAAACTCCTAATTAGACATTTATCTTTCTCCCTTGCCAACTTTAGGGAAAACCCTATATTCTAAGATAAAATTGCATATAATTATGTTATAAACTCAACATAAAGTTGTGCCTAAATTTACATTGGTATCTAATGAATAAATGGATGAAATATTTTAATAATGTCCTTAAGGCCAAAACAAAGACTATGACTCCTTGTGTAGTCTTTCTAAGGAGGAGACTTAAACTAGCTTGAAATAGGCCAATCCTAAAGGAAGCATAACCAAGGATCTTTGATTAGAATTATCAATGTAAATATCACCAAGTATCTTATAGTTATTTCAATAAGCAAATGCTACTCATTTTAAGACTCTTTTTTTTCTTCACAACTTATTTTTATGATAAAAAAAGATTTTCTACTATCTCTTAACAATTCTAAGATTATGGATAAGAAATTTAAAAAGCACGTTAGGTGAAAGAAATTAGAAGACTCGAATACACATCGATCATTGAAGATATGGGATTTGCTAGAGAAAAGAATTGAGAGAGAGGAAGAACAATAATGTTGCTTCATACCTACAACTAATTGTTCCATAATATAAATGATTGATTTAGAGTGTTTTACTTTTAGTCACTATAAACCAAGAGCTAAAACCCTACTACCATGCCACACAGTTAAATACTATGTTGCTAAATGTACAAAATAAATTAGATAGATCAGAGTGATATACCGAATCAGAGGAATTTCTTAAGTTTATAATACCACTTCATACATTAAACATAGTTTTAAACTTAGCCAATTTGCTTCTATAAATTCATGTTCTTATTTCCCCCCCCCCTCTAAAATCAAGGACCTACTTTTAACCAACTATTGAATAGCGAAAACCTATCTAAAAACCATGACCTACTTTTCTATCTACTCAACTATCGACTAGAAAAAACCTAGAATTGGAATTGGATGAAAACATCTTAGTGCATCTATACCCCAAATTAACTAAGCCTTAATGTGTACCTCACATTTGTTTGAAATCCTGGGTTTTACTACAAATCATTACTTGCAAATTAATCTAATCTGATAATAAAAATTTCTGAATATCCTCATTGAGAATAGGCCATATCTTGTTGTAGATCATCAACACACAAATACAGAGAAAAAATGAAGCACACACTAAACAGATCTTGTCAAAATTCATTGAGCAACACACATATACAAACCCTAACATACCAATCTCACTCACATTAACAAGGCAATATAAAAAGCTATAGGATCTATCAAAAAATAGCCTTTATTTTTCAATTTGACAATGACTATGTTCCATATCAAGCCCTAAAAAACCTTCAAATTCTAAAATCACAGAATGGCTACAAAGTGCATGAAACACAAATCCATAATAACTATAAATCAATAGCTAGAAATCCTTTAAATCTCATGGCCTCAAAAAATGACAGCAAAGAAAATGAAGAACACTAGTGCCAGTCTTGCAATCTTATAGCTCTACCAAATTTCAGATGTATAAATTATAAATCAAGGAAAGACCATCAACACCATCAAAGCAACACTTTAATATCTTCAACAACAATAAATCATTCGTATAATGGATTATTGAATAGAGCTTGACTAAATAGTTTCAAATTTAAAACCTAGAAATGATCACAAATTTTGAGGCTCGAAGAATAATCATAAACTTAAAGTAAACAAAACGTAGGATTTGTACATCTGTCTAGACTAAGAGACTATTCAGATCTAGATCTACTTGGGCTAAAAGGTATCCAAAAGACTTGAATTTTTAAAGCCTATTCTTCAACACCTTGTCTGTAATGTTGATGTTAGCTCACTCACATTTTGATTGACATAGCTAACATCCCCATTTAAGAATAAAGAAAATAAATGTACCAAAAACAACTTTATGTTTTGGGTCAATGAGTTTGACTCAAAATCACACAGTTAAATCTTGATAGCAATATCGCAACTTTATGTTATGCTTCAGAATGCTTGATTGTATGAATGTGAGTTCATCCTAGTTGCCAATCATGGCATCATGGTAGCTTGGCTGATAATGGGTGTTATCTACTGTAAAGATAACTGGGTTGTATTACTAGCTAATACGAAAACAATTCAATTGGCATTGTCAACAAACATGGGACCAACAAAAAATTATTAAAAGTACTTATTAAACCTCAATTCAAACATAAAAGAACCCTACAAGCAAGAGATTCACAACCTAAATGAAAGTAGAATCCTAATGCTATCAGATTTCAAAGTAAAAATTTCCTTTCTAGATGCAAATGATAGAATAATAATATATAAAAAAATCTTACAGTTTTTGAAAATCCAAGCTCAAATTAGAAAAAGAATACATGTACATAGATGAAGCCTAAAAAGAAGGGCGTAGTTCAACTTCACACACACCAATTTCAACCAAATATCTTTTTCATAGCAAAAGGATGTCCAATTCCATCCACAAACACAACCTCACAAAAAAATTGAAGTCACAAGAAGGGTGCAATTCCACTTCGTATACACCAATCTCAACCAAATATCTTTTTCACAGCAAAAGGATGTCCAATTCCATCCACAAACATAGCCTCACAAAAAAATTGAAATCACAAGTAGACATAACATAGGAAATCCTCAGATCTAGGCTAGTATATAAAATTCCACCCATGGATGGTCTAGATCTAAGTACTTCGAAACAAGTTTCATCTAAGAAAATGAAAATGAACCCAATTTTTTGAATTCTGCCAGCATTCAAATTCAGACTACCAATTGTTTAATGTCAAAATTTGCATCTAAATTACATGTAAAATATCAACATTGTCTGCAATGAGCACAACCTCAAAAGGAAATAGAAGAAAACAGAATGGAAAAAACTATTGTACCTAGTGTATAAATGGGGTAGAAAGCACCTAATAAATAATGAGTTACTATCAATGTTCATTAACAAGAGCTTTTACAAAATAACTTTTAATTTTACAAAGGCCATATCCATATTGTCAAACAAGTTGCAATCATTTCAAACCTTGAAGCTTATTCTTTGAAGGTCACATCCATTGCTTTAAAGGTCATATTATAACTAGGTCATATAATGATAGGAGACCTATAATCTACAACATAGAGAAAGCTTCAATCTATCATGGGAATTCTACTCACTTTGCCATTGGAATCAAATTTCAATAAATACCCTTACACAATTAATTGAAGATTCAGATTGGTCTATTCATCAAGAATCTAAGTCTGGTGCATGTGTAATAAAGTAAGAAACGACTTGTTGAAAATTCTAGAAAGGCCATTTGATCAAGAACCCATGTCTACTAGGTGTATGAAATTATAAATCCATAAAAAGCAAGGTTGACACCAGTCTCAAAAAGTAGGAGAGGTCTTTTTGCTTTAGCAACCATATCTAAATATGTGAATAAATACTAAGAAAAGTGGATATCTTGTTGAAAACCTATAATTTATACCTACATTAGATTTATTTTGTATATTGGCATTACACACAACCACACAGAGAAAAAATTACAGGAGCATGACAATTGATTTCAGAGATAACGTTTTCCCTATGTAAATTTCCTAGGTAGATTGTTAAGAAAGGAAGACAAGCTCGCAACATGCTTACCTCAAAGAATACAACACTCCTCAGAAAGCAAAGCACTCCTGAAGCTCCTCTTAGACTTCAACAACCCTACATAATGGCCTGATTCAATATTTCTAACTCATCACACTGACATTTATATTGAGGTGACATCTATAGTCCAAATTAGCATTGATTTCGGGATTGCAGTGTATACAAAGATTGAGAATTAATTATGTTCACTACGCCATCTAGAGAAATCAGTACTCATACGAAAAATTGGAAAAGGAAAAGCTGCTTTTCTGAGCACAATATTAAAAATTACCTGCCATTGCTCTTGTCTATGACCAAAGATTAAATGCACTCAATCACTCACTGACAATAGCTACTTTAAAAAAAATAAGATTTGTTGTTGTGTTCCAAATTCAACCCATTCTGACACCCACAATAAATGTGAATAGATCTATGGACACAAGTGGAAGGAAGATATTATTATCATATAGATTTGAAAAGACTCCATCCCATTTCTATAGATTTTGAAAGGTACTATAAAACTTCTAACCATAAAACCTTTAAAAAAATTTAAAAATTTAAAATCATTCTAAAACACTAACTGTTCATTAAGAAGCTTAGAAGTAAAGGAAAATAAATATAGTACATAAAAATAAATAAAAAATGTTCCAACTACAAACATTATATAAAAAAAAAGTTTAGCCACAAAATTCTATTATTTGATTGGCTCCCTCAATTAGGATAAAGAGAAAAAAGTGGCATATCCCAGATGCTATAGTTACCTGCCTACGGTAGGAACTAATAATATGAATTGATTTTAATAGTTGTAGTAATTAGTATTAATATTTTTATAAGAAACTAACTTTTTTATGAAAATTAAATTTCTTTTTATTTCCATTCAAACTTTTAACAACCATCATTAATACTTGGTTACTTTGTTTGTAGAAAATGGGCATGGGAAATTTTTTAAATGAGTATGGGGTAGCTTGACTTTTTATGCTCACCATAAAGTTTAGATAAAATGCAGAGATACTATTTAATCTCTTAGATAATAAATCTATCTTATATTAATTATTAAATTCATATATATCTAATTTTGATTGTTTTTAAGGTGTTGTTACTTTAACCAATCATACCAATTGTAGTTAAAACTATAATAATTTCTAAAAATGACAATTTCTAGACTTATTAGTCTCTCACATCTTTTTTTATTTCAAATGAAGTTAGAAGTGAAACTATTCAAATAATTTGTATGGTTACCTCTAGCCATAACAATTTCGCATGTAAAAATACATATATTTCTATTCAAACATATTAATGGACACATGCACAACACTATCTACCATGCAACAAATATGCACCACTAGTCAAGGAAAATATAAAAGATTTAGACTGGTTGACACTGGCTATAGGTGCATATAAGTTGCCTTGTAGCCTCTACCCACATGTGCACCCACATTTCATAATTCAAATTGAAGAAAAAACTAGGAATTCATTAAAATGCACATAATTATTTATTTGAGTGTATGAGAGCTAGATTCTATCATTCCTATCACTGCAAATGTGCTAACTTCTTCCATCTCAACCTCATTCTCACCTTCTAACCTATCAAAAGTTTACAACACTCAAGTCTTTTTATCTGTATGAGTTAGTACCAAAATCCATAATCAGTAATTAGAGTACATCATTAATCCACTTCATTTTATGATCAACCATTCATATAATTAACAATGGATGATCACATAATCAAAGTTTAAACTACAATATTAAGCATTCATAAAAAACACAATAATTAAAATTTGAAACATAATAATAATATGTCCAACATCAGTCAAAGTCTCTAACTGGATCATACATAGTAATTAAAATTCAAGAAGTATTTTAAACTATCTCTAAAACTAGACCCTTAAAAATAGTAATTGACACAAACAAGCATGACAACCTCCCAAAATGAAAAACATAGAAGGCATTCTCATTTAACAAATGTTCTCTTTTCACCACTACACTAAGCAATAACAAGAGAAACAAAAGGTTTAGTTTTCTTCTAAAAAATATCGTGTATATTTTCTCACCACGTTAATGTCCCCTTAATATTTACAAATGCATTATTCTAATTTGTTACATTAATTTTTAGAACATGACAATTTGAAGGTGACTGAGAAAAGGAAGACAATTACCTACAGTATAAAAAGGCTTACCTTTCAATGCAATAATAAATGGAAATGAGTTGTAAAAATTGGCTCAATTACAATCAAACCATTAAAGTTATTCACAAATAAGGGTGCAAAATGAAATATGGACTACTACAATATTTCTTACAATTATAGTTCACTAAGCCATCCCACATGCACACATTCTTAGTCTTTTCACAAATGAATTGATGGAACTAATCCTCATGCACTAGGGGAAGTTACCCAATGACACAAATCTCTAGCTTCATATTCAAATTGGGCATTGGATTATCTTTACAATGTACATGATTAATACTTCCTCCAAGTTATGCACACCAAAATGTGTCTTTTCTCAAATTGTTTATGACATATGATTTAATTTGACATTGTTAGCTTACAAAATCTTACATTATTTGAGTAGACTAATTATGTGTCACATCAAATTGAATGGGCATCATTCATTACATCTTTAGAGAACTACACAAAAAATATCTACAAGAATTAGTGTGTCGTTGATCTATAAACTCATACTAAGTGAAAAATCAAAAGGTCATTCCTTGAAAAAAGTATGTTTTCCAACCTAGAAATGACTTCAATTTTTGCATTTCTACAAGACAAAAAAATTGAAAGGTTTAGAAAAATAGGTAATGCAGGTAGCTCTATCGAGGCTATGGACCCTCGATTGACAATAGAACAATGTCATGTGAAAACTAAAACAATATCATCATCAGGCCTACATATGCCTTTTTGACAATAAAGCACTATCTAATTTGATATTAGGAATAACCAAACTATGTAGCTACTATGACAATGGATTGTAGACTATGCTTTCTCAAAAGAGGACAGATTAATTCACATGCACACACTAGAATTGATGCTCAATTCAATTCCTCTAATGGAATGGCATATGCACTCTATCTCTCGATCTATGAATTTGTAGGTTGATAATGACATTACTATCTTACATGCTGAGCTTGTCAATTATCATGCATTCTAGTTACCATCACACTCTTCCCCTAATTTGCACAACGATTTAGCTTTTCATTCTCCACCATAGATTCTCCACCTTTCTTATTTTTTCATGAAGGCATGCACTTCTTTCTTCCCATGCTTTCCCCTCCCTTTCACACTTTAGATTTCTCCATTCAAGCCTTGGAACCACACAAATATACATGAAAAAATAAATTCCACGAATCTAACAAAGCTAGTCTTCATAACCACATCCTTCAAATAATGATTACAACAATCCATTGTAATACAATTATTCACAAACTTCTTCTTGAATAATGACAAATTTTATGTGTATTCAATTAAAATATATAAATACTATTACTCTAAGATTTATGGTTATTGCATAATCTTGTACTTAACAATAAATATATTTGACTTTATATTTGACAATAACAAACAATGTCATGTTGAATTAGTATAATTTTAAAATTGCATTCCAATGACTATGACAAATGCATTGAAATTAAATTAATGTTTATTAATTTGACATGTATACAAAATGAATATCAAATTCACAAATGATACTTACTTTTTCCAAATTTTGCTAAACAATCTAATTACAAAATAAAATCTCATTCTTCTTATATAACAACATTTCCTTCTAAAGTGTACAATAGAAAATTGCATCACCAGTTCTAAGCAATGATAAAAAATACTCCAAAAAAGACTTTGAATAATGAATCAATGTTTATATTTCAATCACACTTGACAATATTTTATATTTATAAATTAATGATTAATTTACTCATTTAAAGATTTGTAAAGAAATTAAATCTTTTAATTAACCAATAGGCTTATTCCTATCAAACTTGCCACTAGAATGTTTTGACATTCTAGCATTGTCGGATGTCGGGAAAGATAATGTCGGGTCGTGTTTTTTTTTTCGATCCCAGATCATGCTATTATCTGCATAAGGGATATTGCAGAGATCCATCCCATGGACACCAACTTGTTATGCTACAAATTGCATTCCTTCCTTCAACTCCTACGTGCCTTTATCAACTTATATACTACAAGTGGTCTTATGTGGAATCAAACCCACAACGTGAGGGAAGGAGGGACTAACTAAATCAGTGTAGGGGGGCAAGAGATTTTTGCCCTATTTGAGAGCACTTATTCCATCTATTTGTAAGGCACTCAATTAAAATGTATTTTTCTTCCTTAAAATTAGCCTATGTGTGGATGAACTCTTCTTGAAGGGTCACCAGTTGTGATTGAAGGTCTAACACTTGGTTCTAAAATTGACAAATGGCAGCAACACAACCATAGATTGGATCTCACAATTGCTTTGTATATCAGGCTTGTTATAGGTTCCCCTCTATTATCTGATGCCTGAAAGAGAATATGAATTGAGAAAATGGATGAACACATTCACTGGAAGTAAGTTTGTATGTTTGTAGTAGTATGTTGTATTACCAACGTGTAAGGGTGTGGTATTGAAGACCACCTTAGCAAAGGCAATTACATGGAGGATACATTTCTTGGGTTGTGGATCTCATTGAGAAATGGACTGCTCAGTTGTGTATTGAAGCATTGGACTGCTACCCTGTCCTAAAGTGATACAAAGATTGGGGATTGAATCTCTACCTTTGATTTATAGAGTAAAAGATTTACAGTAGAATTTTCTATTGAGGAGGCGAATGCCTAACATATGGTTTATAAATATTTGCTTGATGTTCCTTTTTCATAGGGATGACTTAATAAATGAGAAACTCTCCAATACGTCAGCCTTCATTTAATAAATGAGCACCTCTCCAATATGGCAGTCTTGAGTAGTGCATTTGGAATAAACATTAAAATTATATTAATAAAGACTTTCCTCATTGATTTATTTGTGTTCTCACCCCTTGTTAACATTAATCTAAAGATTTTTTTTGCGATTTATCTAAGTTATATTTCTTTTAAAAAAATTTGTAACAATTAATATACCACCTATAATTTGCAGGAGAGAAAGATAGATTTCAAATCATTTAGGATTATTATTGGTTTGGATTTCAAAATTAATTTGATATAAAATATAAAATTCAATTTTAAAAAAATTATATTTTTAATTGTTCAAATGAATTTTTATTGAATTACTTTGTATATATCATTTTTAATAGAAATTTTGTAATAATTTTTTTAAAACAAAAATTATATGTATGTCTATATATTTGGTCAATACAAAGATGTTATTTTTTTACCTCATGTTAATTGATATATTCTATAAATTCTAAACTATTTATATGATTATGTGAAGTGTAATATTTTGACACATTAAAATTCAATACATTAGAAAACATTTTTTTTTTAAATTGTCAATAATTATATATTGTAGTATATGACTTAAAATTTTGATATGAATAATTAAATATAATAGTTGTATCTAAGTATTAACATAAGTAGGCTATTCTAATAAATTTTAAAACCCATACACTAAATTATTATTTAAATACAAATAAAATACACAAGAAAAGTTGATTTAAAAATAAGTATTATGTATATTTATACAATATATTAATATTTGGGTTAGTAACTATTCAACTATTAACTCTTTTTTAGATTGCATGATGTTTTTTATTTGATTTGAATATAATTATGAAAGGTTGTAAGCATTATTCTAAATAGTGCATAAAAAATAATAATATTTCACTTGTTAAATATTTTAGAAAATTATTTTATTATATCTTTATTTGATCTATTTGTTCATTACTTTTCTTAATGATATAAATGAATAATATTTTAATACAAAATATTATCTGTATATAGATTAAAAATGTGTTAAACATTCAATATTGGTTCATTACTAACCCTACATCAATATGAGAACTTGGAAGGAAGATTAAGGGATCTAAGAAAAAATGCACAAATGTAAACTCATATGATCATATTTTAATAATTATTTATCAAGTATATTATAAATTTTACTAAATATTTGCTTATAATATTTTTAAAATGTAACTTTTAACGAATTAAAAATTGCTCATTTTTAAATACATTTGACTGTATTGAAATTATCATTTATGGATCTTATGGTAAACTCTCTAAATATTTTTTACTTTACAAGGGTAAAGCAAATTATAATATTATTTTATCAATTTATTTGATTGATTTTGTATTCCTTAAATAAAATAGTTTATGTTTGACTTGTATATAGGATACTAAGTGGCATAATATGTAAAGATTATGTTATATTTGTCTTTAGTACACTTCTCTTAAATGATGAGACATATTCCTATAGAAGGAGGATATGAAGGACATGTTGACAGATTAGTTGTTCAATTGTTGAAGAAGGATGATGATGAGCAAGACACAAAGAAGAAAATGATGAGAAGGAGAAGAAGGGGAAGAAGAAGGTGAAGTAGAATGCTAAGAAAGAGAAGGAACATGAAGGAGAAGGAGAGAATATAGAAAATGAGGAGGTGGAAAGAGCAATGAAGAAGGAGGAGAGGAAGAAGACGAAGAATGAGAAGAAGGAGAATTAGAATAAGCATAAGGAAAAATAGAAGGAGAATAAAAAAAGAAGGAAAATGAGACAACAAAAAGGTGAAGAAGGAAAGGAAGAAACATAAGAAACTGAATGAGAAAAGAGAGAGAGAAAAAGAGATGAAAGGAAAAAGGGAGGAGGAGGAGGAGCAACAGAAAAAGGAGAAGAAGTAAATGGAGAGGGAGAGGGAGGGAAAGAGAAGGAAAGAGAAATAGAATAAATAGGATATAGATAAATAGGAGTGAAAGGTATAGAGAGGTAAGATAAGATAGAGATAGGGAGGGAGAAAGGAATGTCTATGTGTGTGAATAAAAGAGATATAAAGATGTCGGTGGGGAAGTAGACAGGGAAAGTTTATGGATAACTACAAAATGATAATTAGAGGGGTAATGACATATAGGGATGGATAATGAGAGATGGGCTAGGGGAAGTGAACAAGATGAATGATACGAAGAGAGAAGAGAGACCAAAAGGTGATAAGTTTAGTACTAATAAAAATCAAGGAGGGAAAGATGGTGAGAGACAATGTGCATATGAGGAAGATAAATATGAAGGGAAGGACAAAGAAAAAGGAAGTAGGATGGAGAGGAATAGGACGAGGAGAGAGGAGAGTAGGGAGATGAAGAGATATAATCAAGATATTTGAGGTGATAGACACTACAATGTTGATATAGGTAAATCAATAAGAGTCATAATTGGATAGTGGAAAATCAAATAGACTATTAGAAAAGTGGTCAATTCTGCTATAACACTCTCTTGCGTAGTTCTTTCAATGGTGGCATCTATCTCATTTTGACCTCAATAATGGTAGCAAGGTCAAGTAGAATATTGTCAAGTTAACTTTATTTATGATTTTTTTAAAGAAAATAAACATTCTTATTAAAAATATTTCAATATTCTTCAATAAGAATATATTTTAATAATTAGTTTTATATTCATTAAATAAAAAATATTAAAATATCTTTATTATACAAAAAAATACACAAATTATATGCTTCTTATTAGTCTTTATTAATATTACATCTTCAACACCCTATTCAGTTGATACTTGCAGGAGATTTTTTCTACAAGTTAAATTTTGATATTGCTATTACGATTCACCTATGTAATTTTGTTGATTCAAAATTATTGACCAATATTTCACGAGTAGTGGTTTTCAAGATCCAATCTCTAATGGGAACAAATGAAACACTTAATACTCATTCCATCCATGTGATTTTAATAAGGGCGAAGTCCAAATATTTTTGTTTTGATGCATTCATGATTGGATTGTTGAAGATTTTGTATTGATTTGCATGATTTGTCCTATTTTTATCCATGAAAGTATTTGTAGAAAAATCATAGTGGACAAACAAATAATGAAATAGATACAATGGGATATATGTAAGAGGAAATATGAATAAATAGAGATATAGATGCAAATAAATATATACACACAAGTCTAGGCAGACAAAGAGGTAGATAGATGATAAAGAGAAGTGGAGGGATAGGTTAAACTAGGAGGTATGGAGTGGAGGTAGAGAGATAAACTTCTAAAGATCTATAGGGTGATAGGTAGATAGTAGATAAATGGATAGATATATAATATCAAAGAGAAAAAATAGAGATAGGATATAGATAAAGAGAGATGAAAGATGCAATTGATTGTTGTCTTAGACATAAATAACAACAAAACATCATTCATGCAAAGCTGATCCCCATGGAAGAAAGGGTTTCCTCTATCCTTGCCAAGTGTTTAATGTTAAAATTTCTAACCAAAATTATAAAAATGACCCAATTATTATTATTATTATTATTTTTAAATATGTCATTTCATATTGAACCCTAACACTCGTGCTCTCCAAATGATCACTTAAATTTGAGAAATTATATAGAAAGGGAGAAATAATATTATGACCAATCACATAATGAAAATTATGACCAATATTCTCACATAAAGAATGAAAGAATGTAATGAAATTATATATATATGCTTAACCCTTGCACCCTTTAAAGATGCAAGTGCTAGTAAATTAACAATTATCAAAATCTTTTCATCCAAAGTTTCCTATAGAATGTTCCCTTACAACACCTACAATTTGCAAGCGCTAGTAACTCAACAATTATCAAAATCTTTTCATCTTTTATATATATATATAAGCTTAACCCTTGCACCCTTTAAAGATGAAAGTGCTAGTAAATTAACAATTATCAAAATCTTTTCATCCAAAGTTTCCTATAGAATGTTTCCTTACAACACCTATAATTTGCAAGTGCTAGTAAATCAACAATTATCAAAATCTTTTCATCTAAAGTTTCCTATAGAATGTTCCTTACAACACCTATAATTTGCAAATGCTAGTAAATTAACAATTATCAAAATCTTTTCGTCCAAAGTTTCCTGTAGAATGTTCCCTTACAACACCTATGATTTGCAAATGCTAGCGATACCCAATTCAGAAGTTTGATCGAAAGAGGGTCTTGAATTGGTTGGAGTTCATCATAAATAACCACAAAGATTTAGTTTAGCAAAAATGCTGAATTAACCTTATCTGTTCGTTTGGTCTGTCACTCTCCACGTCCCTTACCTCGAAAACTAGGCTTTTCGCCTGGTACCCCGATCCATCACTTATGCAGACCAAATGGCTAACTGAGATGACCCAGCGAAAGTACAGCATACAAATACATAAGAATTTCCCTTGACCTTGCTCTGCCAATTTTTTTGTGCAGATGACCATGTCTCTCGCATCACCACTTCCGCGAATTCCTTTTTCTTCATCCAATTCAAAGCTCATCGGAACAGGGAAAGTGACCCACAAACTGGTATTTGTGAGAAGTTCCTCCAATGGCTCCGAGGGCACACCATCTCCTTTAAGAAGGCCTGGTCCCCCAATCAAGGAGGCCACTCCTCCCATTAGGCCCGTCCCTCCAGTCAGGCCTATTCCTCCATCCCCTCCACCGCCACCTTCTTCCTCTGATTCTTCTCCTCCCAGCCCTCCTCCCCCATCAGTGCTTTCTACAATGCCAAGTACATCGGTAGTGACAATTGAGTTTCAGAGGCAGAAAGCCAAGGAATTGCAGGAATACTTCCAACAAAAAAAGGCGGAGGACCAGGCTTCTCAGAGCAAGGCTTTTGGATTCACTCCAAAGAACGAGATTTCTAATGGAAGGTAACAACTCGTTCGCTGCATTTTGGGCCAATTGTAAGCAATTGAAAGTTTTGAGATGTATAGTTTGTTGGTTAAATCTTTTGAGCTTTGATGAAGAAGTTATATATATATGAATATATGAAAAGCTGTATATTTTGGTTAATCCTGAGAGAAACATTGCAATAATAATTGACTTGTTGGCAAATCGATTAGCTTTGTAAAAATTTAATGAAGAGATTGATAAATAATAATGGAAACATTCTTGGTTAGTTAATCTAATTGATATAAACTCTTATACCTTATTCCTTAACATTTTAGAGTATGGACTATGTAACAGTAAGGACATGAGGACATGTATTTATTGAATTATTATTCTTATGATTTAAATTGGTGCAGGTGGGCAATGTTCGGTTTTGCTATTGGATTGTTGACCGAGTATGCAACAGGTTCAAGCTTTGTTGATCAGATGAAAATACTTATCTCTAATTTTGGAATAGCAGATCTTGAATGATAAAATATCTAGAAGGTTACACCAGAGAAAGGAGTTCACATTAACTACGTGAGCCATTTTTTAAGGGTTTGTATGATAAAATTGAACAACATTACAGGCATTGCCACTCTTATTGTTTACTTCAACATATTTTTCTGTGTTTTGAGTTTGCAATTCGTTGACGAATATGCTTGTTTATTTGATTATTTATGTTATTCGTTAGCTTTCAAAAAAATTGAAAGAAAGACATCTTCAACCGAATTTTCTTGGTTTTTTGCAACCATGACTGCAAACCAATAACAATAGGAGATCCAATTTAAAAACTGTTTTCAGTTTTTCCTATAGAAGGATTGCCCGCAAGGGAGTAAGTTATCTGGTAACTGATATTCTTTTAAAGATTAAATCAGGGTCTACTTTTTTTGCACAAGCTCTCACAGTGTTAAATCATTATTCAAGATAGATGATAGCCATGTTTTGATCACATACACAATCATTAATCTCAGAAGGTATAGCATTGTAACCTGAATTGAAAATAGAAAGAGGAAAATAAACTGAATATCACTATTGTAGGCTATGCTGTCTTCAAATCTTTTAACGATTGCATAGAAGCATCAGTGAGTATTAAATGCAATAAGAATTTATGTTAGCATGAAAACTATTTAGTGTTACCAATGACTTTGTTTCCTAATCTAGAGAACCTCTGTTAAATTACGATTGGACCTTCTCTTATGTACCCTTGATGACTCCTTGAAAAATGGGACTTTGGGGCACCTTGTCCCTTATACGTGCCTTAAAGAGAGGACTTCAGGAACCTTGTCCCCTGTCCTTCATAATACTCTATCTTAAAAGGGTATTTTGTGAGAGTTTCTGCAAACCTATTTCTCAGGAACTTGTGCCTAAATCAAGGGATTTTTTTTCCATGCTGAGGGTAAGGCGACGTCATAAAGAAAAAAACAATTAGAAAAATTAATGAATGAAAAATCCTAGCTAGTTAAAATACAAAGGGAATGATAATTTTGATCCATAAGATGCTACGGGAGGGTAGCTCTCATACATAATATATACTGATAGATAAAATAGGAGTACACCGGTTCCACATCTGAAGACAATGCATTCCAGATTCATCTGCTTTCTTAGGCCTGTGGTGAAGCAGGAGATGGAGGTCAGCTAACAGCCTTAGAGGTACGCTTCACTTCTGGTGGGGATAAGAGAGTATCATGATGGTTGATAAAGAATTCAAAAGTTTTTATGATGTCCCGTTCTACTCTTTCTTCTAACAGGGTGATAACTTGTTTTAAACTCTAATTTGTATGTGCAGTGGCAATATCATAGATGCCTCCAAGACATCTAGTCCTTAGACTTTTGTTGAAGGTAGATATAGCCATCATCATTTCTAGCTTCAGAGGGGCTCTGAGGAGTCCATCCACATCTAGTTTCCCTCAATACTTTCTTGTAAGGATCATTTATGTAGTTGGTTTAAAACAGCTCCATGAATTGATTATCATGAACATGGCCATCATAGATAAATTTGTTACTAATCACATTCCTTTTTTCTGCTTCAACTTCATCAGCTTTGATCATAAAGAGCGTTTGGGTTGGAATGAGACATCTTTAATGAGATATGGGTAGTAGTAGCTGGTAAAATCGCCTGCTATTCTGGTTGAGAGGATTTTCAGTGACCATTTTAATGGTAAGATCAAAGCCAAGAAAGGTCTACAAAAAGATTTCATTTGTTGTTTGCGAGGCTTGAATGACCTGTATGGTTTGCATAGGAAGCAGTGACTAAGAAACCAACTTGTTAAGGATCAGAAAAACATTGTGTAGTTGTGTCCTGCAGTTTCTGTTGTAAGTGGATAAAGAGGAAATTTTTTTCCATTTTCTTTATCATTTCAGATGACTCTCTCTTCAAACTGACCACATGCTTGATTGGTTAAGAAATCATCCGTATGATTTGCCTCACAATAGTAGTGTTTGATTGATTGGTTATCCATGCTGTCTAGTATTTCCCTATGCTCCACGGAGTTTCCGGGACGGGGACGTTTTAGGGGACGGGAACTTGTTTCCGGTACGTGTACGGGTCGAAGCCAAAATTTAGGGGACGGGACCTCAGGGGACGGCTATAAAATATAGGGGATTTTAAATTTTTTATATATGGAGAATTAGACTTGTTTAAAGATATATTTCTGATATGCATACCATAACAATGATAAATCATAACATTGATAAACCATTCAACATAGAATACATGGAAAATTGGAAATTGAAAACTATTAAGATTAGAATCAAAATGAGAATATGATATCATGATATATCCGAATATCGCATACAATTAGCAAAAATGCCCAAAGGCTCCAAGTATCAATCTATCATCATCATGCATGAAATGAAAATCAAAATGACATAATGAAAGTAAATACTAGAAGTGTAAATGAGATGTCCAACTCCATAATAATCAAAAGCAATAATGTATCTGAGTATCTAAAAAGCAGAAAGCCAAATATATGGCTGTCCTCTAGGAATCTAAATCTCTATCTAAATCAAGATCATCATCAATCTCATCCTCTGAATCACTTGTAGGGGTGGGCAAAGGGTCCTCATCCAATGGAACTCCAAGCAGCCCTGGGGGTGTGTTATCCTCATCAATCTGCAATGCATCCTCAGGATTAACATCCCAACGTAGTGCTGGAGTCTGTCGATACTCAAGACTTTGTCGCTCCTGTAGTCGCAATACACTATGAACAGCCACAAGCTTCTCTAATCGTCTAGAGGTAAGGTTGTTCCTCTTGACCGATTGAATGAAGCTATATGTAGACCAATTCCTCTCTGCAGCAGAGGAACTCGCAACCTGTGAGAGAAGACGGGTGGCAAGGGCTTTCAGCTCAGGTGCATCTCTACCATGCCATGTCCACCATCCAATCGGGTCCTTTTGAGCTAATGTAGCTCTATCAGTCCTCGCCTCTGGTCTACCAAATGTTGGACCACGAAGATTGGCAAAGTCAAGCCATTGCCCTCGAATTTTTGCAGCATCCTCTGCACTATACATTTTTGAAAGGGCCTTGAAGAAGCCCTCCTTCACCTATATTGGACAAACAAAAATTAAGAAGTGAGAACTTAGAGTTTATAAACTTTACAAATAAAATAAAATATTTAAAAATATATTATAAAATCAAAATTCTTTAATAAATTAAACTCACCTCCTCATCATTAGATGGAGGCACTCTCCCAAGCCTTGTGCATACCATTTTGGATTGACTGCATAGGCTGCCATATGAAGTGGGTTGTTCATAGTGTTCCACCTTTTCATTACAATGGGCTTAAGATGCTCCTCATAGAACTCCAAAGTAGGTTCCTTATCTTTAACAGCTTGCTTGATCTGCCCAAGCATGCTATCAAAAGTCTCATAAATCTCTCCAAGGCTAGGAGAGTCAGTATCAGCATATCTAATGACCTGCACAATAGGGTCAATGAAGGAGCAAATGTATCTGCAAATGAAAGAAAATTGCAAGTGAGAAACATAATATGTTAAAAAAATCAGCAAGTGCTTAAATTAGAATTTTTTTTTATTAAATCAGCAATAATAACAATTATGATATCCACCAATTCTTAAGTTTCTTACCTCATTGTGGTCCACCAATTTTCATCTAGGATTCTTCGTTTGACAAGTCTTCCATCTGGGGTGCTTGATTCATGCCATCTATTCCACTCTGCATTGACCACCATGGATTGTAAGGCCTCTTAGACCTCAAGCATCCTCTCCAACAAAATGAAGTAGCTAGCATATCGAGTCTCCACAGGCTTGAGGTATTCTTTTTTGGAAAATGTCCTAAATAATGCAAGAGATGTGTGATGATTGCAAATAAACATTTGCACGTCTCTAGCCTCAAACACCATAGTCTTTATCCAATCAATTTTCCCAAAATCCTTCAAGGTGTTATTCAATGCATGTACACAACATGGGGTCCAAAAAATGTGTCTATAGGTGCTCTCTACTATCAATCCAGCTGATTTACACACATGGGCTGAATCAGTGACTACTTGCACAACATTTGAAGTCCCTACCTCTTCTATAGCATCCTTCAAAATCTGAAATTGGAAGGATGCATCTTTCTTTTTTCCCGAACAATCAATGGCTCTAAGAAAATAGGCCCCTGCTGTACTAGTGACAATAAGATTGATGAGTGGCCGATGTTTGATATCGGTCCAACCATCCATGATAATAGAACATCCATCACTCATCCATGTTTGCCTCATATCCTCCATCAAAATGTTTACTTTTGAGTACTCTTTGTCAAGGATAGTGGTGCGTAATTTAGTCTCTCCTAGTGGTACAAATGAGGGACCAGCAGCATATATATCTTTGCACATTTGTTTATAGAATGAGGAACGAGAAACATGGTATGGTATGCCATGAGCAACAAGAAATCTGCCAATGGACTCTTCAGCTCTATCTTTTGCTTGTATGTTAAATAAATCAGCCACATTGGTATCTCTCTTAGTCTTGGCCTTTCCCTTCCCTTTACTAACAGTGCTAGTGGGAGTCAATGAGGGTGTGGGTGTGCTACTCATAGGACCCCCAGATTTCAATAACTCCCCCTCCACATACAACCTATTGGCCTCAAGTTTTTCTTCCTCCGTAATTTTTTTGCAACCTTTCACCCCTTGCCCACCTATCCATAAAAGATGGCAATACACTCTTGTGTAGCTCCCAAAATAATGCTTCTTACATAAATGACACTCCCATTCCCTACTACCCCCCGAATTTTTCTTCTTATTCTTGTCTACTTTTGTGGCAAATTGTAGGACAGGTTTCTTAGGGTTGAATGGGCCTTTGGCATATTGTTTTAGGGCTTTGGAAGGGCACTCAAATGGATTAGGCATTGCATCTTCCATAGGGACATCTACATTAGGCTCATCAATGGCTGCCCTAGGTCTTTTTCTTGGTCTTTGTAATTGTGACACTTGAGTTTCTTGCATGGCAACTTCCATGCTATCACTACTTCCCTCACTCTCACTACTGCTCATGTTTTTGCCTTTGGATTTTACAATGATTTATAGTATACTGCTGCAAGTTATAGAAAAAAAAAATATTTCAATGTTCCATTAACATGCCCTCTCTATGTCATTGAAAAAAATGAAAAATGACAACAAACAACAATGAAGTTTGAATCAAACAAAAAGAAAATAAAAAAATACCTAGAATGAAGTAGAAATGAAGGCAAAACTTTCTCTTCCACCTCAAAAACACACTCCTCTTTTGTTGTTGTTGAATGTTCAATGTTTTCCTCTTCCTCTTCCCAACTTGCAAACAACTCCAAATGAGCAATGAACTCCAACTTTAACTATTTAAGAAGACACATTAGGGTTAACAACTTAACATCCATGTGGGCCCTCGGCGGAATAGAAAAGACTAAATTTTTTTTTTTAAAAACCATTTTTAAAAACTTTTTAACTCACCCGCGGCCGGCTGGAAAATAGGGGACGGCGTGGGCAAAAGGGTACGGGCGAGGGACAGGAACGTCGCCCTGGTACGGAAATCCGTACCCAAGTTTCCTACGAAACTTTTTTTGGCGTTTCGGGGACCGTCCCCTTTCCCCTAAAAAAGGGACGTCGCAGGGTACGGCCAAAATCCGTACCCGCGTCCTCGTTTCGTACCCGGTACGGGTACTAGGGTACAGAGGCAGGGGACGCGTCCCCGTGGAGCATAGGTATTTCCCATATAAACTCTGTATTGTTTCTTAATTTCCTATTAATATCTCGATGATCTTAATGGCATCAATACATAATTGTGAGTGGCCTTCAATAGCTATGTTGGAGGATGCTTTTCTTTTTACAAAGATTCAGTTCAGTTAGAAGAGTTAGAAGCTTTGTTTCATCGTTAGTTTCATTGTGGAGTTTCTTGAAGATGACCAAAAATATGCTCCCATTCTCATCTTTGATGGAGATGTCAACGCTAGAGCCCCCTAGATTACCACACGTTGAACCTTTAAAATTGAGTTTCAATCCACTTTTGGGGGTGGACACCACTTTAATATTTCAATATGAATCTTGTTGAATGTTTTTTATTGGTGTTGCAATCCTTCGTGTCTTCACAAATTGTGCTCTCAATTTTCACGATGACCTCTTCCACATATGATTCTTTCATTGAATATTTAATTGTTTCATTCCTTCCAGACTTGGCCACTGTCATGTCCCCTTCTCCGCACTAGTATTATGGTGCCAGGTTAATCTATCTCCACATTTGGATAGATTAACGGCATCAACAGTCAGGATGCTTACCAATCACACCGGAAATTAAGTACATCAATTATTATATTAAATGTGCTTTGATAAAGTTACTTTATGTTTATTAAGTCATTTACTTTATAAAGTGACTTAAGTGACTACAGGACGAAATTGTTGTTTTATCCCACATCTCTTATTCCAACGTCTTCCCCTCATTTCGAGGTTATAAATAAGAGAGCTTGCCTTGGGATTTACACACAAGAAGTTTTATGAATTCAAAATATTCTGAACTCTGGTTGCTTGGATGTGATTGAGTAAAACTCAAGGACGAAAAACCCTTGAGAAGATCTGAAGCTGGACGTATTCCCAGTCTTCATATGAACTTTTCTCTATGTCAGTTGAAATCAATGGGTAAATGAAGTTTGGACAGGTGAATGGGAGTGAGGGAGTTATTTAGGAAATAGGTGCTAACACATCCAAACGCCTTGATCAGTGAGTCGGCAGTTGAGAAGGGAAACTAGCATGTCATTAAACTTGATTCTGTAAGTCTGTATGTTATTTTCTAGACTATGGCATTTGTTAGAACTGTTCTTTGACAATAGTAGGCCGATATCGGCTATAGATCACTCGGTGGGAGGTAACTTCATGTTTGTGGAGTGCACATTGAAGAACAGTTATGTGTTGGGCATTGACAATGTTGGTAACAGTGAAAACGTGGGTCACCTGTGTTCACGACATTGTTGACATTTCCTAATACCATCCTACGCTGGCATCTAACCTTGGGTCACCACAGTGTGAGAACATTGAACTCCAATGCGAGCAGTATTCTCCAGCACCACGTCAAGGAAGACAGGTTAGAAAGTGAGTCAGCATTCCGTCTAAGACAACTGGAAGGGTGGAGTAGCATAGTTCGGCTACAAGTCGGGTCACTAAAGGCACTCCAGTAATCTGGGTCTATGAAAACTCATCCATTCATCCCTGTCAATTGCTTACGTTACATGTATTGTTGAATTGATTCTTCGCATTCAGAACTGTAGTTAAACTGTCATTAATTCTGGGCTATTGTGAGGCATTAATATTGAGATATGAATTAGTTTCCCTAGTCCCGGGTTGTGATCTGAACAGTGTCCTGGATTGTCATTGATTGAAAAAACAAGCATTTTTATGGTATTAATATATATGAAACAGTAAAACCAACTTGTTTCCGTTCAAGCATTACTGGTTACATTGCAAGTGTTTGACAAAATTCCCATCAATCTAGTGTCCTATTGTTGTTTCATTCTAGCATAGAATATTACAATGGTATCAGAGCCACAAGACCTGCCATCTAGTGGGAAATAATTGAAATTTACCAAACCTATTTTTAATCCAAATGATAGCCGGGAATGAGTAAAAGACAACACAAATTCAGTCATCTACAGTTGGAGCAAGCAGGTTCTTCAGATCACATTGAGATTGAAGATAGTTTTACAGTGGATGAGGAGGTAATATTTGGAATAGGTGAACAAACTGATATTACTCAACAGGTTGATCATTCAGGACAGGTTGAACCGAAAAATAACATTCAAATGACACATCTTGAAACTGAATAGGACAGGGAAGTTCGAGAAACATTGCAGGCTATTAGAGATGGACAGAACAACATTGCTAATGCTCTTCAGCAACTAGCAGATACTATGCAACAGTTGGTCCTGGCCCATAGAAGAGCACTGAGCCATCACAGTGGAGGCGGTAGTGTAGCTGGATCTCCCTGAGCTATTAGAGCTCCCATACGTAATATTGACAAACCCTTAATGCCAGTTTTTAATGTAGAAGAAGCAGTACCCCCAACAACACCAAATTTACTACCGGACAATGTTATGGCAATGTTTGATGAATGGGATTTGTTTTCGGACCCAATTAAACAAAATCTGACCTTTGTCCAGTACCTAAATCAGAAAAGGGAGGCTGATAGACAGCAATAGGACTAGAGACCGAGGGCACCAAATAGGAACCTAAAACATGCTATGAACAAGTTAACTCTTCCCACCTTTGATGGCAGCAGTTAGACATCCGCTAGAGCTTGGATTCACAAGCTTGATACCATTTTGACACTTAAGCCCATGGCAAAAGTGGAAGCCATCAGATTTGCAACAATGCACCTTGAGGGAGCAGCGTATGATTGGTGGTATCACGGATTAGTCACTTAGGATCATGGCCTCATAACTTCATACGAGGTTTTCAACTCCAAGCTGATTACTCGCTTTGACAGGAAAGATATTAAAGTGTATTACAGGGATTTGGCTCAGTTACGACAGAGTGGATCTTTGGATAAGTTTATTGATGAGTTTTAGCGTATATCAGTGATGATGCCAGATATGTCAGAGCAGTGCAAGGTGATGTTATTTACTGAGGGGTTACATGATAGGTTTAGGGATTTGGTTAAGGTACTTAAACTGAACACCTTGGATGACGTGATTAAGATCGCCCATGATTTGGATTCACCTTCATCACTGTTGCAACCTCTGAAGAAACCCTATAGAGGGTCTACATCAACCCAACGAAACAAAAGCCAGCAAAAATCAAATCCTCCCAGATTGGATTTTGAGACCGGTAATGAACTCAGAAGGAAGAAATTGTGCTTCACTTGCAGGGAACCTTGGACCCCCGATCACAGATGCCTTGGAAAAGGCAAGATTCACTATGTTGAGGTTCTTTTCGAGGATGAAGGAGAGCAATCGGAAGGTGATGATGTTGAGGACAGCAAGGAGGAAGAAGTTGAGGAGCAACCCCTTAAAGATAAAAAGAAGAAGGCCACTACAGAACAACCTCCTGTTATAGCCACTCTTTCTAGTGATCTGGCATGTCATCCTTTTAGAGTGAAGGGTGTGGTTAGGGGACAGTGCATTGTTTGTCTTTTTGATACAGGAGCATCCCATAATTTCATTAGCACATGAATGGTATCTAAGAGAGGATTGCAGACAGTTGACATACCCGAGTTCGAAGTGAAGGTAGTCGGTGGTGAGGTTTTGAGTTGCACAGAGAAAGTACCTAGTCTTTAGATATAGTTTGATGATTATCTTTTAGAGACTGACTTCTATGTTGTTGATTTGGATGGGTTGGATGCCATTCTGGGTAGGCAGTGGTTAAGGACTCTCCGTAGGTACACATTTGATCACGAGACCATGCAGCTGGAATTCTCATAGGGTGATCGGTTAGTAGTCCTAAAAGCCACACCAGATAGTGGACCCAGATTAATAACAGCTCACAGGATGGAAGCCATTTTGAGGCACAATGATATAGAATGGGCGACATAGTGCTTCATTTCTTCCAAGGAGACACAGGATACAGGACAACGGTACCATTGTGACATTCAGACAGTCCTAGACAAGCACGAGAGGGTATTTGAGGAGTTGCCCCCAGGTATTCCACTAGATAGAGGGTTTGATCATAACCCGTCATTACCAGTCCTTATTGTCACCCCAGGCATTACAAGGAAGAGATAGAGAAGACGATTAAGGAACTTCTAGATATGGGTCATATCAGACCCAGTTCTAGCCCCTTTGCCTCTTCTGCGGTGTTGGTTAAGAAGGGCGGCACCCTTCGGATGTGTATAGATTACCGTGCCATTAATAAGAGAACCATTAAAAACAGGTATCCGATTCCCTGCATTGATGAGTTACTGGATGAGCTCCATGGAGCTGTTTATTTCTCAAAGATAGATCTTCGATCAGTATACCATCAAATATGAGTCCGAGAGGAGGATGTGCATAAGACAACTTTCAGATGCTACTACGGACACTACGAGTTTTTAGTGGTGCCATTTGGGCTTAGTAACGGGCCAACCACTTTTCAGTCATGCATGAACCATATCTTCAAAAAGCAGTTGAGGAAGAGTGTGTTGGTTTTCTTTGATGACATATTAATTTTTAGCAAGACTTGGGAAGAACATTTGCAGCACTTAGATGAGATCCTTAGCCTCATGGAAGAACACTTCTTATTCGCAAAAGAGTTTAAGTGCAAATTTGGGTTAACTGAGATTCTCTATTGATGAAGGGCCACACTACCCTTACCAACTCACAACCAAGAATGCAACAATATGGAGACAAGAGATGACAAAATGCTTCCCAAGCAATTTTATTATAATTGAAAATCCAATAGCAATTACAATAACATTTCTGCTAGATCTCTCAAGATCCAATCCAAACCCAAGCTAGTCCAGATCCACACTCTGGTAGAAACCTCCAAGATCTCAACTTGTGCTTGCAAGCCACCAAGCAACCTCCTTGTTTCTAAACTGCAACCAGTAGCTCTTCTCACAAACTCGCAACTCCACCACAATTCTTCTATAAACTGCCTCACATTCGGCGCTCTGTTCATAGACTTAGGAAAACTCGCTCCTCTGCTTCCTCCTTCTCTTCAAGCTTCTACTAAGAAGAGATCACACCTTCAAGCCTTCACACCTTGAAGCTTCCACACCTTCCAGCTTTCACCTTGAAGCTTGACCTTCCAAAGCTTTACCTTCCCAAGCTTTCACACCTTGAAGCTTTCACCTTCCAAAGCTTGATTAGAAATGCTCATATGCCTTGCTTAAATAGGCACTTACCACCCAATGCATGATTTATCCACAACCTTCTATAATTCCACAATATCCACAACCTTCCGCAATATCCACAACCTTTTAGAATTTCCACCTACACACCTCGATAAATGGAATGACAACCATTTTTATTTTATTTTTCTATTTACGCCACCTATGCACCTCGAAAATAGAAATTCCTGTTTTTTTTTTCTTTTCTCCTTTTTTCCTTATTTTATTTTATTTTATTATTTTTCCTTCTATTTTCGTCACTTTCTCTCTCCTCCACATTAATTTTTTTTTTTTTGTCCCATGCAAGATGCTCCTGCATCATCTATTTGGGTCATGTGATTGGTGCCGATGGAGTTAAAGTGCATTAGGAGAAGATATAGGCAATCTTGGATTGGCCACCACCCAGAGATGTATCTGAGTTGTGGAGTTTCCTTGGCCTTTGTTCCTATTACTGGTGATTTGCCAAAGGTTTTTCCTAGGAAGCAGCACCCCTTACCGATCTGACACGAAAAGGGGCATTTAGATGGATAGAGGATTCAAAGGCAGCCTTTGATAAACTGAAACAAGTGAGGAGTACATGTCCAATGCTAGCACTTCTTGATTTTTCTAGACCCTTTGTTTTGAAGTGTGACGCTTCGGGAAGCGGAATTGGGGCAGTTTTGATGTAGGATCGTCATCCCATAGCTTTTGAAAGCAGGAAACTTAGGGGCAGCGAATTACTATATTCTACTTATGATAAAGAGATGCTGGCCATATGCATGCCCTGGCCAAGTTTAGACAATACTTGGTGGGAAGTAAATTTACAGTGAGGACCAATTAAAACAGCTTATGTTACTTCCTGGAACAGAAGGAGTTGAACAAAAGACAGTAGAAATGGATCAGCAAGGTCCAAGCATACGATTTTGACATTGAGTATGTCAAAGGGAAAAATAATATAGTTGGTGATGTACTTTCCCGAAGACCCCCAGTGCTAGAGTGTTGCGCCATTTCCGAGATTTCAGCAGACTGGAGGTCCCAGCTGTTAGTGGAGTATTCTAAAAATGCTCACACATGTCAGATTATGGATGGTATACTTCAGGATGTCCGGTAAAAGGTAATGAATGATGTTATATATTACAAGAATAGAATCTACCTAGTGCCTAAATCTAAATTAAAAAGGGATATTATGCACACCTTACATGATGCACCTTCAGCAAGGCACCCAGTTTTTTTAAAACCTAAAGGCAGATTAGGGAGAGATTCTCTTGGAAGGGGCTAAAGGACGATGTATTGCAGCATGTTAGGGAGTGTCAAACTTGTCAGCAGAACAAGTCAGAATAGGGCTTTCCTGCAGGGTTACTTCAGCCTCTCCCTATTCCAACTCAGAGGTGGGAGAGTATCTCCATGAATTTTATCATTGGGTTACCTAGGGTCCAGGGCAGAGATTATAGATTTGTGGTGGTGGACAGATTGACTAAGTTCGTGCACTACTTTTCTATTGCTACGAACTGGTCAGCCTCTCAGGTGGCTGAGTTGTTCTTTCGAGAGGTTTTTTGTCTCCATGGATTACCCAAGACTATTGTGAGTGATAGGGACAACAGGTTTCTCAACACCTTTTGGTAGGAGGTTTTTAGATTGAGAGGTATAGAGTTAACTCCCAGTACTAGCTATCACCTGCAGACGGACGGTCAAACCGAAATAGTGAATAAATGGGTGGAAGGGTATTTGAGAAATTATGTTGCAGGTCAGCAGAGAGCATGGGTTAAGTGGCTGTATTTGGGGGAGTATTTCTATAACTCCACATATCATATGTCTATTCGGATGACTCCTTTCCGCACTCTTTATGGTTACGAGCCCCTATCTTTCATTGATTTAGGTTTGTAGGACAACAGGGTGCCCTTGGCCAAAGATTGGATTTTGGATCAGCAACATATCCTTAGAGCTCTCAGGGATAACATTCAACAGGCACAGAACCCACAAAAGTTATATGTTGATTGTCATCGTTCTGAGTAGAGTTTCGAGTTGGGTGACAGGGTTTTCCTTTGTCTACAGCCATATAGACAGAGTTCCCTGAAGAAAAGTGGATCAGAAAAACTTAAGCCCAGATTTTAAGGACCTTATTGCATCACCAGGAGAGTCAGAGAGGTTGCTTATGAGTTGGATTTTTCGGGTGACAACCGAATCCACAATGTATTTCATGTCTCATGTCTCAAGAAGGTTGTTAGCCAGCAGATTGTTCCTTCAGTGAGTTTGCCTCCGCTTGGTGAGGAGGGTAAACTTATTTTGGTGCCGGATGAGGTGATTGAAACTAGGGAAGGAAGCTACAAAACAGGACTGTCAGAGAATATCTAGTTCGTTGGGAAAACTTACCATATGAGGATGCCACCTGGGAAGGGGAGTCTATTTTGCAGCACTTGGCATTGAGATTGCTTGAGGGCAAGCAATCTTGAGAAGGGAGGACTGTCATGTCCCCTTCTCTGCACTAGTGTTATGGTGCTAAGTTAATCTATCTCCACATCCGGATAGATTAACGACATCAACAGTCAGGATGCTTATCAGTCACACCGGAAATTTTATTTTAAGTACATCAGTTATTATATTAAATGTGCTTGGATAAAGTTACTTTATGTTTATTAAGTCATTTACTTTATAAAGTGACTTAAGTAACTACAGGACAAAATTGTTGTTTTATCCCACATCTCTTATTTCAACGTCTTCCCCTCACTTCGAGGTTATAAATAAGAGAGCTTGCCTTGGGATTTACACACAAGAAGTTTAATGAATTCAAAATATTTAGAACTCTGGTTGCTTGGATGTGACTGAGTAAAACTCAAGGACGAAAAACCCTTGAGAAGATCTGAAGCTGGATGTAGCCCCAGTCTTCATATGAACTTTTCTGTTTGTCAGTTGAAATCAATGGGTAAATGAAGTTTGGACAGGGGAATAGGAGCGAGGGAGTTATTCAGGAAATCAGTGCTAACAAATCCAAACACCTTGATCAGTGAGTCAACAATTGAGAACGGAAATGTAATGTCCCTATTTTTGAGATAAGATTTCTATAATAATAGAGTTCAAAATATAAGATTGAATAAATAAATAAATAATAAAATAATTTAAAAAATTAATTAAATAAAAATATAATATATATATAAAGAAAGAGAAATGAATAATGTTATAATATAATTAACAATCTATAAAAATAATGATATTTCATTAACAAATTATATATTATCAATATAATTAAAATTATTATTATAAAACAATAACCAATGATTTGAAATAGCTAATGATAATCTATTTAAGACATAATTAATCCTGTCTGATTGAATAAAGAGACAAGACGTGTCTCTTAGAAGTCTAAACATCCATATAAATAAAGAGTGGAAACCTTGCCCAAAGGCATGGAAGGGGTACAAAAGGAATTACTTAGAAATAATACGAATTAGCAGTCAGCCATTCAGACAATCAAAAGAAGCCAATAGAAATAATACGAATTAGCAGTTAGCCATTCAGACAATCAAAAGAAGCCAATTTCAATAATAAAAATATATGTCCTCATAGGGAAGAAAAATAATGGAACAATCTTATGTTCCACAAAAGGCCTGTTCCATAATATAATCAAACTTCTGATAGGTGAATATTTAAAGAGAATTAAAAAAATAGATTATGAGAACACTGTCCAAAGAAATTATATGGAATGACTGTGATAATACAAGGAAATACAATAATGTTCTACAGAATATAGTGACGGCTGGGTCAGCATCCCAATTACATTTATATAAACATTTTTACACATTTGTTCTGCATCAGCAAGCAGTCTTATTGGACACACATATATGGAAGGAACAGGAATGATTAGAACTAGTGAATTCATGAAATAACAGGATAAGTTTTGCATAGATATGTAGCATTAATGAGGAATTCATGGATGCGAACTGAGGAATGTGGTGAACATGGAGAAGGCAACGTTACAGAGATTATGGGCATGGAAAAATACAGTCAGCGGAAATTAAAATATATACAGTCTCTTCTAAATAGAGTGAACAATAACAAGAATTCAACTCTTCCACAATTACCATGCGGGTAACACATGTTCTTAAGTCTTCAGATAATTCTATGAACTATACAGACAAGCATCCACTGGATACGTTAATGAGCATACATCTCTGCAGTTGACATTTGAAACAATCACAGGCAATTTAGAGATAATATTGTTACATTTGGGCAGTGTGTCAAGGGAAGTCAAGCCACAGAGGATTGTTGCAGCAGCAGTGGAATATTGCCAATCAGAATAGATATTTATGGCAGAAGATGGGTAGCAGTGATATGGTCTCTATGTGGGCTTGGGATAAGCAATGGAACAAATATCATGGAATTGATTAGTTTACATAATTTTGATGCTTAGCAAACAAGGAAGATCTCATTGCATATACTTGGATGGAACTATATGTTCAGCTTGAGCCAAGGGCTTATAAAACATGGATGTGGGATTTTAATTAGTTTATTAAGTTGGGAAAGTTGCAGAAGAAAATAATCATATCAGAAACAGTGAATTTTGATTGTTTAATCAAGTCATCCTGAATCAGAATTATTTCATACCGACATAATAGACAATTATGTTGATGTTAAAATAAGGGTATTGATATTATACACATCTGCAGATCACCTTTCAGATACTCACATGTGACAAATAAGAGTTAAGTTTCAATTATAGAGAGAAATTGGTCTCTTGTATTTGGAATTACCAGGATTTAAATAAAAATTCTAAGGGTCTAATATAGGAACATTACAGGAAACTAGCAAGTCTGTAAGTTACTTTCCAGACTGTGGCATTTGTTAGAACTGTTCTTTGACAGTAGCAGGACGATATTGGCTATAGATCACTCGGTGGGAGGTAACTTCATGTTTGTTGAGTGTGCGTTGAAGCACAGTTATGGGCTGGGCGTTGACAACATTGGTAAAAGTGAAAACGTGGGTTACCTGTGTTCACGGCATTGCAGACATTTCCTAATATCATTCTATGCTGGCATCTAATCTTGGGTCACTGCAGTGTGAGAACATTGAACTCCAATGCGGGCAGTATTCTCCAGCACCACGTCAAGGAAGACAGGTTAGAAAGTGACTCGGCATTCTGTCTAAGACAACTGGAAGGGTAGAGTAGCAAAGTTCGGCTGCAAGTCGGGTCACTAAAGGTACTCCAGTAATCCGGGTCTGTGAAAGCTCATCCATTCATCCCTGTCAATTGCTTACGTTACATGTATTGTTGAATTGATTCTTTGCACTCGGAATTGTAGTTAAACTGTCATTAATTCTTGGCTGTTGTGAGGCATTAATATTGAGATATGAATTAGTTTCCCTAGTCCCAGGTTGTGATCTGAACAGTGTCCTGGACTGTCATTGATTGAAAAAACAAACATTTTTATGGTATTAATTAATATGAAACAGTAAAACCAACTTGTTTGCGTTCAAGCATTACTGGTTACATTGCAAGTGTTTGACAAAATTCCCATTAGTCTGGTGTCCTATTGTTGTTTCATTCTAGTGTAGAATATTACGGCCGCATTATTATTGGAGGACTTGTGAGACATATGCCTTCCCCATTGAAATTTGATGTGTTGCCAACATTTGGAACAATCCAAAATGTCATGTTCAAGTGCACCTTTTCATTCCAAGTTACCTTACAAGCAACTTCAAGAACTAGCAAAGCTCAATCGAGGAGGATGTGGTTGGTAGCATCCTTCATTGATTTGCATGGGACACAGTGAGATGGCCAAGGATGCCAATGGTTATAAGGCAATCACTAGCGAGGGATCTTTTATGTAAGGTACTCCATGTGAAGGCTTTTACTTTGGGGAGACTCCACTTGTTCCAAGATAGCTTTATTAGCCAATCCAAACTCTATAAAATATTCATCAATTTGGAGCTTACAGATTAGATGCTTGATTTTGTTTCAATCCAAATTATTTTTTCCTCTTGTGGGCTCATAAAAACCCTAATGGGTGGCAATATGTGTTGGATAATGTTGATGTAGCCGAGGACTTGTACATACAGTTTGAATGCTAAAATCGGATCTTACCTTAGCTATGGCTACTTGGGATGCAACTCTAGCTCATCTTAAGGTTACGTATTACGGTATTTTACCCTCAAAGGGAACTACTAAGGCATAGATGACACATTGTTTCCTTTTTGTACAATTTGCAGTAGACTACAATATCATTTTTTGGGTTTATAGTTGAAGACTTATTTATACAGTGTCAATTATCGAGGGATCTTTATAGAAGGTGGAGAATTTTGGAATAAATGCACAATGTTAGTGGGAAATATTTGTAGTATTGTTTTGGTTGATGTAGAGATTATGCTCTTTTTCCTTGATGTCAAAGGGGAGAGATACTGATTAGATACTATATTGGAAAGTTGCTTGTTGAAAGGGGGAGAGAATGTACAATTGTGGTTGATTGTTTTGTCAAAGTTGGAATTGTGGATACATAAATGGTGTTTTTATCAATGACAAAGGGAGAGATTGTTGGCCATATGTGTTGCCATTGATTTCAACTTGATGTCTAACAATTTGTATTGTATTAAGGAGATGAATAGAACATGCATTATTGAGGGTTCTTGTGAATTGACATTGTTGAGGAGGTATATTTGAGGGCAGCTGTTTTTCTATTTCCTAAATGTAAGCTTACAATTATTTTCTTCTTTGCATGTTGTTTCCTAACGTATATGTCTATTTTCGTTGGAGTCTTCCTAAAGGAATACATTCATAATATCATAAATTATAATGCAATTTTGTTTTGTTAATTGGATGCTTGATAATAGTTACATGAGAAGTATCACCTTGACCATTTGGATTTCCCCATGTAAAGAGAGCCAATGGCCTTTCCATGAAGTTGTTTTTTGATGACAATTACTCACAAATTCTCCTAGAATTTTTTGTATGGATCCTTTAAAAAGTGCCACAACTAGATATTTGCTTGGTAATTTTACATTGTTGAAACCAAACATAGGTGCATTTGCGTTCGTAAGTGTTGCATGGTATTTTAAAAGAAAATTTTGGATTTGTCCTTAATATTTTGCCCAAAGGTAGGAATGTACTTTTAAATATATGTTTTGTAATTGTCACTTCATCCAAACTTGATACTAAATATAGTGTTGTTTCACTAGAAAATTGATGGTGAGTTACTGCCAGGAACTTATTCTGCATATGCACTCTAGATCAGATGTATTGGTTGTCAAACACATTGATCCCCCAACTTAGAGCTTCAACCATTATTACACATAGGAAGGGGTGTTATAGGATATCAATTTTGAAATACCCTTGTTGGCTCAAAAAACCCATAAGGGCTATCATTAACAAGTTGCAAGTAGCTGACACTTAATGTGCAATTATATGTCCTCATCATCTAGCTTGAATTGAAGTCAAGTTTCCTTAATATGTTCATAAGTAATCTCTATTTTACATTGTTTTATGCCTTACTAACATATAATTTTAGAATCACATTGCTTTGATTGGTTGATGTTCACCAAGACTATACCAGTAAGTCTATGGTGGAAAAGATGGAGCCTAAAATAAACGGGCTTTGGTGTTTTGTATCATATTGAAAATTTGGAAATGGTATTGAAATTTGCAATCATTATGCCATCTATAATGTCTCTTCCTAAGGTAAAGCGACATTTTTTTGGATATGATGCTAGGGAGAATCATTTTTAGTCAATTTGCTATTGCATTGGAGATGATCTTGTCTGTCATATTGCATAGAGAGATTGGTTGAAAGTTAGCAAAGTGGTTTAGCTTCTTTGGAATCAATGCAATGAAGTTAGCCATAATGTTAGTTATTATTTCTTGTTTTTTCTTGATTCTTTAACCAAAATCCAAGCATTGTGACTAATTATTTCCCAAAAGGCTTGATAGAAACTAGTTGGAAACCCATTCTGGGCTGAGCACCTTATTGGGGTGCACCTAAAAAATGCATCTTTCACCTCATCCTTTGTTACTAGTGACAATAACATTCTAATATGAACCTCTAAAACAATGTTGGGGATGTGGTTTAGGAATAAATTTTGATTTGGAAGGTTGAAAGTTTGGAACCAGCATGTTGTGGAAGTAGCACTCAGCTTCGTTTTGAATTCCTTTTAATCAAAGATAATGGAACCATCCAACCTTTTAGGGAAGTTATTTGGTTTTGAGTGCTTCCTATTTTTGTGGAGTCAATGATAATTCTCAGAATTCAGATTTCCAAAAAGTCTCTTCCCATGCCAGAAGTCCTTCATGGTAACTCATCATTTCTTTTAACTTCTAGCAGTCTTCTTGAAACACCTTTATCTAAGATCTTTTGGTCACCGGCTTCCAGTTCTTCTCAGACTGTTTTCCTTCTCTCAAAAGATGTTTTTGAAGGTGTTTTGGTTCTCCTGCATCCATTGACAAGGACTGATTAGTCATATTCATCTTCATAATCTTTTTAAACAATAAATTATCAAAAGCATTGCAAAACTTTATTCATCCTTGAATATAATTTCCAAGAGAATATTATTTATCATGCAATCCTCATAGATAATAGCATAAACATATTAATCATAATCCTCTTAATTAAACATCAAAATCCACATAATTAACTCACTTCATACTTCATGTGAAACAGTTACCATAGTTATTGAAAGTTCTTAAGGAAGGGATCTAACACCCCTAACATTTCATGTGGTGATCTTCATGGCTTCCTAAGGAACAGTCAACCTTCCTTAGTATTCAACATAAATTTGTTGATGGAAATCCATTCTTCGTTCAAATCAATCTTTGCTCATCTTTGTTTGTTGGGTTTTCTTCCAAATGGCTTATTTGATTTTAAGTTTGATGTGAGGATCTTAGGTTCTAATTGACCTATTGTGCAGTCTTCCACAATACTAGTTTCATCATCATCCTTTGAGCCTTCACAGTACCAATAAGTTTAATTCAGAACAATCTTTGTTTAATTTGTGATATATTTAAAAACTGTGTTGCATTTATCCATAGAGGGATTGCATACAATGGGCTCAAGTCCAAGGGAGGTTCTAAGTATTCCTTTTTTATGCTTTGGTAGACTAAATTATTTGTGAGGTTCAAGATGACTGCTTCTTCATTATGCGTTCCCTTGAAGGTTTTGTCATTTGAAGCTGTTTAGTTTCTTTGAGTCTTTGGGACCCATTGTCAAGCAAGTTTGGATGGGAAGCGTGAGCAGATTGCAAAAGAGTGGTTCCTGCCCATGCATATCATATAGAAGAATTTTATTTCTGAATTTTGATTGGTTGTGTCCACTCCTTTGTATTGTTTTGGACTTATGCAAATGGCTACCATAGTTGTAGGAGTCTTTTTCCAAAATATTCATATCTAATGCAGAAACTGTTTGGAGGGTGCATCCAATTTCCATTATGCATTCTTCTAACCAATATTCCACTGGTAAGTTGTATAACTTGATCTAGCATGTTGCATTCCATGGTGTGTAGTTCTTGGGGTGAAATGCAGACTCCAATTATGAAAATAAGGTGGCATCACCCATAGTCATGGACCATGTGTTAGGGCAGAACCCTAGTTTTCCAAAATGGTGCTGATGAAACCTATAGGAAGGAATTTCAGAATGAATTTGGATCACCCATTTTGCTTTGCCCAAGTTTCAATTTTGTTTCTTGTTTGTTTTAGGCCAATGAATCTACCGATGATAGCTGATTCCAAAAGCAGTTTTGTATCCATTGCAACTTCTGTAGTTAGTTTGATCCTGCGAATTGGCACCTTATTATTCTTCTAAACATCGTTTGGATTTTCTCTGCAGAGATTGGCAGACTCTGGTTTCCAAATTTGGTTTTAAGTACATTGCACCATCTTTCGATTGATGAACCACTAATGAATGTAAACAAAGAAATAATTAAAAGAAAAAGATTGCATTGAACAAAGAAGACTTGAAATGGATCAATAAAGTCATTGAAGAAATAAGCTCTGAAATGGAAAAATAATGTCAAGCTGTATACGAAAGAAGCCTTGAGCATAATAATAATTAATGATTCTATATTTCTGTATTTAAATGTTAGTTGTGAATTCCAATTCTTCAAAATCTAAGACTATAAGCTCAATATTTTTGATTGCTGACAGTCTATCTGCAATTAGCATGCATCTTTGGCCATTTCTAGGATCCATATGAATGAGAGAATTCCTGAAGCCTGTTTTTAATTAGGGTAAAATTTAGTTCTAAAAGACCTAAAACCCTTTACAAGTAGAGATTTTGAGGAGGATCTAGAACCCCATAAAAGCAAACAGCTACAAAAGAAGAAGCATTACAAAAAGCAGCCATAAACCAGCAAAACGTCAACAGCTTAGAGACATAGATCATATAAAGAACCAGTTGCCAAGGTTAACATGACTTGTGAAGACTAAGCTTTATAGCACAGGGTTTTCAAGGCTCCCTAAATTTTTACTTGCATCAATGTACTACCCTCCCAATCAAGGGGATCCTAGGGGTTTCGAAGGACTCCCCAAACCTTTGCTTTGGGTATTAACATGGCTCCCAAAAGTATCAATACAAACTGTTTTAAGTGATTTACTCATCAATGAGCAGCTGAAACAATGTATTTTTTCAAGGCTTTCTAACCATCAGAATGAGACTCCCAACCAAAGAGATTCTTAAGGTTTTGAAGGCTACCAAAATCTTATCATTGGGTTTTGTTATGGCTCCCAAAACCATTGAAATCAAACTGCCTTAGAAGATGGATCATCAAGAAATCAGCTGAAACTTTGGGGTTTTGGAAGGCTCCCCAAACCATAATGGGTTTTGACTTGGCTCCCATAACTGCCTTGAGTTTTAAAGTGGATCTCAAAACCATGGCGGGGTTTTGAATGGCTCCCCAAATGACCACTAGCTGAACAAATGAGCCAAGATTCACCTCCATAACTAACAAAATTTTCTCGACCTTAATAGAAGAGAATCCCACCCCCATAGGGGCAGTCAAGAGTAATAAAACCACTGGAACACCGAAGACTGAAACATAATAACAGGATTTTGAATGACTCTTCAAGCCAATCACAAGCAGAACAAACCATCCAAGAATCACCTCCTCAACTGCCATACTCCTCTCCACCTTAATAGAAGATGATCGCACCTCCATAGGGGCAGCCAAGAGCAATAAACCAGCTAGAACGTCAATGAATCAATCCCATTTCCAAAAAGCCAGCAGTGTGAAAGAACCACATAACATCTCACAGTGTTAATGTTCTGGTAGCTTCGGGAGATATCATCCGTATAGATAGTATTTCTTCTATTTGTGAAATGCCATTCTGCGGTTATCATTCCTGCTCAGCTTGCTGAAAAAAACAATCACATGGCACTGTTATTGTATTCTTTGTCTCTGGGAGACTCAACACCAATTTAGTTTTCCTGGCATCGTGCAATTTTTCTTTTATGTTGGTGATTATTATTTATGTTGTCAGTTTTCTCTTCCATGTCAACAGACATCTCATGAGTTGACGGTTTCATATTCTACAACTCCTGACAGTTGAGTTGTCAGGGTCTGTTGTTTTCTGGCAAACTTTATGTGTGCTTACTGTATTCGTTCTTGGATATATCAGAGGTGTTGATTGGGTCTATATTCTGTGGTTCTGAGCATGGAAAGCACATTATCGATCTCTGTTTAGTATTTTGAGAAGTGCCGTATCTGATATTAACTTTGTTCTATATCATGTTTCAGCACTGAGAGTGCAGTTTTCTATATTAGCTCTGATAGTTCTCTCATGTTGAAATTCTGATTAGAGTAAAATACTTATATAATTGTTTTGATTTCTAGTTGTGTGAGATATTGATTGGAATCTAAAGGCTCATACATTGATTGTCTGATTGAAGACATCAGTGATATGCAAGAATTCTGTAATGTGTTTGAAGATTTGAATAAAGGAATCTTCTTTTGGCGTGGTTGGGTTTTTCCTTCAATGAGGAGGGTTCTCCCAGGATAAGGAATTGTGTTATCTGTTACTTCTGTTCTGCATTTCAGTTATGTTATTCTGGTTCTTGAAAACTTAACATATAGAAACAGCCTCCACCTCAATAGGAGTGTTGAAAGAGGAAGGAAGTGACAAAATGAGGTTAATCCACAAAGTAGTGAAACTCGGAAACCCCACCTCCATAGGGAGAAGTCCCTCCTCTAAAGGAGCCCATGGAACATGAAGCAGAGAGGAAGAAAAAAAGCCCACAATAACAAGAATTAACAGAGCAGGGCAAGAACAAAAGCAACCACCAACCCCCAAAAAAGTAAAGAGCCACTAACCAAAAAAAAGTAGAGCATAGGCCCTTGAAAACTAGCAGCAACTGGTTCTCCATAAACGGGAACAAGGCCAAAGCAAGGAAACCCAAACACCAGACAACCGCCGAGCACCACTAAATACAAAAGACAAAAGCCAAGTAGCAAAGACAAAATGAAAACAAGGAAATGGAGCTCCTTTAGGAGAAACAAAACAAGAGCTTCAAGGACAGCCAACCTGTTGGTCTGAGATGTGTCGGCTACATACTATCATTTAAGAGAATGCTCAAACCTTGAGGTGTAGGAGCATTTGCAGACTATGGTCCTAAGTACTAAGTATTCAGTGGTCAGGGTGGGGAGAGTCCAAGTCCAATGAGGTGAATAGGGTGAGAGCCCGGTTGTTGAATGCTGGGTGGTTGGCAGATAGGTAATCTCATTTATTGAAATCGTATTCCAAGACAACTATTGTGGAGGTATAGATGCTCCTACTGTTGTTAAAGAGTTTGACACATTTGTTAGCCTGTACAAAATGCACAGAAAGAAATACATAACACAGCCGATGATTGATAATTGAATGACAATTATCAAATGTCAAAGATAAATCAAAATGATCTATATTAGTGCGACTACTCATGCGAAATCAATACAAATTATTAGATTGCTCTTCATCAAGAGCATACCAATATCATCAGCTAATTCATTAGAAAAGTAGAACTGCAAGTAGCTTTAGTGACATTCCCACTAGCTGCTTCTGTTTTGTATGTGATCACGTAGAAGTATCTTTAAGAGTAACTAGGGTGTTTATAATTTATTTTTGCTGCTTTATTTATATGAAGTATTCAATTTTTTTATTGTCGTTTTGGATGGATTTTCTGTGGCTTTACCATGGTTTGGCCTGGGTCCAGCTATCATTCCTTTTTGGGTCAGTGTGTTCACTCTGAATGCTTCTGAAAGTATTTGGGTTGAACCAACAGGCCCGGTATAGAACCTGGCCAGACCTGGACTGATATCTGTACTTGGTCTGAAATGGTCTGGGTGTGGGCAGGGTTCTGGCTTGACCTGGTAAGAAAACATGATATCAATCTTTAGATTTGTCCCTAAAATTTCTTGTTTTAATTTGCTCTTTATATTTGAATATATGTTTCATTTTGAATTCGCAATTGCTAAATTAGTGTCAAATAATGATTTCTAATTTTTGTAAAAAGAGGGGTAAAAATTTATTGAATCAGAAAAGACATTAGAAAGCATAGGCCCAACAGGCCCAAAATAGCAGAAGATTCAACTCAACAACAACAGAGAGGCACAATTCAACCCTGATTTATCATATCTTTCCTAATGATCTCCTCAAATTCTCTGGAATATTCTAGTGGCAGCTGACCCCATTCTCTAATATTCCATCCGTCTAGCTGTTCTGAGGCCCACTTAGCTAAACAATCAGCTGCCATATTCCATTCCCAAGAAACATAGCAAAAGGAAACTGACTCAAATCTAAGAATTTGCTTGCCCAATAAAGCCATATGCCACTCCATATCCTCCATCTTCGTCTTGTGCAGCATATCCACCACCACTTGAGAATCAAATTCACAAATAACCCTGGTCCAACCTAGATTACATCCTCTTTCAATGCAAGAGAACAACAAGGGCCTCCATAAGGTTATTAGTGTGTTGCCCCTTATACATAGAAAAGAGAAAGATTATATTCCCAAATTATCCCTAGCAACACCTCCAATTCTTGCCTATCTAGGATTTCCTTTGGATGACCCATTGGTATCGATCTTAAGCACTCCTGGTGGTGGAGGAGACCACTTATCAACCCATTGAGCCTTCCATCTAACATGGCAGCTAGTAGTCTGTCTTCTCTTGATCAAGGCTCTAGGTCTCCCTCTAGAAATATTCAAGTTCTGAATAATAAGTGAATCATCAAGATCCACAATTGTAGATAGCTCACACTTCTCCATTAAAGGTTCCTGAAGCATGTGAATAACTCTCAACCATAGTTGTTTTCGCAACAGTTTATTCGCTTAAAGAATCCCGCGATTCCTCTCAATTCCTCTCAAGCTATAACTGCCATATAATGAAACTTGGCTCAATATCCCAAGCAACTTGGAGGAAAGGAGTCTTAGTAGGAGGCCTAGCAAGAAAATTCTAGAATTCCACCAAAGAGGAAGCATGAATGCAAGCATGTCTCCATACTTTTGGCCAGAAGTGCTAGACCTCCCTAGCAAAAGAGCATTAGAAGAAAAGATGGAAGGTACTCTTACCATTGTTCTGACAAAGAACACGACTGAAGGTCTATGAATGCCCTACTTTTGGAGATTCTTCGAAGTGAGACATCTATTGTGCACGATTAGCCACAAGAAAGAAATGTAGTCTACTCCAAACCTATTTCGACCACTAAACATTCACCCTCTTGAAAGTCAACCTATCTAACTCCAAATATCTCGAGGCCATAGAGTATTTCTCTTTTGGGCTTAGGTCCCATCAATAATGTCCTCACCTTCTAGGGAATTGCATAGGTGTCCTGCCAAACTTCTAAAATGATTCTACCTATCCTCAATTATTCCTCCCGGAGACCACTCATGTGGCTCTTGTCATGTATCCACCTCACCTTGCTCCAGATTAAAGACAATCCTAAAGTTCTGAGCTCTACTTTAACCCATTTCAAGAACACTATCACATAGAGTTTGGAAATTGGAAAAGAATAGGAGGAAATCAATCCCAAGAATCCATCCAAATCAAAACTTCAACACCCTTACTACATATCTAGAAGAGCCCTTATTTAAACAATTGCACTCCCAGTTTAGAGTATTCCAAATAATGGAACCATTTCCTACCATATTATATCTTGTAACATCCTTGCCATCCATTCCTCCAAGACATTTCGCATTGAGAATTCTAGCCCATCCTTAATCTTGACTAATGCACCATCTCTGATAAGGTTTAGCCTCTGGAATGTCATTTGCATTTTCAATAAGATATATACTCATTGATATTTCATAACCATTTATTCAAAATACTTTGGTAAATATTTTCATTGATCAACATAAACACCTTTAAAAAAAACCAATGCATGTACTTAAATAACTTTTAATTTAGTGTACTTACTAAACATAAACATTACTAAATGCATAAGACCTATTTATGAGTACAAGTGTGAACAAGAGATGCAAAGCATCATAGTTCCTGCCAAATGCTTAATGGTTGCAGAGTTGTGATAGAGTAAAGTATATGTGTGTGTGTGTGTGTGTGTGTGAATTTATCAGCAATAATGCTTCTAGTACTATTTTTTAATTTTGTATGTAAAATATTTGATAAGTATGGGATATTTTCCACAAGGAGTCAAATTTGTGATATTGCTATCTTGATTTAACAAATCTAGAAAAAGAAATTGTATTTTCTTTAAATTTGTCTAAAGTTCAGAAGAAAGTGTGGAAACCTAAAGTTTCTCACCTAAAAGAGGAGGAGATCATGGTTTCAAAAGCTCAAGATGAAGCCACTGATAAAGATTTCGAGAATAGTCAAAAGGAAAGGAATAGATCTATGGGGAATAAACCTATGCTACAACCTGAGAAAGAGAACTCTGGAAAAGGTAATAATGGATCCGTGTTTCAATATGTGAGGCCAGAACAAAATATAGGAGACTTGGTAGATTTATCGAAACAAATTGTTATTTATCAAAGGATGGAAGATCGATGGGGAGATTTAGATGAGAAGGAGATTCTTGAGGAAGGGGAAATCCTGGCTGACTTTGGAGATCTGTTAGAGGAGACAGATATTATTGAGTGTAAAGATATTGTTCCTTTTAGGAATGATATTATCCTAGAAGTATCAAAGGAGGAAGGAAAAGACTTGAAGCATAAACCAAATCAAAGGAAAAAGGTTGAAAAAAGACTAATATAGTTTCTAAGGGGGTAGAGACTAGAAGCGGTAAAGTGGATCAACAAGTTAAGGTGAAACCTATTGATCATACCCCGGAAAAATCTGGAAGTAGAATGGATCAGCAAACAAAGGTGAAACCAGATTTTGGTATCCCAGATAAATCTGGAAGAAGATCCTCTAGGAAAACCAGAGAATTAGAGATTGTAGAATATTGTTGATGGAAGACAAGCAACTATTTTGGATTTTACCTCTAAAAAACAGTAATGAAAATTATAACTTGGAATATTAGGGGTTTGAATAGCATCCATAAGCTTGATGTTGTCAGGAATTTTGTTAGAGAGCAAAAGCCAAATTTTCTTTTATTGCAAGAAACAAAGATGGATAAAGAGAAAGTTGAACAGATTAAATCCTTTAAAAATTACTCAATAAATGCTAGTAGTTCAGAAGGTGCTTCAGGGGGAACTTTGATGTTATGGAAGAAAAACTGTTATTCGGGAACCATTTTGAATGCTAGTAAATATCTAATGGTAGCCAAAATTACTAGCATTGATCGTAAGGAAGATTGGTATATTGTCAATATATATGCTCCCAACAATTAGAATATTAGGAAAAAGGTTTGGGAAACTCTCTCCAATATAAAAAGTAAGGATTATCTTGGTCGATGGATCATTATGGGTGATTTTAATGTTCCTCTCTATGACCATGAGAAAAAGGGAGGAAATGTGAGTCAACTGGAAGGTAGACTGGATCTTATGGATTTCATTAACAAGGAGGGTTTAATGGATATGGACCTCCATTGAATCCAGTTTACTTGGAGTAATAAGAGAGTTGGTAATGAATGTATTCAACTCATCTTGATCGTGCTCTTATCTCTCCTGACTGGACAAAAGATTTTATTTGTAAGTTGGAAGCTTATTAGAAGATTGGGTTAGATTACTTTCTTTTGATCTTTATTGCTGTAAAGATAAACTTAAAGAAAAACTTTCCTTTTAGATTTGAAAAGATGTGGTTGCAGCATCCTCAGTTTGAAAGCAAACTGGCTAAATGGTGGAATATAGACATTGAAGGTACTGCTCTCTATAGAGTAGCTTCCAAGCTAAAAAATGTTAAAAAAGAAGCTAAAATATGGAACAAAAATTGTTTTGGTAATATTTTTGAGAATAAATCTGCTATCAAGGAAGACATCCAAAAAATTCAGGATAAAATTCAAAAGGAAGGATACACTCCTGACCTTATTACAAAAGAAAACGATAAGTTGGTCCAATATCATGACATCATTACTAAAGAAGAAATCTACTGGAGACAAAAATAAGATTGATATGGTTGAGCGAAGGTGACAAAAATACTAGATTCTTTCATCTCTCTACCCTCAAGCACAGAGCTAAAACTCACATTTCACATTTGAAAAAGGGGGATCTGAAGATTACTGAGGATAAATACATTATGGAAGAAATGGTTGCCTTTTTCTCTTCTTTAATGACTACTGATCCTAATATTAATTTGGACCACCAGGCTGATTTTCTTAGAGTGATTCCACCTTTGGTTTCGAAGGAACAGAATAAATTATTAAGCTCTATTCCCAAAGATGAAAATTTCAAAGCTGTTTGTTCTCTAGGAGGAGACAAAGCACTGGGTCCAAATGGTTTTCCCATGTTTTTCTTCCAAAAATTATGGAAATTTGTTGGAAAAGATGTTTGTGATGCTGTGAAGGAATTTTATGGAGCAAAACAAATGCTAAAGGCAATCAATTCCACATTCCTCTGTCTGATTCCCAAGAAGATTGGAGTTGATTTCTCCAGATTAGTTTAGACCGATCAGCCTTTGTAATTCTTTCTATAAGATTATTTCCAAAGTCCTAACTTCTAGATTACTTCTGGTGATTCTTTCAATTATTGTTGATCAGCAAAATGGCTTCATCCTAAGTAGACAAATTTTTAATTCTGTCATCTCAGCCCATGAGAATATTCATTCTTTGTCATGTTCCAATAATCAAGGTTTTATTATGAAAGTGGACATTGCTAAGGCCTATGATAGAGTTGAATGGGCATTCCTATCTAAAATCTTACATGCTTTTGGTTTTGACTATAAGGTTGTTGGAGCTATTTATCAGTTGATTTCAACCTCTTCTATAGTTGTCTTGGTCAATGGCAGTTCTTCTCATTTTTTAAATCCTTCTTGTGGTCTGAGACAAGGAGACCCTTTATCACCCATTGTTTTCGTTATTATGGTTGATTGTCTGGGGAGATACATAAGGAATTTGGTTCAAAAAGGTGTTATTAAAGGTTTGCAGCCTTCTTCCCAACCTCTTATTTGCTCTCATGGTCAGTTTGTTGATGAAACAATCTTTATGGGTAAATTTGAAGTCAATGATGCCAGAAACCTGAAGCAAGCTTTAAATTTGTATTCTTCAGCTTCAGGTCAATTGATTAATTGGAATAAAAGTGCTTTGTTTTTTATTAACACCCCTATTCCTAGACAGAATAAAATTGCTAATATCCTTAGGTGTTCTATTGGATCTTTCCCTTCAACCTATTTGGGTCTACCTGTAGGTTTGAAAGTCCCTGATTCCTTTTGGGAAGATCTCATAAATAAATTCAATAAGAAGTTGGCAGGTTGGAAAGGAAATCTTTTAAGTCAGGCAGGTACATTAACTCTTCTCAAAGCTTGTCTTCAAAGTATACCAACTTATGCTTTGAGCCTTTTTAAAATTCTAGTGAAATTTGGGACTGAGGAAAAAAAGAGACTGCCTTTGATTGCTTGGGAACAAGTATGTAAGCCTATCAGAGAAGGTGGATTGGGAATTAGGACAATAAGAAGTATGAATAGAGCTCTGTTGGCTAAACAAGGTTGGAGAAATTATCATGATGACAATGAATGGAGTACCATATGGAAACATAAGTACCTTTTCAATGTTAATACTCTAGCTGATTTCCTTTCTTCTCCTGATGTCCTTCATCCATCTGCCATATGGGGTGTAGTTCAGGGGACAAAGAATACTCTTGGAAAGTGTTGCTCCTGGAAAATTGGAAATGGGGAAAAGGTGAGATTTTGGGAAGATGTTTGGTTAATGGATCATCCTCTACTGGAAGACTTTCAAGATACTGCTCAAGTTGACATATGTAAGCAAAGGTATGGCATTTTAGTGAGTCATTACTGGCATAACAATTCTTGAGTGAATTTGACTGATATTGATTAAGGCTTCAATAACATACAATCAAGTTTGAATGCTTTTTCTCTATATCCTACTTATGAGGATGAGATGATATGGAATACTGATCCTAGTGGTCAATTCAAAGTTTCTACTCTCTTTACTTCTAGGGAGAAGGGTAATCATCCTTTTTGGTCACAAACTTGGATTAAGGGCCTCATACCTAAAATAAACATTTTTTACTAGATTATGCTTCAAAATAAAATCCTCACCTAGGATAATTTGCAAAAAAGAGGTATTAATGTGGTAAATACGTGTACCTTATGTAAAAATGGATTTGAAGACAGAGACCATTTGTTCTTGAACTATTCTTATAGTCTGTTAAAAGTAGTAATCTTTTTTTGGTTGTATTTATTTATTAAATGAGATAAACCAAGGTATCCCTTATGTATTTTATCCTTTAGTACACATGTGAAGGACATATTATTTTTTTGTCCTCTAGTCCACATGTGAAGATAACTCTTTTTTGTAATTTCTTTATTAAGGAAAGTAGTTTATTCCTCCTTAAGAGGATATTGACACTTTGCACACACCTTTTATGAATGTGGCATTCATAGAAATGAGAGTTACACATGCAAAAACATGCAACTCTTTTATCATCTCTTTAAAAGAAGTGCTTCTCTCTCACATTTTCATCTAGTCTCCATTATTCACATCAAGTTTTTGATGCTATTGTAAATGAACTATTTTGCTCCATTTCTCTCTCTCTCTCTCTCTCTCACACACACACACACACACACACACACACATTCCTACGCATTTGCCTCATTTATAATACTCACAAAAGATTTTCTTTGCTTTCCCCTTATCAAATCATTGTCTCTTGTGTTGCTTCCTCATTGGTATTGCTCCATTGATCTTGTATCATTTGTATGGTAAAACTCTTCTTGCTCTCTTGGATTAAATCTATTATTTCATACTATTTCATTTTATTATATTTTATCATTTCAATCACTTTTTCTTATATAGTATTAGAGCTATTAATCCTTGTTTTGAGCTTGTGTGAAGGGTTCATTAGAAGAGCTTGATATTGTGAAGATTTTGAAGTTTAAAATATTGAAACTCTTATCTTATTTTTTTTCAAATTTTCTTCTTTCTTATTCATTCTAACCCTCTTTGGAAGGCTTGCTGCCAAAGAGTTCTTCATTTTTTATTTTTTTCTAACCTCCTTTAGGAGGCTTGCCACCAAAGGATTCTTTATTTTTTATTTTTTTTATTGTATCTAACCCTATTTCTGTTGCAGGCTTTTTAAGTTTTTGAAATTCAAAATTTTTTTTCTTCTGTTTTTTGTTTTAGAAATGAAAGTACATCAGTTCGTATTTTTCTTATATCTCATAATCTATGATTTGGGTTTGGTTGAAATGTTAACAGCATTTAGAAAATAAAAAAATAAAAAATCCTTTTAAATTTTATTTGTATCAGAATAGTATTGCAAAAGTTATTGTACTATATGTGCAGTGTTATTTATTTTTTCAAGTTTTAAGATGGCAGATCATATTTTTATGATATCTCTCAATCCGTGATCTGGGTTTGGTTGAAATTTTCACAACATTTAGAAGATATAAAAATGAAAAACCCTTTTAAATTTTATTAA